>CM021105.1:191302413-191649855 GCA_007115665.2 Sequoiadendron giganteum
CAAATCTAAATCTGTAGGGAGATCAAAGTCTTCTGGTAAAAATTCCATGGTGAAATGGTAGAATTGTGGGCAGCCTGGTCATGTCTGAAAGGATTATAAGGAGAAGAAGAAGAAGAAGAGTAATGCTTCAGACAATGACTCTTCTCAAAGTGATGCAAATGCCTTCATTGCAGCCCTGGCGATTCAAGCATCAGATGATGTCTAGTTGGTTGACTCAGGTGCATCCTTTCACATGTTGTCTCATAGAGAATGGTTCACTAAGTATGAGAAGTATGATGGTGGAAAGGTGTACCTGGCGAGTGATTCAACATTAGAGATTGTCGGCCATGGAAGAGTCAAGATACAATTCCCTGATGGTAGAATCAAATGGATTGGTGGCATACTGCACATACCAGGTTTGGCTCGTAACCTACTTTCTATCAGTAAGTTGAATGATGCTGGTGTAGAAGTTTATTTCTTGAGTAAAGTATGTAAGATGGCTAGAAGTGCAATCGTGCTAGCTAAGGGTGTACGTACTAGCACTCTCTACAAGATGGATGCACATCTTGTTCAATGTAACAACGCCTCTATAAAGTCAAGAAAAAGTGTTCCTGTAGAGGAAGATGAAAAGGCTTCTCTGGATACAAATGCTTTGGAGGTGAAACTCCCAGCAGAGAAGACCATGTTGTGGCATCATAGACTCAATCACATAGGTGACAAAGGTTTAAAACCCTTAAAAATAAAAATCTTGTTGAAGGGCTTGATGATTGTAACCTTGAGTTCGATTTTTTTGAACACTATATTTATGGAAAACAACACCATGTTTCATTTTATTCGAGTCCTCATAAATCTTCTGGTGTACTGGATTATGTTCATTCTGATGTATTTGGTCTAGTTAATGTTCGTTTGTTATCAAATTCTAGATATTATGTTTCTTTTATTGATGACTATTTGAGAAGGGCATTTATATACTTTCTTAAGATTAAATCAGAAGTGTTCAGTCGGTCTAAAGAATTTAAAACTTTGGTAGAGAATCAGACTCGAAAGAAAATTAAATTCTTGAGGATGGATAATGGCTGTGAGTTTTTTTCTACAAAATTCGAAAGGTACTGCATAGACCATGGAATTAAAAGGCATAAAACTACACCTTATACTCCACAGCAGAATGGAGTTGTTAAAAGGTTGAACAAAATGTTAATGGAGAGAGCGAGAAGTATGTTGAGCAGTGCTAGTCTGGAGTAGAAGTTATAGGTTGAGGTTGTGTCTACAACATGTTATCTGGTAAATCATTCACCTTTTTCTTCTCTTGTTGAGAAGACACCTTTGGAGGTGTGGTCTGGTAAGAATCCCGCTCTTAGACATATTCATGTTTTTGGCTGTGAGGCATATGTATATGTGCCCAATGAGGAAAGATAAAAGTTGGAGAACAAGGCTGTTAAATGTATCTTCATCGGCTATGGGATTGGTGTGAAGGGATACAAGTTTTGGAATCCTGATACTGAGAAGGTTTTGTACAATAGAAGTGTAATATTTTGTGAGCTAAAACCTTCATTAGTTGATCCATAGCTAGAGACAGATAAAAGAGAAAAAAAAGAATGATGTAGTTTAGATTCCTCAAACTCGATAAAAAGAGGAACTACATGGTGTTCATGAAATTGAGGAGAGTTCTGAAGATGAAGAACCATAACCTTAGCCAGTAAGAAGGTCTAGACATGAAAAATGACAACCTAATAGGTATGGTTTCTCTATGTTAGATTCAAATTGTGCCTATGCTTTGATTACTAGCACTAATGAGCCTAGGACTGTAAAAGAAGCTATTAGCAGGTTTGATTCAAATTCCTAGTTGGAAGCCATGAATGAAGAAATGGAATCATTGAAGAAAAATAAAACCTGGGATTTGGTACCTTTGCATGAAGGGTGAAATATTTTTGGCTATAAATGGGTATTCAAAAAGAAGACTGGTATGGATGGTAGTATAGAAAAGTATAAGGCAAGGTTGGTTGCAAAGGGTTTTTCACAGAAGAGGGAATTGATTATGGAGAAATATTTTCCCCTATAGCAAAGTTGACATCTATCAGATTTTTGTTGTCATTGGAAATAGCATATGACTTAGAGATTAAATAGATGGATGCAAAGACAACGTTCCTCCATGGAAAACTGGAAGAAGATATTTATATGTCCCAACCTGAGCACTTCATTGAAAAAGGTAAACAAAGTCTGGTCTGTAAATTAAAGAAATCTCTGTATGGTTTGAAGTAGTCTCCTAGAATGTGGTACCAGAAATTTGACACTTTTGTGTTGTCTATGGGATTTGTGAGATCAAAATCCAATCATTGTGTTTATTATAAATATGAAAATGACCATGTGCTTATTATTACCCTATACGTGGATGATATGTTATTCATAGGAAATAGTAAGTCTATGATTTCTGATCTTAAATCTTAGTTGTCTGCAAAGTTTGAAATGAAAGATCTGGGTGTAGCAAGGTACATTCTGGGGATGGGGGTAACCAGGGACACAATGGGCATAAAGCTCTAGGTAATTCAGAGTAAATATGTCAATACAGTTCTGGAGAGATTTAGTATGGATGATTGCAAGCAGCTAGTTGTTCCAGCTATGCAGGGAACACAACTATCTATTTAAGATTGTCCTGAATCTGCTATTGAGATGGAGGACATGACTAGGGTACCTTATGCTAGTGTTGTTGGCTATTTAATGTATGAAATGGTCTATATTAGACCAAACATTGCCCAAGCAGTGGGAGTTCTCAGCCGATTTATGGAAAATCCAGGAAGGATGCATTGGGATGCTGTGAAGAGAGTGTTCAGATATTTGAAGGGGACTTCAGAATATGCTCTGTGTTACCATGGGAATTCAATTACATCAAAAATAACACTCAACATTCGTGGAATGTTGATTGTGATTGGATAGGGGATGTTGACAGAAGAAGATCTACCAGTGGATACAATTTAATGCTAAATGGTGGCCTAGTCAGTTGGATGAGCAAACGACAAGCTATAGTCGCTTTATCCATTACAGAGGTTGAATACATGGCAGCAACACATGCCTACAAAGAAGCAGTTTGACTAAGTCGATTGTGCTCTAATATTGGTTTCAATGCAGGGTAGATCACAATTTGTTGTGATAGTTAGAGTGCCATTTTTTTGGAAAAGAACCCGACTTTCCATGCCAGGACAAAGCACATTGATGTGCAGTATCACGTTGTGAGGGACATGGTGGAAGATGGAAAGATCTATTTGGAAAAGGTTGACACCTTGAAGAATGTTGCAGATGTGTAAAAAAATCCAGTGAGCCCAAACAAGTTTAGATGGTACAAAGACTCAATGGGCCTTGGGGCCTATGATCATCAGTAATTTTTCAAAGTCTAGAGGAAGCCAGGAAGTCTTTGTCAAATGGGACTTTTTTGGGAAGAGGTGCCTCAACTTCTGGCTTGGACCTCTAAAAAGACTTGATGAAATTATCATCTTTATAAACCTCTACCTCTCTACCATTGAGAGTCTTTCATAGAGGTGCGGTTTGGCGGTTTATCGCTTTACTGCGGGGCTCTGTTGGTCTTCCCATGGTTGGGCGGTGTCACTGCCATACCATGGGGTCTCTGTCTCAGGCTGGTGGTAGCGTGATTGACAGGTGTAGTCAAGGTGAAGCTTTACCTCCCTACCATGGAGGTTTTTCATTGATGGCATGGTAGCACGGTGAAGGGTGGCGGTCAAAGATGACGGTTATTGCCTTACCATGGGAGTTACTCATTGGATCCATGGTGGTTGCAATTAACAACTGGTGGTTTGTGAAGAACACTTACCACCCTACTGTGATGGCCTTTTGGCCATGTCATGGTGGTGCGGTAAGCCATGGTGGTCAATGCTAATGGTTACCTCCTTATTGTGAAGGTCTTGCGATCGGGGCCCAGTAGCATAGTTGAGCTCAATGGTCAGTGTAGGTGGTTATCGCCAGATGGTGGGAGGATTTCCTTAGCCTCTTGGTTGAGCGGTGGCACTGCCATATCATGGAAGGTCGTGATGAGCTAGGTGGTGACGCGATGTTAAGCAGTGGGCTGGTAGACAAGCCACTACCTTGGTACCATGACTATGTTGAAAGGTATCTTTGGTTGGGCGGTGGAACCGCCATACCGCAGGAGGTCTCACAGGGCTTAGCAGTGGCGTGGTAAGAGAATCTCAAAGCTCGGGTGGCTTTTTTTGCCTTATGGTCAAAGCGATGAGCAAATGGGAAGGCAACGTGTGGCAAGGAATCAATACTTGATTGGTTGACATTTGGAGTGATGAAAGCAGTAAATACAAGACATGTTTCGGTTGGTGGCAGGATCCGATTAAGGCAAGGAAATTAATGCTTGGGCGGCTGATGCAGAGATTGGTTAGAAGATGAGGTAACTTGATTGGGTAATCGATACATCATTAAGACATGCGATTGGTTGGAATGTTAAATGTGATGTAAGACTTGTATAGTTGATTACAATTGACATAAGTCAATCGAAGGGTGATGGTGTAGTAAGTTGTAGTAAGACAAAAGAGCGCATTGTATTCATTGTATACTTATATAAGTATTGTAAGAGTAAGTGAAATATAATACTTAATGTCTACTACTGTGAGCTAACTTTAAGAGAGTGAGGACTATGAGCTTTGCATGTAATTTATTTTACTGTAATACAAAGGTTCTTCTCTTTGTGTGGTGGGTTTTTTTCCCGAAAGGGTTTTCCCATGTAAATCAGGTGTTATCTATGATTGTTTGTTTTTTTGTTATCTTTTTTACTCTATATGTGTTAATCTCAGTTGTTTTAAGAAGCTTTAAAACTGGTCTTTTCACTTCTCCTATGTTGTATTAGCATTAGGAAATCAATTCCACACCTCTGTTTTCCTTTCAATTTATGGAAACACAAGATTTGAAAAACCATAAAATAAAACATACACAATATTCCTTCACTCTCTCTATCTCTCCCCCTTTCAAATTTTTCTCTTTCACATTCCTCACTCTCATTCTATATAGATAGAATTTTTCATATGACTTATTTCTCTTCCCCTTTGACATCAATGGCAAAGGATAAAATATTTTACATTGTTCTACCCCTTTAACATAGAACCAAGGTACTTGCTACTGCACTGAATACTCCCCCTTAGAAGTATACACCAACCAAATCAATAACCACTCATTGCACCAATGTCACTACCCCCTGAGAGGTAGCCATCAACATCAATCTAGATAAAGAATGAATCCATAAATCCATTGGATTGATGCATCTCCATATGAATCTAATTCAAAGAAGGGGAAATAACCCCCAAATTCTCTTGAAGATTCTCAAAAGTATCCTTAGTAAATATATTAGCAATCTAATCCTTTGTAGCTACATATTCAAGATTCACTTTATTCTCCACAACCTTCTCTCTTAGAAAGTGCTATTTGATTGAAATATGCTTTTTCCTTGAATGCACCATTGGGTTCTTTGAAATATTGATTGCACTTGTATTATCACAAAATATAGAAATGCGCTCATCATACACCACTCTAATATCCTTCAATGTTTGCCTCATCCATAATACTTGTGTGCAACAAGATGCCACTGCAATATACTCAGCCTCTATAGTATATAAAGAAACAAAATCTTATTTCTTACCTAGCCATGCTACCAATCTTCATCCAAGAAAGAATGCACCACCACTTATACTTTTTATATCATCCACACAACCAAACCAATCTACATCTATGTAAGCACTCAATGTGAAACCAATATCATTAGGAAACCATAGGCCATAATCTAGAGTTCCCTTCAAATATCTGAATATCCTCTTCACTGCTACAACATGTGACTCTTTAAGATCTTATTGAAATCTAGCCACAAGAAAAACTACACGCACGATATATGGTCTAGTAGTAGTTAGGTATAGCATTCCTCTAGTCATAGATCTATAATTTCTCTGATCAGCCTTAGGGGATTCATTATCCTTACTCAATCTGGAACTAGTCATCCATTCCAAACTTCTTCAACATTTCTTTAACATAATTTTATTGTGAAATGAATATAACTTTATCTATTTGATTGATTTGTAGCCCAAGGAATAAATTCATCTCCCCAAACATAGACATCTCAAACTCTTTATATATCTCTTCTACAAATTTCCTACACATAGCTTCATTTCCTTCAAATATTATGTCATCAACATATACAACCACTATCAAGATTCAATCTTTCTCAACTTTATAGTAAAGATTACTATCTACGATACCTTTATTAAATCCTTGATGTATCAAATATTTGTTCAACCTTGCATACCAAGATCTAGGATCTTTCTTCAATCCATACAATACCTTCTTCAACCTATAGACCATATTAGGTTTATCTGACAATTGAAATTCTTCTGGTTGTTCTATGTAAACTTCTTTCAACTCTCTATTTAAGAAAGTAGACTTCACATCCATCTGATAAACTTTAAAGTCCTTATGTGCTACAAAATCTAGAAACATCTTGATTGCTTCCATTCTATCCATTGGAGAAAATTTCTCCTCAAATTCCATTCCTTCAACTTGTGCATAGCCCTTACATACAAGCCTTTCCTTGTATCTTACCACTTCTCCTTTCTCATTTAGCTTGTTTCTGAATACCCACTTAGTACCAATAATTTTTTTGTTTTCAAGTCTACGAAAAAGTTCCCAAGTTTAATTCTTCTCAATTTGCATAAGTTCTTCTTCCATTGCCTTCATCCAATGTTCATATTTTCATGCCTCACTCACTATTTTAGGTTTAAATTTAGAAAGTATTTTTTTTTTTGCCTCTACTTCAACAACTCTTCTTCTTGTCAACACACCTTTTCTTTTGTCTCCAATGATCTTTTATTTAGAATGATTTCTCTACACATACTTAGGGGTCTTAGGGGTCTTTTCTAGAGCTTCTTCCTCCTCATTCTATACTTATTTTTCCTCTTCTTCTCTACAATAAAGTTCATTTGATTCATATCCATCTATCACCACTGAATTCCTCAAATCTTCATCAACCTTGACACTTTTCTCTTTCAATAATATTTCTCGATATTTTATTGTAACATTTGTAAGATTTTCTCTTAGTATAGTATCCAAGGAATATACCTTCATCATATCATTCATCAAACTTTCATATGTTTTCATCATCTCTTTTGATATAGCATTTGTTTCCAAACACTTTAAAGTGCTTGACAGTAGGAATTCTTCCATACCACAACTCATAGGGAGTCTTTGTGTCATTAGCTCTTGCTCGAACTCTATTAAGTATGTAAACATCATTATGAATTGCTTCTCTCCAGTAGACTTTTGGTAGGTTTTCTTCTTTCATCATAATCCTTATAGCTTCTTGAACAATCCTATTTTTCCTTTCAACCACTCTATTTTGTTGAGGAATCCTAGGGACATATAAGTGCCTTTTTATGCCATATTTCTGACAAAACATGTTAAATTCATTGGAGGTAAACTCTCCACCTCCATCAAACCTCAAAAAATTTATCTTCAAATCCATTTCATTCTCAACCATAACTTTAAATGCTTTGAATCTATCTAGGGCTTCATATTTTTTTAAAGAAAAGTAACCAATGTCGTTCTAGAGTAATTATCAATCAAAAGCATGAATTACCTATCACCTTGAATATTTCACTCTTGTAGGACCAAAAAGGTCTATATGCACTAATTCCAACAATCCTGTAGAAGATTTTTCTCTTCTCTTGAAACTACTTCTAGTTTGTTTTCCAAATTGACAATCTCTACAAATAGTTCATTGATAGGCTTTGTAATCTTCAAGAGATCTCTCACTGCTTGAACTAAACTAATTCGAGACAAGTTATCAAAATTGACATGACACATTCTCCTATGCCATAAATAACTATGATAATCTAAGTCATAAAATAATGACCATCAACACCCATGAGTTGATACATATTTCTATCTATCCTCTTTCTAGAAACAATGACAGTTTCAAACTCCTTTTTGATCTCAAATCCATCATCTTGAAACATAAGATTGTACCCTTTGCTGCACATTTTTCCAACACTCAAGAGGTTATGCCTTAAATCTTTAACATAGTAAACATCTTTAGTATTATGCTTTCCATAAAAACTAAATGAACCTATTCCACAAATCTTAGCACCTGAATCATCTCCAAATTTAACAAGTCCTCCATCATATTTTTTAAGTTTAACAAACTTAATCTTGTCTTTGGTCATATGATTTGAGCAACCACTATCAATAACTCAATATTTCTTATCCTATATAACATTATAAGAAGATGCCAAAGTACCTCTAGTTTTAACCTTTTTCTCCTGAACACTTTACACAAATTTCAGAGTTAGAAAAACTAGATTCATATTTTAAAGACAAGAAAAAACATTAATTATCATCAACATCTCCATAATCAGATTCATCATAAAAATAAAAACATCTTCTCTAACATAATAGATTTTCTTTATCATTTTTTTCTTTTTTTTCCTTGTTCTTATTGTTCACAGTTCTGTTTGGACATCTTGAAGCATAGTGACCTATATTTCCACAACTGAAATGTTTGAAAGGTAATTTATCTTTGTACTTATTGGTGACCTTTTTTATCCTTCTTACAAAGTTAGCTTCTACATCATCTCCATTTGAATCTTCAAATTTTCAAATTTTATATTCTTGAAAGTAGTCTCCACTTTTGTACCTTTGTTCAGACCATTTTTTCTCATTTCAAATGTAGTTAGTGTGCCATACAACTGATATCTAGTGTAAGTATTAAAATTTACAACTTCCTCAATAGAAAAAACCTTTTCACCATAAGAATAAGGAAGATTTATTAGAATTTTCCTTACCACTTTAGATTATTTGACTTTTGCACCAAGACCTTTGCATGTAACTTGTAACTATTTAATCTCTTACCATTCACAAGGTCTTAAATTGTGTCTTCAAATTCTGCATCTTAGCTTGTTTAACCTTGTCATCTCCTTCATAAATACTTTCTAGCTTATCCCAAACTTCTTTAGCAATTTTCAGATCTATCACTTTCACTAATTTAGAATTTGAAAGATTAATCAAAAGAAAAAATCTTGTCTTAGAATTTGTTTCATAGGCCTTGATCTCATCACTTGTGCTTGGTCCATTTGTAGGTATGTTATATACAATATTCATTTCCTTAGAGACGTCAAATCTAAGGTAAACCAGACAACCTTCCATCTTCACTTTCCAAAATGCATAGTTTGTGCCATCAAACATAGGGATCTCCTTCTTGCTCACCATCCCAGATCTACCTCAAGCGGTTAATATTTTCTCCAAGGAACCTTTCTCTAATACCAATTGTTGAATGAAAAATAAAATTGAGAGGGGGGGTGAATCATTTGTATCAAATTAAAATATCAAAAACCTCAATAGTAATCAAATCCACATGCATTCATTAAACCCTTAATATGTTATAATGTTTAAACATGAAAAGTAGATAAAAAAATTGAAACAACCAACACCATACACAAGATAACACCAGATTTACATGGAAAACCCTATAAGGGAAAAACCATGGTGAGGATTATCTCATAATATAAGTAATTGAAAAATTGGTACAAAGATGCTCACTACTAGAATAGGATGAACTATCTAGAAAGGATCACAAACTAGGATCACTACCGAAATAGAAAGAAGAAAAAATATAGAATGTTACACAAATAACACAATCTCAATGCAACAAAGAATCCACCATAATATCTCCAATAACACTCACAACCTTCAAGAGATCAAGATACCTCAACTCACTACATTCAATAATATTTAATTCACACTACATTTCACACTTTTTCATTCAATTTCACATCACAACACTTAATTCCATTCCATACTAGATCTCACATCAACTCTCCTTGTATTTATATCATCCTCAACTTGAAAATCATCTTCAAGTCAGCTACACTCACCTTACACTTTACAAATTCAAAATAGGTCATCACTAAGCATTCCCATGGTGGATAGGAATGAAATTGGACCAATACAAAACTTAATTGAGACCCAAAATGAAATTGGACCAATACAAAACTTAATTGAGACCCAAATCAACTCTGACATGCCACACTACACTTCCATTAATGCTTAAACACCTTTGAATGTAGTGTAAACACCAAGTCGATCATTACCCATGCTAACACCATTAAAATTTGAATTAAACACTTCCTCAAATCCAAGGATGACTTGTGAACCTCACACCAAATTTCATCATGATCTAGAATATTTATCTATCATCCTAAAATCCATCAAAATCCATCAAAATTCTTTGCAACAACTCTCACCTTCAAAATGTACACACCGAGTACACTTAAACTACACTGCCATACATTGCAACTCTAAAATCCATCTTCTAGAGTATCAAACCAAAAATAATCTTGACACTAGCAAGCGAACAATATCATCAACATACCTTCAAAATTGTAAGACCTGAAGAAAAACTTTGGAGAAACATAGAGCAAAAACATTTCACCCAAACACCTCTATAAACAACACTGTGAATCCAATTAACACACTGGTGAATAAAAATTCTTCTGCACAATGATCTAGAAGCCCAAATTCTAGATATAAAAACTCTAAACACCTCTAACCAACATATCCAGAATACACAAGTAGATCTTCAACCCAGAAGAAATACAGAGCACCACCAGAACACCTCTACAACACCTTGTTTCCTCTTTTTATCAATTCTCTCAATATCCTCAACATATTTATCACTACCACAACCATAAATAGAAGTTTATCAAAGAAACACAAGAGTTTAACATCAAAAACTTAATTGATAACAACATAATGCAATTGATCAAAACAATAGTCTTTCTCAACCACTATACAACTATCACCAATGGCAACACAAGCTTGTTGAAATAAATGACAACACCTTTATACTTGCAACATCCTACTTAAGGTTGAACTTTGATCTTGAAAATTTCACTTGTACATTTTCTTTGGAAGAGAAGACTTCTTTATCCTATGTTTTGATGGTTTCAAAAGCCATGGAAGAGGAATTTTCCCATTCTAGGAGCAACAATAGCTCACTATCGCTAACCATTTTTATCCAATCTTCTAGGGTAATGTTTGTTGAACATGTGGTGTCATTGATGTAAAAGTGTTATAATATTTGTTGTTAGGAGTGAAGAGTAAAAGTTTTTCAAAGGGGAAAGTGTTAGTAGGAGTACTTTGAAATATAATTATCATAATAAAGTTGTGTATTTAATCATATACCATGTAGAGTATGCAACAAATATGTCTATAGTGGTCTAGGAGTTAGTAATAAGGATATATTTTGGACAAAGAGATTTCTCTAGCAATATTTTGTTAGTCAACATTTATATTAGAGATGGAGTGTGGCTTTGTGGTTTGAAAGGAGAGTATGTTATAAATGTTCTATATTATAATTCAAACCTTGTGTGTGGTGTTAGGATAGTACTTGGTTAAGGTTCTTATGTTGGTTCATGAAATCAAGTTAATTTGGAAGAAATTAATATTTTTTGGACCGGCCTATTACAAATTTGTGTAGTTAAATTAAATTTAGATCCACCTTATGTTATCCTGGCTATTTTTGGATCCTTAGCCAACATGAAAGAGTGTTAATGATATTTCATGTATATATTCATCACACATTTGTGTAGTTAAAGTTAAAGTTATGTATTCTAGATGCAAATATATGAAGTAGGTAGTGAATATGCAATGATTGTGAATCCAAAGGAGTTGCATCTCAGTATATGAGTGAGTATCATAAGATCATTAAGAGTGTGAAAGAGTATTTGTATCTAGTGCTAAAGTATTTAATTATTGTTGAAGGTCCACAAGCTTTATCTATATAATTTGGTAGGACTAGTGTTCTACCTTACACACTATTTTAGTTGGGATTGGTGTTTAGTAGGTTGGTTCTTAAAAATTCAACAGGGGATTGGTATCTTTGATAGGTTGGTGCTTATAGAGTGCAAAATTCACTTGTATATTTTCTAAATTTTGAGGCTAGATTTGGACAATAGATACAATAGCTATTCTCATCACTATTTTTTCCATCTTGGGTTTCCATGTATATCTGATGTTCTCATGTGTTGAATGTGTGCTTCTTTTGTTCATTAGTTTTTTTTGGTTATCATTTTTGATAAGTGGAATTTAGTGAAAATATTTGATCAACTATGATTTGTTGTGAAGAACCATAACAGTAGTAAAAGTGAATATTTGTGAGATAAATAAATCTATTGATTCACCCCCCCTCTCAGTAGATTGTGTGCCCTTAAATTGGTATCAAAGAAAGGTTCCTTTGAAGAAGTCTAAATACTTAAGGTAGATCTAGGATGGCACACTCAGTTGCTCTGGAAATATTCTCTGCAAACAAAGCACCACTATTTGATGGATCCAATTTTTCCTTATGGAATGTTAGGATGGAGTACTAATTGATGGCTCTTGGAATGGTTATATGGATTTCAGTAGTAGAGGGATATGAGATCCCTGAAAATCCTCCTAGAGATTAGGCCAGAAAGTGGGTTTGTTACATCAATGCTAAGGCTAGGAATATTATTATATGTGGATTGAAAAATTCTAGATTTATGAAAGTGATGCAGTGCAAAAAAAGCAATGGAAATATGGGATAAATTGGAGACTATCTATGAAGGTGATGAAAAATTCAAGGAGGGTAAGTTGCAAATTCATAGATCTCATTTTGAAAGCTTGAAGATGAAAGAAGATGAGAACATTGATGCAATTTTTGTTCAGGTTGATGATATTATCGACTCGATTCAAGGTCTTGGAGAAGAATTGAATGAAAAGGTTGTTAAAAAGGTACTTAGATCTCTCCCTAGAAGGTTTTATACTAAAGTATCTACTATTAAAAAATCTAAGGATTTGAATGCTTTAAAAATGACTAATTGCATGGAATCCTAATAGCATTTGAGATGATATTTGAAATTGAAGAGTTTATAAGGAAAGAGGCTACATTCAAAGAATATAAGAATCAAGTTGATCAAGATTTTGATATTGGATTAGATCCAAAAGAAGAAAATTTTGTAAGGGAAGCTGTAAAGAGGTTTTGGTAATTATAATGGAAAATTACCTTTTAAGTGTTTCAATTATGGTGAAGTAAGACATTATATGGCTAAGTGTCCTCATAAGAGTACTAACAATGTTGAGCAAAAGAATGGAAAGAAATCATTTCAGAAATTTTTTAAAGGTCAAAGGAAACATAAGAGTTTCTACACTAATGAGGAAGACTATTATTCTACTAATGAAGAAGATGAAAATGGTCCCAAAGATGAAAAAGGAAAGATTATGTTCATGGATTTTGAATCTATTTATGGAGTTGTAGATATGGATTCCAAAAATAATGAAGATAAAGTATATCTTGTAGAAGAATTGATGTGTGCTAGAAAGGAAATCAAAAGGCTAGAGAATAGAATCATAGAAGAAGTGAAGGATAAAGAAAAGATATCTCAAGAGTTGAAGAAAGAAGAAAAAATGATTGTAGATCTGAAGATCTGGACAAAAGAGTCTAAAATAATTTAATATTTTTTTGACAAAAAGTTACTCTCAATTGACAAGGACTATGAGAAGTTGGAATAATAAATTTTGATAGCAAGAAAATATATTGAGAAAGTTAATCAATAGTTTTAGTTGAAGTTTGGTAAGAGTATTGAAACCCTAAATCATATTTTGGGAAGTAAGAAAGCTATGCATGGTAAAATTGGAATATATTTTGATGATTAGAAGAAGAAAGTGGTGGGACAATCTATGAAGGCTGTTAGGGAAAGTTTGGAAGTGGCGGGCTTCAAAAGTTCAAAATAAAAAATGACCATGGATAGTGATAGAAGTATGACACATAATGATGACTTTATTCAAATGCAAAATAAAAGAAGGAGATCCAAAAGACAAGGATACAATACTAGGTTTAATTTTCCTTTCTCTAGTTATTATTTTAATTGCAATGATTATGGACATAAGGTTGTGGATTTAAAAAAGGATCTGGTTATAAGAAATAACTTTGTTGAAAATAATGCATTTGCACCTCTATATAATTTTAATATCATTTTTTTCAAGTGCAAAAATTTTGGACACACTATAAGAAATTATAAAAGTAATTTTGCGATTCCTCCACTGTCAAAAAGTAGGAGTAAAGGACCAGAAAGTAGGAGTCATGAATTAGAGAGGGTCTTGAATAAGGTTCTTGAAGAGAAGCCAAAGAATTCAATGATTGCTTAAGTTGCACTACATGCTCAAAAGGAGAAGAACTTGTGGATCATAGACAATGGTTGCTAAAGCCACATGACTAGAGATGAAAGTAAATTCATGAATTTCAATAAATTTAAAGGTGGTTCTATTATCCTTGGAAATAATTCAATTGCTATAATTTTAGGTAAGGGAACTCTAAGTATTGATGTTGGGAGAACAAAGACACATGATGTTTCATATGTTGATGTTTTAAAGCATAATTTGTTAAGTGTCATTTAGATGTGTGACAAGGGATATAAGTTGTCTTTCTATGTTGAAGGTTGTGAAATTAGGGAATCAAGTACCGGTGAGATGATTGTTGAAGGAAGTAGGATAAAAATTTATATTTATCATCTAAGTGATCTAAATGGATAGAATTGTCTTATTGCATAGAAAGAAGAAAGCTATATTTGGAAAAAATGGTTATGACACATAATTTTGATGATATTATAAAGGTTAGTTCAAAAGGATAGGTCTGGGATATGCTATGAATCAAGAAGCCTTAGTCAACCAGTTGGAAACCATTTCATGAAGGGAAGTAGACAAGAAGAAAGTATCTGGCTAAGGATTATTCTACTTCAAAGCCTCTAGATCTAGTTCATACAAACCTATCCAGACCTATGGGAACTAAAAGTATACAAAGTGATAGGTATTTCATTATGCTTATTGATGATTATACTAGAATGAATTGGATTGCATTTCTAAAAGAAAAGTTAGAAGCTTTTGATAAGTTTAAAGAATTCAAGGCAATGGTGGAGAATGAAACTCGAAGAATAATCATGATTTTGAGATTTGATAGAGGTGGAGAGTTCACTTCTGAGAAGTATGATAGATTATGTGAAGATCATGAGATTTAGAGGTAGTTACCTACCCCTAGAACTCCTCAACAAAATAGAGTTACAAAAAGAAATAACCAAAATATACAAGAGATGGAAATAAAAACGTTATGTCAAGAAAATATACTGGATGTGTACTAAAGAGAAGCTACATAGATTATTGTGTACATTCTGAATAGAGTTTAGATCAGCTGAAAGATAGAAAAGATACCATATGAGCTATGGAGAGG
This sequence comes from Sequoiadendron giganteum, assembly GCA_007115665.2. Classification (NCBI taxonomy): domain Eukaryota; kingdom Viridiplantae; phylum Streptophyta; class Pinopsida; order Cupressales; family Cupressaceae; genus Sequoiadendron; species Sequoiadendron giganteum. The sequence continues at coordinate 191,317,679 of CM021105.1, forward strand.
AAGAATGAAATTAGCTAGACATCTTATAATATTTGGAAGCAAGTTGTACATCAAGAGAGATGAAGAGAATTTGGGTAAATTTGATTCAAGGTCAAATGAAGGTATTTTTATTGGTTATTCCTTAAGAAGTAAAGATTACATATGTTATAACAAAAGGTTTAAGATGATAGCTGAAAGTGAAAATGTGAGAGTTAATGAAACTATTCAAACTATTAGTACTCCAAAAGAATAAGATGATGAAGAACCAATTCAAAGTAGTATTGAAGATCCAAAATAATTTTCTACAAAGACTCCAACAAAGTATGTTAAAAAAAAATACTCTAAAGATTAGATTATAGGAGATAAAGGCGATGGGGTTTAAACCCAAAAGAGACTTGAGAGAGAAAGTGAACAAGTTCACTTTTCTTTACTTTCAAAGATAAAACCTAAATCCTATAATGAGGAAAGCAAGGAGAAAGGTTGGATAGATGCTATGAAGGAAGAACTAAATTAGATCATAAAGAATGAAACTTGGGAACTTGTCCCAAGACCTAAAGGCAAGAATGTGATTGGAACTACGTGGAATTTTAGAAACAAGATAAATGAAGAAGGTGACGTGATCCAGAACAAGGAAAGACCTGTATGTCAAGGGTATTCTCATGTTGAAGGTATTGATTTTGAAGAGATATTTTCTCTAGTGACAAGATTAGAAGCAATTAGGATTATGTATGCAGATTGAAAAAGGCCTTTTATGGAACCAAACAAGCTCCTAGAGCTTGGTACTCAAGTTTGGATGGTCACTTGTAGTCACAAGGGATCTAAAGAGGAATTGTAGATAGTAATTTGTAATTAAAGAAATATAGAGATAAATTGTTGATAGTTTTGGTCTATGTAGATGATATCATTTTTGGTGGAAGTAGTGATGACATGTAAAAAATATTTGAGAAGGTGATGCAAAATGAGTTTGAAATATCAATGTTAGGTGAGTTATCTTTCTTTCTTGGGTTGTAAATTGTATAATTAGATAGAGGAATTTTTTATTTCTCAGCACAAGTACATAAAGGAGATGTTAAGTAAGTTCAAGATGGAAGATAGAAAAATTGTTGGTACACCTATGGTTACAAGATGCAAATTAACTAAGGATGATGAACATGCTATGGTAGACCAAACTTTGTACAGATCCATAGTTGAGAACTTTTTTTATGTGATAACATCTAGATCGGATATGATGTAGGAAGTTGGAATGGTTGCCATATTTTATGAAGCACCTAAAGAAATTCAAATTAAGACGGTAAAGAGGATATTTAGGTATTTAAAGGCTACTGAAGACTTTGGATTGTGGTATCCAAAGAGTGAAAATTTCACTCTAACTACATAGTCAAATGTATATTGGAAAGGATGTGTTGATGATCTCAGAAGAGCACTATTGGAGGAGCATTCTTTCTTCATGATAGTTTGGTGTCTTGGCTGATTAAGAAGCACAAATTAGTTTCTTTATCTATATAAGAATCACAATACATTGTTGAATAATCTTTCAACACTCAAGTGATTTGGATGAAGAAGAACTTGAAGGAAATGAAGATTAAGTTTGACGATCCTATCACTATTCTTTGTGATAATACCCATGCCATAAATATTTCAAAGAATATGGTGACGCACTCAAGGAAAAAACACATTGCAATAAAGTATCATTTCTTAAGGGAGAAGGTTGCAGAGGAGGAGCTAAAATTGGAGTATATTAATACAAAGGATCAAGTAGAAGATATATTCACAAATCCACTTCCTAAGGAGATAATTGAGTTTCTCTGGCATAATTTATGGTTTGTTGCTCCCTCATCTTGTATTAAGAGGTTGTACAAGGGTAAGTGAAGCTTGGTCTCACTTTCATAAGTAGGCTGGGTGGTCTTGTAGAGGATTCTTAGAGGTAGTAATGCATAAAAAGGTGTCTAGATTGATCAATTTTCCAAAAAAGAAAAGAGAAGGAAGTAAAAGGAGAGGTGTTGATCCTTTTCCATTGATGTCAAAGGGGGAGAAAGGGAAATAAAAATTCTACATATTCAAAGGGGGAGAAATCACTCAAGGGGAGAGAGTGAAGAAAAATTTATACAGAAGAAATCTTTTAGAAGGTGTGTTTGGGGGTCCAAAATTTTGTTTTTTTCCATCAATGACAAAGGGGGATATTGTTGAACATGTGTTGTAATTGATATCAAATTGTGAGAAGATTTTTAAGTAGGAGTGAAGAGTAAAGGGCTATCAAATGTGAAAGTGTTGGTAGGAATACTTATAATTATCATTATCATGATAAATTTGTCTAGTCAATCATATACCATGTAGAGTATGCAACAAATATGTTTGTGGTGGTTCTGGAGTTAGTAATAAGGATATATTTTGGGCAGAGATATTTCTCTGTCAATATTTTGTTAGTCATCATTTCTATCAGAGACAGAGTGTACCTCTGCAGTTTGAAAGGAGAGCATGTCTATACATGTTCTATATTATTCCTAAGTTTTTGGAAGATATGTTTAGTATGAAAAAATATTGAAGTGACATAAGGTTCTCTATGTCGCTCTATCAATTAGTTGAAGTTCAAGGCATGTGTGGTAACAACTAGTTGTGTGCAGAATTCAAACCTTGTGAGTGGCATTAAGATAAGACCTAGTTAATGTTCTTGTGGTGGGGCATGAAATCAAGTTATTTTGGCAACAATTAATTTTTTTTTGGACTGACCTATTACTTGTTTTATGTAAATTAAATTTAGGTCCATGTTATTTCATCTTGGGTATTTATGGGTCCCTGGCTAACATAAAAGAGTATTAATGTTATGTCATGTATATATTCATCATAAATTTGTGCAATTAAAGTGTAAGTTGTGTATTTTGGAAGTGAATAGTGAAGAAGGTGGTGAATATACAAAGATACAATTATGAATGCTAAGGATTTGCATCTCAATATATGAGCGAGTATAAAAAGATCATTGAGAGTGTGGAAGAGTATCTGTATCAAGTGTTGAAGTATTTAGTTACTATTGAAGGTCCATAGGCTTTATATATATATATTTCAGTAGGACTAGTGTTTTACCTACTATACTATTTCAATTGGGAATTGATGTCTCCAGTAGGTTGGTTCCTACAAACTCAATAGGGGATTGGTGTCTCTAGTAGGTTGGTGCCTATAAAGTGTGCAAAATTCACTTGTATATTTTTTACATTATGAGGTTGGATTTAGACAATAGATCCAAGCAACTACTCTCACCATGGTTTTTCCCATCTTGGGTTTCAATGTATATCTGGTGTTCTCATGTGTTGAATATGTGATTTTTAACTAGTTTTTGTAGGTTATCATTTTTGATAAGTGAAATTTTGTTAAAATATTTGATCTACTAGGGTTTTCTATGAAGAACCATAACAATAACAAAAGTGAAGATTTGTGATTTAATTAAATATACTGATTCACCCCCCCTCTTATTAGATTATGTGCCCTTCAATGTTCCTGAAATAAAAATTCATTTCTACCAATACCTTCTTTGTTAACTCTTCATATTTCTCTTTAGGAACATCTACCTTTTCTTTCTCAAGATTTTGGAGGTATTCCTCCCTTTTTGATCTTATAAAAAATATTTGAACTATTTTTTCTTTACAAATTCATTATCTTAAATAAATTTTTGGCAAGCCAATACCCTAATTTCATTAGAATCATCCCTTCCCATTGTGGTATTAATGCCAAGACTTCTCTATTGAATTCTAGTTACAATCTATCTTTGGTGGGAGGGCATTGTCTAATTAACTTCTTATGCTATCATATTTTTTGTATCATCCTCCTCATCTTGGCCCATTGGGTAATCAACCAGTGGTGGTTGCTCAATCCTCATTCTTTTTTGGGTTTGTTTCCTTGGGGAGAGTCTTCAATAATTACATGAGGGGATGGTGGAGATTTTGTAGAAGAAGGTGGTGGCATACGAGACAAGTATTTTGGAATAAGCTCCCTTATTATAGGTCACCTAGACCTTCTAGTGAAGGCATGGATAGGTGGATCTGTCTTTGGTTGATATTTTGGCCTTTCCTCAAGCACTAGACCCTTGCCAACTATTTTGTCAAAAAAAATTAGGATCATTTGAATCCTTGTAATTTGATCTTTTATTTCAAAAAATGACCCTTGATAACTAGGGTCTCTTTTGAGCTTGGAATCCTTAGCCTTTGTGAATTTTGTGAATTTTATTTTTTTATCATTTATTTGTTTCTCATCTAAGCAATTCCTTATAACATCTTCGCTAAAGTAAACTTGATGCCAAAATGTTGATTTTTTATGTTAACCCTAACTTGGTTAATAAAGCCTTTGGGGTCAAAGGATCTTAAGATTTCCATATCTTTTTTGAATACTTGTAATTCTAGATCCAATCCCTTTCTATTGACTATGAAGATAAAAAACCTATGGAAAAGGGGAAGAATGAACCCTTCTTCTATCCCCTAAGATAAAAATTATATGTTTCATTGAGTTTCCACATAATTTCAAGAAATTACACTCTAAAAGACACAAACCTTAGCAATTTTTTTTGACCAATGGGGCACTAATAGAATCTAATGATAATGTAGTCAATATGGAGATACCAATTTCCCCAATTGTGTTGCACTGCCTTCTCTAGTCTCCTATCCTTTGACCTTAAGAAATCCAAGATTTTTTGTGTAACTTGATTTCTTCGACCCCCAAATGTGTAAGCACTTTTCTCAAAATAATATTTTTCAAAGATGATGAAACTTGCAGCATCATAGTGCATGTCCCAAATGTGTGTATAGAATTGGGTAGGGATAGGATTGACCTTTCCATCATCCATGCAAATTTGAAGGAAACTATCTCATGTCCCTTTTCTTGTATACAAGAAAATATGGAATAGTAGGGAGTACCATCTAAAATTAATCACTTTATTACTCATTTTGGTCACTATTAATTGTTTATGGATTGCATTGGTAATACATATTGTAAATTTAAATTTAATATTCACAAGAGGATTTTGGATATCCATTTTCATGTACATGAGGGGTACTAGAATTATTGTATGCACATCACCTCCAAGGGCTTGGAATAAATTATAGTGTTTCATTATGAAATAATCCTCAAATGTGTCCAAACTAAAAGTTTCTACTTCATTTGGAGGAATTCTAATAGACCTTCTATTGAATCCCTTGAGCCTATACTTAGGAAGCCAATGAACCTTGAATCCATTACTATATTTTTGGTACTTCTATTTGAACAAGTCAAAATCAATGGCTTTTTTTGTAGCAAGCTTAAAATTGAACACCTTAGAAATGAAAGGATTATCTACTCTTATCAATTAAACTCCATTTACAAATCTTACTACCCTAATATTCTCATCATATTATGTTGTAATGTTTTTGAGGAAATACACATCCATGAAAATATTTGGTACTACCAACTTTCCCAAGTCATAGGTCCATACATTTGAAATAGGGACTTTAGAATTCATTTTTTTGTACCAATGCACATATAGTTCCCACCTAGTGATAGGTAATTTTGTATCTCTACACTCATTGACATTATCCACCATACTTGAAATTGTGCCAAGACCATGGAGCCTGCTAGGTCCTTTTGTTGAACCAAGAATTTGGACAATTAGGTCTTCATACAATGACCTTTTTGAGGTGCAAGGTTGATTTCTTAGAGGGCTCATGATTTTGAATTAGGTTTAAACTCGGGTTTTGGAATCTTCAAGATGTAATTCGATACAATTGATGTATATAAAGATATATTTTTCCCCAACTATAACCCTAGGATAAATGTTTTTTGTAAAAATATCATGAATAAAATACTTACTTTTTCTTTTCTTTTGAAAAACCTAGTTTTCTATGGAAAGCACTAGAGCTCTTCAATTATTCTCGTTTGATGCTTTAGATGCCAAGTAAATAATTTTATGAGTTGGATTTTGGTATTTATAGAAAAAATATCTATGATGATTTGGAATAAATATATCTTGTCCACCATTAATCTTAGTTCATACAAGCCAGAGACTTTAGCTATCTATTTCTTAAGTTTGAAAACAAGTCATTGATCCTTGGATGAAAGGACAAGAATGGTCATCAACTAGTTGATGGATTTGAAAATATTTTACATTAGTTGAAAAGATCTTTGACTAATGAGATTAATCCATGTGGAGTCACTTTACATGTCATCAAATGGTAGACCACAAAAGATAAAAATTGAGCTTTGATGATGTCATCATATAAGCCACATGGTAGCTTTTCATAATTTTGCATCTTAAAAATTAGTGTGATTTGAAGAAGCTGTAGACTCACAAAATCCATCTAAGATTGCACCATGTTTCCATATACCAATACCTATAGAATTATCCTTTGATTTTAAACCCATAAGAAATAATGAGATCAAGCCATGATTCCCTTTTAATAACTTTGAAATGTGACCCTTGTCATCCTTCCATGATTTCATAGACTTCATTTAGGTCTTCTTTGAAATATTCCATAGATTCATGGAATACCTTCAAATCATGCCATGTGGCACACTTTTGGTTTCAAAAAGCTTTGAATAATTATCAAATTCTAGGTGTCATCCATTATGTGGTTCCACAAACCATTTTTAGTCTTAGTAATATACCTCTCATGGAATGGCAGAATCATCTGAAAAGGTGACAATTATCAATATTTTCATAATTTTGTGGAGCATTAGTTTTCATAATAAAATATTCCCATGAAATAAAACATAGAAGTATTAGGGTCCACATGTTGGGTGTGGTTGACTTAAGTATATATAAGGCACACACTCTTAAGATAAATTTATGCCACTAAGGAAAAAGGGGTCCAAAATATTAAAGGGGACATCAACATAGGACCTTTAGTGGTTAGTATTTAATTAAAGTTTGGTCCAATAAATTTCCTAGGAATAATGGGCCAATATATACATGAAGATATGACCCTTAAGTGATAAATTAAAGGAAAATTAATCAGGTGTAGGTGGTCAACATGAAATTAGAACAAAAGTGTAGCCACATCGCCTAAACCTAGGGATTTTTAGGGTTTTTAGAGATTGAAATCTTATATAAGAAAGTTTTCAACAAAAACCTACCATAAACTACTACATATTGGGCCATAAGACCTAAGAAAAACTAAAAGCCTAAATATTTTGAAATAGCATTATCAATGGCTCCAAGTGGGGACACTTGTTTGGAAAGAACAAGGTGAGAATCTAGGATCTTTGAGAAAAAAAAACAAAGACAAAAAAAAAAGTGGACTATACATTATAAAAATATGATGCATTGTACATGGAAACATCCCTATTTAATATAAATAGAGTTCCAAACATTTTCCATGCATTGGTAGTTCCAAAAAAAATTCCATTAAGGTTTTGTAAGAAATACAAGTCTTCACCATGAGTATTGACCACAAGATAAGATCTAAGACATAAAGCCTCAAAATTACCATTTTTAGTTTATCTTGTGCCCTTGCATTACATATAAGCATCATGTCATCTATCTTGTATTTTCTTGCACCTGTCATTTTGTAAAAAAGATGCTTCACCTACTGCTGCAATTTTTGTATTCTTTTTCTATGACATCCTCCTTGTTTCATCCAATTGAGTAAGCTGGTTGATTTTGTTTGTCATTGTATCATTAGTATCATCATCATGTTCCTGAATGAATTTATACATTGGAAAAAAATTATTGATGGGAATTCTAAACCAATTCAAATGGACATTTTCCAATTGCTTTTTTTTACTATCACTCTATTCACCCATAAAACTAGTCTAAGATTTGAATCCCAAGCCTTCTTATTCTTTTCAATCACCCTCTTTATGATTTTCATCAAGATCTTATTGCTTAATTCTACTGATCTATTACCTTATGGATGATGATGCATAAGAGAGTTATCCCATATTGATTGCACAAAGTTATAAACTCTTCAAATTTGAAGCACATAACATTGTTTGATATTAGCCTCTCTAGTAATCCAAATCTAGTAATAATTTTGTTCATCAAGAAATAAATCACAACCTTGATAGTATAATTACTTATAGGAATATCCTCTATTCACTTAGTAAATTAATCAATGGATACTAGTATCTAACTCTGTTCTCCACTTGATCTATCAATTATCTCTCCTAGGAAGTCAATGCCCCACTATTGAAATGGAACTTCTGCAAATATTGGTCTTAAGGGTAGATTCCCAGATAACTTCAGCTTCCTAGAGAATTTTCGTAGGAATCACACCTCACCAATTTGTGTGCATTTGTAAAGAGTGATTTCCATGAGTAACCAAACCTCAAGATCTTGGGGAATTTAGTATTTTCCATATAATGGCCTCCACATACTCCACTAAGAATTTCATTTAGGATGGTAGCATATTTGTCTTCATTAACACATTTAAGGAAAACTCCATCTCTTCCTATCCACCATAACTAATTTTGGATGATGACATACTTGATAGTATGAAAATTTAATGTTCTCTTCTAATTATCTTTCATGTTATTTGAGAAATACACATTTTGTAGGTAGAATATGACATACTTATACCATGGAGAAGATTGTATATCACATTTGAATTAAATTGAACATGCTTCTATATTATTTATCTAATGAGCTTCTAAGTTTGATTCAACCATAAGTCTAGCTAATCTATGTCCTTTGACCAGTTTAGTGATCCAGATGTCAATATTGAATTCTAGGATCTTATTAATCCATCTATACCTTCTTTTAGTCACATCCTATTGAGTTAATATGTCTTTGATTGTAGCACTGAGGACAGATGCAATGATTGTAGATCCTAATAGATATGACATATAAAAATTGCCTTCCTTGACAAATGCATATTATTTTTTTCCATCATGTCATACTTGAGCTCAACAACTTGTAAGGATCTTATAAAGAAGGAAATGGGTTGTTTAAATACTTCATTATTATTTTTCAATAATACTCCTACAATAGTATAAAATGAAGCAAATGAGAATACTTGGAAAGGATTTGAAATGTTAGGATACTTAAAAATAGGATCCTTTGTTCCTTCTTTTATACTCTAAAATGCTTTAGTTGGTTCTTCATTCCATGAGAAAAATTCTAATTTCTTCAACATCTTTGAAATGGATCTAGTGATCTCTACAAAATTTGTTACAAACCTTCTCACAAAGTTCACCTACTCAAAAAAGTATTGAATTCATTTAATAGTCTTAGGTTTTGGAATATTCTCTATTGATGCAATTATTTTTGAATTAATTTTGATCCCTTCCTTAGAAATAATATGACCTAAAAATTTTCCTTTTGTCACCCCAAATAAACACTTCTTAGGGCTTAGAGAAATACCATCCTCTAGAGCCCTAAAAAAAATTCAATTTGCATACAATGACCTTCTTCCCTTTTGGAATATACAATTAGGTCATCTTGGTATACCACCATGAATATGACTATAAAATATAAAAAAGAAACATCTATTTCTCTTTGAAATGTTTCTCATGCATTGGTTAATCAAAATAGAATCCTAACATAGACATACATGTTGTTGAATATCCAAGATACTAAGAGGGGGGTGAATCAGTATCTTCTTAAAATTATTGAACAAATACCATCCAATTAATTCAATGCAAATAATAGTTAAGATAAGTAAAAAAATTAACTAAACATGAAAAACACAACACAAGAACACCAAGATTTCTAGGTGGAAAACCCAAAATGGGAAAAACCATAGTGAGGATTAACTCACAATATAGTATAACTGGTTATAAGCTATTAGAAAAGGGTGGATCACTACCAGGACTCACTGTCCAAAAGGGAGGCTCATTGCCTATAAAAGATAAAGTAACAAAATGGATTACAACCAAAGAACAAACTAATGTAAATACACCTCAGAGTGTAGATTCAATTCCTTTGAAGCTCAAGAAATTTGCATGCTAGTAGATCATTGTTCGTTCTTTTCACACCCACACTTAATCCACCAACTCTTGCATACACAAACTCACTATATCAATCTCCAAAACTATCCTATATATATATATATATCTAACTTGTCCATAAGTATAAATCAAGTCGGCTCCAAGTAAATACAAAATCTTCTCAAAATAAATTCAAGCCTGTGGTATGCTACTATATGTTGGCATGGATTGCACAAACAAAATTTAATCCATTACAACTTCAATTGCTTATCAGGTCAGGTAGAGATAGACCTAATAAGAAAAAAACCTAGTCATGTAGGGCACAACACTAAGCTTAGAGTGGTATATGGGGTTACCCAACCAATCTCTTTGTTAAAGGGTAGGGACATCTATCATTAATAGATGTGTGGGGGACCACATATGAGTCTTTAGTTGGCGAAAAAACATTTGATTGATGCTTCTCCTTCTTAGAAGGTGATAGAAGACCAATGTTTTGAAAGGAGGATTCCCAGACCATCTATATCTTATGCTAGTAATTCTGCACATTCTTGGAATATTGTAATTTGTGAAATTATTATATTGGAATGGAATCCTTATTGAATATTGTGTGACATTTTTGTTCAATGTGATATGTATGTTTGGGAAGACTTGTATAACTACTTTGGATCAGAATGATAAATTGGAATTGTGTTATTTCAATTAAGCATGTAATTTAGATTATTGGAAGCAATTTTTTTATTACTATGTCATGGCATCACAATTTATTCACTTAAGATGAAAAAATTGGAAATTTTACTTACTATGAAGAACACTAGGGCCATTATAAGTCTTGTGCTCATAAACTTGAAAATTTAGAATTATGAGAAGTTAATAAATCAAGAATTTACTATAATCAAGGGTTAAAATTATTAGAATATCCAAGTGATCGGAATCTCAAGTAGACATTGAGTTGATTGTATCTCTATGTTGATACTTTAAGTGAACCAAGGTGGCAAACAAACCTAGATAAAATCTTCAGTTGCAAGATAACCTTATAATATGAACCATAAGTCAGATATAATTAATATGAGACTTGGCACTTGGTTGCATAATATTGTAAGAAGGGTGACTTCGTTTAGTGGCACTACGACCATTATTTACTTGGTGCTTTTGATAATATATTGATACCATGGTAAATTATTTATATGATTGTATGATGTCTATCATTATCTTAAATACGAGAACCTTGATATTGAAATTATTAATTATAGATACAATGAATCACAATATAAGTGTATATGGAAGAAAAATATCATTAATTTGACAATGTGGTTGTGATCAAGTTGTGAGATAAAACTTATGTATCATCTCTTGATGCCATACTAATGACTATTGAGGTCTGGTTTAGACTGAATGACCAGTATGAATAAACCATCAAGTCTATTAACTAGACTATCATAAGAATATGAGGTTGTACCATAAGGTAAAGGAACTTAGAAGATCAAGAATATAATTACTAGTATTATTAATGGGATTATGTTTTTGTATATTGGTCTAATGGATATCGTATTGCCAACCTTCTTATGTAGGATTCAGGGAATGATTATAACTTATAACAAGCTCATAAATATTATGGCATGCCCTTCAAATATATATATTGACCTCTTGAGTATAAGAACCTCAAAAGTGAACCTATTATATGAGTTTCAAATAAAAATTATTTCTTATGGGTTTGTGTGAATCAAGGTAATTTTGTGTTACACAATAAGCCTAACCCTTATGTTGATAAGACAAAAACAAGGACATTCAAGTTGGATTATAAATAATAAGGGATCTAGTTTAATTCAAGGCCTTGATATCCTTAAAGGGAAGTGTTATAGTATGGATTGTTAAATAATATACTTAATTATGTTCTCTTAACTACTATTATGCATTAATGATAGAAGATAAACATTAAGGAAACCTTGATTATTGGGAAATAATTTCTATGCATCCTTTGAAAGACCTGGTGAGGAGAACTATGTGTGAATTTTATCCATTTGGAAGTGGGTACATAGGTAGTCATTGGGCGAAGGATGACACTATGAACTCAAGTCCAAAGGGATATGGTTTAGAGGAGTTAACTCCAAGGGTTGCAAGATTTTTCCTATCTTGTTTGACCTTACCTCCTTTATAAGCTTCAGTTTGAGGTTGAAATGGGTATCGAATGGGTAATGAATGAGTTAAGTAAATTTAATAAATTATAAGTAATAAATAATGTGCTTTTGAATCGTAATTTGAATGAATAGATTGACTACTTTATAATTGGTATTTGAATATATGTGTATGTTGGGTAAATTCTATCTCATGTTGGTTCCTTATCACTTTTATGTATTGTGATAATTGACTCCATATCTAGAGGTCTCTATGTATATGCATGTATATCTGTTCATGTTGATTGTGATTCATGTTATGTATGACCCGCCCAAGTGTGAACCTCCAAGATGTTTTAGCAGTGATAGGAAGTCATTAGACCATGCCAATGATTGATGTTTGGGATTTTGCTAGGGACTAGTTGGATTTCACCTGGTTCATGGAGGTGAAGGTTGATATGGGCTACCTTGGTTATGATTATGATATGGTAATAGTAGTATGGGTAGGGACCCATCTGTGTGGGTAATGTTAATTTGGGGCTAACCATTGTATCAAGGGGGGTCACTGGCTATCATTGAGGGTACAAAAGTGATTGATGCTAGTGTTACCTGGGATTATGGAGGAGATAGATGACAATATCACTAAGGTCACAAAGTGGTATATGTTGGGAGCTACTTCTTCTTGGGTGGATAGACTTGTCATCAGTGGCCTATAGGCGATTAAAGTCACAATCCACTAGGCTATGGTAGGTTCAATAGTTATGGTAAGCCTTGGGATAGTGGACAGACCCATTTTGTAGTATGGGATGCAACGAATCCCCTTCCCAATTGGAAAACTATGTACTTGGCCTTGTGGGGTTGAGGACAGACCCACGGTGTAGTATGAAATGCATCAAATCCTCTTCCCTTTTTTTCCAATGGTGCAGAAGACTTGTGGAAAGGATAGGACCCATGGTATAGTGCACAACGCACCACTATTATTTCTATATGGGATCCATTATAGAGATGTCTTATTCAACCATTGTGATGTGTTATCCATTCATTGTGTATGTGATGTATGTTAGAGATCTTCACTATGTATATGTGATGTATGGTGGAGCTTGTCACTATGTAGGTGATGTATGCATGAGCTCATCATTGTGTATTTGTGATGTATGTTGGAGCTAGACACTAATGTATTTTTGATATGAGTATGAGCCAATCATTGTTGTACTTGTGATGTACATATGATCCAATCACCATTGTACTTGTGATCTTATGATTTTTTTATGATCAAATTATTGTTGTACTTGTGATGTGAATGAGCTAGTCAGCTTGTGTATATGGAGGTATTCTTGTGACATTCATTGTGTATAATATTTTAGATTATGGTATGATATACCCCTTGTGAGTATTGTGAATGTTTGTTCAATAATTCTTGGTAATGTTTGATATGGACCCAACACTTGATGGAAAATTTATAATTCATTATATTTTAATTAGAATAAGTTGATATTTTAATGTTTAATTAAGAGTAATAGGTTAAAAGTGAGATAAGAGATCACATGGAAGAGGAGAGAATGAACTCCCTCTAACATTGTTGGGGAAAACTATGAATCTTCTAATTCCCACAAGGGGATACATAGGCAAGGTCACCATGAACCCTCGAGATTTAGGTCTAGGTCTAGGAATGCCCTTATTTGTATGAGCTTAAAACCTTTTAGTGTAAACATAAAAGGGGACGCATTGCCTTGTTTTCATCTTGGTGAATGAAGAAATTTTGTAATTAGCACTTCCAATTTAGATGAAACTGCTTGGTCGATTAGGTTGGTAGTTGTGGTGAATTATTTTGAAAAAGAAATTATAGTGCCCAAGTGGAAAATTTTACATTGGTATCATAGAAACCAGGTTCAAACACTAGACCTATGAGTCTCACTTGACTCTTGAAAAAATATAATACTCACACTACTAATCAAACATAATTCATTTGGCCTCTTGGTATGAAGGTAGTTGTCTTGAACTTCTTCAATGAAATTTTAAGTTTTTGTGAATTGTTGCCTAGTCCTAACAAAGACAATCTAAGGGGTGTGAAAGGGAATATGGATGTAATAATGGTAAATGAAACTCAGAGAGTGTAGTGGAAGCTTAAGGTATTTTATGATTGTTGTTTCTCCTAACCCACTTGTTGGATTTGATCTTACCCCTTGTGATGTGGTAACTATCATGATATATTGAAAATTAATTTTGCAATACTTGGTGTATTTGAATACCAAGAGTAGTAATTGTTGCATGGTACTTTGGTATCTTGCAAGGGTTAATTGGTAAATATGTGTACTTGGTGGTATGAAATTTACCTCATTTTGTTAAAATCAACCTCAAGTTCAAAATGGAGGATTGGAATAAGCGAAAATGATTACTCAAGGGTATACTTCTAGTATGCACCCTCTTGAATCCTATAAAAAATACTTTGAATTTGATCAAATTAGGGAAAAGGGAACCACTTGAGAGGCAAGGATAAGGGGTTCAAAATCAATTAACTTTTCTATTAATCAAATTTTTTAAAGAAATTAACAAATGTAACCTTCTAATAAGCTAGGATGGATTATCCAAAGGGGGAAAGGATTTCACATTCCTGCCAGTGACCTCCATGTTAGATGGTGTAGTAGGAAAACATTAAAAAAATACATGAGAATAAAAGAAAAAAGGTATGGTGCTAGTATGGGAACCATTTGAAGGAATAAAATAGACTACCAAAATAAATGAGGAATGGTGTCCCTTCTAGAATTAAAGACTGCAAGGAACAAAAATCAATCTTTTAATCTCCTTTCTATGAACTCATTAATCATGTATTCAAGGGCACAATTTAGGAGAATGGCATGCATTTATTCTGGGTATGGCATTTCATTCTTGAGGCCACCAAAAATGTATACGCCATATGGAAAAGGATGGTAGCATCCATTAAAAGCTACCACTACCTCAATTTTGCATTCAATTTTGGGTTGGAGAGTAGAGAGAGCACGTAGGAGAGACTACTTGGATGGAAGACATGAGGAAGAATCTGCAAAAGGAGAATGGAATTTCCAATATGTGATCAACAAAGATGTGAAAATAAAAAAGCCACTTGAGAGAAGGCAATAAATGCATAGTAAAGGAGTCTAATAATGTGTGAAAAATAGGAGAGGATGACACACAAATGGATGAGAAAAAACAAGAGTAAAAGATGTAAGGATCATAGTGGCAATTCTATCAACAATAGAATCTCCTCAAAACAAAATAATATAGTTGAGACCCCTTCTCAAATTTCATAGTGATACGGTGAGAAAACCAACAAAGGGTATTTGAGATCAAAGAGAGGGGTGGAAACTCCTCTTGGGCTTATGCAACAATCAATTCAACTAAGCACACAATATATGATCCCAATCCATTTGTGAGCCCTACATAATGCGTATAGTGGTGCTCTCACTCATGGAGACTGTGCATATTCTTTGGGTTATGAGATTGATAGATTTGGGGATGTGTTGAGGCATACTTATGCTTTGGTTTGAATTTTACAAAACCCAACTTATGGGAGTACTATTGATCCTTTTCAACATAATTTTTGGATGGGATTGTAGCTCGGATCTGAGGCTTTAATGGTAAGGAAAGTAGTTCCCTGGAAACATCACTATCATATGACATTTTTGAATAAGACTACAACATTCTTAGCTTCACCGATCATATTTTCTAATATACATACTCTCCTATTGATTAGGAAGTAATAAAAAGTTGAGCAATAAATATCTTGTTATTCTAAGATTGACTAGTAAATTTGATATAAGGGTTTTCACTAGTCTTTAGGTTGTACAATCATGTGTTATGATAAACTATAAATATATCGAAATAATGTTAAGCTCCTTGGGAAGGGATAAGTATGATGTCAAATTATCTATCATATCAACTTTACTACCCATTTCAACCTAGTTATGTTTATCTAGATTTTTCATTGTGGGAGTATTGTGCTTAGTATTCATGGCATCTATATAAAATTTGTATGAAATTGGGAATATGTTATATGAGGAGAGATTAGTCAAGATGGATGTCATAATCATCATAGATTAGTAATATTTTAATATGTCAATGAATTGAAGATCTATTGGAGAGAAAAATATAGTGTTATACATCTAGCAGACTATCATGTAATTGAAGTTTATTACTCATGTTTAAGTTTCCACTGTGACCTAGTGTCTTGGTCTAGTCATAAGTATGATTTATGTAAACAAAGAGAATTTTTTATAAAGTAATCAACCTAACCTTTGTGTTGTAGTCAAAATGGTTAAATAGAAGTTATTTATACTTAGTTGTGAAAGATGGGATAATTATAAATTAAATATTACTTTTTATTGATCTTAAATGAAATTAGCATTCTTTATAAGTATAGAGAATCAAAATCTAGGGGTAACTAGTACTAGTATGGTGCTCATGAACTTGAAAAGTTAGAATTATGAGAAGTTCATAAATCAAGAATTTACTATAATCAAGGGTTAAAATTATTTGAATATTCAAGTGATTGGAATCTCAAGTAGACATTGAGTTCATTACATCTCTATGTTGAGACTTTAAGTGGACCAAGGTAGAAAAAGTCCTAGATCAAATATTTATTTGCAATATAACCTTATAATATGAACCACAAGTCATATATAATTAATGAGATGTGGCACTTGGTTACATAATATTGTACGAAGGGTGACTTTTTTTAGTGGCACAATGACCATTCTTTACTCAATGATTTTGATAATCCATTAATACTAATGGAACCTTCTAAAAATTCTTTGTGTTCCATTTATAAATTCTATAAAATTTGGCTTGTTTCATGTCTTTGGGCTTAGGGTTTAGTCTATTGTCAATGCCTTAGGGTTGAATTATTTGAACCTTTCCTAAGTAACCCTTAAGTCTACATCTATTTCAACATTATATTCTGTCATTGAACCCTTACCACCAATTCCTAGTCAGTTAAAATACATCTTGTGCCATTGAGTATGTTCTATTACTGACCTTTCAATCATTGTGTCTTGTTGTTACCCGTTGCTTTATTGCCAATATTACCGTTTAGTGTTCATGGTTTGATGTTCATCAAAATATTTGTTGTTTCCTAGGATTGGGCTTTAATCTTTTTTCATGGTTTCCTAAGTTTCGGCCTTAAAAATTATGTCTGTGTCTATCATATGCCAAGGGGTACCCCCTTTTATGAACTAACTTTTGGCATGTGCAGATTTATGGTTTTATGATGACCGTTCGATCACCACTAGCATATCTTGGTTGTTCCCTATTCCCCCGCTCCATTCTATTTTCCCTTTAAATATTCCAATGGGTTGGCGAGTGAATTCCACATTCCCTCTTCATTGGTGGGCCCAACACTTTGGAAAGGTCGGTGAGTGATCAATTGGTGGAATCAACAATGGTTGTTTGGCAATGTGGCTTCATCAGGGTCATTCCCCACCACCCCGTTTGATTTTATTTAGCTTGAAAATAATGTTAGGAGCTAGCAGGCTATGGACATTTATCCCTTTGTGGAGGTACCTACCTAGCTTTGAAGGCAGTGAACATTTTATCAAGCAGAGATTAGTGGTTGATAGTGGGTGATGTGGGTCAATCCTGACCACTCCTCACCACCCCATGCAGAACCCACCCGTACCTCCTATCTCTCAATGGGGAAGTGGGCAACCACCATGTGGAGCAATCCAAATGACCATAAGGACATTAGTAAAGGAAAAATATTAATAAACATTGCCATAAGGATATGAAATATAAGTAGTGCAATCTCAGAATTAATTTCTTCTGCATGTGTATGAGATATGATGGATATTATTTAATCCTAGCCATCATTTATGTTAGAAGGTTGTACACATGGGTAGGTTGTTTTCATTAAGGAAAGAACAAGTTGATGGTTTGAGATCAAATCTTGGACGCTTCCTATCATCATGTTGGTAAAGGTTGCAAGTGAGTTAATTCTCACGGGTGAGTGAGAAAATTTGACACGATAGGATTTCATTAATTCTAAGTGGATGATTAAGTGTAGAGATAGAGTGGATTCTTATCCATATGGGTTATTCTGTTAGAGTAAAGGTTTTAACTTAATTATGTTAATTAAGTTACCTTTATTCCTCTCTTAAGATTTCACTTTAGTTTGCATATTGTGACATTTAATAATTATATTAATTATTAAATGTCTACCTATTAGGGTTACTTTTAGGTTTTACATGATCTTCTTTCTTAAGGATTGATCCTTTGTATTATTTTCTCTCTGAATAATGAAATTCTGAGCTTTTAGATCACCTTGCTTTTTTGTCTTGAATGTCTTCTTCTGTGACAGGTCATTTGCATGTAGGTGATCTTCGGGCTTGTGAAGTTGGATTTCACAACTTCTACATGGTACAAGAGCTCCAAACTTGTGGCTGCCTATTCGTGATTTGAATATTTCAGCTTATAGAGTTTTCTTCTGTGCAAGGGTTTCATAAAGATAATTTTTCTTGTGGATCTGGGGGTCACCTAATTTTTCGGGCATTCTTGGACAAAACGGACCTCGCCATTGAGTCTGGAACATCCAAAAACCCCTATTTTCATATAAAATTTGTCCAATTTGGCCACAGTCGACCAAAAGGCAAAAAACAATTTGCCCCAAGGTCGTACGGCATCAGGGCACATTTTTCGAGGTGAAAAATGAAAAAAAAAATATAAAATATTTTTAAAAAAAAAATCAATGTTTTTTTTGAAAAAATTGTGCCACTTATTCTAAAGGGCCACGCCACCAGAAGGATGCCCAGCGGACATCGCCCAACAACCACCACCGTTGGCTTCAGTCGATTGCGGCCAAGCGGCCACCAAATTGTTGCTAACCCACTGCTCCGCCAGCGCGCCGACTGTGCTCCACCCCAAAAACCGACCATGCTCCACCCACCACCCACGTGCCACCAACCAGCCACCTGAGCACCGCTCCACCAGCCCCCTAGTTGCTGAGAGGACCAAGGGCCAAAATTTTTTAGCCCCTGAGGGCCAAAAGGGCTTCTTGGACAATTTGGAGCTGTTTTTATGGAATTAGGCATATTTTTTGCGCATGATCTCCATTTTGCAAAAATGAGATATCGTCAGAAAGCTGGTTCTAGCACCGTTCCAGTGGTGCTCTTGATTTTTTATGATTTTCACGTTTTGTAGTCTTTTGTTCCAATCAAAGTTAGAACTTATGTTTTTCACTCTGGGAGGCATATCTTTTGCGTCTGAACTCCGTTTTGCACAAACGAATAGGAATTGGAAAGGTGTTCGAGTGATATTTCCAGATCTACAGTCTATTTCATTAGAAAATTCACCAAGTAAATTTTATTCAACTTTGTGTGTGTTTTACACTTTGCTCATTTACTTGGACGTTTTGGCACCTACAGGGGTTTTGTTTATGTTGGATGGGTTAGATTAATATGATTTATCATTGTTGAGATCATTAGTCTTTGATTTTTTCATTTGAGTGAGTATAATTTTTTTTCTGCTCACCCTTTAGTTGTATTTCTGGATAAGGATAATTATGAGTCATGGGCAAAGGGCATACTTACACATTGTAAGTGGCTAAATATTTTTCCTTATTTATATGATCTCATACCTACACTAGACACATCAAGGGGTTTATCTACATGGGTTATTATTCGAGATCATATTGTAAGGGTTATTGGTTGTAGTGTTGATTTTGACACTTTGTGTGCTTTATCTAACATTCATTGTCCTCCCACACTTTGGCAACATCTTTGGGAGATTTTTGGAGACTCTAATATCTCTCCATTCCCAGAGGATCTTGCTGCAGATTGTCTCATCCCTCTTAAAAATGTAGATTTCATACCCTATGATAACCGTACTCTAGAGGAGCTTGAGTATCTTACACGTCTTGCATGTTCCAATGGTTCAAAGACTTGTATTCATGTTCCCACTCTTCTAATTCAGACTTTATCAACATCTCCTATTGTTCCTGATTCAGTGCAGCAAGGCATCATTCATCTTCCAGACATAGCTACTTTGGACTCTTATGTTGCAGACTTATCTTTCTTGTTTGTGGAGTCCTATATTACAAATTTGGAGTATTATATTGAGGACATTCATCTCCTCTACCTTGATAGTCAGGTTATCACTGTACGCCCACCATTATCAATGCATTCAAAGGTTGCATTTTAGGATTCTCCACATCAGTTTGGATTTGACATCTTTTTTTTTTAGTTCAGACAAAGAGATTCTTCAACATCCGATCCTAGCACATATCTTGAGATAGATTGGTTCATCACTCTTCACAGGGTTTCTGTGACATCGCCCTTTGGATCTATTTCTTCCCAAGGGGAGGAATATCATTTTCCGCATCAAGATCTCCTTTTGGATTCTACATCAGGCATCTACCATTGTGAAAGGAGTTTCTTCATTGTGGGGGGACTTTTTCTCTCTTTCTATCTCTCCTATGGAGACCATTGTATATGTACTTATATGATATAATCTATCTATAGGGGTATCATGTAATCCACCTCCTATCCTTCTTTCATTAGTACATCATATTCCTTTCTTTGCATTCTATTTTGGGGAGGAGTTTTGCTCCCAGTGGGTTTTCTCCTTTACCCCATTTCATTTAGTTTGCATTGCTTTTTTAAATGGGTACTTGATCAGGCCTAGTTGTCGGGACCCATGTTTACTTCCATGCATTGTAGTTACTTTTTCTTTCTTGCACTTGTTTTTAGTTGCACTCTTTCTCATCTTAAGGGGGGGTGTTAGAGTAAAGATTTTAACTTAATTATGTTAATTAAGTTACCTTTATTCCTCTCTTAAGATTTCACTTTAGTTTGCATATTGTGAAATTTAATAATTATATTAATTATTAAATGTCTACCTATTAGGGTTACTTTTAGGTTTTGCATGATCTCCTTTCTTAAGGGTTGATCCTTTGTATTATTTTCTCTCTTTGAATAATGAAATTTTGAGCTTTCAGAGCACCTTGATTTTTTGTCTTGAATGTCTTCTTTTGTGACAGGTTATTTGCATGCAAGTGATCTTCAGGCTTGTGAAGTTGGATTTCACAAATTCTACATATTCTGATTGGACAAAGGTAACGAAATGCATGTCGTCAACCTTTTCAAAATTAATTGCTATGATTCGGATTATAGATCGATCTATCTCACCATGTGATCACCGGTGGAGATTCAAAATCAAGTGGTTTCCTATCTACTTGCTCATGCATGCCTTCTTTGGGAATTAATGGTTGACATGCTCCGATTTCTTGATATAATGAGAGTTCATAGCCATTTTCTTCACAATTACAATAATCTGAAGCCAAGGAAATATTCTTGTGTTTGAGTAGATGGTGTAGCAAGCTTTGGAAAGAAGTAGAAATGGCATTGAAGATAGTTCTCCTAGGTAAGTTGGTGTTCGTAGTTTTTATGTGTCGACTATATATCAATTATCTAGTTTGGGAAAATTGCCATGGACTCTGTAGGTTCTAGTTACCTGGTGTTTGTGAAGTCTTGATTTTTTTTTTAATTCACACAAGTTGATAGGATCTATACATGGTCTTGTGGTGTCTTTGTCTTGCAAACTTGTAAGGTCTCCTTGAATTCAAAAATGCATAGGCTCTGGTTTTATTCTTTGTGAGAATGAGTAAGCTTGGTGAGTTTTTACAACCAGTCAAGAGGTCTAGGAGGATTAGTATGCTTGAATTTTAGGATGATGTTCCTGAAATTGAACAAGGCACAACAAGAGCTCCTACAAACCTAAAAGAGAAGAGAACCTGTAAGAAGTCTATGAAGGGTGGTGTCAAGAGTAATTAAAGTCTAAGAAGTAGGGCTATTGTGTATGACCAAGGTGAGCTTGGTGGGAAATTAGTTAAGTCTTGGGGGAAGAAGAATAATAAGTACCACAAGGCTTATGATTCTTATATGGGGAGGCATAACTCTACCATGGAGGATTCGACTAGTCCTTTGAGCAATGAAGTGGATACTGACCTAGAGTATGGATGATACCTTCTCACTCTGGTGGCATGGGAGGATTATGATGATGGAGGGGTTGTAGCTTCTCTAGCTTTAGAAAGAACATGAAGGGGAGATGCCTACTCTAATTCATAAGAATTAGAGTAACACCTCGACTCTGGTTTTGTTTTTGATGAATGTGCTACCACAACAGTAGGTTCGTCTTCTTTAACGAGTGCATAATTTTTGTCTCGGGTGCTAATGAGGAATACTTCTTTGGTTGACATGGATGATATATTTAGATGTTGCTGCAATGACGCATGATTCCTTTTGGAAGGCGGGTAAAAATTCATTGATAAAAATTTTTGTCTTTTACTTCCCCCCACTTAATATGATTCAAATATAACCATCTAGGGAATCTTTGAAATTAAGGTGAAATTGAATTTTAAATGTAAATGCAACTAAAATTGTAATTTGGCCTGATGCTTGTTTGCTCCCATATTCCTATAAATGGGATTTTAGGGCCAGTTACAAGGGTTAGAGTTCAAATTTTGGGTCTCAAGTGGTCTAGGTTGGAAAAATGGGCTCATGTAAGAGAAATTTATAAATTCATGCACAAATGAATAGAAAAGTATGAAGTCTAGGGTATAAGCTATTTTGTAATAAGCTTAATTAGTTTGACAAAAGCAGTGGAAAATGAATGAAAATCCATGTTCAGAAACATAGTCTCTCCTATATATTGTCTCCTCTAGATTATAAATGAAATGATTAAGGATTTTTTTGTTTGTCTTCAATTGTTTTGATTGAATGAGTGATTTTGTTGCTGCTTCAATTCAAGGAATTTATTAAATTATTAAATAAGATCATAGGTTTGTGAGGGAAAATTCTAGGATTGCTAAGTAGTTTTTTTTTTCGACGCTATGAGTTGAATATTATAATGCAATATGTTAATAGCCTAAAAATGCTGAGTCAAATTTCTACTGTATTATAGAGTATTAAAAGTGTGATTCCATTACCCAGAGATAAGGCACTAGTCTGTTTGTTTGGTTATCTTGAATATAAATGAGTCAGTCTTGCACCTAACCAAGAGCACAAAGTTTGGATAAAAATCATTTAAAAACCTTAAATTACAACTTATCAGTATGTAATATCACTTATTCCATTCTTTAGGTAGCAATTCGCTTAAGGGTCAACCAAATCCTTGAGGGATTTTACCTATTTGCGGCTGATAGGAAGTCATCTATTTTTTCTAATGTTCAAGATAAAATGACAAGGGAATATTATTTGAACATTATCAGGATCACCCTCCTGGGTTTCATAGAGCCTGAAGAGTAGAAGTAAGGGCCTAGTAATCCTTACTTGTTTGTTGGACAATACTCATCACTAATTACCATTGGATTGTGCAAAATTCATAGATAGTGAATGAGATCAAGTTTGGTTCTAAAAAAATAACCAACAAATCGACAACTCTACTCAAGACAAATTTCAGAAATAGCCTTAAGTCCCATACCATAAGTATTAGATTCAAGTACTTTTAAATATAAGTTTAACTTCCAGTATAGCTTTGGCATTCGTGGGTTAATTTTTAGAAATTTGTTTAGGGTTTGATGTGTTCTCTTTGAACTTCCAAATTTTGTTAAAGATCTACAATAATTTTATGGTTACTTCATAATTCCTCACTAGACTGTGGGTGGCGACTTCGAGATCTCTGCACTAGTATGTATTATTTGAGAGAATCCAATAAATTAGAGTGAAAATTTGTTCAGAAAAGATGAGGTGGACCTGATCCCACATAATGAAGTAACCTAGTTTAAGGCTAGAAAGAAAATCTCAAAAAACTCCAGTACTATCTTGAGAGATTCAAAGAACTAGTTGAATCTAAAAATCTGGTTCACATATTGAATGTTTTAAACATGGAAAGGGTTGTGTTGCAAAAAATATAAAGGAATTTAGGTATGAATCTACTGTTGAAGAAATCCCAGAATGAAATTACCTTTTCAAAGAAACTTTACACCTCTTAAGTTCAGTCCTCTATGAAGAGAGGTGGTGACTCTGTGCAAAGAACTTGGTGAAATCAAGGAATTGGTAGTGAATCATCAATGGTAGAATTGATTTTCGAGATTTGTAAAGGGATACAAGAAAATGTATCATTCCTCTATATCTCCTTATGAGTTATTTTTTGAAATATAAGGAGCCTCCAACATTGCATCATGCATATCAAATGGCCATGGACATTGAAAATAAGTTAAGGTATTCAATGATGAAAGGATATATGATTGCAAGTGTCAGCTATTTTAACACACCTCATACAAGTGGATCAAATAATAGGAGTAATTATCATTGTGATGGTGCTTATACTATTTTTACTTGTTCATTATTGCCTAATATAAATAATGATAAATCCCAAATTGAATATCAATAAATTTTGAGCAATATTGATCAAATGTTCTTTATTAAAAAATTGTCTAGCATGAAAAGACATAAGGGAGAATCACCATATAATTTGTTTGCAAGGTTTTTGGATGCCTTGTTGTAAATCCCTAAAAAATATCAAACCAAAGGATTCAGTGTGTATCAATTTTTTTGTAATATTTTTGAGCCAGGATTGAGTACCTTGCCAAAGGAGTTGAAGCCTTGAGGTTTTTATCAGATAATTGATTGGATCAAGATTGATGAGGAAGAAAATTATGATTATGCACAAAGAATGAAATCCCAAAGTGTTAGTGGTGGCTATCTTATTGAAGAGAATTAGAAGGAAACTCAAGTAAGTGAAAAGGGTGTCAGAGAATAGACATCTATATTGTGGTATGAGTGAGGACAATGGTTGTAACCAACTCACAAGCAGCCTATGTGCAAATCAGTACACTGGTGACAAGGAAGAAAATGTATTTGCAAGTGTTGTGTATGTATCAACAAAAATCAATGGTCGACATACTAAGAATGATAGTTTGAGCTTCCATTCTGAACACTCTAAGTTTAGTGCATGTGAGAATGAATTTTTGTGTGAGGAGAGCATAAGGAGAGTGAGGTTTTTGACTATTTTTCTAAGGAATATGAATCTTTCTATGAGGATGATCTGGAAGCATTTAATTTGCATGAAGGATGCAGTAATATTGATTCTCATAAAGTTCTTCCCTCACAAATGAATGAAAAAATTTGATTTGATGGATATCGAGAATGCAATCCATCTATATCAGGAATTGAGTGTGTTAGCTTTGTGAATGATGATGAGTTTGAAGACAAGAAGGTTGTGTTACATAACTGTGAACCCCCAATACTATACTTGCATAAACACAACAAAAAAACACATAATTAGATCAATATGAAAGTTAAGACAAGGATTCCCCATGAAATCCATCTACAATGCTCAATAATAGGAAAAATGAAGAACAAACATAAAAGATAAATGAAATCCTAATAAAGAAATGCAAACACTTGATCCCATGGGGGAATTGGTGCCAATTAGGTGTAGAAATTGGCCCTTTCCCAACTCATTTTTTGCAATGTAGATGAGTGATCCACTTTGATGGAGATTCAATCAAGCTCCATGATGAAAAATCTGCATAACCTAGCTAAGATCTTGATGAAATGGATGAAACTAGATGTTGCTTAAGGATGAAAGTTGAGTATAGTAAGTTTACTCAAGCTGTGGATGATAGAATGAGAGGAAGAGTCTCTCATTTATATATTTCCAAATTGGAAAAGAGAGTGAAATTGAGCAATATGGGATCATTCAACATCCAATGGCCAAGTGCCACTTGTCAAGATGTGAATGGATGAAGGTTGTGCACATTTTGATCAAAGTACCAATAAATGATATTAGGTGGAATTTCAAAATAGTGAAATGACATGTGAGAGGGAAAAAATAATGAATTTAGTGCCACTTGGCTCAATGCACAAGGACATATAAGAGGAGTAAATGCTTTGTTGGAAGGACAAATCCACTTGGATTTGAATTCAAATTTGAAGGAATATTCCTCCCTTATTCCATGTTGAGAGAAAATAGGTAATTTAATAAATCAAAGTAATTGATTTATTATGCAAGTTGCATTCTCTAGAGAATGCGACATGGATTAAGATTAAATTAATCAAAGTTTAATTAATTTAATGGGCAATTAGGAGATGTGACAATTTAGACTTAAATTTATGAATTGATTTAAATCAAATTGAGAGGAAAATGTTTTGATTTATTTAACTAAAGGGGATAATGTTAGATTAAATCAAATAAGGTTTAATTTATTCAATTTAATAAGAGGACTTCAGAGATTTAATTTAAATAAAATGAATTATTTAAATGAACTGAGATAGAGGATTAAATTAAATTGATTAATTTAATCAATAAGGGAGAAAGACCTAATTAAATAAATAATGATTTATCTAATTAAGAGATGAAAAGTGATGATAAGTTTGAGAGTATGATTCAAGAAGAAGCGATGTCAGTAATCAGGATCAAGTGCGTTGGTCAATTTTCCATGTCTACTATAACATAACCCTAAACACAATGTTGAAAATAATGAAGAATGTGGTGCTAACCAGCAAGATCATTTCCTAGTTGTTTCTGATTGTCTAGATGAAGCAGAGATGGAATATGTGAGCTTTTTAGTAGAAATGGACATGATTGTTGTCAACAAGGAATGTACTGATGAGGAAAGGGATGAAGAGGCTTGTTCAAATTCTAATGAACAACATTCGTAGCTAGCATACCTATCAATTGATGAGGCACATGGGTGCCTTGTTATTGATCGTGTTAATCCTAAGTTATTTGAGCTATCCTTTAAAATATTTTCATTGAGTTGTATAGTGATCTAAAGAGTGAATTAGACCATGTTAATAAACTTGAAATGGAGGTATTCTTTGATGCATGGGATAATATTAATAATGTTGTTTGTGGTAATGACCCTAATTTGGATAAGAGAAAAGGTACCATGGATGTTGATGAATCACTTGTCCAATATAATAGAGCATATGAAAATGTAACGAATTTACAGTGCTCAGATGAAGGTGAACACCATTTGGACAATATTCCTATATATGAACATTTCTTGTTCATTACACAAGATGAATGTTTGTTGGCATGAAATAAAAACTAGAGGATGATTCCAAGGTTTTATATGATCCTTCTATTAATCTTAAGTTATTAGAGGAGAATTTGCAATGTGATTCCAAGGGATTAGGATGTGTGATTCTAGGTGGAAATCTCAAACAAAGTGTTTATGAAGGTTTTCAGTTTGGTGTGCAAACTGAATTTGATGTTAACTTCTATGATGTTAATGATCAAGTGGACCATAAATGTTTTCAATTTCTAGTGTAGCTGGATGAGTATTTGGTGAAGTATAATTGTGAATCAAAAGAGGTTGAATATCACATGGGTCATGGATTTTACTTGACATCTGAATATAGTTTTTCAGTGGGGAAAAATTAATGACAAAAATGGCAAGTACATGCACAAGGAAATTATGGTTAATTATAGTGACCATAGTAGGATTAATTGGTGAGAAATTCATGGAAATGTTTTCAATATTTGCCTAGTACAAATAGTAGAAAATAGTTTTTGATAGAGGTAAAGAATGGTTCTAATTTTTTGGGGGCTAGGGGCCACCAATTGGAATTGAAGCCCGATTAATTGCAGGATGCAGGCTAAAATATTGTACATCAAAAAAGGCTTCTGAGAAAATTTGAGGTGTGGAACATTGTACAATCCTATAAATTGTGTATATATGATGACTTGTTTTGGCCTGGTCTTCTTGCCTTGTCTGGGCAGGTCTTGGTTTTGGTTCTTTTTGCTTGGTCTTCTTTAACCTAAGATTCTAGGATCTCGCTCTTTTATGGAGGAACAAATGTCCCCAACAGGGGCCACTAATGGAACCCCTAAAAATGCTTTGTGTTCCATTTCTAAATTCTGTAAAATTTGGCTTGTTTCATGTCTTTGGTCTTAGGGTTTAGTCTATTATCAGTGTCGTAAGGTTGAATGATTTTAAGCTTTCCTAAGTAACCCTTAAGTCTACATACTTTTCAGTGTTATAATCTGTCATTAACCCCTTACCACCAGTTCCTAGTCAGTTAAGATATATCTTATATAATCAAGTCCATTCTATTGCCAGCCCTTCAATCCTTGTGTCCCATTGTTACCCATTTCTTTATTACAAATATTACTACTTATTAGTGTGGGTTGATGTTCATCAAAATATTTGTTAGGTCCTAGGATTGGATTTTAATCTTTTTCCACGGTTGCCTAAGTTTCAGCCTTAATAATTATGTCTTTGTCTATCATTTTCCTAGGGGTACCCCCTTTCATGAAATAAGTTTGATCATCGTTGGAAGATCTCAGTCATTCCCCATTCCTCCACTCTGTTCTATTTTCCATTTAAATATTCTAACAAGTTGGCGGGTGAATGCCACATTCCCTCTTCATTGGTGGGACCAACACTTTTGAAAGGCCAGTGGGTGATCAATTGGTGGAATCAACAGTGGTTTTTTGGTGATGTGGCTTCATTAGGGTCATTCCCTACCACCCCATTTGATTTTATTTTTCCTTAATTAATGTCATGGGCTAGTAGGCTATGGATATTTGTCCCTTCATAGAAGGACCCACCTGGCTTTGAAGGAAATGCAAATTTTATCAAGCAGAGATCAACAGTTGATATGGGTCAATCCTCACCACTCCCTGTCATCCCATGTAGAACCTTCCCATACCTCCTGTCTCTCAGCGAGGAAGCAGGAAACTACCACTAGAGAAATCCAAGGGGAAAAAAGGACATTAGTAAAGGAAAAATATTAATAAAAATTATCATAAGGATATGAAAGATAAGTTGTGTGATCTTAGAATTAATTTCTTCTACATGTGTTTGAGATATGATGGATATTATTTGATCCTAGTCATCATTTATATCAAAAGGTTGTACATGCAAACTGTTGGTTTGCGTTAAGGTAAGCACAAGTTGATGGTTGAGATCAAATCTTGGTTGCTTCCTTTCGTTCTGTTGGTAAAGGTTTCAAGTGAGTTAATTCTCATGGGTGAGCGGGAAAATTTGACATGACAAGATTTATTTAATGCTAAGTGGATGATGAAGTGTGCAGACAGAGTGGATGCTTATCCATATAGGTTTTTCGTATTGGACAAAGGTAACAAAATGAAAGTATTTAACCTTTTCAAAATTAATTGCTATGATTTAGATTATATACCAATCTATCACATTGTGTGATCAACGGTTGAGATTCAAAATCAAGTGGTTGTCTATCAGCTTGGTTGTGCATGCCTTCTTTGGGAATTAATGGTTGACATGCACCAATTTCTTGATATAATAAGAGTTGATAGCCATTTTATTTACAATTACAATCATCAAAAGCTGAGGAATTATTCTTGTGTCTGAGAAGATGGTGTAACAAGCTTTGGAAATAAGTAGAAAAGGAATCGAAGATAGTTCTCATGGGTAAGTTGATATTAACAGTTTTTATGTGTCGATTGTATATTAGTTGTCTAGCCTGGGAAAATTGTCATGGGTTCTATAGGTTCTAGTTACCTAGTTTTTGTGAAGGCTTGATTATTTGTTGAATTCACACAAGTTGGTAGGATTTATACATGGTATTGTGGTGTCTTTGTCTTGCAAACTTGAAAGGTCTCCTTGAATTTAAAAATTCATAGGCTCTGGCTTTATTCTCTATGAGAATGAGTAAGCCTGGTGAGTTTGTCCAACCAATCAGGAGGTCTAGGAGGATTAGTATGCTTGAATTTCAGGATGGTGTTCCTGAAAATGAACAAGGAACACCAGGAGCTCCTGCAAAGCCAAAAGAGAAGAGGAGAACCCATAAGAAGTCTATGAAGGGTGGTGTCAAGAGTAATTACAATATGAGGAGTAGGGATATTGTTCATGACCAGGATGATTTTGGTGGGAAATTGGTTAAGTCTTGGGGGAAGAAGAAGAATAAGTACCACAAGGCTTATGATTCTTATATGAGGCACAAATTTTCCATGGAGGATCCAGCTATTCCTTTAAGCGATGAAGTGGATACTGACCGAGAGTATGGTTGATACCTTCTCACTTTGGTGGCATGAGAGGATTTTGATGATGGAAGGGTTGCAACTTCTCCAGTTTCAGTAAGAACACGAAGGGGACGTTCCTACTTTGATTTAGAAGAATTAGAGTAACACCTCGGCTCTATTTTTTGATTTTGATGACACCACTAGCACAATGGCGGGTTCATCTTCTTCAATGAGCGTTATAAGTTTTGTCTTGGGTGTTGGCGAGGAAAACTTATTTGGTTGACATTGGTGATAGATTTTGGTGTTGCTACAATGATGAATGATTCCTTTTGGAAGGCAGGTAAATCTTCATCGAGAAAAGCTTTTTATATTTTGCTCCCCCCCACTTAGCATGATGCAAATGTAACCATCTAGGGAATCTCTAAAATTAAGGTGAAATTAAATATCAAATGTAAATGTGATTAAAATTGTAATTTGGCTTGATGCTTGGTTTCTCCCATATTCCTATAAATGGGATTTCATGGCAAGTTATAGGGGTTAGAGTTCAAATTTAGCATCTCAAGTGGTCTAGGTTGGAAAATTGGGCTCATGTAAGAGAAATTTGTAAATTCATCCACAAATGAATAGAAAACTATGAAGTCTAGGGTATAAGCTATTTTCTAATAAGCTTAATTAGTTTTTTAAAAAGTAGTAGAAAATGAATGAAAATGCTAGTTCAAAAATAGAGTCTCTCCTATGTATTTTCTCCTCTAGATTATAAATGAAATGATTAAGGATATTTTTGTTTGTCTTCCATTATTTTGATGGAATGAGTGATTTTATTTCTGCTTCAGTTCAAGGAATTGATTATATTCTTAAACAAGATTATAGGTTTGTGAGAGAAGATTCTAGGATTGCTAAGTAGTTTTTGTTTTCGACACAAGAATGGAAAGCTGAACACATAACATAGTGTTTACGTGGAGAAACCCTTTCGAGAAAAAACTCCACCAAAGAAGAGATGAATAGTTGTATTATCAGAAAATGTGTTTACAATACATCCACTCTAACTCCTCTTCAATCTGACAACATTTGTGTACCTATAAAACATCTCATAGTGTCTCCAACTCAACCCCCCAATATATAGACTAATGGGGGCTCAAAATACCACCATAAAACATTACCATGGGTCAAAATAAGGTTCGAAAATACCATGGTAAAAATCCATTCGACCCCTTACATGCTAAACATGGTCTCCTACATGACATAACACCTTACAAGATGTCATAATAATCCCTATAAAATAGGAGATGCTCTTACATGTGTCATAAGACATCAATAGCTATGAAAATATTCTCTTACACATGTCATAGATGATTCCCATGTCCAAAATAATATCCCCCACTTTTAGCCCTTAGAGTTGTCATAAAATCTATCATAACATCCTTAAAAATAGGCTTTACATGTTATACCACTAAGTGGGAATCTTTTTACAACTAATAACTTATTTTTCAAGGCATCGACATGTGGCAAAAGTTTCAACTCAAAATATCACGCCCCTTTTGATGGAGCATAATTATTTAATTACATAAATGATTTTTATCCATGGGAAAATGTAAAATAATAATAAATTAAACAACTTAGGAATCGCTAATGTTGAGACACCTTAATTCCGAACACGAATGACCAATATGAATAAACCATATAGTCTATTAACTAGACTATCATAAGAATATGGGGTTACACCATAAGGTAAAATAATTTAGAAGATCAAGAATATTATTCTTAATATTATTAATGGGATAATGTTTTCATATAATAGTCTAATGGATATTGTATTGCCAACCTTCATATGTAGGATTCAGGTGATTATTATAACTTAAAACAAGCTCATAAATATTATGGTATGCCCTTCAAAGATATCTATTGACCTCTTGAGTATAAGAACCTAAATAGTGAACCTATTATATGAGTTTCAAATGGAAATTCTTTCTTATGAGTTTGTGTGAACCAATTTAATTTCATGTTACATAACAATCCTAACCCTTCTATTGATAAGACAAACTCGAGGACATTCAACTTGGATTATGAATAATAATGGGTCAAGTTTAATTCAAGACCTTTATATCCTTAAAGGGAAGTGTTATAGTATGGGTTGTTGAATAATATACTTAATTATGTTCTCCTAATTACTGTTAAGTGTTAATTATGGAAGATAAACATTAAGTAAACCTTGATTATTGGGAAAAAATGGCTATGTATCCTTTGAGAGACATAATGAGGAGAACTACGTGTGATTTTGATCTGTTTGGAAGCAGGTGTGTACACAGTCATTGGGAGAAGGATGCCTCTATGACCTCATGTCCAAAGGGGGATGGTTTAGGGGGGTTAAATCCAAGGGTTGGGGAATCTTTCCTATCGTTTTTGACCTTACCTCCTCCATTAGCTTCAATTTGATGTTGAAATGGGTATTGAATTGGAATAATTATTTAGGGAAATTTAATAACTTATAAGTAATAAATAATGTGCTTTTGAATAGTAATTTGAATAAAGAGATTAAATACTTTATAATTGGTATTTGAATATATGTGTATGTTGGGTAAATTCCATATAGTGTTGGTTCCCTATCACTTTTATGTGTTGTGAAAACTGTATCCATATCTAGAGGTCTCTATGTATAGGCTTGTATATCTGTAGATTGTGTTTGTGATTCATATTTTTTATGACCCACCCAAGTGTGTGCTGGGAAATTATATCTCAACCTTGAAATTATATAAAGGTTATTGTTGATAGGATATATATATGAATATATATATATATATATATATTCCTAGCTACATCGATAGGTGTAATATACAATGCCATCAAGGGGGGAGAGTGGGATGCGTATAAATAATTTTTTGTTAACTTTTTTAGGAAACTACTAAAATGCTCGACATACATTAGATAAATGATACATTGTAAATCTATACCATTAATTATTAGGTTCTAGATCAAATAGTGGATATTTTGTAGGCCCGTCTTTCCCTAGAATGTAACCCTATTTTATGAGGGTAATGTATTATAATTGTGGTAGAGATAGTGATGTATTCTAATATTCTGATAGTAGTCATGTTGTCTATTGATCTCTGAGTGGTGATACTCCTATGAGACGCTTTCTCTGCAAGTATATTTTAATCTTTGTGATTTTTGAATAATATATTAGGAATCTTTTGGAGTGTGGAGTTTTTATCTCGAAAGGGTTTTCCCTACATAAATCACTATGCCATGGTATGCATGATATTTGTGTTTAAGTTTTTGTAACTGTTAAAGATCTGTAAAATTTTTACATTATTCTGATCCCAAGATTAATGTAGGAAGTTGTTCTACTACCTTAGCTTCCATACAATTGGTATAAGAGCCTAATCACCTTTGGTTTTAGTTGTGGGTTGTTTGGTTTTTTGAACTAATCCATATTTGAGTGGGAGCTTGTGCAAAAGATACTTTTTTATCTTGTTGCAATAATTTTCAAATGGCAAGTTCATCAAGGAGAATAGAGGTGGAGAAATTTTCTAGAAATAATTTTGAAATGTGGAAGTTGAAGATGGAAGATTTGTTGATAGATCGAGATCTATGGGATGTCATTGATGAGAATGTTTCAAGGTCTGCAGATCCTACTTAGGCTACTAAATATGATCTTATAGACTATAATTCGAAGGGTCTAATCAAATTGTGCTTGGCATACTCTATTTTAATTAATGTTCATGAGGAGACCTCTGCATAGAAACTATGGAAGAAGCTTGGTGATATGTATCAAGCCAAATCTTTAGTGAACAAGATTTTCCTGAGATTGAAATTATATTTCCTGAGAATGGAAGAGGGTGGATGAATCATAGACCACCTGAAAGCATTCAATATGTTGGTGGCTCAATTGGCACCATTTGGTGTCAAGATGGATGAGGAGGATAAATGTTAGATCTTTCTTTTTTATTTGCCTGATTCATGGGTTTCTCTTGTTATGGCTATTGAGAGTAATTCTATTATATTGAATATTGAAGATGTGGTGGGTTCCTTGCTCTCTAAAGAGATGAGGAGGAAGGTATCCATCACTTCCAACGAAGCCCTAAATATTTGTGGAAGACCTAAGGAAAAAGGAAAAAATAATGAGAAGCATGACAAATTCAAGTCCAGGGGGAGATCTAAATCTCCTGGAAAGTCCAAAGTTATTTGCTAGAACTACGGTAAGCTTAGACATGTTCGTAAGGAATGCAAAGAAGAAAACAAGAAGAAAAAGAAGAAATTTTATTATAATTATAAGTCTGATAAGGAAGATGGTGACACATTCATTGTAGCTTTGGAAACTCGTGCAGGTAATGATTTATGGTTAATTGACTTGGGTGCATCTTTCTATATGACCTTTAATAGAGATTGGTTTTCTAAATATGAAGAATTTGATGGAGGTAAGGTGTACTTGGGTGATTATTATCCTTTAGACATTTTGGGTCATGGTAAAGTTAAAATCAGGTTTCTTGATGGTAGAATAAATAGGATTAATATTGTGTTACATATCTGGTTTAGCATGAAATATGTTATCTATAAGAAAACTAATAGATATAGGTGTGTAGGTAGTATTTTTTGATGCAAGATGCAAGATGGTTAGATGTTCTATGGTGATTGCTAGAGGTGTAAGATATGACACATTGTATAAGTTGGATGCAATAATACTTACGTGAAAATCAAGTCTATGGAAGAAGTGAGGGTTTCACCTTCAACAAATGATCACAACTTTTGGGTACCCATGGGTTCTCTTTCTTCTAAAACAAAGTTACCTATGAAGAAAACTATATTATGGAACCAAATACTTGGACACATTGGAGAAAAGGGTCTAAGGACCTTGAAAAATAAAAACCTTGTTGAAGGTTTGTCTAATTGTAATCTTTAATTTGATTTATGTGAGCATTGTATTTATGGAAAATAAAACCATGTTCAGTTTTACTCAAGTTCTCACAAATCTTGTGGTCTATTATATCTTATTCATTCTGATGTGTTTGGTCATGTAAATGTTCCTTCAATTGGTAAATCCACATATTATATTTCATTTATTCATGATTATAGTATAAGGACATTGGTATACTTTCTAAAGAGTAAATCTAAAGTTTTCAGTCAATTTAAAGAATTTAAAGCAATGGTTGAGTTTTAGACTGGAAAGAAAATAAAATGTTTGATGACTGATAATGGTGGTGAATTTTTCTCTAATTATTTTGATAGATTCTATAAAGATTGTGGTATTCATAAATAAAAGATAACTTTGTATTCTCCACAACATAATGGAGCTGCAAAAAGAATGAATATGACACTGATGGAGAAGTCTAGGAGTATGTTAAGTGGTGTAGGCCTAGAACAAAGGTTTTGGGTTGAAGATGTTTCCACTTTCTGTTACTTGATTAATGTTTCTCCTACATCAACTCTTGTTGATAAGACACCTATATAGGTATGGTTAGGTCGCAAGCCTTCACTAAGACATCTTAGAGTTTTTGGTTGCGAGGCATATGCACATGTGCCAAAGGAGAAGCGAACAAAGTTGGAGAACAAGGTTGTGAAATGTATCTTAATTGGATATAGTTATGGTGTGAAAGGATACAAGCTTTGGGAGCTTGTTGCACAAAAGGTAATATATAGTAGAAGTGTTATTTTTAGAGAAACTAAGCCTTCTTCTGTTACATTGCAGCCAGAACAAAGGAAACCGGAGGATGTGATTCATTTTCCTTCTACACCCGAGAAAGTTCAATCGAGGCCCAAGGATAGACAAGAAGTTGAGGAGAGCTCATCTAGCTCTGGATTTTCAGAAGAGGAGGAAGAACCTCCAACTCAACATGTTCGTAGGCCTACAAGGAATAGACAACCACCTGAAAGGTATACACTCGATGATTGGAGATATATTTTTTCTTTGAATAGTAACATGGATGAACCCAAATCTGTAGAAGGGGCATTAGGTATGAATGATACAGAATCCTGGAAGATTGCTATGGATGAAGAAATGACATATTTGAAAAAGAATGATACATGGGATCTTGTACCATTTCCTGAAGGATGAAAACCTATTGGTTGAAAATGGGTGTTCAAGAAAAAGATTGGTTTAGATGGAGGTATTGAAAATTACAAGGCAAGGTTGGTTGTAAAAGGTTACTCTCAAGTTGAGGGTGTTGATTATGGTGAGATATTCTCTCCTGCTGCAAAAATGACATGCATTAGATTTTGTCTTGCTATTGTTTTTACTTATGACTTAGAGGTTGATAAAATGGATGTGAAAACTGCTTTCCTTTATGGTGAATTGGAGGAGGATATTTATATGACACAACCAAAGTGCTAAATGGTGAAAGGTAAAAGTAAGTTGGTTTGCAAATTGAATAAATCTTTGTATGGCTTAAAATAGAGTCCTAGGATGTGGAACCCAAAATTTGATACATATGTGTTGATTTTGGGATTTGAGCATTTTAAATCAAATTATTATTTTTATTATAAAATTAATGTTGATCATTTTTTATTTATTGCATTATATGTTGATCATATGCTATTTATTGGCAAAGGGAAAGGTATGATTTCAGAACTGAAATCTCAACTTGTTGCTAAATTTAAAATGAAAGACCTTGGTGTAGCTAGACATATTATTGGGATGGAAATTAAAAGAGATAGAGTAAAAAAAAATCTATGGCTTCGCCAAAGTAACTATGTCAATTCAATTTTATAGAGATTTAACATGTAGGATTGTAGACTATTGTGTGTTCATGTTTCAGTTGGAAATTTTTTATCTATTTCAGATTGTCCAACATCCCCATCAAAGATGGAAGACATGAGCAGAGTTCCTTACTAGAGTGTAGTTAGAAGCTTGATGTATGGAATGGTTGGTACAAGACTAGACATTTCCCAAGGATTGGGAGTTCTTTCCAGATATATGTTTAATCTTGGTAGAGTTCATTGGGAAGCAGTTAAAGAGTCTTTAGATATTTTTGTGGTACCTTAGATTATTCCTTATGTAATCATAGTAATGTGACTAAAGATGATATTTCCCTTGATATTCATGGTTATGTGGATTTAGACCAGGCCTGTGATATTGATAGAAGAAGATCCACCAATGCTTATGTGTTTACTTTATTTGGTGGTGCAATTAGCTGGATGAGTAAATGACACGTTGTGGTTGATTTTTCCACTACTGAAGTAGAGTATATGTCAGGTACTCATGCTTGTAAAAAATACATTTGGTTTAAGAGATTGTGTTCAGATATTGGAATAAAACAAGGTGCAGTGACAATTTATTGAGATAGTTAGACAACAATATGTCTAACCAAGGACCCGACATTCATTCTAGGACCAAGCACATTGATGTACAATATCATTTTCTTTGAGATATAGTCGAAGATGGCAGGGTGAAGCTAGTTAAGGTAGAGACTTTGGAAAAAGTTGTTGATTCTTTAACTAAGCCCGTGACATAGAGAAGTTCAGATGGTGTTCAGAGATTATGGGTATTTTGACCCCTAGAAATTAAGAGACAATGTTTATTCCATCCTATTTCTCTTGCAAGTTGTTTGAAAAGTGAGAGAATTGTTGGGAAATTATGTCTCAACCTTGTACTTATATACAGGTTATTGTTGATAGGATATATATATGTATATATATATATATATATATATATATATATATATATCCTAGTTACAATGGTGTCAAATGGGGAGAGTGGGATGCATGTAAAGAAATTTTTGTTAACTTTTTTATGAGACTACTAAAATGGTCAACATACATTAGATGAAGGATTCATTACAATTTAGAAAATTAATTATTATGTTTTAGATCTAATGGTGGATATTTTGTAGGCCTATCTTTCCCTAGAATGTAACCCTATTTTATGAGGGTGTTGTATTATGATTATGGTAGAGATGGTGATGTATTCTAAGATTTTGATAGCAGTCATTTTATCTCTTGATCTTTGAGTGGTGATACTCCTGTAAGAAGCTTTCTACAAGTATATTGTAATCTTGTTATTTTTGAATAATATATTGGGCAGCTATTGGAGTGTGGGTTTTTTCTCTCGAAAGGGTTTTCCCTACATAAATCATTGTATCATGGTATGCATGATATTTGTGTTTATTTATGTTTAATTTTTTGTAACTATTGAAGATTTATAAAATTCTTGCATTATTCTCCTCTCAAGATTAGTGTAGGATTTTTTTATGCTACCTTAGCTTCCTTACAATGTGAACCTCTAAGATAT
Source organism: Sequoiadendron giganteum (assembly GCA_007115665.2). Classification (NCBI taxonomy): domain Eukaryota; kingdom Viridiplantae; phylum Streptophyta; class Pinopsida; order Cupressales; family Cupressaceae; genus Sequoiadendron; species Sequoiadendron giganteum. The sequence goes on from CM021105.1 coordinate 191,355,788, forward strand.
TTGAGTAGTGATAGGCAATCATTTGACCATGCCAATGACTGATTTATGGTATTTTTCTAGGGACTATTCGACATTCACCTAGTTCATGGAGGTGAAGGTCAGTATGGGCTACCTTGGTTATAATTATGATAGCTAACAATTGCATGAGTAAGGATGCATCCATACAGGTAACAGTAATTTGGGGCTAACCATTGTATCAAGGGGGTTCACTTGTTGTCACTAAGGGCATGAAATTGATCGTTGCTAGTGTTACCTAGGATTGTGAAGGAGATAGTTGACAATATCACTAAGGTGACAAGGCAATATATGTTAGGAGCTACTTCTTCTTAGGTGGATAGACTGGTCATCATTGTCCTATAGGTGATTAAAGTCTAAATCCACCAGGTTATGGTAGGTTCACTAGTTGTGGTAAGCCTTGGGATGGTGGATAGACCCTCATTATAGTATGGGATGCACTGAATCCCCTTTCCAGTTGTCATACTGTGTACTTGGCCTTGTGGGGTTGAGGATAGACCTATAGTGTAGTATGGGATGCATCAAATCCTCTTCCCATTTTTCCAATGTGCAAAAGACCGATGGAAATAATAGGGCCCACGGTGTAGTGTGCAATACACTGATATTCTTTCTATTTGGGATGCATTATGGAGATGCGTTATTCAGTCATTGTGATGCGCTAGCCAATCACTATGTATGTGATGTATGTTGGAGCTTGTCACTATGTATGTGATGTATGCAAGATCTTGTCATTATGTATTTGTGATGTATGTTGGATCTAATCACTAATGTAACTGTGATATCAGTATGAGCTAATCACTATTTTACTTGTGATGTGCATATGAGCCAATCACCATTGTCCTTGTGATCTTGTGATCTTTGTATGATCTAGTTATTATTGTACTTGTGATGTGAATGACCTAGCCAACTTGTGTATATGGAGGTATTCTCATGAAAATCATTATGTATGATCTTTGGGATTATGGTATGATATACCCCTTTCGAATATTATGATTTTTTTCCAGTAATGCTTGGTAATGTTTGATATGGACCTAACACTTGATGGAAAAGTTATAAATCATTATATTTCAATTATACTAAGTTGATATTTTAATGCTTAATTAATAGTCATAGGTTAAAATAAAGATAAGAGATCTCATGCAAGAGGAGATAATGAACTCCCTCTAAAATTGGTGGTGAAAATTATGAAGCCTTTGAAAGCTGCAAGTGGATACGTAGGAAAGATCACCATGAACCCTCAAGGTTTAGGTATGGGTCAAGAAATGACCCTAGTTATATGAGCTTAACACCTTTTAGTGTAAGCATAAAAGGGGTGACATTGACTTGTTGTCATTTTGGTGAATGAAGAAATTTTGTAATTATCACTTCCAATTTAGATGAAACTACTTGGTCAGTTAGGTTGGTAGTTGTGGTGAATTATTTAAAATAAAAAAATTTAGTGCTTGAGTGGTAGATTTTACATTGGTATCAGAGCAACTAGGTTCAAACACTATGTGTATTAGGATCAATCAACTCTTGAAAAAGTATAATACCTCCCACTAATAATTGACCATAATTAATTTGGCCTCTTGGTATGAAGGTAGTTGACTTGAACTTCTTCAATCAACTTTTAAGCTTTTGTGAATTGTTGGCAAGTCCTAAAAAAGATAATCTAAGGGGTGTGAAAGGGAATATGGATGTAATAATGGTAAATAAAAATTAGAGTGCATAGTGGAAGGTTAAGGCATTCGATGATTGCTATTTCCCCTAACCCACTCATTGGATATGACCTTACCCCTTGTCATGTACTAACTATCATTATATACATCTAAAAATGGTCACAGTTAATCGAACCTGTTAATTAATTAAGTATGAATTATTTAATTAATATTCTTCTAAACTCATCTACATATAAATAAATTTAATTATTTATTTATATCGTTCACTTTCTAATTAAATTTAAATGATATTCCTCTAAATTCCTTTTTTATATTTAATTAAAATATTTCTAATATTTAATTAAACACTTTCTAATTTTTCACTTCACATTTAATTAAATATTCTAAATATTTAATTAGAAACTTTCTTCATCTCACACTTAATTAAATATTGTAAATATTTAACTACCCACCTTTTTCACCTCTCACATAATTAAATATTAATTATTTAACTATGGAAGCTTCTAAATTCATTGTCACATGTAATTAAATAAATTCATTTATTTAATTAGGGATTTATCCTCAAGTACCAACTAAATCCTCATAAATGAAGTGCACAAATGACAACTTTCCTTCATTTTTGAATGGAGAAGGTTTTGTAGGAGGAAACATCTCCCATTATTCTCTCAACCTTCCATGTTTCTCTCAACTTCTCAATCTCTCACCGTTCATCTTGACAGGTTTGAATTCAACCATTGATCTTTGCCAACTAGATTATTGCCTCTAAAAATCTATAAATACAACCCTCTTGTGAGTTGAAAAGGATCCTAGATTTTGTGAATTTAGCGCAGTTACTATAGTTGCATTCAAACCAGCATTTTAGCATAGCATCTTAGTTTTCATATCATAGCTTCAATCGTTTAGCAAATAAACATGCATTGTTGCATAATCTCATTCTCCTAAGTTTTCATTCCAACAAGTTGCTGCTTACACCAACTGAGAGCCAGTAACTTGCATCGAATCCTTGGAGATAGAGGACAATGGGATGCATTTGAAGGAGTTGTTGTTATTTAGAGTTTGTTTTATATTTTTCATTAGTTTCCTTTGATTTAGTGTTTCATTGGTGTGTTAGTTTATCTTATTAATTAGTCCACTTATTCTCACACACAATCATGATATATTAACAAATAATTTTGAAATACTTGGTCTGTTTGACTACCAAGAGTGGTAATTGATGCATGGTTCTTCGATATCTTGCAAGGGTTAATTGGTAAATATGTGTACTTGGTGGTATGAAAGTGACCTCCTTTTACAAAAATCAACCCCTAACTTCAAAATGGAGGATTGAACTAAGAAAAAATGCTTACTCGAGGGTATATTTCTAGTATGCACCCTCTTGAGTCCTATAAAAATTACTCTAAATTTTATCAAATTAGGGAAAAGGGTACCAATTGAGAGGCAAGGATAAGGGATTCAAAATAAATTAACTTGGGTAGTAATCCAAAATTTTAAATAAATTAATGAATGTAACCTTATAATAAGCTAGGATGACTTATCCAAAGGGGGGAAGGATGTCACATCCCTGATAGCGACCTCCATGTTGGACAATTTAAAAGGAAAACATTAAAAATAAAATATATGAGCATAAAAGAACAAGGGATGGTGCCAACATGAGCACCACGTGAAAGAAGAAAAGAGAGTGAAAAAATAAATAAGGAATGGCATCCCTTCTAGAATTAAAGACTACAAGGAACGTAAGTCAATCTTTTAACCTCCTTTCCACAAACTCATTAATCATGCATTCAATGGCACAATTTAGGAGAATGGAATGCATTTATTCTAGGTATGGCATTCCATTCTTGAGGCCACCAAAAATGTGTACGCCATGTGGAAAAGGAGGGTAGTATCCATTAAAATCTCCCACGACCTCCTTAAATTTGTATTCAATTTTGGGTTCGAGAGCAGAGAGAGCACACAAGAGAGACTACTTGGATGGAAGATAGGAGGAAGAAAATGCAGAAGGGGGAATGGTATTTACAGTACATGAGAAGCAAAGATGTGAAAAAAAATATGAAACCACTTGAAAGGGGTAGGAAATGAATAGTAAAGGGGTCTAACAATGTGTGGAAAAATAGGAGAGGATGACACACAAATGGATGAGAAAAAATGAGAGAAAAAGATGTGAGGATCATAGCAACAATCCTATCAACAATAGAATATCCTAAAAATATCATAATGTAGTTAAGACCCCTTCCCAAATTTGGTAGCGAGATGTGGAGAAGACTGACAAAGGGTGTTTGAGATCAAAGAGAGTGATGGTGACTCATCTTGGGCTTACACAACAATGAATCTGAGTAAGAACATAAGATATGATCCCAAGCCACCTATGAGCCTTGCATAATGTGTATGGTGGTGCTCTCACTCATGGAGACTAGGCATATTCTTTGGGTTATGATATTGATAGATTTGTGGATGTGTTGAGGCATACATGAGCTTGGGTTCAAATTCCACAACAACCAACAACTTATGGGAGTACTCTTGAGCCTTCCCAACATACTTTTTGGATGGGATATTAGTAACTCGGGCCTAATTATTGTTCAATTATGGATAAAATGAAGGCTTTAATGGTGAGGAAGGTATTTCCATATTAAATCACTATCACATGACATTTTAAAATAAGACTGCAACACACCTAGCTTCACCAGTTAGATTTTTTAATATCCCTACTATCCTATTGATTAGGAAGTAATAAGAAGTTAAGCAATAAATAGCTTTTGTTCTAAGATTAATAAGTAAATTTGATATAAGGGTTTTCACTAGTCTTTAGGTGGTACAATCATGTGTTGCGATGAACTATAAACATATCAAAATAATGTTAAGCTCCTTGGGAAGGGCTGAGTATAATTCCAAATTAACAATCATATCAACTTTACTACCCATTTCAACCTAGTTATGTTTATCTAGATTTTTCATTGTGGGAGTATTGTTCTTAGTATTCATGGATCTATATACTTTGTATGAAATTGGGCATATGTTATATGAGGATAGATTAGTTAAGATTGCTAAGTCATAATCATCATAAATTACAGAGATTTTAATATGCCAACGATTTGAAGATCTATTGGAGAGACGAATATAGTGTTATACATCTAGCACACTATGGTGTAATTCAAGGTTATTACTCATGGCTATGTTTCCACTATGACCTAGTGTCTTGCTCTAGTGATAAGCATAATTTATGTAAAAAAATATTTTTTTTTATAAAGTAATCAACCTAACCTTTGTGTCATAGTGTAACATAGATTTTTGTTATCGCCTAGGGTTCTCTAACACTTCTAGGGCTTTTCACCTAAAAGGATAGATGGATACCAAAATGGTAATGTTAACATTCAAGAATAATTTAATTATGATGTAAATATGTCCAAATGCAATGATGTAAATGCTAGAAATTGATGAAAGAGACTAAATACTAATGTAAGACTTAGAAAATAGAATATGTTTGAAAACACATTGTGATATGTAAGCATGACATAAAATGCAAACAAAACTAAATAGAAAGTTGGGAAATGAAAGGTGTGAACCTAGAAGTGGGCTACAGACTTGAAGCAACTCTGAAATTCTGGAAATACTAATTTTTAATCCTGTCGGGACACTTGTGCCAAGCTTGGCGACTTAGTCCTTTTTCAGGGTGATTCCAAAAAATTGCTCTAAGGCCTATTTAAGCCAAATGGGTATCTAGATCTATAGAAATATTTGGAAAATAGCACAGTGGGACTAAGTTTCCATAGCTAGGGGAAGTGTCCTTTTTATCTTTTCTGAAAATTAGAAGGCTGAAACAGAAGTCCTTGACCAACACTTTTTGTTCCTCTAAGTATTTAGACCAGAAACCTTGATTTTTGGCATGTAGGTGTCTTTTTGTGTAGATATTTCCCTAGTCAACAAGGAGATGCCTTCAACAAGCCTTCAACCTATTCTTCAATGATTTCCAAACCTTCAAAATACCTAAATCTACAAACACACAAAGAGAGAAAGAGAGAAATGTTGATTGTTAGGGCATGGGGGTTTCCCTCGGTCAAACCCTTTGTAGGTAACTCAACCAAAATAGAGAAAAAATATAATGAATCATGAAACAATGGAGTTAGTGCCTTTCCATGATGATAGATCTTGATTTTCTACAGCAATGGAAGAAGAATCAACCCTTGAATGCTTGAAAAGATGTCTTGATGACTTAGAATGCTCAAACCCTAGCTTTCTTGAGAAGAATGATGGATGATAGATGAGTGAATAATGAATGAGTGTTGTAATAATGATGAATTAGGGTTTAGAGTCTTGTATTTATAGGAAATCCATCTAAAACACTAAAAAATTTGATCCTTAAGGCTGACATGAAGGAAAATAAACTTAAACCCTAATTTTTCCCACTCAAACCCCGAAAATAGCCCAAATGGGACTAAGTCGCCAACTTGGGCGACTTAGTCCACCTGGATAGGAATAATTTTCCTAGATTGGTAACTTGGTCCCACAAGGGCTCTTTTTCTAGTTGGATTGTCTGGGAGTGAAGAAATCGGGTTTATATGATGATTTTATCAAGTATTTCATCAAATTAAGCCTTGGGATGCATAATATGTGGTCATAGGGGCCTATTAATGATGATGTAAAGGGTAATTAAGGGCTAAAATCTCTAAAATTGTCCCTTTCTTCAAGGGTATAGAATTTTTGGTGACACATTTAGCCCCCACTTTAGTGAGAGGATGAACTTGCTTCAAACTCACACTAAAGTAGCCAAATGGTGCCAATGTGGATGGTAAAGAATGAAAAAGATGAAGGAGATAGTCAAGCCCCCAGGATCCAAGATCCTAATTCAAACTAACATAAGTGCAAAAGGACACATTCAAGCTTGAATGGTTTGCAAAAAAATAAGATACATGACCATGCAATGACAAGAAATAGAAGGAAGAGAAGAATTAAAGTAGAAAGGGTGGATCAAGCTTCAACCATTTTTCCAGCTAGTTATGGATTAGATCTAGTCTCTTTGTCCAAAATAAATACTCACTCTGAGGTGATAGAACATATGGTTGTCTATCGGGTGAGAAGTATAAATAAGTGGTTTAGTTAGAAATTCATGCCACTATGTCGGCTTCCCATCGTATAATGAGAAATTCATGCTAGTGTGTCAGCTTCTCATCATACTAACCATACTAAAGTTACCCTAATGATGACTTTAATAAGGTACCATAATGCTTTTGTAAATGCTTTTAAATATCGTGTAAAGATTTTATTAAAGGGGATTTTTCTTTGTTCATGTAAGGTCTTCTTCTTAGGGAGAATTGTTCCTAATATCTCCAAGAGAGGACAATTCAAAGTGTTAGAGCATTTCCCATGGGATGCCTCATTTGCATCATGCATTGACAAAAGATCCCACACTCTTGGAAGGCATCAAACCCAATGACACCACCAATAAGAGGACACATCACAAGAAAAAAGAAAAATCATGCCATGAAATTTTGTAAAAGGATGCCATCTATGTATTCCCCCACTTTAAAGTGGTTTCTACACCATCATTGTGAGAAATTTCTTTAAAGTATCCAAGGATAAATGCTAAGAAGACATGAGAGCCAACTTGGAAAGCCCTATGCCAAGTCATATGTTTATGAATTAAGATACATCATGAAAAGATAGTATGTCGAATGCAAGTCAACTTAAGACATGTCGTCCACATTCCAAGCTTTCTCTTATATGTTCATGAAAGGTTAAGGACTAGTCAAGAGAGATAACGACAAGTGACATACAAGGATAAGGCTACTAAGCCCTTTTCCCCCTCTTAGTGCAGGACAAAGGTGAGCCCAGAATGGATGATGGTATGTTGCTCCTCATGATGGATGTGAAACATGCAATAGTGAGTATGCTGTGATCCTACAACTATTACATGGAAAGGAGAAGCAACTAATGTTATTTTTGTGGATAAGTAAACAAAGATTTTGCAAAGTTGGCCTTGATTGTATATACTTTATCATATATGTGAGTAAGCTCATGGTAACTTGGTTGGTGTGAAATGTTGTTCGTAGGTGGGTAAAGGATGAGTTCAGGTTTGTGAGGAGATTGTTTCTTGTGTGATGGTGGGTAAATAATTAGAGGTTTCTTAGGATGTCCCATGGGGTATGTATGAGGTTCATTGATTGAGGGGGATCTAATGAACACTTGCATATGAATAACCTTGATGGGATTGGGTTGATGTATCCCTAAGGAAGACATATCATTTTCTTGCACCATAATAGTCTCCCTAGAAGGAGAGTTTGTAGGAGAATCATAATCCAAATTTTCTTGGCATGCAAGGATTAGTTCTATCAAAATGAATTCATTGCAAGTAAGGGAGATATTAATGGTTGAAGTGTCTTGTTCAATAATATTCTCATGATTCTCATCAATTGGATCTTGTAACACCATAATATCATCTTCACTAATAGGAGAGATAGTAGGAGAGGGAGAAATTTGATTGTTGTCCATAATCACAGTTTTGATCGTTGGGGTCTCATTCTCTTGTGCCCTGATTTCTACCCTAGTAGGAAAGTGGAAATCAATAGGTTCATTAAATACTATGGTTATATGTTGTAAAGAAGTTTCATCACAAATAGGGGTGACATTAAGGGAAGGACAACTATGATTTTCATGTGTGTCCATGATTGGATCATCTTGGTCAAATAGACCCTTCCAAATGTTAGGGACATTAGGAAGGAGATAAATAATGCTAGAGCTCTCAATCATTGGATTCCTTGATACCAACGTCTCCTCCGCACAAATGTGTTGGTCATGGTTGGTCATGATTGTATCCTTATTCATTAAAGTATTTTCACAAATAGGGGAGGGGTTGGGAGATGAATGGAGACTAGGTAAAGTGGTCACAATGAATTCATCTTGTATGGCTATACTATCTTCCCAAGGGGAATGAGGAGAAGAACAAACCAGACCTTGATGATTCTCAATGATTGTACCTTCTTTTGCCAAGATACCTTCATCACTTAAAGGAGAGGTATTAGGAGAAGTATAATTATGATCATCATGGTTATCTATTTTTGTATTCTTCACTAACACATCATACTCACAAATATGAGAGATAGGAGGGGGTGGAAGTTGAAGACAAGCATTAACATTTTCAGTCTCTTGCACTAAGAGACTTTCATAACTAGGGAATGCATTGAATGAATGACTATCATGTTTATTAATGAAATTTTTCTTTGCAATTTTGGAAAAGATTGAAACTAACATTTTTAAATACTTAATGCAAACTTAAAATTCAATGTAAAGACTTAAAATGAAATGCAATTTTCAGATTTCAAACAAGGTAATTTACTGATTACACTATGCAATGATCTAAAAATGAAATGTTGTAAGTGCAAAATTGAATTTGAACAATGCATGAAATGAGCTAATTTAATCTAGGTCTAATGAAATTCATGTGATAGAAACTCAACTAGCTGATATAGATAGTTGAGGGCAGCAAACAAAAGCCTAAAAATAGGCTTTTAAGCTTTGTAAAAGGCAGTTTCAGGGGCATAGAGGCACTCAGTTGCCCAAGGTGGCGAATTAGTCGTACTAGGGATTTTTTTCAGAATTTGTAGATTTGTTTGATTGATTTTGATGGTTTTTGTGCTGTATAATGGAGACCTAAGATGAAAATACAGAATTGCAGAAATATTTAATGTTTTAAGATGCAAAAGTTCAACCTATATGCACTTTCACTAATGCAAAAACTTAGAAACCCTATAATGCAGCTTAACTAATGCAAAATGCAAAGCGGGATAATTCTAGGATGATGGTGGACTCCAAATCAAACAAGAAGGTGTTGGAAAAACAAGATCACCAAAATGTAACATAGATTTTTGGTATCACCTGGGGTTCTCTAACACTTCTAGGGTTTTTCACCTAAAAGGAGAGATGGATACCAAAATGGCAATGTTAACATTCAATACTAATGCAAGTATGATGTAAATATGTCTAAATTCAATGATCTAAATGTTGTAAATTGATTAAAGAGACTAAATACTAATGTAATACTTAGAAAATAGAGTATGTTTGAAAACACATTGTGATATGCAAGCATGACCTAAAATACAAACAAAACTAAATAAAAAGTTGGTAAATGAAAGGTGTGCACCTAGAAGTGTGTTGCAGACTTGAAGAAACTCTAAAATTCTAGAAATACTAATTTTTAAGCCTGGTGGGACACTTGTGCCAAGCTGGGTGACTTAGTCCTTTTTCGAGGTGATTCCAAAAAAATACTTTGGGGCTTGTTTTAGCCAAATAGGTATCCAGATCTGTAGTAATATCTAAAAAATATGCACAATAGGACTAAGTCACCACAATTGGGGGAAGTGTCCTTTTTATCTTTTCTAAAAATCTAAATGTTGAAAAGGAAGTCCTCGACCAATAATTTTTGTTCCTCTAAGTATTTAGACCAACAACCTTGATTTTTGTTCTGTAGATGTCTTTTTGTGTAGATATTTCCCTAGTCAAAAATGAGATGCCTTCAACAAGTCTTCAATCTATTATTCAATGATTTACAAACCTTCAAAATGCCTAAATCTACAAACACACAAAGAGAGAAAAAGAGAGATGTTGACTGCTAGGGCAAGGGGGTTTGCCTTAGTCAAACCCCTTATAGGTAACTAAACCAAAATAGAGAAATAATGCAATGAAGCATGAAACAATTGAGTTAGTACCTTGCCATGATGATATATTGAGTTGTTACAACAATGGAAGAAGAATCAACCCTTGAATGCTTTGAAAATATATCTTGATGACTTAGAATGCTCAAACCCTAGCTTGCTTGAGAAGAATGATGGATGAGAGATGAGTGAATTATGAATGAGTGTTCTAATAATTATTAATTAGGGTTTAGAGGCTTGTATTTATAGTAAATCCATCTAAAACACCTAAAAATTTGATCCTCAAGGCCGACATGAAGTAAAAATAAACTTAAACCCTAATTTTTCTCACTCAAACCCCGAAAAATAGCCCAAATGGGACTATGTCACCAACCTGGGTGAATTAGTCTACCTGGATGGGACTAATTTTCCTAGATGGGTGACTTGGTCCCACAAGGGCTCTTTTGCCAGCTAGATTGTCTAGGAGTGAAGAAATCATGCTTATATGATGATTTTATCAAGTATTTGATCAAATTAAGCCTTGGGATGCACAATATGGGTTCATAGGGGCCTATTAATGATGATGTAAAGGGTAATTAAGGGCTAAAATCTCTAAAACTATCCCTTTCTCCAAGGGTATACAATGTTTGGTGACACACATAGTTAAAATGATTAAATAAAAGTGATTTATGCTTATTTGTGAAAGATGGGATAGTTATAAATTAAATATTAATTTTTATTGATCTTAAATGAAATTATCATTCTTTGTAAGTATGGAGAATCAATATATAGGGGTAACTAGTATTAGTATGGTGCTCATGAACTTGAAAATTTAGAATTATGAGAAGTTCATAAATCAATAATTTACTATAATCAAGGGTTAAAATTATTTGAATATCCAAGTGATTAGAATATCAAGTAGAAATTGAGTTCATTACATCTCTATGTTGAGACTTTAAGTGAATCAAGGTGGCAAATAGTCCTAGATAAAATCTTTAGTTGCAAGATAACCTTATAATATGAACCACAATTCATATATAATTGATATGAGACTTGGCACTTGGTTGTATAATATTGTAAGAAGAGTGACTTCATTTAGCGACATTACAACCATTCTTTACTCGATTCTTTTGATAATCCATTGATACCATGGTAAATTATTTAAATGATTGCATGGTGTCTATCATTCTATTAAATAGGAGAACATTGATATTAAAATTATCAATTATGCCTATAATCAATCACAATATAAGTGTATATGGAATAAAACTATCATTAATTGTATAATATGGTTGTGATCAAGTTATTAGATAAATATTATGTAGCATCTCTTGATACCTTACTAATGACTATTTAGGTCTAGTTTAAATTGAATGACTAGTATGAATAAACCATCTAGTCTATTAACTATACTATCATAATAATATGGTGTCGCACCATAAGGTAAAGGAATTTAGAATATCAAGAATATAATTACTAGTATCATTAATGGGATTAGGTTTTCATATATTGGTCTAATAGATATTATATTTCCAACTTTCTTATGTAGGATTCAGGTGATGATTATAACTCAAAACAGCTCATAAATATTATGGTATGCCCTTCAAATATGTCTATTGACCTATTGAGTATAAGAACCTCAATATTGAACCTATTATATGAGTTTCAAATGGAAATGCTTTCTTATTGGTTTTTGTGAACCATGGTAATTTCATGTTACATAATAACCCTAGCCCTTATGTTGTTAAGATGAATTTGAGGACACTCAAGTTGGATTATGAATAATATTGGGTTGAGTTTGATTCAAGACCTTGATATCCTTAAAGGGAATTGTTATAGTACAGCTTGTTAAATCATATATTGAATTATGTTCTCCTACCTATTGTTAATTGTTAATGATGGAAGATAAACATTAATTTGAAACCTTGATTATTGGGAAATAGTGAGTATGCATCCTTTGAGAAACCTGGTGAGGAGAACTACATGTGACTTTGATCCATTTGGAAGTGGGTATGTAGGTGGTCCTTGGGTGAGGGATGCCTCTATGACCTCAAGTCCCAAGGGGGATGGTTTAGGGGGGTTAACTCCAAGGGTTGGGGGATTATTCTTATCTTTTTTGAGCTTACCTACTCCATAAGCTTTAGTTTGAGGCTGAAATGGGTATCAAATGGGTATTGAATGAGTTAAGGAAATTTAATAACTTATAAGTAATAAATAATATGCTTTTAAATAGTAATTTGAATGAAGAGATTGACTATTTTATAATTCGTATTTGAATATATGTGTGTGTTGGGTAAAGTCCATCTCGTGTTGGTTCTATGTAACTTTTATGTGTTTTAAAAATTGACTCCATATCTAGATGTATCTATGTATAGATCTTTATATTTGTTGATTGTGATTGTGATTCATGTTATGTAAGACCCACCCAAGTGTGTTTGGGGAACATGTGCCTCAACCTTGAAATTACATAAGTTACTATTGATACATAAGGTACTACTCATATGATGATTACAAGGGGGGGCGGGGGGTCTAGGAAGATCATCCCCCTGACTAGGGGTCTAGGGGGCAGCGTGCTTTGACGAGGGCTCAGGGGTAGCACCCCTAGAAGCCAAATTTTATATACACTTTATTATTGTAAATTTAGACCATTCATTTTATCTCATATTTGATAGTAATCGTGTTACCTCTTAATTTTTGGTTGGTGATACTCCTATGAGAAGCTTTCTCTACAAGTATATTATAATCTTTTTGATTTCTGAGTAATATATTAGGCGTATTTAGGAGTGTGGGGTTTTTCTCTCAAAAAGGTTTTCCCCACATAAATCATTGTGTTGTGGTATGCATGATATTTGTGTTTATTTCTTTTTAAGTTTTTATAACCGTTAAATATCTGTAAAAATTTTGCATTATTATCCTCTCTAGATTAGTGTAAGAAGTTGTTCCACTACTTTAGCTTCCTTACAAGTGGTATCAGAGCCTAATCACATTTGGTTTTAGTTGTGGTTTGTTGGGTTTTTTGAACTAATCCAGGTTTGAGTGGGATCTTGTGTAGAAGATATTTTGTGATCTTGTTGCAAGAATTTTTAGATGGAAAGTTCATGAGGGAGAATAGAGGTGGATAATTTTTTTGGAAATAATTTTGAAATGTGGAAGTTGAAGATGAAGGATCTCTTGATAGATCAAGATCTATGGGATTTTGTTGATGATAATGTTTCAAGACCTGTAGATCCTACTTAGGCTACTCAGTATGATGTTATGGATCATAAAGCCAAGGGTCTAATCAAATTATACTAGATAAACTTTATTTTAATCAATTTCCATGAAGAGACCTTTGCACAAAAACTATGTAAGAAGCTTGGTGAGATGTATCAAGCCAAATATTTAGTGAGCAAGATTTTCTTGAGGAAGAAATTGTATTCCTTGAGAATGGTCGAAGAGGGTGGACAAATTACAGACCACTTGGAAGAATTCAATATGTTGGTGACTTAGTTGGCATCAATTGGTGTCGAAATGGATGAGGAGAAATTTCATATCTTTCTTTGTTCTTTTCCTAATTGTGGGATTCTCTTGTTATGGCTATTGGGAGTACTTCTATTATATTGAAAACTAGAGATGTGGTGGGTTCTTTTCTTTTTGAAGAGATGACGAGGAAGGTATCCATCAATACCAATGAGGCCCTAAATTCTCATGGAAGACCTAAGGAAAAATGCAAGAAGAACGAGAATCATGATAAATCCAAGTTCAAGGGGAGATCCAAATCTCCTGGAAAGTCCAAAGTTATTTGGTGGAACTATGGTAAACATGTACATCTTCATAAGGACTACAGAAAAAAAATAAGAAGAAAAATAAGAAATTTGATTATGATTATGAGTCTAAGAAATAAGATGGTGATGCATTCATTTCATCTATGGCAACTTGTGTAGGTAATGATGTGTGGTTAATTAACTAAGGTGCGTATTTCCATATGACCTTTAATAGAGATTGGTTTTTTGAATAAGAAGAATTTGATGGAGGTAAGGTGTACTTGGGTGATGATTCTCATTTAAATATTGTTGTTTGTGGTAAAGTTAGAATCCGGTTTCTTGATGGTAGAATAAAAAAGGATTAATGGTGTGTTGCATATCCCTAGATCAGCACAAAAAAATTTATTTGTGAGAAAAATAATAGATGCAAGTGTGTAGGTAGTATTTTCTAATGAAAGATGCAATATGGTTAGAGATTCTATGGTGAATTCTAGAGGTTTCAAATATGGCACATTTTATAAGCTTGATGCATGCACTATTGAGTGCAATAATACTTCTATAAAAGAAAGCATGTGGAAGAGGTGAGGGTTTCACCTTTAGTAGATGGTCATGGATTTTAGGTACCCAAGGTTGCTCTTTCTTTTGAATCAAAGTTACCTATAGAAAAAAATATGTTATGGCATGAGAGACTTGGCCACATTGGAAAAAAGGGTCTAAGGACCTTGAAAAATAAAAACCTTGTTGAGAGTTTGTTTGATTGTTATCTTGAATTTGATTTCTATGAGCATTGCATTTATGAAAAATAAACCGCATTCAATTTTACTTGAGTTCTCATAAATCTTGTGGTGTATTAGATCTTATTCATTCTAATGTGTTTGGTCTTGTAGATGTTCCTTCAATTGGTAAATCTGCATATTATGTTTCATTTATTGATGGACATGGGTATACTTTCTAAAGAGGTAATATGAAATTTTTAGTCGATTTAAATAATTTAAAGCAATGGTTGAGTTGCATACTGGAAAGAAAATAATTTTTTTGAGGATTGATAATGGTGGTGAATTTTTCTCTAATGATTTTGATAGATTCTATAAAGATTGTGGTATTCATAGATAGAATATAACTTCATATTCCCCATAGTAGGATGGAGATGCAAAAAGAATGAACATGACACTAATTGAGAGGGCTAGGAGTATGCTAAGTGGTGTTGATCTAGAACAAAGGTTTTGGACTGAAGTTGTTTCCACTACTTGTTACCTAATTAACAGGTCTCCTACATCAGCTCTTGTTGATAAGATGTTTATAAAGGGATGGTCAGGTCACAAGCCTTCATTAATACATCTTAGAGTTTGTGATTGAGAGGCATATGCACATGTGCCAAAGGAGAAGCGAACAAAGTTGGAGAACAAGGTTGTGAAATATATCTTCATCAAATATAGTTATGGTTTGAAAGGATACAAGATTTGGGATCCTGTTGCACATAAGGTAATACATAGTAGAATTTTTATTTTTAGAGAATCTAAGCTTTCTTTTGTTACATTGCAGCCAAAAACAAAGTAAACAAGAAGATGTGATTCAATTTCCTTCTACACCTGAGAAAGTTGAATCGAGGCCCATGGATAGACAAAAAGTTGAGGAGAGATCATCTAGCTCTAAATATTTACAAGAGGAGGAAGAACCTCTAACTCAACTTGTTTGTAGGTCTACAAGGCATAGGAAACTAGTTGAAAGGTATTCACGTGATGATTGGAGATGTATTTTTTCTTTAAATACTAGCATGGATGAACCCAGATCAATAGAAAATTTATTAGGTATGAATGATGTAAATTCCATGAAGATTGCTATGGATGAAGAAATGGTAGCTTTGAAAAAGAATGATACATGGTATCTTGTACCATTTCCTCAAGGAAAAAACATGTTGGTTGAAAATGGGTGTTCAAGAAAATGATTGGTTTAGATAGAGGTATTGAGAAGTACAAAGTGAGGTTGGTTGCAAAAGCTTACTCTCAAGTTGAGGGTGTTGATTATGGTTAGAAATTTTATCCTGCTGCAAAAATGGCATCCATTAGATTTTTGCTTTCTATTGTTGTTGCTTAGATTTAGAGGTTTAACAAATGGATGTGAAAATTTCTTTCCTTCATGCTGACTTGGAGGAGGATATTTATATGACACAACCAAAGCACTATGTGGTGAAAGGAAAAATTAAATTGGTTTGCAAATTGAAAAAAATCTTTGTATGGCTTAAAACAGAGTCCTTGGATGTGGTACCAAAGATTTGATATATATGTGTTGAGTTTGGGATTTGAGCATTCTAAATTATATCATTGTGTTTATTATAAAATTGATGGTGATTTTTTCCTATTTATTGCGTTATATGTTGTTGGTATGTTACTTATTAGTAAAGGGAAATGTATGATTTTAGAATTGAAATCTCAACTTGCTGCTAAATTTGAATTGAAAGATCTTGGTATAACTAAACACATTCTTGGGATGAAAATTAAAAGAGATAGAGAGAACAAAAAGTTATTTCTTGGCCAAAGTAAGTATGTCAATTCAATTTTACAGAGGTTTGATATGAAGGATTGTAGACTATTGTGTGTTTTTGTTTCAATTGGAACAAATTTATCTATTTTAGATTATCCAAAATCCCCATTAGAGATGGAAGACATGAGCAGAGTGCCTTACCAGAGTGTAGTTGGAAGTTTTATGTATGTTATGGTTTGTACTAGACCAAAAATTGCTCAAGTAGTGGGAGTTATTTCCAAATATATGTCTAATCCTAATAGAGTTCATTGGGATGCAGTTAAAAGAGTATTTAGATATTTGTTTGGTACCTTAGATTATTCCTTATGTTATCATAGTGTAGACATGGAAAATGTACAGTTTCATTTGGCACGCTTGATCCTGAACACTAACATCATTTCCTCCAGAATCACACTCTCAGTATTTCGTCGTAATTTTATCTTTTTATCTCTTAATCATTATTCATCTGATTAGGTCTATCACCTCCTTTGATTAAATTAATCAATTTAATTTAATTAACCTTAACATTTATGTTTAATTAAATAAATCATTTTATTTAATTAAAATTCTCTAAAGTCCTCTTATTAAATTAAATAAAACCTTATTTGATTTAATCTAATATTTCCTCCTTATTTAAATAAATCAAATCATTTATTTAATTAATCCCTTCCTCTCAATTTGATTTAAATCAATTCATAAATTTAAGTCTAAATTGTCACATCATCTAATTCTTCATTAAATTAATCAAAACCATGATTAAGTTAATCCCTCTCATTAAAATCCTCTAGAGAATGCAAGTTGCACAATAAATCAATTACTTTGATTTATTTAATTCTCTGTTTTCCCTCACATGCCATCAAAAGGGAATATTCCCTCTTTTGAATTCAAAAAGGCCAAGTGGACTTGGTCCTTCCAACAAGGCATTTAAGACCTCTTACATGTCCTTGGCCTTGAGCCAAGTGACATTAACTTGATTTCTCTTCCCTCTCCAACAAGTCATCTCACAATTTCAATTCAAATTTATGCTTTTATTGGCACTTTGGCCAAAATGTGCACAACCACTAACCATTCACATCTTAACATGTGGCATTCAACCATTGGATTGAAAGTTAGTCCCACATTGCTCAAATCTTACTTTCTCTTCCAAATTGAAAGTTATAAATTGGAGGCTTCTCTCCTCATTTCTCATCCACAATCTTCATGCAAAGTTACTCTCATCACATTGAGAGCTAATTTTGCCCATTGCACCCAACCTATCACCATTTTCACAATTTGTAACAAGGTTATGCTCAAATCTCTTTGGAGATTTGACCATTGCTCAATCAATCAATCAACATTGCAACTTAGGAATTGGGAAAGGGCCAATTGCAACACTTCATTGGCACCAATTCCCCCATGGGATCACTAATCTATTAGCTTAATTAGGATTTAGTTTAATTTCTTGTTTTGTGTTCTTCATTTTCCGAATTTTAGTTAAAATAGATGGATTCCATGGGGAATCTCTCATACTTGTTTGCATTCATTTGATCTAACAGCCTAATGTGTTTTTTTGCTCTTGTGCATTTGCAGGTTTAGGGGTTCACATTTTGCGCTAGAAGGAGGGCATGAAAAGAAATTAATCACGTTTTAAAAAAAAATTCTGCATTTTTTCTTAACATTTTCTCGTAGGTCATAACAAACAGCCATGCAGTGACATATCAAGCCATTTTCATAGGTGTGGTGCAATACCGACCTGCGCCTGGTTTCTTAACCTCACCGCTTTTCTACGCGCTTGTCACTTTTTTTCAAATTTCTAAACTTCATCGCATTCTTCTCCCCGGTGTTGTATCGCACCACCCTCAGCACTACGGTGCCATATCAAACCGCGATTCCTCCAAACTCTGCTGCTCCTGCATTCCCGCCTAAAAATTTAAAATTTTAAAATAGGGGCGCTTCCTCCAAACTCCGTCGCTTACCCATATCGCGCCGCTTTTTCACTCCCTATTTTTGCAGAGTGCCACCCACAGTCAACCACGTGGTGTTATATAGTGTCGCTTTCACCCCAAACTGTGCCACTTTTACAAACTGCACCACGGCAGAACAAGAAGATCTAAAATTGACATGTGCTTTTAAGTTTTGGATTTTTAATTCCTAACTTTGTTGGCTGTCTTTTGCTCTCTAGTTTTCTGTTATTTTGCAGGTTGGAAGCTCATCATGACCTCATACTCATCATGCAAGAGAAAGTGTTTTTAAACACTAAAGTGTTCTTCAACACTTTTGGAGGATTTTAAAATTCCGCTTGTTAAAGATAAATTTGTTAATATATTTGGCCTTACAAACATTAGATTTACTTTTGGTTTAAAAAGAACAAAGCAAATTCCTTTTTTTCTAAGCAAAGTAGGATATTCGTTATGACACCATGCTCATTTTGTACAAAGTGTTCTTAAACACTAAAGTGTTCTTCAACACTCTTTAATAATTTTTAGATTCTTGTTTAAAAGGAACTTGTTAATTTCATTTTCCTTAGGAACACTAAACTTCTTTTGGGTTCTAAAATAAACAATCAAATTTCTTTTCAAAGTTGCCAAGGGGCTAAAAAAGAACTTTAGACAAACATACTAGATTTTGTTTAACGGATAACAATTGAACAAGGCAATCTCACATTTCCTTTGGTGCTTAAAAATAATTCATTATTGCTTTGAGGTATTTAAAATGAACATGTGTTCTTGGTGTCTTGTAATCTTTTTTGCAAAGTAGTATCATTTGAAAAGGCTTATGCGCTTCTCTCACACCTCACAGCGATCTTCAGAATCAAAAGTCTTTTTGGTGACACTAAGGTGCATAAAATATTGCCTCCACATTTCAATTTGGGTACTTAACAATTGAACATAACATGAGAGCGTGAGTAAACTTATTGCGAGTGTTCTCCCTTTGTTTCTAAATGAAGGTTGATCGAACTACGAATATGTTTACTCACTTTTGTTTATCTTAGCGGGCCTACCTTGTGGGAAAAAGTAATCACCCAAGGGAATGACCCAACCGAGAACACGCTAAAGCCAAGCGACTTCCAATCGGTATATAAGTGTGGATTCTTGAGGAAAGTTCAAGAATCATGAGGATTATTCCGATGAGATGGACAAAAATGGACTCTCGCCTATGTTGGATAATCCCCCATGAATAGAATGCCCGAATTAGAACCCTTTGTTTAGAAAAAGGCCGAAACCTTATCTATTTTGTTGGTGCAAAAGGTCATGTCCTTTGAAGCCACCCCACGTTATACATGCAGTTTTGTTGTGGAAATGGAAAGTATGCCATGGGAGGTTCATGGGTACTAATGCTTGGCTGACCTGAGAAGTGTGTGCCATGGAGGGGAGCCAGTGTGGTCAAGCATTTAGCCATTCGCACAAAATATGCGCAGCTAGATTTATCCAAGTGGGAACCCAATAGAATATTGTCTCATCATCCAAACGTTGTAAAAAAGTGCGTGGAAGTGGAAAACACATTGCTTGGTTCTCGAAAATGTTTGCAAAATAAACATTCACAAAAAACTTTGATGGATTTAGGCACTCTTGCTTTCCCTAAGGATCATATCCCTATAGGTTTCTAAGTGTGTGGATTCTATCATCATTTGTTTTCAACAAGGTTAAACATAGGTAACTTTTGCCCTATTTTCCTTGATTTCCACACAATGGACCTTGTGGGATGAGAAAGAAAGTGGGACATTAGACATATATTTTGAAACATAAGCAAGCAAGTGTATTTGGTAAAAATAATTCATTAAGCCAAGATAAAAGGACAAATTGAACTTCATATGTGTTGCTCCCAATGATTTCCTGAAAGATCCAGATTCCAAACCCAAGGTTCAAAAGGATGAGTCTAAAAGCCCATGAACAATGCCTTGAAATGATCCTTGAAGTTAGAGAGAGACTAGTATACAACTTCTACAAAAAGGCTTCAAGGAATAATCCAACTTTGTATGCATTCTACTATCAACAAAATCCCGAACTCTTTGAAAGATTTTCTTTCCTCTCATAGGAAGTCTGGCGTGTTCTTCAAAACCAAGGTCTTGTAAAAAGAGTTGTGTCTAGGTTCAAGTCTAGGATCAAAGTTTTCATCCTCATCCATCTTTCCATCAAATCAAATCTCATCCCATCATCAAACTTCTTAAGAACTCTAGAAAAATCACTCATGCTAAACTTAAAGGGCTAAATCAAACATCACCCTATCTTGGCTTAACACACCTAGCGAAAATAGTCAAACTTTTGGACAAATTTACCTCCAAGATAACACAACTTCCTGAGGTCTACTAGTTCACAATAACATTGGCTTAACACACTTAGCCAATTCATCCACTTGTGCAAGTTCCCCTAGGATAACACAACTTCCCAAGGACTACAACTTCACTACAATCTTGTTTGACTCAATACACATAGTCAAACCATCACAATCAATCTAAGTCCTTACAAGTTTAGCATAAACCCTTCAAAAAGTTTTGCAAAAGGTTTCACTCACTCACTTCATCCATTATCCCATCATCATTACCACCCTCTTTGATCTTTGACTTCCCTAGTTCTTCTCTTTTGAGCCTAAAAGGTTAGGATCAAATGATCCCCATTTTTTATGGTTCAAACAAGATCGCAATACAAGAAGAACATGGAAAATATTAGTGAAATATCAAATTTCATTGACATGAGTCAAGTAACCTCTGAAATAAACCTTGCGGGATCAAGCAATCCCCCAAGTAACTCTTCTTTGCCATCAAAAAATCCTCAAGAGGAGAGTTATGAAGAGGACATCACAAATGAAGACATGGGGATGACATAATCTGAAATGATGAAAATGGTTCAAAACCCAGAGAACCATAAAATTGTTAGTGCCATGTTCAAATACTTATATGCATTAGCGGAAGGAGGGGTGCAGTTCCCTTCCAACCTTGATGCAAGCACTAGTATAGATATGCCTCTTACAAATGCATCCCCAATGTCAAATACCAATCAAGAAATGCCTCACATCACATCAGCCATCACACCAACCTCACCAATCAGGAACAAAGGAAGTGCTATGTTTCAAGAGTTACAGCAGCATCGCCTTGTGACCAACAAAGAGGTGGCTACCACTACCACACCAGATAATTTTGTCCCGATAAACCCATTACACCCATACGTTCCACTCACATTCCACAATCTCACTAGTTCATCTTCATTCCATGCCTCACCAGCCTGTCAACTAGACATACAAACTTCTCTATCACAAGGAGAAGGTGGTTTGTTTGGAACAACCGATGTTGCTAATCCTTTTTCTTTCCAAAGCAGCATACCATTTCTTCCCCCATTTCCATTCACAACCACATCACCACTCGGAGTGGGGTTTCCTCCCCTAAACATTGATAGTTTCTTAGAGCAGGATAATGTGAACATCAAATTGAATTCCCTCTTCTTTCCTGCAACATCGTAGCAATGGGTGGCAACCATTCAAGCCACTCCGAAAAATGCATCAACCGGTCCTCAAATATCCCAAAGCATACCCTCTCAAGGATCAAGTATCTCCACCTCCCCTCCCACAACCCAAATCCTTACCACCACCATAACCCTCTCACTAGCCACAACGGTTGGCATCATTCCTATTCCACCACCAATCCCACCAAAAGCCAACATGGTAAATTCATTCACCTCTTCAATCCAAACCCTTCAAAAGGCCAACCAACAAAGAGTACTCAAGCAAAAGTAGCAAGCTCAATCCTAAGAACAAGCACAAGCTCAAGCACAATCCCAAGCTCAAGCTCTAGCTCAAGCACAAGCTCAAGCCCAACAACAAGCGCAAGCACAATACCAAGCACAATTGCAAGCAATCCATCTACAAGCATACCAACAAGCCTTGCAAGACTTTTAGGCACAAGAACAAGCTAAACAACAAGATTTGATGGCACAACAACAACTCAACCAACAACAAGATTTGTTGGTGCAACAATAGCTAGACCAACAACAAGCTTTGCTACCACAACAACAGATTGACCAATTGCATGCTTCATGGGAACAGCAACAGATGGACCAACAACAAGCGTTGTTGGAGCAATAGCAGCAAGATCAACAACAAGCATTGTTGACACAAATGCAAGCATAACAATAAGCTTTGAATGCATAGAAGAGCTTGCAGCAAATGCCCACTAGTACTCCTCCCACCCATAAAACACCTCAAACACCTCACAACTCATTCACTCCACCTCCCGACCCAAGCAAAGATGTCAGAACACAAATCAAACTGCTCTTGTAGCAAGTGTTGGACTTACAAGAAGGAAAAATAGCAAGGACACCAGGCAACTTGTGCCCTTATCCTTTTGAAAGGAGTCTCACCATGATACCATTCCCAAAGGGATTCAAGATCCCCAAATTTGACAAGTATAATGGAATGGGTAACCCTGAAAAACCACATCAGGGAATTTTAGGTGCATTGCATGGAGGTCACATACGATGATACATCTATAATGCAACTCTTCCCTCGTAGTCTGACTGGTCCAGCCAAGGAATGGTTTTCTTTCCTACCCACGGGCATTTAAACATTCGAGGAAATTGTGGAGGCTTTCCTTAAGAATTATGCTTTCAATATGGGTGTGGATGTTAGTTTGGAAGAACTATCCGTACTCAAACAAAGAAAAGGAGAGCTATTCACATCCTTCTTGGAAAGATGGCGATCCAAGGCCAATCAGAGCAAATGGACCATGCCAGAAGAACAAGAAGTTTGCACCATCATATCCAATCTAGATGAAAACTTGGCGTTCTACTTGAAAATACAGTGCATCACATCCTATGATCAACTGATCCCAAAGGCGCTCAACATCGAAAGAGCCCTTACTACGTGAGGAGGTGCATCAACATTCACTCCACTATAGGATAACCGCCCATCCAATAATTATAATGATAAACCTCGAACATGGTTGAGGAACAAAAATATCACAAATGATAGCATGTTCGATGCTAAAGTGGTCATTAGTGCCCCTAAGCAGAACATCCAAACCCATCATCAACCACAAAATCATAATCACAACAATGTGCAGACTAATGCGGTAGTAGCATAGCAACAACCAACTCCCATGAATCAAATCAATAACTTGGGTAATCAAGAAGGACCACCTCCCCAAGGCAAGTATCCCTCCAAGAGGAAGTTCACAACTCTTGGTGAATCTATTGAATCCATCATGAAGAAATTGGTCAAGGAAAACCTGATAAAAATATCTAACTCTAGGCAATACGTAGAACCCATGACCAAACTGCCATGGTATAACAAAAATCTCCTTTGTGACTTTCACAAGATCAAAGGACATACTACCGCCAATTGCATGCGGTTGAAAAACATCATCCAAGACCTCATCGAGGATAAGATCATCAATATCAAATAGCCAGCCAGAAACCAAGACCTGAAAATATACACGAATCCGATGCCAAACCACAACCAAGGGAACAATCAAGGAAATAATTAGGGGAACAATAAGGGCAAGAAAAATTATGCTAGCACTAATCTAGTGTATGAGGAGATAGTCAGATGTGTCGATGAGATGGTCACCGTCACAAATGTCAAAGGAGCCAACAATGACTATGGAGTCACCACATGTGGCAGAAAGGTTAGCATTGTCGGGGTACCAGCTAAGCCCCCATTTCTAGTACAAAAGCCATCCCCTATGACTACAATGTCATTGACCAGCTAAAGAGAACCCCTGCCCAAATCTCCATCATGGAACTATTGAAAATTTCTGCTGCCCATAGGAAGATCCTTGATGAAGCATTAGCTGCATCAACCATCTTTGCCACCCTTGACATAGAGCAATTCCAGGCTATGATGGGTAACATCGTTACCCCAAATCTCATTACATTCTCTGACCAAGATTTCCCCTCGCAACTGTCTCACAACCGCGCACTCCACCTTCAAGTGCTTGTCCATAAAAAGAAAGTCAAAAGAGTCCTGGTGGATGGAGGTGCAGGCCTTAACATTTGTTCTCTAAAGCTCATAAAGAAATTGGGATTCACAAAGGATTCCATTAATAAGAACAAAAGCATCATAATAAGGGCGTATGATGATCAAGAAAGAGTGTCTTAGGGCACTATCAAAATCCCCATCCAAGTGGGACCAACAACTATGGAGACCACCTGTCAGGTCCTCGACCTCGACCTACCATATAACATCCTCCTCGGATGCTCGTGGATCCATGGAATGAAGGTAGTGACCTCGACGTATCACCAATGTATCAAGTTCTCACATCAGAATGAGGAGGTCACTATATATGGGGATCCTGAACCTTTCGCATACTACAAAAACTTGGAAGCCAAGTTTTATAAGATCCCACAAGTACCAAAAAATGATGAAGTCCCATCTACTTCATACATTGACCCAGCCAACCTCGCTTCCACTTCTGCGATAGAGACACCGGCCATCCCTGACATATCCAAAATCAAAAACATGATCCAGGACAATGGATGCGGTGACTACAGAATGAAAAGGAATGCATTTGTTGTAGGAGAGTTACCACAATCTCCTAGGTCGCATGGACAACCTTAGCCAGATGAAACACTTGTCTGCACTATTAGGACAAACCCTTCAGGATTCCACCATTGGGGGGATCTCAATCGAGAAAATGTGGATGAGGGAGATATCTCAAACACATTATACCAAGATGAAAGGCCCACCCCCACCCTAACCATGGATGAAACTAGCAGGGGACTACAAATAATGCTTGGCATGGGCTATAACAGGAATGAAAGTCTTGGAAGAAATAGTGATGGATGGCTAGAACCCATCATTGTAGAAAGAAGAATGCAGAGCCTTGGCCTTGGGTATACTCCTCCAAGTATAACCGTACATGGCTGAGGTACTCCCAGTAGGGCAGTTAGGTCCTCTCCTCAGATAATAGCAACTACTCCTAGACCACCCATATGCCTAGGTATCCCACTTGATAACTTCACCTTTGACATCACCGATGTTTGTGCCAGTAGTGACAATGATGATACCATAGCAGGTCTCCCTAGGCTCTTTGAAGATTCCACCCTGTTAATGATTAGTGCCTCCACAGCTTACTCAAAACAACAAACCTGCCAAATCACCTTAGTACACCCATAACTCATCGATCACGATCAATGAGGACCACCAATTCTAGACTCATTCGAAAATGATGAGGTGCTCTCAAAATTCATGGGACTAAGGGATACGGTTCCATGTGGGGATCATAGGGCAAGCTTCAGCATCACATTAGACACCCAGGCATACTATGGGGAGACGATTGATTCCTTCAGTCGCAAAAGGAAAATATCAAGAATAAGCTCGGAGTTATGGAGTGAAAACCACACTGCGGCACTCTCTAACCACAAAATAGTAAAAATAAAGGACGCATCCAATGGTGAAAACCTCTCTAAGGCACCAGAGGATGAAGAATTCAATCTCCCCCCTACTACTCTACATCAAGAAAAGTCAACAGTCCTAGCAGAGCAATGCAACCTTGTCAACTTGGGAATGGAAACAAAACCGTAAATCACTTTCTACGCCGAATCTCTCTTGACAGAAGAACAAGAACTATTAGCAACATTCCTGAGAGAAAGAAAGGTAAACTTTGCATGGACCTATGTTGAAATGCTAGGTCTTGATCCTGAGGTGGTGGTCCATCATTTGGCTGTTACCCTGGAGCAAAACTAGTAAGACAAAAGTTGAGGAAAATGCACCTGCAAATAGCCTTGCTCATTAAGATTGAGTTACAAAAGCTCTTGGATGTTGGCTTCATATGCCCAATTGACTATCCAGAGTGGGTATCTAACCTTGTGCCAGTCTCAAAACCGAATGGGGTCATCTGCATCTGCACGGACTTTAGAGATCTAAACAAAGCATGTCTTAAGGATGATTTTCCACTACCCAACATTGACATGATAGTGGACATGATGGCCAGACATGAGATGATATCCCTAATGGATGGTTTCTCGGAATACAATCAAATAATGATAGCAAAAGAGGACCAGCATAAGACAACCTTTACATGTCCTTGGGGCACCTACTGCTCAAATGTGATACCATTTGCGTTAAAGAATGTAGGAGCTACATACCAAAGTTCCATGACACTGATCTTCCATGACATGATTGAAAAAACTATCGAAGACTATGTGGATGACATATTGGCCAAATCAATGAAGAGACGGGATCACATAGCGAATCTTAGTGCAATATTTTATAGGCTAGAACAATATAAGGTCAGAATCAACCCAAAGAAATGTGTCTTTGGGGTACAATCAGGAAAGTTGTTGGGGTACATAGTTTCAATGAGAGGGATAGAAGTGGATCCCGCAAAGGTAAAAGAAATCCTTGATATGGGAGCGCCAAGAACACTAAAGCAACTCAGAGGATTACAAGGTAGACTCCAGTCCATCTAGAGATTCATAGCATAGCTAGCAGATAAATGGATCGCCTATTCACATCTACTCCACAAGGGAGTAGCATTCAGGTGGGATGACAAGTGTGAACAAACATTCAACAAAATCAAAGAATATCTACTTACACCACCTATGTTGATGCCACTGATCATAGGGAAACCATTGATTCTATACATCTCAGCAACGACAGCCACCCTTGGTGCCCTTTTAGCCCAACATGATGAAAAGGGAACCAAGTGGGCAATTTACTATATCAGCAGAACAATGGTAGGGCATGAGCTCAATTACACATCAATAGAAAAAACTTTCCTAGCAGTGGTGTTTGCAGCCCAAAAATCTAGACACTACATGCTAGCTCATCAAATTAAGCTAATTGCCAACATAGACCCCCTCAAATATCTATTATCAAAAGCAATGCTTATAGGAAGAATGGCTAAATGGGTGATGATACTATTTGAACATGATATTGAGTATGTCGAGTGAAAGGTGATCAAAGGACAAGTTATTATAGACCAGCTAGTAGAAGCTCCCTTATACATAGATAACCCGCTCATATCAGAATTTCTAAATGAGTCCCTTTTCAATCTCAGTATAGACGACCACTGGAAACTATACTTTGATGGCTCCCACACACAACATGGATCAAGAGCTGGTGTTTTCTTCATAACCCCACAAGGGGATTGCATACTGAGGTCTTATAAGTTGGCATTCCCCTGTATGAACAACATTGCAGAATATGAGCCTTTAACCCTAGGTCTCAAAATTGCGGCACAATGGCGAATCATAGCATTAAAGGTTTATGGAGACTCGCAGCTTATCATTAACCAAGTCAATGGTGAATACCAAACTAAAGAGGATAAGCTCGCACCATACAAAAAGGTGGTAGAAAGCCTCAAGGAATCATTCATCAACATCACCTTTGAGCAAATACTGAGGGCAAACAATAGAGCAACGGATGCAATGGCAATAATTGAATCCTTGCTAGATATCCCTCACAACGTCTCAAAAAATGAATTTCTGGTAGAGCAGCTTCTCATACCCACTTTTGAGGTACCAGAATTAGAATATGCGTGTGAACTCATTGGTCCTGGTGATCTTTGGTACCATGAAATTTACACCTACCTAAGATTAGGAATCCTCCCAGTTGACATTACCTCGAACCTCAAGCAAACCTTTGTCAAAAGGTCCTTACGATTTGTCATCCTAGGAGAAACCCTCTTCCATAGAAGTATCGATGGAACCCTGCTATGTTGCTTAACACTTGATGAGGCCTTGACTACTTTAACAGAGGTACACAATGGCACTTGCAGTTCCCATTCAAGTGGTATGACTTTGGCTAAGAAGTTGCTAAGAATCGGGTACTACTGGCTAACAATGGAGAGAGAGGCACATGACTTTGTCTGAAGGTGTCTACAATGCCAAGACCATGGAGATCTCATTCACGCACTAGCTCAAGAATTACATCCTATTGTTACACCTTGGCCCTTTTTACAATGGGGGCTCGATCTCATAGGTAAAATCTCACCCACCTCATCTAATAGCCACAAGTTCATCATCACTGCCACCAAATATTTCAAAAAGTGGGTCTAAGCAATTCCCATGACTTACATCACTAGAAAGAAGATATCCAAGTTCATTTTGAACTACCTCATTTGTCGATATGGTGTTCCCCAATCCATTATCTCTGATAATGGGACACCCTTCAAGAACCAGGATGTTCGTGACTTGTGTGAAAAAATAAAAATCCAACACCACTTTTCCACACCATATTACCCACAAGGCAATGGCCAAGTAGAAGCTACCAACAAAACTATCCTACAGATCCTTAAGAAAATAGTCAATGACTATGGTCATGACTGGAATCTACAGTTAAACTACACCTTATGGGCCTACTGCACCAGCATCCGCACACCAATAGGTGCCACCCCATTCTCCCTGGTCTACAGATCAGAAGCCATCCTCCTTATCTAGATCGAGCTCCCGTCATTGAGGATATCATTACAAAACCTCATCACAGATGATGAATACAGGGTTACAAGACTGAATGACCTTGAGTTACTAGATGAACGGTGCATAGATTCCCTAAATCATCTACAGGTCTACCAGAATCGCCTGAAATGGAGCTACATCAAGAAGATCAAGCAACGCACCTACCAAGTCGGTGATCTTGTGCTAAAAGAGAACCAAAAGAATGTGCCAAACCCAGACAGCAAAGGAAAATTTGAACCCAACTGACTAGGACCTTTCATCATTACCGCAAGCTATAATTTAGGGGCATATTAGTTGCTGACACCAAAGGGTGAGCCTCTGCAAGAACCCATGAATAGTTGTCATCTCAAAAAAATTTATGCCTAAGAACTTGCAAGGTATAGAACCAAAAATACAAAAAAAAAAAAACAAAAAAAAGTCCTAAAAAAAAATGGTTACCTTGATGAAAACCTGGCAAACAGGCGTCTTGGCGACAACAAAAAAATCAAAAAATATAAAAAATCAGAAAAAATCAGAAAAAGGATTGAAAATAGTAAAGAAAAAAAAACGTCCTCTAGTGGAAACCACTTCGGTGGTGCTTTGGAAAAGTACCTTGGTGAAAACTTGGAAAATAGGTGCCGAGCGTAAATAAAGCCCTCTCTATCCACTAGGATCTGCATGACTCACTCATCCATTCCATCGCATTTCATTAATCATCCATACACCCATCCACTCGCATCCATATCATATTCCATCATAGTACTACTTGGCATATTCCTAATGTCAGTTCATCTTGCCTTTATCGAAGTAGTCTATCACACCACACTTGGGGCATGTTCCTATATCGGCATCAAATCAAATTCATGTATATTCTTGAAATCTTCTTGAAACGTAAAAAATTCAAAAACATTCAAAAAATTCATCAAAAAAACTCAAAAACATCAGAAAAATAAAAAAAACAAAAACATCCAAATCATTCAAAAATCCAAAAACATGTCAAAATATCAAAAAATCTTCAAAAATTCATCATTGAGTCTTGTCAGTCTTTCACCTTATCGAACTACATCGTCTTTGAGCTCGAATGTAGGCAAGGTTGATCTTTGATCATCCCCCGAGACAGTTAGGTCAGCCCTTAGGCGACTGTCGCATTGGCAATCCATTTGCCCATCTATTTTTACATTTAGGTCAGTCCTTTAGGCATCTGTCACATTAGCAATCCATTTTCCCATCTAGTCTACATCTGAAGTCAGCCCTTTAAGCAATAAAAGGGCAATCCGTTTGTCCATCAAGTCAGTTTGTCATCAGTCAAACTACGTGGTCTCTGCATGTATAACGTAGGCAAGACTAATCTATGGATCAGCTCCCAAGACCCCTAGGATAGGTCTTTAAGTTATTTTGTTCATCATAAATCTTGAAAATACCAAAAAAATTTGCAAAACATCTCAAAAATACCAAAAACAGTCTCAAAATATCTGAAAAAAGCAAAATGGTGCATCCATTTCATCTCGCTTTCACCCGTGATTGTCATCACTCATAATAAAAAAATCATCACTTTCACCCTTTGGTGAGTCAGTCAGAAGCAAGTTTAGCAAGTTCCAAAGTGAATGCTTAATCGTCAGAGTCTTGAAAGTCTCGATCAGTGAGTCAACAAGCTAGTCAACTCGGAGTATCAATAGCTTATCACCCAATCAGTCCCACCAAAACCCTGATCACAACATGTCCTAGGATGAAGCTTTCCTGTGATGGACATAAGCATCAGGTACCTCATAGTAGTTTAGCCCTAGCTAGTGGTATGAAGAACATTAGCTTTTTTGGTTTGCTTTATTTGGTCTTTTATTGACTTATCTTATTTTGTACTCATTCCAAGGACCTCTCGATGATGCCTAAACAAAACAAGTTTAGAGAAAAAGGGAACGGGGCAATGGGCATTATCTTTTTATCTACTATACTTGTTGGATACTCTTTTAAAATAACTTAGTCATGCGTGCTTTGTTTGGTTTGTAGGGAGGATGTTTTAGGTATCTTGTGTTTTGGCCCAAGATATTTAGAATGTCTGAACTATATCCTGAACGAAGTACGTATGCTAAGAATGAACAAGAATACTCCTATCTGTTTGTCAAGTCAAATTCCGTCACACTAGGTATCACACCATCCTGGTCCTTTATACCTTGATGCATCGTACCTATGTGTGTTATCAAACATAACACAATTGACCCTTTGAAAAACCCAACTCCTAGCAATGCAAATCACCATCATCGTCCTAACTAATTCATTAATTCTAGATTCTTCTGTCTTCCTTTCACACTAACATGGTATCATAACAGTAATCAAAACATCACCAATACATACATCCTATATCCACTAGATCATTAGCATAAAAAGCACATTGCATCATATCATTATGAGGAATAATATAAATTTGTTATTCTAAGCATCTTAAGAAAGAATTACATAATTACATAATCATTTGCATCCATTTCCATTTTCATATCATTACACCATCATTAACATACATTACATCCATAAAGCATGAAAAATATACGAAAACAAATGCATCCATTAGAAACATACATCTCATTGCATAAGCATAAAAATTGGAACATGTCATAGCATCATAATAAAACTAGATATCATACATTTTCACCATACATATCATAAAAGGCGAATCATCTCATATATATATCATCAAAATTACACTATTATGGTACAAATTGGATCAAGTGTACATCGAACACATAGTACAATCAGGCCAAAATGGTACAACCCATAAATCAAAAATGCAAAAATGTTTGTGATAAAAAAGGCTAGCCCTGTTGGCTATTGCCCTCCCCCACCAATCTCTCACCATGATCCTCTACTGGCCGCCTCCCTGTCTGGTGGGAGAAATCTGGCACTTTGTCTGCTGATAGCACTACCTATCGGTAGTGCTACCGATAGTACTCGACCTCTGTGATGGAATCCCTGTACTCCCGAATGTCAATTGATCAACCCCAGGATGTGGAGGTTGCGCTCTCTAACTCTCATCGTCGGCCTATCTCCTAATCCCTCTCGGATTAGGCTTGATCTCTCTCACCTATAACTGTAGCAACCTACTGTCGGGCCTCATCGTGCTCTACTACCAGCACTTGTACCTGGCCTTGTAGCTACTGAATCAATGTATCATGAGGATCTGGCTACCTCGCTGGCTGTCCCGTTGGCTGTGCTGCGGGTTGGTGCTGTGCTGCCAATTGGGGTTGCCCATCCTGTCCTGCTACCTACTGTGCCTAGTCCCTTAGAGGTGACTTCTGAGGAGGTGGTAGACCTCCCCGACCTCTGCCTACTGAGCTGCCTCTGGGCCTCCGACGTGGAAGCACTGTCTCAGGAATTTTCAATCTCAACGGAGGTCTGAACCATGCCCTATACACTGGAGTCACCCCTATGTCTGCTGGCCCCTAATCATATGGCCACGGTCAAGCCACTAACTATCTAAAGGAGGAAACTACCTCCTCTGCTAGAATCGGTTGCCCCCATGCTGTCTCCTTTGCCGTATGGGCAAAGAGGGCCATATACTGATCATCTGGTATATCCTACACCTCACCAAACTACCTGGCTACCCTATCAGGAAGGTATCTCTCTATCATAGTGTGATCCCGGCCTTGCATAAATCTGTCTTAGTGAGCAAAGAAGAGCTATTGAGCATCATCATACCATGGCCCTATACCCATCCATGGCCTCCAGATAAACACTGTCATCTCATCTAAAACCCGCCACCAGTGGGCTATACCATCTATACCCATATGAGTGAAGTGATTCTCTACCCCGCCTTACCACCACACCACGGGGTCATCGATGTCTAGAACAACTGGTGTCACAAGTGGGCGAAGCATTGGGATCTGCTCCCAGGCCCAAATGTGCAGAAGAGTCAACCTGGCCCCAAGTGCCCGACCGTCCAAGTAGGAAAACTTGTGCAAATCTCGGTACAAAGAGGCCAGCAGTACTGGTCCCCAAGAAAAGTACACTTGGTGAGCGCACATCTGCTGCCATGCCAATCCCCAACCTAGACTGAAGTATCGGCCACGCCAATCAGGAGCTACAAGATCGGAAATAATAGTGGCCACAATTAGGCTATAAGTAGGGGCTACACCCGAGTACCGCTTCAAATCTATCTGACCATCGCAGAGGATGAGCTCATCAACACCCATAACACCAAAGCAGGCATCCCTACCCTCCTCCAAGTCATAGATCACTCGGGCTCCATGAATAGGTAGCCGTAGGATGCGCCAGACATCCTCGAGGGTAATGGTGGCCTTGTCGGTAGGAAGATGAAAAGATGACGTCTCGCTATGCCACCGTTTGGCCAAGGCATGCATCATACCTAGATGTGCTCGAACAACACAGACATATGCAATGTGCCATAAATCAAGCATCCCAAACTGCTCCTAAAGGAATACATGCATATCCTATAATCTCTCAAATACTAGCCATCGGTGCTCCCTCGAATGAATGACCTCATGTCTCTCCTATGCAAGGAAAGAAGCCGCGTCAGTTTACCTATATAAAATCTGCTACCTGTAGCGCATTTTTCCTCTGAAATAGCAAAAGCAGCGTTGTTCTCAAAAGTGGCATAGTTTGTAATGTTCCAAACTACACTGCACAGTGGACTTTGCACCCTACTTTGACAAACTGGCCCGCACGATGCTATTTGTGTAAGCGACCGAGTTTGGTGATCGAAAATCGTAAAACCTAAATTGCGCTACACGACGCTCTTTGCACAAGCGGCCCTATACAAGACCGCGCAGCCCCGAATTTACATTTTCCGCGATGCTATATCGTGCCGCGTCACCTAGACCGTACGTAAGCCCTAATTAATGCACGGATAACAAAAAAAATAAAATAATAGGGGTACATACCATGGGTCCTGCGGTGACTGGTCGCTGATATACTCATACCCACTCCAACACATGCAGAGGAGGTTGTCATTGTGCCATCGTGACCAAGTCTTAGAGCTCAAAGTGTCAAACTTTTCAAGGTTTAAGATTGCAAATGTATTGAAAGTGACCCCTCGAGGTCTATTTAAGCCTTAAAATTAGGGTTTTTTTACCTAATTTGACCTTCCGGCTAGGGTTTTGGTCCCCCGATCCCATTTTCATCCAACTGAGGGTCGTATTACATCTTTTTCTGGTGTCTTAACCTATTTTTTAGGCATTCAGGGGCATTTCTGGTAGTCGAGCACCTTGTCATCTTTTTTTTGCGAGATCATCCAAAAAATCAAAAGTTTCTTCCGATCTCCCGAGGGGGCAATATCCAACATTATCCTTCCACTGGGGCAGTGGTGGCGCATCTGAAAAAAAAATTCGAGAAAAATTATGAACCTTTGATCACAATAGTTTATTCTTTGAATCAAATCAACAAGTACATTGCTTCAAAGAGGGGCAAAATGTAGACATGGAAAATGTATAGTTTCATTTGACATGCTTGATCCCGATCACTAACATCATTTCCTCCAAAATCACACTCTCAGTATTTCATCATAATTCTATCTCTTAATCTAATGAATCATTATTCATCTGATTATGTCTATCACCTCCTTTGATTAAATTAATCAATTTAATTTAATTAACCTTACCATTTATGTTTAATTAAATAAATCATTTTATTTAATTAAAATTCTCTAAATTTCTCTTATTAAATTAAATAAAACCTTATTTGATTTAATCTAATATTTCCTCCTTAGTTAAATAAATCAAATCATTTATTTAATTAATCCCTTCCTCTCAATTTAATTTAATCAATTCATAAATTTAAGTCTAAATTGTCACATCATCTAATTCTTCATTAAATTAATAAAAACCATGATTAAGTTAATCCCTCTCATTAAAATCCTCTAGAGAATGCAAGTTGCACAATAAATCAATTACTTTGATTTATTTAATTCTCTATTTTCCCTCACATGGCATCAAAAAGGAATATTCCCTCTTTTGAATTCGAAAAGGCCAAGTGGACTTGGTCCTTCCAACAAGGCATTTAAGACCTCTTACATGTCCTTGGCCTTGAGCCAAGTGACATTAACTTCATTTCTCTTCTCTCTCCAACAAGTCATCTCACAATTTCAAATTCAAATCCATGCATTTATTGGCACTTTGGCCAAAATATGCACAACCACTAACCATTCACATCTTAACATGTGGCATTCA
This sequence comes from Sequoiadendron giganteum, assembly GCA_007115665.2. NCBI lineage: Eukaryota > Viridiplantae > Streptophyta > Pinopsida > Cupressales > Cupressaceae > Sequoiadendron > Sequoiadendron giganteum. The sequence continues at coordinate 191,390,865 of CM021105.1, forward strand.
ACCATTGGATTGAAAGTTAGTCCCACATTGCTCAAATCTTACTTTCTCTTCCAAATTAAAAGTTATAAATTAGAGGCTTGTCTCCTCATTTCTCATCCACAATCTTCATGCAGAGTTACTCTCTTCACATTGAGAGCTAATTTTTCTCATTGCACCCAACCTATCACCATTTTCACAATTTGTAACAAGGTTATGCTCAAATCTCTTTGGAGATTTGACCATTTCTCAGTCAATCAATCAACATTCATACTTAGGAATTGGGAAAGGGCCAATTGCAACACTTCATTGGCACCAATTCCTCCATGGGATCACTAATCTATTGGCTTAATTAGGATTTAGTTTAATTTCTTATTTTGTGTTCTTCATTTTCCTAATTTTAGTTTAAATAGATGGATTTCATGGGGAATATCTCATACTTGTTTGCATGCATTTGATCTAACAACCTAATGTGTTTTTTTTCTCTTGTGTATTTGCAGGTTTAGGGGTTCACACATAGTAGTCTGACTGAAGATGAGATTTCCCTTGATATTCATGGTTATGTGGATTCAGACTAGGAAGGTGATGTTGGTAGCAGATGATCCACCTATGCTTATGTGTTTACTTTATTTGGTGGTGTGATTAGTTGGATGAGTAAGCGATGGGCTGTGGTTGTTTTTTCCACTATTGAAGTAGAGCATATGGAAACTACTCATGCTTGTAAAGAAGCCATTTGGCTTGAAAGACTATGTTTGGATATTGGGATAAAACAAAGTGAAATGAAAATTTATTGTGACAGTCAGAGTGTGATATGTCTAGCCAAGAACCCAAATTTTGATGCCAAGACCAAGCACATTGATTTATAGTATCATTTTGTTAGAGATATGGTCAAAGATGGTAGGGTAAAGTTGGTTAAGTTACATACTTTGATGAATGTTATTGATTTTTTAACTAAACCTATGAGTATAGAGAAGTTTAGATGGTGTTTAGAGACTATGGGCCTTTCAGCCCTAGCAATTAAGAGATGATGTTTATACACCCTCTCGTTTCTTTTGCAAGGTGTTCAAAAACTAGGAGATTTATAGGGAAAATGTGTCTCAACCTTGCAATTAAATAAGTTACTGTTGATACATAAGGTACTATTCATGTGACGACGACTGGGGCATGTGGGGGGTCCCCTTGCGAGGGGTCTAAGAGGATCATCCCCTTAGCTAGGGGTCCAAGGGGTAGTGCACCCTATCAAGGGCTTGAGGGTAGCGCCCCTGAAAGCCAAATTTTATGTACACTTTATTGTTGTAATTTGGACCATTCATTATTATGTCTCATATCTAACAGTTGATATTTTGTTGGCTTTTCTTTCCCTAGAAGACAAACCTATTTTATGAGGGAATTATATTACAATTGTGTATTGTGATGTATTCTAATATTTTGATATTTGTTGTCTTACCTCTAAATACTTGGTTGGTGATACTCCTGTGAGAAGCTTGCTCTACAAGTATATTGTAATATTTGTGATTTTTGAGCAATGTATTGGAGGGCTTTTAAAGTGTGGGATTTTTCTTCTGAAAGGATTTTCCCCACATAAATCACTATGTTGTGGTATGCATGATATTTGTGTTTATTTTTGTTTAAGTTTTTGTAACTATTAAAGATCTATACTTTTTTGCATTATTCTCCTCTCAAGATTAGTGTAGGAAGTTGTTTCGATACCTTAGATTCCTTACAACGTGAACCTCTAGGATATTTGAGTACTAACAAAAAATCATTGGACCATTCCAATGACCAATTTTTGGGCTTCTTCTAGGGACTAGTTGACATTCATGTAGTTCATAAAGGTGAAGATTTCTATGGGCTACCTTGGTTATGATTATGATATGGTAATGGTTGGATGCGTAGGGGCCCATCCATGTAGGTAACGATAATCCAAGGCTAACCATTGTATTCAAGGGGTTCACTAGTTGTCACTGAGGGAATGGAAGTGATTAATTCTAGTGTTACCCAAGATTGTGAAGGAGATAGCTGACAATATCACTAAGATCACAAGGTGTTATATGTCGGGAGCTACTTCTTCTTAGGTGGACAGACTTTTTGTTGGTGGCCTATAGGTGATTGAAGTTAGAATCCTCTGGGTTATGCTAGGTTCGCTACTTGTGGAAAGCCTTGGGATGGTGGATGGACCCATGTTGTAGTATGGGATGCATCGGATCCCCTTCCTAGTTGTCAAAATGTGTACTTGGCCTTGTGGAGGTGAGGATGAACCAACGATGTAGTATGGGATGCACTGAATCCTCTTCCCATTTTTTTAATGGTGCAGAAGACTGGTGGAAAGGATAGGACCCATGGTATAATGTACAATGCACTAATATTATGTCACATCCTCATCAACAATGTCCATGTAGGATAACCTAGGTGTGAAAAGAAGTATTTGAGAGGGACAAGAGACATGGTGTCAATATGGGAACTGTGTGGAGGTATGTGCACTTATTAATTTGAGTGAAATGGGTGATGGAGGATGACATGGGAACCCATTAAAGTCTTAAGAAAATTTCAAGAGAATGCAGTGGGTAGGTGAACAATAATAAAAAGAGATATGTCAAATTCATTGCAAGTATTAACAACCTAGTAAAGGAGGCCAATGAAAAATTAAATGGGCATGGTGTGGGTGTGTTTTGGAGGAGTTGCACTATCAAATAAGCATGGTACAGATGAACGAGAGGTGGAAAATGGCATGTCACATGGGAAAACCTACATGCAAGAAAAATTTAAACCCTTAAACCCCCCCTTAGTTTATTATTGAAGTTCAGTTTTAGAAGGTAGAAAAAAAAGGGCGTAGTTGTTTAGAGCTGCGAAGGAGGGAGAGATAACGAAGAGGAAAAATGTAGTCTCATGGAATGAAATGAGGAGAAACTGATGATCATGCATGCTTATAAAAGGAAGATATCTGCATGAGGAAGAGTGTTGAGGAGAGAGGAAAAACCCAATTGGAACATAGGAATAGAAGGCAGAAAATGAGAATGTATAGAGGAAGGAAGAGAATGGTGTGAGGAGATGGAAAAAGAATCAGGTGAGGTTCATGGTAAGCTGTAGAGGCAAGGTTCATGGAATAAGATTATTTGGATCCTTTTCTTGGTTCAATGAGGCTTTATTTATAGATTTCCTAGCTATAGAAATGCATAGGGAAAGCTTTGAGAGGCTTGGATTCAATCTGGAGAATTGAATGGTGAAAGATGGAGGAGATTGAGAGAAAGATGGAGATTGTCTCTACCCATGAAAACACTAGGCAAGAGAAGAGGAAAGATTGATGGAGGAGGATTAAGAGATCAAATTCCAAATTTGTCTCCAATTTGTCTCCAAAACTTCCTGTGAAGTTTCAATCAATTAATTGTGACATATTTTAGACATGATTTAGACATAGGAAATCTAATTCATTTTTGAGGAAATGTAGATTGGAATATTCCTTATGCTCTAATTCAAATATTTTTGATTTATTTAAATTAGGAAAAGGGAGATAAATAATTTAATAAAATGAACTATGGGATAGTTGTTAATTAAATTAATCAGAAGAATGTGGCAATTAATCAATAAAGTGTTTTGTCTTTATTTAATTAATTTAGAATCGATGTGATAGATTGAAATAGGGATTTGATAATTAAATTGAACAAAGTATTTAATTTTGTTTATTTAATTAAGATGAGATATTAGAAGAATTTAAATGCGATGTGAATGTGAACTATTTAAATAAATATTTCTATTTATTCAAATAGTAGAGGAAATTAGAATAATTAATCAAATAATTTGTATTTAATTAATCGGATGCTCCAGACCAATTTTAGGTGTATACATTTTGCCCCTCTTCGAAGTGATGTGTTTACGCGTTGCTTCAAAGAAATATTTTGCTGCTACTGCCAGGATTGATGATAAAGAAAAAAAAAATTCCATATAGACATGCCCCAGATTTTGATTTTCAAATGATTTGATGATAATATGCCCCCTCGGGAGATAAATTAATGATTTGATGATTTTTAGAATTTTTCAAAAATTTGATGATTTTTCGATGTTTTGATGATGTTTCGATAATAATGCGATGTTGAATGAGTACTGAGAGATAAATCTGTTGACGAGTTCCTCAAAAGTTTTGATACCTAGTTTTAACTTCGAAAACCATTCCATGCATGATCCCAAACTCCTTGGGAATAATCTCATTAAATAAGTTTCCTCTTGGGCAAACTCAAGACTCATTATTTTAAATTCTCTGATATGATCAATTGGATCTGTTCTTCCATTATACTCATCATATTTTTGAATCTCACAATGTCTAGGAAAAGGTATCAAGCCGACCGTTGCATCGAAAGGATAAGGACAAATGTCTTGTATCGCATATCGCTTGGTAGTCCCTTTCGTCATATCTTGTATTTGTTGGTGTAACATTTGCATCTGTGATGTTAAAGTAGCAACCGGATCTATTGTTGCGTAGGTTGTTGTATCTCAGTCTCATTCATTTCAGGTGTTTCTTCAAACGGTTTACATCAAAATCTTTTGGAAGTTTTGCCCCTGATTCAGCTAACATTAAAAGATATTTTTCAATGTCTTGTTCTAGAATTTTTTCCATAAATATGTGAAACTTGGGATCTTGTTGAGATGCTTGGATATCTTCCAGAGTTATTTTGTTTTTATCATTGCGGTTCAGATTGTTCCAAGGATTTTCTTCTGCCATTTCTTGTGAGTTTAAAATTTTTTGTTCTAAGAGTCTTTGTTTTTGGTACCTAGTTAAGATTGGCATACAAATTTTTGCCCTTTCTTCTGAAATGTTGATCTTATGTGCGGGATAGTGTCAATTGAACTTTTTTAAACAAAGTCGAATAAGATGATTGATCTTATTGATGAGACAATATTTAAAATGTTAATTACTATACTTCATTTCATGATGAAGGATCATAGTATCCTAATAATGAAACTTCAGTCTAGTAACTGATTGTGTATTTGATTTTTGACACTTGTGATTTGCAAGATCTTGTTTCAGTTGATAAGTTTGGAAATTTGTATAAACCTTTATGACTTTGGTTCCTAGACAGTGATTCTAATAAGAAGAAATCTGATTCTGATGAAAATGTGGATAAAATGATAGACTGGTGGACTGGTGAAAATTTTGAGCTCTCTGTTTTAAAAGCACTAAAACAGAGACCAGAAGCGCTATTTCCCAGAAGTGCTGGAATAGAGTCCAGAAGCGTTGAAATAGGTGACCAAAGCACTATTTGGACAAAAGCACTGAAACAGTGCCCGAAAGCACTGGAGAAAATGATGGAAGCGCTACTTCCCAGAAGCACTGAAATAGAGCCCAGAAGCGCTGTAGAAAGTGACATAAACGCTATTTTACCAGAAGCGCTAAAATAATGACTGTAAGCACTAAAATAGAGCTCGAAAGCGATGTTTCATGAAAGTGCTAGAATAGTGACCCGAAGCGCTGAAATAGGTTTTCCAGAACTCTAAAAATAGGACCTTTTAAGACTTTCTACTGTAAAATTTGATCGGGTCTTGTGGCATACTGTATTAGAGATTGTGGAAGATAAGAAGGATGAATCTGTTGACTATGGTTGTGGAATTGTGTGAGAGGTCCTCTGGAAGAAGGCTCGTGAGTAGATTGTCTCTACTGCATAATCTAATGTGTGATCCCTAGCAAAATCGTAATATCGGTGGATGAAAGTTCTATGTTGCAAAAGGAGTTTCTGATTTTGATATAGAAAACATTGTTTTCTCAATTTGTTTCTATAACCGAGAGGTCTTTGGGGTTTCATGACTTTGATTTTTCTTTTGAGAAACGTGCTGGACTTCCACTTTCGCAGCATGGATTTTCTGATTGTTTTTGACTTGACGTTTTCAAGATGATCTTTAAATCTGTTTTAAATGAATTTGTAAAAACATGGCAAGCAATTTTGAATAAGTGTTTTAAAACTGAAAAGATTGTGTATGTTCAAAAATCATGAATGATCTTTATTGATTTTGACGGGTTGTTTTAACATTTGTACACAAATCAAACAGACTCACACTTAAGGACAAGTAGGTCATCATTATACTCACAGCCCACATTTTGAATTACGTTGACTCGCACAGCAGTGTCACCCCCTAGAGGGCGCTCGTGTTTTTGTCGTTGCCAGGTGCATACTCAAAGTGATGGAAGTAGATACCGAATCACTTGAGCAAGCGGTCCTTGGTAATTATATGGTGAGTGTCTTGGGGGTAGATTCTTCCCTCCCCTTGCACCGTGAGTATGACAATGTATGGATACTAACTCGGTGAGAAACTACTCTATGGTTCGTAGATAGGGTTTTGTTCGGTGTGGCAAATAGATAAACTCCCTCAGGAGACCTCCCAATCTTTAGAACAAAGATTTTGGGGATGGTTATCTTGCCTACTACCGTCAAGTTGGACTTTCATCAACAACTTGCATTTTTATTATAGTGGGTTGGAAAAACCTGGTTTTGGTTGTTCCCACTTAGGTCATTCCCGTAGGGTGAGTACTTTTTCCCACTACGGCAGGCCTACTAAAGGATTTAATAAAGCGTAAATGAGATGAAAAAAAAGTGAATCTGGCACTTTGGTCACCCAGTTAAGGGGAGAGCATAAGCCTAATCACCACAAACACATCATATAATTTTTTTCTGTTTTAAAATCCCAAAAAGAAAATTTTCTAATCTATGTGAAGATGTTGCTTCACAGAAATCATGATGTTCTTTTTAAGATCAACTGTAAAAATGTGGTGACTATCCTAGGATTGATAGATTTGCTTTAAGAAAAACAAGGAAGTGACTATCCTAGGATTGATCAATTTTAGAAACTTTGAAGTGGCTATCCTAGATTGATCAATTTTAGATAACTTTGAAGTGGCTATCCTAGATTGATACGTTTTAGTCCAACTGTGAAAAAAAATCAAAATCTAGCCACGGATGTGTCAGATCTAGATTGATTTTACAAAAACACTGGAATATTGCACAGAAGTGCTAAAATAGTTACCTTATGTGCTAAAACCCAAAAGCACCGAAACAGGAACCCAAAGCACTGAAACAGGAACCCAAAGCACCAAAGTTTGCCATGGAAGCGCTAAATTACCCGATGGGCTAAAACAGTGACCGTAAGCGCTAGAACAGTGACCAGAAGCGCTAAAAACCGAAAGCGCTAAAATTTTTAATGGAAGCACTAGAAGAAAAATGCGTCGAAAACCTATGTGACACTTTTCAGAAAATTGTATATTTTGATAAAACTAGGGTTAATGCTCCACAGTGGGCGCCAAATTGTAAGTGGTGAATAATCACAAAAGACACTTCTTAATATGACATTATATCAAAGATAACTCAAATTGAATCAATTCAAAATAGTAATCAATTGAAAGCGTCATATTGTTCTCTATCCTCAAAGATTTATTAAATCTAAATTGCTCTCAGATTGTTTAAGCAAATAAGACTATTAAAATGACTATCTGAAGAATGAGATGATAATAATGTAATGCTAAATGATAAATCAATTAAACTAGCATGATATTGATGTGAAATAGATAATTGCAGCTACAGGAGGCAACCATTGTTGAAAACTTGATTGCTTGATGCTTGATGTGTGAATGCTTGATGCTTGAAGTCTAGATTCCTGCAGAGTAAGAGTGCAAAAGTCAGATTATCTGGATCCTTTTCTTGGTTCAATGAGGCTTTATTTATAGATTTCCTAGCTGTAGAAATGCATAGGGAAAGCTTTGAGAGGCTTGGATTCAATCTGGAGAATTGAATGGTGAAAGATGGAGGATATTGAGAGAAAGATGGAGATTGTCTCTACCCATGAAAACACCAAGCAAGAGAAGACGAAAGATTGATGGAGGAGGATTGAGAGATCAAATTCCAAATTTGTCTCCAATTTGTCTCCAAAACTTCCCGTGAAGTTTCAATCAATTAATTGTGACATATTTTAGACATGATTTAGACATAGGAAATCTAGTTCATTTTTGAGGAAATGTAGATTGGAATATTTCTTATGCTCTAATTCAAATATTTTTGATTTATTTAAATTAGGAAAAGGGAGATAAATAATTTAATAAAATGAACTATGAGATAGTTGTTTATTAAATTAATTAGAAGAATGTGGCAATTAATCAATAAAGTGTTTTGTCTTTATTTAATTAATTTAGAATTGATGTGATAGATTGTAATAGGGATTTGATAATTAAATCGAACAAAGTATTTAATTTTGTTTATTTAATTAAGATGAGATATTAGAAGAATTTAAATGCGATGTGAATGTGAACTATTTAAATAAATATTTCTATTTATTCAAATAGTAGAGGAAATTAGAATAATTAATCAAATGATTTTTATTTAATTAATTGGATGCTCCAGACCAATTTTAGGTGTATACAATTATTTCTTGTGAATGTAGGTTTTCACTGAAAAATCAAGCTCTTTGCTTTGCACATGTGGAAAATAGTAGATTACCAAAAAACATCTAAAAAATATGTCTGTGCTAGGTATTGGTGTCGTTGATCTAGCAAAAACAATTTGAATTTTGATACATACAAAAAAGTTATGTTGTATATGGTCCGCCTATGTCTGAATTGTAATTGGTTTGACTTCAAAATTTAATTAAGAAAAATATTCAATAAAACACTATGAAACCAAATGAATGTGCTAGATATCATAGTTATAAATCTAAATTCGAAAAAATTAGAATTGTATCCTTCATAGAAAAAATTTATGTTGTTTATGGTGAATATCACTCTTTAAAAATGGTGTTTACTATTAAAAACTAGTTTTTGAAGGAGATGAAAAAAGAAATGTAATTTGATTCCAATTTTTTAAATATATATATATAGAATCTACAGAAAAAGTGTCACAAATCACTACTTTGCATCATCTTCAAATTCTTCATGGTTTAATAGCTATAGGTGCTTGAAAGTGAAGATTTCCTAAAAAAAAAACAATTCAATGTCAAGTTTGGCCAAAAAGTGTAAACCACTATTGTGGGATCACCTAACATTTTGGGAGAAATAGAATAAAACATGATTAGTAGAAGGTTGAACAATAGAAGATGGAAAAGGTGAAGATTTTGGCAATGTATGAGGTGTAGAAAGGAAACATGTAGCAAGAGGATTTGATACCCTTGAGGAAAATGGATGAAACATTTAATGGGACATCATCTGTTATTATTTTAGTGAATGATGAGAATAAGGATAATGATGACTCTAATTATGAAATAACCAAATGGGGGGATAGTGTGTATAGTTTCAATAGGCGAAATGGAGGCAGAAATGTCATGAAATCATTAGTGTTAATTCTTATGACTGATGTCCTAAGCATCCATTTACTTGTTATCATAGTCATCCATAGCCTAGAATCAAATCCCAAAGCCAAGTAAGAGTATTTTAGTGACTGTGCACATCTACTCTATGGATTGACTCAAGACCTTTCTAGTCTTCCTTTAGGCATGGTTCCTTGGTAATGGTTGAAATATTGAAGGCGTGTGCTAGAGCACTACACACCAATTGTAGTATAAAAGGATTCAATATTGTTGTAGTACAATACCACTGAGAGAGGGGGTGAATCAGTGGTATACCAATTTAAAATGACCTTGAATTAATCTTTCACAAATTTGAACATATAAAATACAAGTTACAGAACAGTTCAAGTATCATGTGTTGTTTCATGCTATAAAGCTAGCAAGCTTGATTAAAAATAAAGAACATAAGGAAATTATAAAAGCTGAAGATACCATAGAAACTCAAATGTTGAAAGATACACAAGACTGAATGTTTGAACATGTAGACCAAGTAAACCACAAATAATGAGAACCTGTAACATAGTGATTTATGACTAGAAAACCCTCATAGGGATAAAAAAGCACTTGAGAAAAACTGCCTCATTGGAAAAGCCTGATTGGCTACACAATATGCCTCACTACCAAAGGAACCTCACTAGTTACAAGTATGCCTCACTGTAAAATACAACTTTCACATCCATATGATTCTGTGAATAAAAGGACAGAGTATAATCTTTGTTTCATTACAAAGAATTTCTTAATTGTCTCATTTTTATTGGAGACTCAAGAATCTATATGTCTATGTATCCACATACAACCATCACTTAAAGTGCTTTCTTAGTTTTTCAAAATAGATTGTTCATCAATGTTTTCAGCATAAACATAATAATCACTCTTTGCAGAGTATAAGTTCATCTTCATCGAACCTCTTCATAGTGACTAAAAAAAATTTGTTGACAAAAACATCAAACCTTTGTTACATCATGGTTAATCAAAAAACCTTGTAACTGAATGTAACCGTAGTCATAACTGGAAAACCATCAAACATCAATTTGGTTTCATAATTGTATGCAACCAAACTCCAAATACCTATCAAAAACCAATCATCAGGAAATATCTTTGAAGCAAAAAATTCAAACCTCGGTCTTAGATCTTATCCTCCCGCCAAGCTCATGATAGCCATTGATATCTTAAAGTATTGAAACACAATTTTGCTAGGTTGGTATGCCCTAGGAGCAGGGGTAAACAACCGATGTGGATTAAACCCTTTGCAATAGAAATCCTTTGAAGATATTTTACAATAGTCGACCAACACTTGACCATTGTAGTGCACCAAAATACCCTTTTTTGAGATCTTCCTTGAAGTAAAGCTCAGTAGACTGCACTTACTCCCTTTGACATTTGTGCATAAATATCAACACAACAAACTAGGAAGAATAGAAATATTTAATTTAGTTCGTGACTTGAGCAATGTTCAACTTCTTAATAACCATATCTCCAAACCATAGAGTAAGAAGGAACTAACAATGGATATCTCCAAGAATCCAAAACCCTAGATCTTTGGGTGTTGGCAAGAAGTTGAGTCCACTTTTTGGTCATTTAGTGGAAGTGTTTTCCCTGATTTTCAGAATTTGACATATTTGACCTTAAAATTTGAAGCACTTAGAGATGGAATTTTGAAAAAACTCACTAATCATAAAATTTAGTACTCAGAGTCTAGTTTCCAAATATCTAATTTATTTCAACACCTAGATGATACAAATTGACTTTCAATAGGTGTTTCTAAAAAAAAGGCTGTAGGAATCGGGTAGCACAACCCCCTATAAATTGCAGTTCGCCTGGTAAAAATTTTAACATGACTGGCGGTGCTGGCACAACATGCCCTCCGGTACCATGGGAGTGAGGGAGACTAGACCTCGTGACCAACCTCCTGCAACAAGAAATATTTAGCCAACCGAGCTAGGGCCCCAACCCCTCAATAGTGTTTCTAAAAACCATTGTTTAAAAGTCTGTTTTTTTACCATACCATGCATGTGTACGTCATCCATATTTTTGACCTAAATAATCATATTTTTCTAAATCCTTTTGGGAAAAGATTTGTAACTCACTGAAGCACGCTTTCCATATTTACAAATAAAAAATAAAAATTATTGAATATTTTTTTTGTTATTTTTTTATTGGCCATATTTGGTGCTTAAAAAAATCATCGTGTATGTCATGCATAAGATAACCTAAACTTATGATTTTTTGAAAAAAATTTAAAATTGAAAAGAGTTGTTTGAAGTATATTTTCGTGCTTGATTTGTTAGTAAAATTTTTATGTTGATAAAAAGTTATTAAAATACTAAAAAACACTAATAATTCAAGTTTATAGACCTGTTTAATTAGAAATTAAATGAAAAATAAAAAAATTAATCCAATTGTATATAAATTACATATTTGGAATCTACACTATCTAATCTATAATGGGTTTTAATTTCATCGAAAAAATCTGCAAAGAAAGCTTTTAGACGTATGCTCAAAGTTAGTATTTTTTTCACATTGCTAGGACCTTCAACTTGCAGGTCAAACCAGGTCCAGGGCTTAGGTTCAGATCCCCAAACCATTTCTTGATCTTGTCAACAAAGCAAAAACCTGACCTACATTTGAGATTTTAATAAACGGGGTCTCGTTTAGTAAATGGGATCCCATTTATAATTCACCCATTATAAATTTAATAGTGGGGCCATTGGCAAATCAAACAGGAATAAACAAGATCTTGATTTATTTAACTCGAGATCCCATTTATTCAACGGGATCCCGAGTTGTTTTTTACCATTATTTTTTATTTTGCTCTAAAAAGGGGTATGTCGAGTCTGAGAATCATTTTGTATGGCCGACTGTGACATATTCCCTATTTTCTATCACCTTTTGTCTTGTTGAAGCTCTTCAAGTTGGATTTTTTTTCAATTTTGAAGGGACGCATCATTGGGACATTGTGAGAAAATATTTTTATTGAATTGCTACTTGTTTGAAGCAGGAATAACTTTTTTGTTGAATTGCTATTTGTTTTCAAAGGAGGAAGATGATTTTTATTTATTTGCTATTTGTTTGAAGGAGGAAGATAAAAAAAATTGAATTCCTATTTTCTTTCAAAGAAGGATGAAATTTTTTGTTTAATTGAGCTACTTTTTTGAAGAAGGAAGAGAAATTTTATGCATTTTCTATTTTTTTTCAAAGGAGGAATATAGGAATTTAATTTATTTTCTATTTGTTTGAAGGAGGAAGATAAATTTTGTTGAGTTCCTATAAATGTTTTCAAAAGAGGATGAGAAATTTTGAGCAATTGCTACTTGTTTGAAGGAGGAAGAGGAATTTTGTTTAATTGATACTTGTTTGAAGGAGGAAGAAGATTCTTGTTTAATTGTTACTTGTTTGAAGAGGAAGAGGAAATTTGTTCAATTTCTACTTATTTGGAGGAAGAGGAATTTTGTGAACAATTTCTACTTGTTTGAAGGAGAAGCAAGTTCAAGGAAGACTCTCAAGTTTTTGACATTCATTTGTGTATACATCAAAAAAATTCAATCATGGGATCACAATGTCAGAATAAGAGGAAAGATATGAAGGTATTGACCCCTGAAGAAATTCAAGCAAAGAGAGAGAAGGAGAAACAAATATAGAGAAAGAAGAATGAGAATTCAATCAATGAATTATGGTGAAGCATCCAATTCCACAACTATTGAAGATAAAAACATTGAGGAGACCATGGATGTAGATGATGCAAAATTCCAAGAAGTGAATGTGGAAACTAATATGAATATACAAACTACTCCTGGTATGTCTTCAAATATCCCTTCCAATGCTATGGATAATGTTTCAATAGACACAAGTCCAGGTACGTCTTCAAATCCACCTTTGAGCCTCATGGAAATGGTGTTTATTAGAGATTTACAAGAGGTTGGATATTACAATGTTGATATTGATAATATTCGTAGAGTTAAAGATTTAAGTCAAATTGTTGTTGAAAATGAAAATGAAAATGAAAACCGTTTTGTTGTTGAAAATGAAAATAAAAATGGAAATGAAGATGAAGATGAAAATGAAAATGAAGATGAGAATAAAAATGAGAATGAAAATGAAAATAGTTTTGAATATATTTTTAAAAAAATTGAAAGTGATGTTTTGGATAATCTTCCTAGTGGAATTTCTGAGAGACAAATAAGAACACATGCTAATAGATTATACAATAAATATTTTTATTGTAAAATACTTTCAGTTCAATGTCAACTAATGATGCAATTAATGAGAATGCAAAAAATGAGAAAAATAATGAAAAAGTTAGGCATTTTTGTTAAAAAAAGAAGAAAAGATCAATCAGTAAAACATGCCATGTCTAGTATTGCTAGTTCCATTCAGTCTATTGGAAAAAATAGTAGGTCTAAAAATAAGAATGCAACAAGAAGAGCTATAACAACTGCTATAGTTAATAAGTCAACTTTGAATAAAAGAATGGTAAGCAATATTAGTGAAGTTCTAAAAATACATCCTAAAACATTGCTAAGAGCGGAAAAAAGAAGAGAAAGTATAGAAAATGATCATATCAACCAATTTTGGAGTTTCAATGGTCAACTCCCAAGGTCTCATATGAAATTGAATGTTGAAATGAAATATTTGATTGAAAAATATTGGCATGATAGTACTAGGGTATCATCTAATGCTAGAGATGTTTTAAAATTAAGGGTGGGGTCCAAAGTTTGTGATCCTCATCCAAAAAACCTATTAGATACAACACAAATTGAATTTATAAAAAAAATTGTGGTGATTTAGTGTTACCTGGTAATATTAAAATAAGCCAAAGGTCTTTTTAAAAATGTAAACCATGGTATGTAAAAACTAATAAAGAACGAATATCTTGTTGTTGTAAAACACATGTTCAGTTTCATTATTTTTATGATGTTTTTTGATATATACATTGTACTTTGCATACTAACATGATTATGCAGGAATGTGGTATCAATATGCCACCTGAAACAATAAGGGAGTTTATATCAAATTTATTTTGTGAAAGATCTAATGAAAATTTGTTTTATTCAAGTTCTTGTATTTTTGGACAATGCACTAGTTGTGGAAATATTTCATTCTTTAGAGTTTGCATGCATGAAAGTGTTGATAATGATTTTGGAAAACAATTAGTTGATGTTAAAATATTTAAGAATGTTAATTATTCTCTAAAAGATGGAAAAATTGGAAAGCGTTGTGATTTAGCTACAGAAAAAGTTAGTGTACATGCATTCATATTAGAATTTAAGAATAAGATTGCACCAAAATATGCCATGCATTCTCAACATGCTTGATGGCTTGATGGCCAATATTGCACATGTAGAAACACGTTTCCAATTGGTAGTTTACTTTTAGTGGTTGATTTTGCAGAAAATTATACAATAGCTCTACAAGAGGAAATTCAATCATAGTATTATAATTTAGTGCAAGTAGCTATGTTTGTCCATATTGTTTATAGACATGCAAATGATAGCATAGAGGATGATAGAAATTTTTTGAGGGAGTATCATTTTTATTTGAGTGACAACCGGTTATATTCGTCATATTTTGTTCAATACTATTTCAATTTATTTTATAGAAATTTAATAGAAAGACGAATCCAGATGACATAACACCTCATATGGTCAGATAATTGCATGGGGTAGTTCAAGAATGCTTGAAGATTCTATTGGTTAAGTAGGGTTCACAAGGAATTAATGTCCAACATATATGGAGTTTTTTGAAGCTAGGCATGGTAAAGGAGAACATGATGGAGCTGGTGCTTGTGTCAAAAGGATTCTTGCTAGAGAAAAATTAAAATTCAAAGATGCAGTAAAATTTAAAGATGCACATGAGATTGTCAATTGGTGCAATACAAGATTATCTGCACCTGGTTCAAGTGATTACTCTATAGTTTGTCGATTTTTTGGTTGGTTAAAGAAGAGAACATTTTACCTAGAGTTGACTGTGAGACAATCAGTGGATCTACTAAATGGCATTCATTTAGGAGTTTGACAACAAGCACATGGACTATCTAGACAAGGGAGATTGCATGTTTTTGTTAGTTTTTATCTAAGGAGATTGAGAAGAATGTTTAAATACAGAATGGGTTGAAGAGTGGGAGCAAAGATCATTGACACCTGCAAAAGCACACAATCAATATGAAAGAACTATTGAATAAAATGATCAAGTGTTTGCATCTGAAGACTATGACTGTGTTTTAAACCTTGTACAAGAAGGTAATTTAATTTAATTTATTTTATTTGACTTTATTAAGTTATTTTGTAATACTCAATTATTTATATGGATTCGTGCAAGTTAAATTAAATCAAATTTTGTTTGCGGGACATGTGTATGTTATTGTTGCACCTCGAGGGAATGAAGAGGAAATAGAATATTGGTTGGCTCGTTGTTTGGAGACTAATCATAAGTTAATAGTACCTTGAGAAGATGATGATGGATACCATTATCCAATAGGTACGGTGATCACCTTAAGACATCCCCTTAAGAAAATTTTGATAACAAGTATTTGATCAGGCCTTAAGAAAATTCTTAGAACAAGTCTTTGATCCCCTTAAGAAAACTTTGAGAGCTTATATGATGATGGTTTTCATGTTTTTGAAAAGGATAGATGGTGGTTGTTGGAACTTGGCTGTGAAAATACCTAATAAGGAAGAATGGTCTACCTGCATTAGAAGATTATGAAACACATAAAAGGATTATACACTATTTACATTTGGTGGTGGCAAAAAATATAAAACTAGATTGGTATCATGGAAGACCTACAAATCAAGTGGTATAGACAATTTCTATGGAAGAGCATGAGACAATCATAGATGCATTGCAAAAATGCGAGGATGTAGATGGTACAATGGAATAAGTAAATACAAGTAAACATAGTTTTAGTTTTATACTGTCCTTTTAAATAGATAAAATACATGTTTTACTTGGATGCGAGGATTTTAGTCTCCTTAACCTCTGGATTGGATTTTCCACGGGTCCTCGAAATTAAACTCAAATCTAGAATTGTAACTTGTGCCTTGGAAACCCTCGGGGACCTTAATGTGTTCTACCTCTGTCACACAGAGAGGCATATTAGAAGGAATTGCCTATTAATTAAAAACAAGAATAACAAATCCTCTACCTATGGAAGCAATAATGTTAATAAACACCCTTCGCTAGAGGTTGGAAAAGATGAGAATTATTCAGGGAAGGCTGAGGATAGTGGCCCCTCCCAGAGAATTGATAATCACAAAAAATAGGGCACCTTCTCAAAAGAAGACTCTAACAGGGATAAAGAAAGTTTGAATTCTTTAACTCAGGCCTTGAACACATCGGTGACACAAAACTATACAAAGGAAAGAAAAATTAACAATAGTAGGGAAGGCAATTTTCCTCCTCGGCCAAATGAATTAAAATAACCCCCTAATAATGACAAGCTTAATGTGCAACAACTAGCACTTTAGAAAATTAGACAAATGAAGCGACCTGAAGAAAACAATATCAACTCTGAAAAAGTGATTTACTCATTTAATGATAAATTCTTCAAAGAATCAAACTTTACTAGAATAATAGGGGAAACACAAAGTGTGGGCACTCATGAACAATTTGGGGACTTTCCCCCTTGAAAAATTTGGGGTATGCCCCATTACATCTAATGATAATCCATAATCCTTGAATTCAGACCAACAGGATTGAACTACCCCAACCCGTGGGGGTTGAGATAGACTCGAGGCCAATTTTGGAGTACAAGGCCATTACTTGTGCAACTGGAGTTGATAATAAGCATGAATAATAGATTTCAAAATTGGCATTGTCAAACTTTAGCCCACTTGATGGGGTGATCAGTTTGTATGGGTTTTCCTCCTAATCGGGCATGGATTCTGTAGATGACCTAAGGTTCATCTCTACTAGGGAAACCACTAATGGGGAGGGTGTTCCTATTGAGGTGCTAGTTAAAAAAACCAGGAGATATAGAAAGAAGAAGGGATTGGATGCTACAAGAGGGTAGGAGGAGAGGGAGAATAACATCCTCTTGAAAGACAAAAGAAAGAAACTTAGTGGGGTGATCTCCCCACCCGATGCAAAAAGAATTGAGGCAGAAGTTAAACTACCTAAATGTTTTGATAACTTTAGGTTTGATAAAATCTCCTTAGTCAATGAGTAGAACAATGGAAATTAATTACCTTTCTTGGAATGTTAGGGGTCTTGAGAATCCTGATAGAAAACATATGGTTAGGAGAATTATTTCTCAAAAAGAGGAGAAGGATTTTGTGCTCCTCCAAAAAGTCAAATCCACTAGATTTTCCTTGGAGACTAGCCTGAAGGTAATTTGGAAGGAGGCCTCCCAATTTGTGACCAATCATGAATAGGGAAAGGGAGGGGTTGTCATCCTAATGACCAATAACTGGAACTAGTTTGTAGTAAGTTATGGAGTCTCCCCTTGCAACAAGGTTATATGGATAATCATAAAAAAGAATGAGGAGTGCTTTGGTATCTATTCAGTTTATGCTCCTAATGACTACAAGGACATGGTCCTGCTCTAGAAGCGGATGCTCAATCTTCAAGACATCCCTTGGATTCTAGGGGGGACTTAAACTTTGTTGAGAAATGAGAAGACAAATTTGGAGGGTTGGGCCATGTTTGGAAAGATACTGAGAAATTTCACTGGCTGAGGCTAAAGTCCAAGCTAAATCTTGAGGACCCCATTGAAGGTCAGAAGAAGGATTATAAAGATATCTGGTTCACCTAGTCCAATTTCCAAAAAAATGGAAGGAGAGTTCTCTACAGACTCGGTAGATACTATATGAATAAGGCCATCTTTTTAGTTGTTCTTATCAAGGATGGTTGCAAGGTGGAGGTTACACCATACTCCCTCTCTGATCACCATCCAATAAGAGCCAAGTTTATCCTTAAGAATGGCGGAGCTTCAAATACAGGCCCCAAAAATGGGTTTTATCTCAACACTAGCCTTCTTAATGATGATAATTGCAAAAATGCTATATCCTCCTTTAGATCCATCAATAAATGCTTACATATATTTAATACCCCTTCGTTTTTTCCTTTTGATTGAATAGTGTTATGCTCTTTTATATTGTACTTTCTATTAGTACCTTGACTATGGTACCTGACTGTTATTTGTTTGCTATCTATAAAGCGACGTGAATGTTATATTTTGATGTGATGGTATTGTATTATGATATTATCATTATGACATGTTTTGGATTAGCATTATGGATGTTTGAATCAATGATGTTTTATGCTTTGGATTATATTAATATGTTAGATTTGTCAGTTAGTTACACTATATTGGTGAAGGGGACGGTATCGCATCACTCGCTTGTGAGCACCCTACAATTCCGTGATTTCCTCTTCATAGTGTGCCTTGTTTATGACATGTTATTGCATGTGGATATACTCTTTGTTCGCAAGATTGACAGGTACAAGACATCAACTCCACCTGGTTTCATAGGTTTGAGCATGTCCATTGCCCAACGACATTCAATTGGGAGATAGTAGCTAGGTTTTCCATGCCAAGTCATCACCCTGGTCATAGTGTGTTGTCAGTCTTAGTGTGGTCTAGTTGCTTTAATATTGTTCAATTTGCCTGGTTTCAGTTTAAATTGGAAGTTAGAAAAATGTTAAAATATATTCTTTTGGTAGTTAAGTTAGTGAGTAAATTTATTTGGTTATATGATAGACATGTGATTTAATTTAGTAATTAATCTAATTTAATTAATAAATAATTTAACCTTGTATTAGATTTATTTAATTAATTAATTAAATTAATTGTGTTGAAATGAAGTAAATTATTCATTTTGGAAATTTATGGATAGTTGGTTTGGAATTGAAAATAAAAGAAAATGTTTAAAAGTCAATTTAGAAAATTTGAATTCAAAAATTGGAAAAATGAGATATTTGTTATTCTATTTTCAGAAATTGATGAGGGTGGTTGTAGGACTTTTTTTGGAGAATTTCTTTATTATTGAATTTTTCTTCACAATTTTGGGATCATGAAGTTTTGGAAAAGATTGAAATAGAAAGAGGAATTTTTTTTTTAATTTGGTGGGTTTTGGATTAAAGCTTAAAGAATCTATGGAGTTGAAGTAGGAATCAAGGCACCATCAAGATCTTCTCTCAACTCCACAAAAAACAAAAACCCTAGGTTCATATCTTTGTAATTAGTTTCTTTTTGAGATTCAATGGTTTATGTGTTGATGGGAAATCATTTGTAATATGTTGTTTGTGTGCAAAAAAAGACCATTTGGATTCTTGCTTTCAAAATTGGAGAACACCTCTATTTGAAAAAGATTGCTTCAAAATTTGAATGAAATCTTGTGTGCAAATTATTGTTTCAACTTTGTTCTTCAATCTGTTTGAAATTTCAATTTTGGGAGAATGAAATTATATGTGTTTATATATATTCATATATATATATATACATATACTTGTATATATGGTTTTTATAATTTCCCCTTTGTAGGGTTATGCTAGCAAAATTTTATAAATAAAATTGTTTGAAAAAAAAACCAGAATCGAGTTTGAAATACGTTGTTTTATTTTTCCTTTTTTGTTTGTATTGAAAAAATAACAATAAAAATAAAATTTTATTTTTGGGGAGGTGCTGGGGGCTCACCTCCCCACCACGCCCCATGGGAGGCGCATGGGGAGAGAGCCGCACCCAGCGCGGACTCCCCCGACCAACTATGGGCCGGCTGCATACACATCCGACACCCACAGTTGGGTCGGCGGTGTTTACACCGCCGTGCCTAGCTGTGGGGGCCGACTACAGATGCAACTGGCACCCAACCTTGACACGTGACCACCCCACTAAACCCACCCTCCGCCCTGCTAACGCCACTGCCGCTGCTTGGGAAACCCGTGATCAGTGCCCCTGCAACCACATCACCCTTATGCACATGGTTCAAGGTCACGCGATTCAACCCTAAGGGTTCGCACATGACCCGAGACACGAATTAGTTGTTTCAAGTTAAAACAAAAATAAAAATAATAAATTTTATTTTAATATTATATATTGTGAATTTATAATATTATAATAATATTAAATATATATATATATATATATTTTATATTTTATATTATAGGTACGTAATATTACAATATTAATTTAGTTATAATATATTGAGTTTGCATAATTGTATAGTTGGGAAGATAATTTTAATAAATATGTATATATTTAAATGTATATAGTTTTAAAGTGGATGAGTAAAATAATTTTATATTTTAAATGTAATGGAGAAATTTTAGATCAAGTGCAATAGTTAATATTGATTGATTTATTTCAAAAAATCTTATTTGGAAAGAACAATTATTGGATTTGAAGGGTTTTTTGTGTCTTTATTGCGAAATTAACAGATTATTAAAATGATATAGTTTTGCAAGAAGAAATAATTATTTTAAATGATTTATTATGAATTAATGAAGTATTTGTTTTACCTTATTATTATTTTCATGCAATGAGGGATTGGATATGTGTTTAAATTTTATCTTTTGTCTAGGAGAGACGTTAATAGATCTGTTTTATTAGTGGAATGAATTACTGAATTCTATTAAGGAAAATGGATTTAATATATCCAAATTAGTTTACTTCCTCACAATTGCCTTATGTGATTATTTTCCTTCATGTTCATTTTTGGGAAATGGGAGTCATAATATTTGGCAAGTCTTTCAGTGGGGTTTTAGTATGAGGGTTGTCGTGTCATGTAGTCAACTTGTTTGTATCCCTTGGGTAGTGCATGGGAAGTTATCAGTTATTTACCCAGTTTCTACGAACGAGGATGTTTTGTGCCTCCTTGGATTAGGAGTGGTTTATGTGAGTTATGTCTCCTTGTAAGGAGTGACTTTTTTATTTTGTTACCTCTAATGTTTGGAGAGGACCTGTTAACTTATGTCACCTCCTGAGAAAGGAGTGATCATGTTGTCTTGTTGTTGCACTTTGGTACCCTTGGTGATTGGATGGTGTGTATGTTGTCAAGTAGAAAAGTGGCTTCTGTTAGGGGCCAGAGCCCGTAAGAGGTAAGATTGGGTAACCTTCAAAAGTAGTTAATCAAGTGATAATTAAATCAATGTACTTAGAGGTTAAGTGGTACGTCACACCAATCAAGATAAGTTATGTCCTCACTCATATTCGCAAGTGCTTGTTTAGACTTGGGATGAGTGGGAAGGCATGGAATGGCAAGGTCATCTATCATGTTTGTACGAAAGGTTTTTGATCCCACATTAGTAATTATGAGGGTCGGGGATTGGTTGAGGCTACCAAGTTAGCTAGAGCCTATGAAGATCCACATTGGGTAACTCATGACGAGCTGTGTGATGACACTTTGTCTAGGACAACAGTCGGTTTTCATTTTTATGGGTATGGTTTCCTTAACATACCTGATGTGACAATAGTTGGTATTTGATTATGTGTTTATGGTTTTCGTAACATACTTGATCTGCTTTATATCTGGAAGCAATGTGACCATGTTAGAGTTCTACTTGAGTTGTAATTATGTTGTACTCGTGATGCACTTGTGTTGTACTTGTGTGGTACATGTGATTGGTTGTGTCAGTTTGGTTCAGTTATGTATTAGCCTATGTCTAGAGGTAGATGGTCTTGGCTAGGATTCCTTGTTACTATCTCCTTACATGGGGGGTGGGCCTTTGGGTTCCACTTGGTTGGGTGGCATGCACCTTAATCCGTTGGGCTTTCTTCATGTTCGTGTGGGCAAGATTTCCAGTTGGAGAGCTCGTGGAATTCAGTTTCAGTTCTTGCCTTGTTTATTTCAATTGATCTTGTGATGTTTTACCCCTCATTTGTTACCGAGGTGGAAGTTGTAATTGTAATCTTATTTTTTGGACTTGCCTCATTCGGGGAATGAGAGTTGTAACAATATTTTTTAATTATGAATCATGAAATTGAAAGTTATCTCTTATGCTTGTTGTAAGTTGTCTTAATTGGAATGTATGTGTTTATTTATTAATTAAATAATTGACATGGTTTAAATTCATGTTTTTTGTTGAGGTTCTATATAACCTCTATCTTGTAACCTTAGAGGTTGTTGGCATTAGTTAGTGAACTTGCTTATTAATTGTACTTAAACAAAAAAAAATTAGTCTCTTTAAGTAATTAATTGCAACTTCCTCTAGGGTTGTGTGGCGGGGAATTACAATAAATATTTATCACCCATTGAGCGGTGGGACCTGAATGTTCAGGGTTGGAAGGTCCTCTTCCAGAATATAGGGAGAAAGAAGGCCAAAGATAGGAGGAAAAAGGAGACCATTCTATAGGATATTCTCTTTAGGGTTGAATTAGAAGCTCAAACTAGCCCTGATGATAATGGCCTTATTGATAACCTCACCATTTCCAGAGAGAGATTTCAAACCAATAGGGTCAAAGGACTAAAAATTAGAGCCAAAATGAATTGGCTAGAGAATGGGGATAAGGGAACAAAATTCTTCTTCAGATATCTAAGGGAGAAGCAAGCTAGAGAACTGATTGATCAGATCAATGCAAATGGAAATATTTTTGTGAAGCGGGATGAAATAAGTGAGTAGTTTTTCCTATTTTACCAGGGCCTCTTCAATTCTGAAGGGGGGAATGAGCTCTGCTTCAAGGCTAGGGACTATATCAAGGGGATCTTGCCCAAAAGGATTGACAAGGAGGCCGTTGTAGTGCTAGATAAATAAATCTCCAATGAGGACATAAGAAGAGCTATCCTCTCCCTAAAAAATGACAAATCTCCAGGACCTGATGGTCTACCGATTGAATTCTACAAATCATTCATAGACTGGACATGTGAAGATCTATACCTGGTTTATAAAGAGGCCTTTGAGAAGGGCTCCCTTGGTAAAAATATCAATAGAGGGATCATAAAGCTAATTCCTAAGGAGGGGAACAAAACCCTTATTAATAATTGGAGGCCCATCACCCTCTTGAATGTTTCTTATAAAATTATGGAAAAAGCACTGGCTGAAAGATTGGCTAGAATCATCCCCTGCATCATCAATTCAACTCAAAATGGATTCATTAAGGGGAGATACATCTTGGAAAACCTTGTGACAAGCTGGGAGGCCATGAACTGGGCCAAGAACTCAGGACAAGATGCAGCATTGCTTCTATTAGACTTTGAAAAATCCTATGATAGGATTGAATGGGATTTTGTGTTTCTGGTTCTTGAGGCATTTGTCTTTCCAAAGAATTTTTGCTCCATGGTCAAGACTCTATTTCAGGATGCCTCTACTCAAGTTGATGCTAATGGAACTCTTTCATAGGAGGTCCTTCTAGGGAGGTCAATAAGGAAAGGGTCCCCTCTTGCACCTTCCCTATTTGTTATAGCCTCCTATGCACTTCATTATATCTCGAGAGATAGTTCAGTGGTCCCAAGGGTAAGAGGTATCAGATTGCCAGACTTAAATGAGATCATCAACCTTCAATTTTTTTATGACACATCTATATTTTTGCAACTGGATGAGGATAATTTTGTAGTATTAATGAAGAATCTTCAGACCTTTTTCCTGGCTTCAGGAGCAAAAATTTCCCCTACAAAGTCCTACCTTCTCGACTGGGAGCCCCCCCCAAGCTTGTGAGATATCTTGGTATCCCGTTTGCTGTTGACCCTAATTTGAAAGAAATGTTTTATTGGATTAGAGACAAGATTGAAAAGAAACTATCAAAGTGGAATAAACAATACCTCTCCTTTGCTAGGAGGTTTCAGATTTTTCAAAAAATTATGTCCTCCTATAGCTTCTACTTTGCCTCTATTTGGTTTTTTTCTTACCAAATCAATGATATCCAAAAAAAGAAAAAGATAATTTTTGTGGTCTGACGGTAAAAGGAAAAGGAATTTTTTTTATGTCAAATGGGAATGGTGTACCATTTCTAAGGCACGAGGTGGGTTGGGGTTAAAAGACCTAAGGATTCAAGGTATTGCCTTGGCAGCTAAATGGTTGATTGGTGCCTTGGATGGTGAGGAACCATGGAAAGTTCTCATCAGAAGTAACATTGCCAATGTTGTGCCTAAACATGCTAAATTCTGGAAACTCCTTCCTTTCAGTAATATTCTTAATGATGAGTGGCCTATGTCATCTATAGGATCCATTGTTTTTAAGACCATATGGAAGGCTTGGGAAATTTTCAAAAAGAACCTTTCCAACTGTCATTTCACCAAGGGGGACAACAGGATCATCTTTTCCTATAGATCTCTTTGGTGGAATTTGAAGCATAAAGGGAAACCTCTAGCCTTAATTCAAGGCTGCTCTGCAAAAAACTAGGCCCAAAAAGGGATCCTTTGCTTTAATGAAATTTTGAAAGAAGGTAGACTAAAGGACTGGAATGACCTAAAGGTAGAATTTAACATCCCTCAAAGCAATTGGATTACCTACACGATGTTGACAGAGGCCTATGACCATCTCAACTTCCCAATTGAAACTAAAAATGACTCCCTCTAGTATAAATAATTCATGTGGCATAATGGTAATAAAATTGTGAATGTCAAAGATAAATATATCTATACATTGCTAACAGAATGGGTGGATATTACTGAGCACATGAAAAAATCCTGGCAAATGAATCTAACCAAAGAACAATGGCAAAAAAAAATTCTAGAAAATTCACAGAAAGAGTTGGAGGCCAAAAAGGCCTACTTTAGATGGCTTCTAATCCTACAGAGGATTCCTCATAAAAGAAAAATAGATGACATTGATATATGTTCTTTATGTAGAAATTCTGAATATTTATTTCATATTTTCTTTGATTGCATTTTTTCTAAAGAAATTTGGAATATCTTATGTATTTATCATAATGTTTGGGGGAATAATGGGAGTATGTCCCCTGAAAATATACTCTTTCTTCCTCAAAAGTGCAAATTAACTAAAACTGGTCTCTTATTCTGGCATATACTTTCAACTGAAATCTTGTGGGAAATTTGGAAAGCTCGAAATGAAGACCAATTTCAAAATAGGAGGATATTGCTTACTGAGTCCTATAAAGGACTTATGTTTTACAATATTGCTATGCAGGTTTTCCTCACTGTGGAGATCTTGAAGGAAAATTTTTGGAAGTATTTAGAAAATGGGGAATTATCTATTGATATCTTGGAAGCCAGATATGGTCACATGTGGCAAGATGGACATTTGGGGGCAAAGGTATTCCTAAGGGATTTACAAGCTTTCAGAGATGAACTCAAAGAAGCACCAAAGAACAATCTGGGTCCAAGCAAGGACGAAGAGGTGGTTATTGTGTGAATGGAGAAGCATAGGACAAATGTACCCTCTATTGAGACCTGGCAGTCACGGAGACACTGCTATATATGAGAGATGGTACCAGGGATGTGTAAATATTCAGAAGACAACATGCATATGCTATGCATATCCTTTTTGTTTGACAGTGGTTCTTTATATAGGATAGTGATATATATGTGTATAGTTTAATGTTGGTACTTTGATGTGACTAATGATGATCTGATACAGGTGTTGTAACTAATGTTGAGTTCCTCTTTTTTGGCCTCATGCATTTGGGACTTTTTGTTTATACATTGTAACGAGGTAGTGTAGGTTTGATACTGGGATATTTTTGATATCATGTAATGGGGATCTCCTTTTGATCAATTTAATGGGGGTAACTAATGTAACGGGGGTATGATAGAACTGATCCAAGGAAAAACATCTTGGATTTTTGATCTGTAACTGTTTCTTCTTCTATAGTTGATACCAAAAAAAATACATGTTTTCATATTGCTCAAGTGTGTTATTAGTTGAAATTGATTTAAATTTTCCTTTTATAGATCCTTAAGCCATAATCACCAAAAGGAGAGACCATGTTGATTCAACCTAGACAACATGGAATACTTGGTAAAAGTAGGTAATTATTAGTTAAATTATATTTAAATACATGTTTTGATTATATATTTATAGTTCTTGTATATTAATAGTTAAAATTGATTTATTATCCTTTTTTTTTTAATCCTGAAGCCATCATCGCATTGATCTTATACTTTGAAACAAAAAGGAGAGGATGATTGGATTCAACCTACACACATGTGGAATACTTTTAAATATAGGTACTTTAGTTGTGTACATATAGATAGTTTTATATAAATTAAAATATGTATGTTTTGATGATTTCATTGATATTTCTTGTGCCTTTTTGATATCAAGTGGCGTGAATAGCTACTACATTTCAGGCACGAGATTGAGATGTTGTATTAGAACCCCTTAAGACAACCTATAAATTAGTGTTGGATGCTATTATTTGTTTTGACAGCTTATAAATTAGTGTGTGGTGAGCTATTATTTATTTTGACAGTTTATAAATTAGTGGTTTTTATGGAACATGAGGTCAAGAGGACTTTTAAGTTCTTAAGTTTTCTCTAACACTTTGCATGATTTGTAAGTATGGGACTACATGATTTAATTTCAAAACTTTAGCCTATTTTTGGATAATTAAGTTCTTTAATTTTATGTTGTAAAAGAACTAGGAAATATGTTGTATACTTATAGAACAACTTTTTTGGGAAAACTCGTTGCATTTTCATTGGTATTTGTGTTTGGATTATAGAAATCCTCAACCATAAACCATAGGACCTAAATCCTAGGAGATGAAATCTAAACCATAGGACCTAAAGCCTAGGAGATGAGCCCTAAAAAACCCTAGAAACCATAAACCATAAGACCTAAAGCCTAGGAGATGAGCCCTAAACCATTAACCCATATAGATTTGTTATTCTAAGCATCTCATGAACCCTACAAACCCTAAACCCTAAACCATAGGACCTAAAGCGTAGGAGATGAGAAATATCTACTACCCTATCACTATGGAATTATTCTTGAACTAGATGTCCATGAACATAAACATGCTTGATTAAAATCCAACGAAATGGTTGATGGACTAATATATCTTTTAGTTTTTAAGGAATTCTACATCATGTAGACCACATTGATTTTCCTATATTATACTCTTCTTTGATCCCCTTAAGATATCATATTAGGACCCCTTAAGACATCCCCTTAAGACAACCTATAAATTATGTTTACTTTATAGAATTTATTAATTCTTTTGTTCTCTAATCTTGTATGTTATTGTTTATTTCTTAATATTTCATCCTTTGTGGTATATAAACGGATTGCTTTTGTTTGTAGATTTTTTTTTTTTTCTTATTTTATTAGATGTAACCTATGTATTACAACCCCTTAAGACATCCTATTAGGACCCCTTAAGACATCCTATCAGGACCCCTTAATACATCCCAGTAGGACATGAATTGAATAAGTTCATTAACTAATTATCGCTAATTATTGAATGTACAAATATTAAAATGTCCTATTAATGTCAACTTTAATTTCACATTAATGTCCTATGTACTAATGTCTTGACTATGAACATAAATGCATAAATATACATTGTGTAAGTTAAAATTGAACAATAATAAATTCCATCATTTACAATATATTAAGTGCATGAAATAAAGTCCATCAGAGTACAACCCATGAAATAAAGTTCAACAAAGTACTCGGCCCATGAAATAAAGTCCAGCATGGTACATGAGAAACCAAATATGTAGTCCATGAAATAATAAAAAATAACCCATAAAATAATGTTTAGGTCATGTATCATGTCTATAATCAAGAGACCTCTTCACACCATGCAGACTACATGGATGACCTGAAACACTCTATACAAGAGAAAGATGAAATCAGATGTAAGATGATGAAAAATGATTTAATGACAATTTAATTTATAATTCATCATAAAATTAAATTACCATCATATCTAGGTTGAGATGCTCTGGTGCACCTGAACCGACCTCTAAATTCTCTGAATCAATCTACATAAACAAGACAAAGAAATTTGAAATTAGATGTAAGTCTACAATTAAAAATGATTTAATTCATGTTAATTTATAATTTTTTATATTTTAATTGTACCATATTTTGAGGTTGTGCACCCTCTACTCTAGGACCTATTTGCACATGCTCAACTACAAGATGTGTCTCATGCTATAAAATAAAAATAATTTAAAACATGTATTAGGTCATATTATATATATTCAAATTTAAATTTAAAATTAATGTTATTCAGAATATATAATTTGTAATGGACTTTCAAAATAATAAAAATAATAAATTACCATGATATCTGGAGTCTGCTCTGCATGTCCTCCTGGAGGTGTAACTAGGACTGAGTCATGGTAGAAAGTCGCAATAAACAAGGTCCTACAAAATCAAATTTAAAGGATGTATACTTGAATTAGGTTAATATATATATATATTCAAGTTTGCACATTTTTTTGTAGAGAATTTTTTAAACGGCATGAAATTCAAAGTCCTCATGAGTAGTCACAACATCTAATATTTGTCTGATGCCCATTCTAATTGTTGTATCAACCTAGTGTAGTGTCCTTCCAATTGCTACTGTTTGTTTCAGCTTTCTTATGTTCGTTTGCTAGTTGTTTAGTTGTTTTGGATACTATATTAATTTATTTTAGTTACAACACATATACTATGTTAGTTTGTATACTTGTTTGATGATACATTAGATACATTGTGATCATTTGGTTATGTTTGTGTGACAACATTATGATAGAATTTGTGTGTGTTACGGTTTCACATTATTTCTAAGATTTAATGAATTTATGATGATCTATCTGATGGTTTTTATGATGTATTATTGGCATGTCAATCTTGGTGAAGGAGACAGTGTAGCATTACTCACTCATGAGCACCCTGCTATGATGAAACTCTCCTTCATGGTGTGATTGTCAATATATGTGGATATGTTTGACAGTGTTGTTGTATGTAGTTTGTAGGTACAAGCATCAACTCTACCTTCTTTTTCAAGTCTGAGTGTCACATGACCCAATGGAAACATGTTGTTTTGGAGATAATGCCAGGTCCTCTTTCTTTAGCCATCATTCTTTATAAGACAAGTACCTGTTTGTCACCTGTTATTGTTCATCATTTTCTTTTGTCATGTCATTCATGTTTCGTTGTGATTCGAAATAATATTGTTTAATTAGTTAGATGGTTTGATTTATAAGATTTTGATTTTTATTGTAATTTAATTGTAATTATTAAATTAAATAATAATATTTAGATTATTTTATAATTAAAGTTTGATTAATGTTTTAAAATATTTGATTTATTAAAATTATTAAATTAGAATATTAATTAAATCTAATTGTTGATTTATTGTGCAAACTTAAATGTTGAAAAATAGATAATGATTAAGAGTTTTTTTTCATCAGTTTATGCATAAATATCTGAAAACTTGAATTGGTTGTCAGAAAGTGTTATCTTGTGTAATTGATTAGTTTGAACTATTTGATCAATTTTTATTGCATGCTGACAATGAGTTAAGTTTCAAAATTAAGACTTAATTAAAAAGTAATTAAAAAGGAATGTTATGTAATTTTGTGCATGACAATTGGGTTTTTCTGAAAAAGTTGTTTCATGACAGTTTTTGGGGAAAAACATTTTCGCTTTTTTCTCTGTGTTTTGGGTTAATCGATTTGGTGAGAGTGATTTTGAAGGTTTTATGTGTGTTGAAAGGTATCCAGATTCATATTTGTGTGCCTTACTTCATTCTTCACTAGAATTTGAGAAAGTTAACCAGGTTTTCTTTTTTGTTTTGCTTCTTCTTGAACTTGAAACTTCTAAATGTCATTTATAGTATTTGGTTTTCTTTATGTAGAAATTGTTAGTTGAATAACCTGCACAAACATTAGAAAATGAAAATATTATTGATTAGTTTTGAAGAATCGAAGAAAAAAATAGGAAATCTGAAAGCAATATGCAAAACCCAATTGTGATGAAATTGAAATTTTACAATTATTGCGTCATCTTCTTTAATAAATACCTACAACCTCTCTTTATCAAACTATGGATTCGTTCAAGTTTCTTTATTCATCTATTCAGATCTGTATTTCCCTATATATGTTTGTAATATATCTTGATTGGCCTCAAATATAGTCATCGATTTAATTGCATTTTTTTTTTGTCTAACTTTCGATGGCACTTTTCAAACAAAGTTTCTCCTGCATTATTAGTGTAGTTCTTTCTGCCTTTTCAAACTCTTTTATTGATGTAGTTTATCAGTAGAATTTAATCATGTGTACCATATAGTTAATGTGTTTGAATCCCCTATATTTATTCTTTGTATGCATGATCTGTTGGGTATTGCCAACATGCCCCTTACCTTTTCTCAAATCGTTGATGACTTTATGTGTTTTGAAACATTCAATGGTCCTCCTTGGCCATCGTATTTATGATTTTCTTTTGATTTGAATGATGCCAATCCTTGATAATAATGGTACGCGGCTAGTCTTTTTTCCAATTCCATATTCAATATTTGCTTGACCTGTGTGCAACCTATTTTCTTGATGTTTGTTATTTCTATACTTTTCATGTGGCATGATTAGTTTCTCGAGAATTCCTTCTTACTTTTTTTTGCAAATTATGTAGATATTGTTAGCGCTGCTCATCTTTGACTTTCTCTAAAATTATCATATTGTAGGCTGTTGTAATGATGCCTGAATTTCCTATATTTATCTTTATTATGGGCTCTGTATTGCAAACATGTTTATTTATTTAATCTTTGAGAATTTTTGGAATGGCAATATCTTGGTATACTCTATAAAACACATGGAAGATATTTGATTCTTTTTTTAATAAATCATCTCACATTCGAGGTGCATGCATAGCATGTGAATTGCCATTAAATTGAACAAATATATATAAGGCGTTCGATATTATTTAGTTCATCATATTACTTATGATTCCTTTCGACTTTGAAATATATATATATATATTCTCTAATTTTATTTTGAATTTTGCTATTCTACGGTTTGTTTTTAGTAAACTGAGTATTGATTTAAATTATGCTATTATATGTATATATATATATATATATTAGGTTTAATTGAATGGTTATTAAATCTAGTGAATGTATGTATATTATTCTTAAAAGAAGAAGAATATTGATTTATATGTTAAATGGAAAATAATAAATTAGACATTTTAATATGTCAATTGTATTATCTTGTATGAACTTTAAGCTCACATTGAATTGAAAGGTGATTATGTTGGAAAACTATGTATATGTTGTAAACTGCACTATTGGTGTTACTATGTTGTTATATCTTCCATAGGCTAGGTAATTTTATTTTCATTGTAATGTGTTTAATGCTTGTTTATTGTTGTTCTCTCACAATAGCTTAATTTGGGACTTAGCCATGCACTTTATGATTTTACATTGGAAGTATTTTGGAAGATTAACGGTCTACATCATGTTCATGAGGTGTATGGTCAGGGTTTTGCTTCTTGTGTTTGATGGCTATCCAATGTGTTTGTCAGTAAGATATTTTATTTGTATGTAGGAAGAGTGGATTTTGTTAGTGGTTAGAACCCTAAGAGGTTACCAAGGTAACCAATCGAGAGTTGTTAATCTAGTGGAAACCTTAATTTAATGTATTAGGGGTTGGGTAGTGCTCACTAAATAACATAGATAATTATTTTTCCTCACCTTATACCTTAGTGCTTGTATAGATTAAGGGTAGGTTGAGATTTTCTGGAATGGCATGATTGTCTACTATGTATTCTCAAAGAGTAGTTCGATTCCACATGAGCTTGTTTAGGGGCTGAGAATCGATAGAGATCTCCAGGGTAACTCCGGATGAGGATCGGTAATCTAGGAAGATTCACCAGGGCAACCTAAAGCAACTATGTGATGACACTCTTATCCTTATACATGTTATGTGGTTTCTTGTATAGTGTTACCATTGGTTATGTTGTTTACTTTGGGATCTTGTTTGTAATCATGTAGTTTAGATAGCTTTATGTAGTAATGTGAAGGTTCAACCATGTGATGTTATGTTCTATATTATTGTTTGATTGTCTTTGTGGACCTGATATTATCTCCTAGCATGGGGGTGGAATTTATAGTATCACATGGTTGGGAGGAACATGCTCTATCCTCCATTGGGTTCCCTTGCAGGTGATGCAGTACGAGATGATATTGTTCTTGATAGGTTCTTGATTTTACTTTGTTCGTGGAGTTGGAAATTGAGAGTTTTCTTGGACAAGTTTGATAGTTGTGTCATGACCTTCATCTATATTGTATACATTTTTGATGGTTATATGAGACCTTATTATATTATTACTATGATGTAATTTGAACATGGAACTTAACTTCAGTATAATTATGTAATTGGATTGTTCATCATTGATATGATATATTCTTATGTTTCATTTCTATGGTTTTATGTTGTGTTGTTCTTACTTGCAAATTTTAAAGTAGTGTTGTCACGGAACCCTGAAAATGTATGTGTAGTTGTTTACTTTGTACGTCTGTTATAATCGAATGTCTTAAAAAAAAATTATTCGGTTATTTAGTTACTTTATGTGTTGTTCTTTGGGTTCCATGGCGGGGTGTTATAGGTTGGTATCAGAGCACAAGGTTCTAACACTGGGTACTCTGGTTCTTGTGATCCCATTAGGTTGTCCTAGATATTAGACTCTATAGTTTTTATTTTCCAGTTGCCTTTTACATCTTGAAACTAATATTTTGATTTGGTTTTGTGTAGGACCATACTTAGATGTCATGGTAGGGGTCATGGTCGAGGCCGAGGTGGTGGCCGTGCAACTAATCATGAGGATACTCCTCCTTAGTGTTCTCATGAGAGTGAGCACATAGAGCAGTTGGATCCCCAAGTTAATCAGGTGGATGAGGAATAGAATCCGATTCAGTCATAATCAGAGGAAGCTTTGTTGCATCCCTTGCTTGAGCAAGATCTTTCTCGCCTTGGTCCTAGATGGGAGGTTGAACAAGAAGTGGATAGAGAATGGGAAAAATCAGCTAGGAGAGTTTTTGAGACTATGGAGCAGGATGTCGTTGCTACAAGGAATATGAGATATTTATTGAGGGAACGCCCTCCCACATTTGACGGTAATGGTGGTGGTCTGGAAGTGAAAACTTGGCTATTAGACTTGGGATGGTGTTTTTCTATGCATCCATATGGTAGCAACACCAAAGCTAGATGTGTCATTAAAAATACTAGAGGATTTTCCTCTACATGGTGGTTATTAGAGGAGCAGAAGCTTCACTTGGAGATTGGTTTAGTTTCATGGGATATGTTCTTGGAGCAATTCAGAGTGTGTTTCCTATTAGATCATTGGAGACAATATACTGCAAATGAGTTCCATGATCTACACAAAATGGCTATGTCAATTGAGCAGTTTGAGTGTAGGTTCTACAAGCTCAAACAATATGTCAAGATTGTGGATGATGAGGCTATGTTGGTACAACACTTCATCAGGGGCTTGAATACTTGCATTAACAGAGCAGTTTGATTCTTCAAGCCAAAGACTATGGAGGTAGTCGTAGAGAAGGGAGGAATTGTGGAGGAGAATTTTTCTATGTCTTTGGGCGGACATACAGGTGTTCATATAGGAAGTGGACCTACTACAGGCTTTGGTCTGCATGGTGGTCTGACTCAGATAGTAAATTCCTATTGGAACCAATAGGCACCCACTAAGGGTGGTCAGTAGTATCAGCAACAACAATGTTACCCATTGAAGAATAAGAGTTCTCAATTTCAGTTGAGTAACAATTCATAGTCTGGGAACAACCGTAACTAGTGGTGTAATAAGCACAATCGTCAGGATCAGCCAACACAGAGTGCACAGCCTACGGCTAGTAGAGGCAATTTTCAGTATTTGAATGCACCTTTGGGTGGCAGAGGTTTTGGAAGGGGTACTAGTTGCTTTTCATGTGGTTAGCAGGGTCACATTGTGAGGCAGTGTCCTATGAGAGGTACATCAGGGTTTGGTTAGCAACCTACAGCTTCAGAGTCGACAATTGGAGATGTAGGCCATTCTCACATAGTTTTTTCTATGGTAGCTAACCATCAGGCAGATCATTAGAATATTATGGTTGAGGCTTTAGGTCAGATACAGGGCATTAATGTTTCTATCTTTTTTTATTCTGGAGCTTCTAATTCATTTATTTCTCCATCTATTGTTGAGTGATATGGACTCATGGTAGTAAATCAAGGCGTTAGGTGGAAGGTTGAATTGGCTTCTAGGGTGAAGGTAGCAGTAGAATCCCTTATTCACAATTATGGACTAAGGTTTGGATTACTATCTACCTTAGTAGATCTTCATGTTACGCCTCTTGGTTCTTATGACATTGTTTTGGGTATGGACTAGTTGGAATCCCATAGTGCAATGATTGATTGTGGATAGAATATAGTGCGATGCTTAGATGATTTTGGTGTATAATTTGAAATAGTTGGTGTGCAGAGACCCATCTCCTTATGGATTATTTCTGCTATGTAGTTAAGGAGATGCTTGCATCAGGGTTTTCAACTGTTTGCTGCAACAGTTAATGACTTGGAGGTAGGGGAGAGTCAAGAGGTATCTCTTGATGATTACCCTATTCTTGTGGAATTCATAGATGTTTTTCCCAGTGATATTCTTGGTATGCCATCAAAATGTGACATAGATTTCAGAATCAATCTAGTTCCTAGAGCAGAGCCTATATCTTGAGCTCCATACAGAATGACCACACAGGAACTAGAAGAGATTCGTTTGTAGTTGGAGGAAATTTTGGCTAAGGGTTTCATTTGTCTGATTGTTTCTCCTTGGGGAGCACCTGTCATCTTCATGAAGAAGGATAGATCTCTTAGATTGTGCATCAATTATGATCAATTGAATAAAGTGTCGGTTAAGAATCGATATCCCTTGCCCAAAATTGATGATCTCTTTGATCAGATCAAGGGAGCTAATGTATTTTCTAAAATTGATCTGAAATTGGGTTACCATCAGTTGCGCATTTCAGAAGCAGACATTCATAAAACAACATTTCAAAATCGTTACGAGCACTATGAGTTCATAGTGGTATCATTCGGGTTAACGAATGAACCATCTATTTTCATGAGTTTGGTGAATGGTGTTTTTTTGCACATACCTTGATCATTTTTTTATTGTGTTTCTCAATGATATTTTGATCTACTTGAGAGATATGAAGAAGCACAAAGAGCACATGAGATAGGTATTGTAGTGCTTAAGAGAGAATCAGTTGTTTGTGAATTTTTCAAAGTGTGAGTTCTTCCAAACTAAGGTGAAATACCTTGGTCATGTTATCTCTAGAGAGGGTATTGTAGTGGATCCTTTAAAGACCCAAGCTGCCATTTATTGGCCTATGCCTATTAATGTACCTAAGGTTCACAGTTTTATGGGTCTTGTTGTGTATTACAAACAATTTTTTTAGGGGTTTTCTAGGATTGCTCGGCCTATTACTTCTCTTCAGAGGAAAGGGAAAAAAATCATTTGGTCAGATCAGTGTCAGTCATCTTTTCAAAAACTCAAGGAAAATTTGATGAGTGCACCTATCTTAACCATTCCTGATCCTACTAAGGACTTTTTTGTTTGCACTGATGCATCTTTGGATGGGTTAGGATCCATTCTGATGTAGGAAGGGTGTTTGATCGCTTATGAGTCTTGCAAACTCAAGGATCACGAACTGAACTATCCTACTCATTATTTGGAGTTAGCTGTAGTTGTTCATGCTCTAGTTTGGTGGAGACATTTCTTGTTGGGGCACCATTTTGAACTCCATAGTGATCATCGTAGTCTGTAGTACATTTTCACACAACCTAATTTGAATGCTAGGCAGAGGCGATGGATGGAGTTCTTATGCGAGTATGAATTTGAGGTGAAATTTATCTAGGGGAAGGAGAACATAGTGGTTGATGCTCTTAGTTGGCAGAGGCATAAGCTTTCTATCATGAATCTTGGAGTTGATTTGAGGAGTCAAAATTTATCATCACTTCCTACAAACAGACTATATCAAGAGGTTAAGATGGATTTGGGATCAGATAGACCCTTGGAGGGTAGATTCACAGGATATACTCTTGAGTCAGATGGATTGTTGTGACATTTGGGTTGTATCTATGTACCTCATGTAGAGGGTCTTCACACTTTGATTATGTCAGAGGCACATCAAGCACCTTATTCAAATCATCCTAGTGTTAAGAAGATGCATGCGGATCTTTGACAATTGTAATTTTGTCCAAGAATGAAGTCTGACATCATTGATTTTGTTTCAAGATGTGTTGAGTGCCAGAGAGTTAAGGTTGAGCACCAATACCCAGTAGGACTATTGCAACCACATCTTGTTCCTAAATGGAAGTGGGATATCATATCAATGGACTTCATTGTTGGTTTACCTATGTCATATCGTTGACATGATGCTATTATGGTTACTATTGAAAGATTGACTAAGGTAGTACATTTTTCTCCAGTTTGTTCATCTTATAATGCCTCTTTTGTGGCAAAGATCTTCATGGAAGATATTGTTTGGTTACATGGAATTCCACTTAGAATCACTTCAGATAGAGATCCTATGTTTACATCAGCATTATGGACATCCTTGTAGCATGCCTTAGGTACTCAATTGAACTCCAGTTTAGCTAATCACCTAGAGACCAATGGACAGACCGAGAGAGTCAATCAGGTTCTTGAGGATATGCTCAGGATGTATGTGATGGATCAACAATGTTGTTGGGAATATTATCTCTACTTAGTGGAGTTTGTATATAATAATGGGTATCATAGTTCCATAATTATGCCTCCTTTTCAAGCATTGTATGGATGTCCTTGTCGAACTTTGTTGAGTTAGGATTGACTTGAGGATAGAGTTTTTCTTGGACCCGAGATGCTTCTAGATATGGAGCAATAGATTGATCATATCAGAGAGCAGTTGGTGGCAGCATAGGATAGGCAAAAGAAGTATGTCGATGCTCATAGAGTGGATCGTCATTTTTTAGTTGGAAATTGGGTATTTCTTTGGGTGCATTAGTGAAAGAGTCTGATTCATTATGGAAAAGGCTCCAAGCTTGTGCCTCCTTTTATTTGACCATTTGATATTCTAGAGAGGATTGGTCCTGTAGCATACCATCTTGCTTTACCACCTAGTTTTTTGTGCATTCATGATGTATTCCATGTATCTATTCTTAGGCCTTATCATCCTGATATTTCACATGTACTCAATTGTAATGCATTACAGGTAGAGGACGAGCAGTTGGATTTGGAGCCCATGGGCACTCTTCAGCATAGGAGGCTCACCCTCAGGGGTCGAGACGTTGATCAGAGGAGGGTCCAGTGAGATCCTAGTGACGAGGCATTAGCTACTTGGGAGGATGTTACATGCATGAGAGAGATTTATCCATATTTGTTTGCAGGCTTCCAGGAGTAAGCCTTATCCTAGGGGGGGAGGATGTAGTGTCCCTCCAGTTGCTATTGTTTGTTTTAGCTTGCTTATGTTCATTTTATAGCCATTTAGCTATTTTGGATACTATATTACTTTATTTCAGTTACGACATAGATACTATGTTAGTTTTTATACTTTTTTGATGATACATTAGATACATTATGATCATCTGGTTACGTTTGTGTGGTGAAATTATGATAGACTTTATGTGTGTTATGGTTTCATGTTGTTTATGATCTATAATGAGTTTATGATGATGTATCTGATGTTGTTTATAATGTATTATTTGCACGTCAATCTTGGTGAAGGAGACAGTGTAGCATTACTTACTTGTGAGTACCGTGCTATGTTGTGACTCTCCTTCATGGTGTGATTATCGATATATGTGGATATGTTTGACAGTGTTGTTGTATGAAGTTTGTAGGTATAGGAATTGACTCCACCTACTTTGTCAGGTCTGAGTGTCCCATGACCCACTGGAAACATGTTTTAGAGATAATGTTAGGTACTCTTTCTTTAGCCATCGTTCTTTATTGGATGAGTACCCATTTGTCACCTATTATTTTTCATCGTTTATTTTCGTCATGTCATTCGTGTTTCATCATGATTGGAAATAATATTGTTTAATTAGTTAGATGGTTTGATTTATAAGCATTTGATTTTTATTGTAATGATTAAATTAAATAATTATGTTTAGATTATTTTATAATTAAAGTTTGATTAATTTTTTTAAATTTTTGATTAATTAAAATTATTAAAATAGAATATTAATTAAATTTAATCATTTATTTACTGTGCAAACTTAAATGTTGAAAAATAGATAATGATTAAGAGTTTTTTGTCATCAGTTTATGTATAAATATCTGAAAACTTGAACTGGTTGTAAGAGAGTGTTATCTTGTGCAATTGATTAGTTTGAACTGTTTAATTAATTTTTCTTGCATGCTAACAATGAGTTAAGTTTCAAAATTAAGAGTTAAATAAAAAGGAATGTTATGCAATTTTGTGCACGACAATCGAGTTTTTTTGAAAAATTTGTTTCACAATAGTTTTTGGGGAAAAATATTTTCGCTTTTTTCTATGTGTTGGGTTGATCGATTTGGTGAGAGTGAATCTGAAGGTTTTGTGTGTGTCGATAAGTATCCAGATTCATATTTTTGTGCCTTACTTCATTCTTCGCCAAAATTTGAGAAAGTTAACTAGGTTTTTTTTTTTTTTCCTTCTTCTTGGACTTGAAACTTCTAAACTTCATTTATAGAATTTGGTTTTCTTTATGTAGAAATTGTTAGTTGAATAACATGCACAAACATCAGAAAATGAAAAAATTATTGATTAGTTTTTAAGAATCAAAGAAAATGATAGGAAAATTGAAAGCAATATGGAAAACCCAATTGTGATGAAACTAAATTTTTACAATTATTGCTTCATCTTATTGAAA
This sequence comes from Sequoiadendron giganteum, assembly GCA_007115665.2. Taxonomy (NCBI): domain Eukaryota; kingdom Viridiplantae; phylum Streptophyta; class Pinopsida; order Cupressales; family Cupressaceae; genus Sequoiadendron; species Sequoiadendron giganteum. The sequence goes on from CM021105.1 coordinate 191,429,855, forward strand.
AATTGCCTATAACCTCTCTTTATCAAATTGTGCATTCATTCAACTTTCTTTATTCATCTATTCAGATCTGTATTTTCCTATATACGTTTTTAATATATCTTGATTGGCCTTAGATATAGTCATCGATTTAATTGTATATGGTTATTTTGTTTTTTTGTCTGGTCTTCGATGGCACCTTTCAAACAAAGTTTATCCTACATCACCAATGTAGTTCTTTCTGCCTTTTCAGACTCTTTCATTGTTGTAGTTCGTCACTAGAATTTAATCATGTGTATTGTATAGATGATGTGTTTGAATCCTAGTGACGAAATATGTTGGGTATTGTCAGCATGCCCCTTACCTTTTCTCAAATCGTTGTTGGCTTTATGTCTTTTGAAACATTTGATGATCCTCCTTGGCCACTGTATTTATGATTTTATTTTGATTTGAATGATTCCAATCCCTGATAATAATGGTACAAGACTAGTCTTTTTGCCAATTCCATATTCAATCTTTGTTTGACCTGTGCGCAACCTATTTTCTTGATGTTCATTCTTTCTATGCTTTGCATGTGGTGTAGTTAGTTTATGGATAATTTCTTCTTACTTTTCTTTGCAAATTATGTAGATATTATTAGTGCCTCTCATCTCTGACTTTCTCTAAAATTATCAGATTGTGGGTTGTTATAATGATGCTTGAATTACCTATATTTATCTCTGCTACAGGCTCTGCATTGCAAACATGTTTATTTATTTATTCTTTGAGAATTTTTGGAATGGAAATATCTCGGTATACTCTGTAAAATGCATGGAAGATATCTGATTATTTTTTTTAGAAATCATCTCACATTAATCTAGATGCATGCAATTACTTTAGTTTGGTGCATGCATAGCATGTGAATCACCATGCAATTGAAGAGATATATATGTAAGGTATTCGATATTATTTAGTTCATCATATTTCTTATGATTCCTTTTGGTTGTGAAATATATATATAAATATATACATATACATATATATTTATGCTCTAATGTTATTTTGAATCTTCTTATTTTGCAGTTTGTTTTTAGCAAACTGAGTATTGATTTAAATTATTCTATATATATATATATTAGGTTTAATTGAATGGTTATTAAATATAGTGAATGTGTGTATATTATTCTTAAAATAAGAAGAATATTGATTTATATGTTAAATGGAAAACAATAAATTAGACATTTTAATATGTCAATTGCATTATCTTGTACGAACTTTAAGTTCACATTGAATTGAAAGGTGATTATGTTGGAAAACTATGTATACTAAAACTATAACATAGTAACAACAATAGTGCAATTGTAACACCATAGTAACACCAAGGTGATTATGATATATAACAACATAGTAACACCAATAGTGCACTTTAAAATTATGATCTAGCTAGATGGTCATAAAATATATACTATTTTATAATATATCATAGTTTTCCACCTCCCCTTCCACCCCCTCCACTTAATATCCCACCTCCACACCAAGCTCCACCTCCCCCTCCACCCCCTCCACTTAATATCCCACATCCACCACCCGCTGGATCTGACGAAGCTCACTTGTGAGCACGTATAAATGATTAAGTGACATCCATACAAAATCAAATCAATGCTATGAAAAATCAAGCATTGATTCCACCGCACGTGAGACATTTTTCATCTGTGATGCAAAATGTTGTGGATGCCATTAGAACTATCTATTCTAATCTAGTCAGGCATCGATGAGATAGAGAGAAGATGAGACAATTTTATGTAGATGGTCTCTCGTATAAAAAAATTTAGACCTTAAAATAACAAAATCCCCTCTAGCCCCTTACTTTATCGACCTTGTTACTCGGCAACCCATTCCTCCCAATAAATCTAAAATATCCGTGAGGTGGTGTATACATCCATAAATGAGTTCAAATTTTTGGGATCGATGGTGTATGGCATTTGACAGTCCACCACATGCTAATTTGGAGGTCCCATTGTATTTTTTGAGGAAACTATATGTAGAGTTTGTTATCGAGAAAAAGCCCAATTATTTTGATTTTAGATCATTTCAAGGTGTTGATGGAAGCATGCCACAATAGAGGTTAGGGGCAAGGGTTGATCCCCAACGCCTCATGCATGAACAACCCCTTGTTGATCCTCTGGGTCCTGCCATTCCCGTACCTATTAATCAATGTGTAGTGGTATCGACATTAGGATCCCTTAGTACGCTCATAGGAGACATTGATCAACATGCTTATGTGATAGCGCATATCGAGCATAGAGAAGACAATAATGGAGGAGTGTTTTATGGAGTTGGTCTAAGTACCACTCAAGGAGTGTCGAGACCACATGTATGTACTAGTTTCCATTAGTTATGCTATGGATCGGATCAGGCCACACCTAGTTTGGGTGGATGTGGAGATTTTGGTGGTTCATTTAGTCACCTCGGTTCATTTGTATAATTTCTTACAATAGACCATCACCCTGAGGACACTGCGACACAGGTATAAATGTGTATCTACATGTTGAATTTATAAGAATTTTAATGAATTTTTCTCAAACAAAATTTTGCAATACATTTTAACAATCAAACTATTTGGTGTACAAATGACACTAACAATGGGGAAATCATCTTCTCCATGAGTACATACATCGACACCAGTCCTAGTCAACAACCCTTATGGGGTATTTTGATTTCAATTTTTTAAATTATATATGAAATAATTTTTAACTTGAGTTATAGATTGTATAATTGAATCATGAACATACATTTTAAATATTTATGTTGGTTTAGGGGATTCAATCGACTTCCATGTCGATTCCACCCAAGGGTTTGTCAAGCACTCCTCCACTATGGAGCGTCGCAGATTAGGGGTAGGTACATTTATATTGTAAATTGCTTAACTTACATTAGTATAGTTACAATTATGAATTTTGAATTCAATATATATCAAACGTGCATGTACACTTGTAAATATTATAATTTTAAAATGTCTACATGTATGTCTAGGTGTAATTCCCTACCATGGAACCCAGAGAACAACACATAAAGTAACTAAATAACTGAATAATTTTTTTTTAAGACATTCGATCATAATAGATGTACAAAGTAAACAACTACACAAGCATTCTCAGGGTTCCATGACAATGCTTCTTTAACATTTAAAAGTAATAACAACACAACATAAAACCATAGACATGAAACATAAGAATATATCATATCAATGATGAACAATCCAATTACATAATTATATTGAAGTTAAGTTACATATTCAAATTACATCAAGTCATATTATGACAAATCTCATTACATCATAGTAATAATACAATAAGATCTCATATAACCATCAAGAATGTATACAATATAGATGACGGTCATGACACAACTGTCAAACTTGTCCAAGAGCGTTCTCATCATCTAACTCCATGAACAAAGTAAAATCGGGAACCTGTCAAGAACAATATCATCTCGTACTACATCACCTGCAAGGGAACTCAATGGAGGATAGAGAACGTTCCTCCCAACCATGTGGTACTTGAAAGTCCACCCCCATGCTAGGAGATAATATCAAGTCCACAAAGACAATCAAACAAGAAGATAGAACATAACATCACATGGTTGAATGTTCACATAATGACATAATGCTATCTAAACCACATGATTACAAACAAGCTCCCAAAGGCAACAACATAACCAATGGCAACTCTACAAAAGAGACCACATAACATGTATAAGGATAAGAGTTTCATTACATAGTTTCTTTAGGTTACCCTAGTGAATCTTCCTAGATTACCTGCCCTCGTCTTGAGTTACCTTGGAAATATCTACTGATTCTTGGCCCCTAAAAGAACTCATCTAGAATTGAACTACTCTTCGAGAAGACAAAGTAGATGGTCATGCCATTCCAGGCCATATCAACCTACCCTTAATCTATACAAGCACTAAGGTATAAGGTGAGGCAAAACAATTATTTTTGTTATTTAGTGAATACTACCCAACCCCTAATGCATTAAATTAAGGTTTTCACTGGATTAACAACTCTCGCTAGGTTACCTTGGCAACCTCTTAGGGTTTCAGCCCCTAACAAAATCCACTCTTCCTGCATACAAATAACATATCTTACTAACAAACACATTGGATAGACATCAAGCACAAAAATAAAAACCATGACTATACACCTCATGAACATGACATAGACCATTAATCTTCTAAGATACTTCTAATGTAAAATCATAAAGTGCATGGCTAAGTCCCAAATCAAGTTATTGCGAGAGAGAAAAATAAACAAGCATCAAATGCATTACAATGCAAATAACATTCCCTAGCCTTTGGAAGATATAACAACATAGTAACATCAATAGTGCACTTTAAAATTATGATCTAGCTAGATGGTCATAAAATATCATCAATATGATCACATTGAATTGAAATTTTACATTTTTCCAACTAGAGAAATCATGATATAGTTAGATGGTCATAAAATATATACTATTATAAATTCATCATTATAAGTTCATAAATTCATGTCACTAAAAATATCTATCCAACCAAAATCATAAATTCACGTCACTAAAAATATCCATCCTGGAACCAAATCTATAAATTCATCACACAAAATATCCATCGAATCAAATTCATAAATTCATATAACTATAAGTTCTATCATTATCTTAAATTATAAACTGTCGTTTCTCTCTACTGCATCTCTTCATTTCTTTGTGTTTTCCTTTTCAAAATCAGAAGTTATCCTCTCCTCTAGCCATTGTCGATTCTCATATAAGATCCCATCCATATACCTAACAACATCAAAAAATATTTTGCATCCTATATGCAAACATCCTCAAAGGTGGTGTGATACATTATTCATTTTAAATAATGTTGATTTGATCTTGGATGGTTCTAACATTGGCATTGGTCTATGCTTGCAAGTGAGAACCATCAATTTTAGGTAGTGGAGGTGGGAGGTTATGAGGTAGATTGGGTGGAGGTGGAGGTCAAGATGGTGGAGATGGATGGCATGGAGGTGGATTATGAATATTATTGAATCAATCCATGTGATCTCTAAGATATAAGTGAACCTGCATTAGATTTATAATTTCAAAATGTAAGATACATGTTTAAGAAATACCCTTAAACCACTCAATATAAATGGCCTAATTGAATACAAATAATAAAATGTGTAAGCCTCATTTATGTCTAAGGCATGTTACTTGAATGAAAAAAAAAACTATTAATATAGGACAATTTATGAATTCTTTAGGATTTATGGTTTAGAGTTTAGGATTTAGGTTTTAGGGTAATAGGATGGCTTAAGGGGATCTATGTAGTAAGTTCCTAGTACAAAATGACATGGCCTAAGTGAAAAAAATTTGGTGAAGATGCCCAAGAAAACCAAATTTCATTAAGGTCTGAGGCAACTTCACCAAATTTTATTCACTTGAGCCATGTCATTTTTTCCTAGGACCTTACTAGACATAGATCCCCTTAAGCCATCCTATCACCCTAAACCATAAATCAATCAACCTAGATCATGAAATATCATTCATATTATTTTCTTGCACGATCTTATATTATTGTTAAATTTGGTTGCCTTGGGCAACTTCACCAAATTTTCAAAACCTATTTGATCCCCCTTAAAAAATGCCATATTAGGACCCCTTAAGACATCCTAAAGTATGGCTTAAGGGGATCTATGTAGTAAGGTCCTAGTAAAAAATGGCATGGATTAAGTGAATTAAATTTGGTGAAGATTCCCAAGGCAACCGAATTTCATTAAGGTCCTAGGCAACTTCATCAAATTTTATTCACTTGAGCCATGCCATTTTGTCCTAGGACCTTACTATACATAGATCCCCCAAAGACATCATATCACCCTAAACTATAAATCGATCAACCTAGATCATGATTTATCTCATTCATATTATAATCTTGCACAATCTTATTAAATTTTTAAATTTGGTTGCCTTGGGTAACTTCACCAAATTTTCAGAACTTATTTGATCCCCTTAAGAAATGTCATATTAGGACCCCTTAATACATCGGTTTACAGTTTAGGGTGATAGGATGGCTTAAGAGATCTATGTCTAGTGAGGTCCTAGGACAAAATGACATGGATCAAGTGAATAAAATTTGGTGAATTTTCCCAAGGCAACCAAAATTTCATTAAGGGCCTATGAAAAAATGATGGCTTTATGGTTTAGGGTTTAGAGTTTAGAGTTTAGGGTTTATGGTAATAGGATGGCTTAAGGGGATCTATGTAGTAAGGTCCTAGGAAAAAAGGACATGGTTTAATGGAATTAAATTTGGTGGAGTTTCCTAAGGCAACCAAATTTCATTTTAAGGTCCTAGGATAAAATGAATGCTTTAGTGTTTAGGGTTTAGATTTTAGAGTTCAGGGTTTAGGGTTTAGGGAACTTAGGGTGAAGTTTGGGTGGCCCTTGGAATAATGGAATTGAAATTTAGTGAACAACATTTCCTTGTGGAACAGTTGATTGAGATAGCTCTTGTTTTGACTAACCAACCTAGATTAAGAAATCTCATTCATATTATAATCTTGCACAATCTTATTAAATTGTTAAATTTGGTTGCTTTGGGAAACTTCACCAAAATTTTAGAACTTATTTTATCCCCTTAAGAAATGTCATATTAGGAACCCTTAAGACATCGTTTTATGGTTTAGGGTGATAGGATGACTTAAGGAGATCTATGTCTACTAAGGTCCTAGGAAAAAATTACATGGCTTAAGTGAATAAAATTTGGTGAAGTTGCCCAAGGCAGCCAAATTTCATTAAGGGCCTAGGAAAAATTATGGCTTTAGGGTTTAGAGTTTAGAGTTTAGAGTTTAGGGTTTAGGGTAATAGGATGGCTTAAGGGGATCTATGTAGTAAGGTCCTAGGACAAAATTACATGGCTTAAGGGAATGAAATTTGGTGGAGCTTCCTAAAGCAAACAAATTTCATTTTAAGATCCTAGGATAAAATGAATTCTTTAGGGTTTAGGGTTTAGATTTTAGAGTTCAGGGTTTATGGTTTAGGGAACTTAGGGTGAAGTTTGGGTGGCCCTTGGAATAATGGACTTGCAAGTGAGTGAATTTTTTTTTCTTGTGGAACAGTTGATTGTGATAGCTCTTGTTTTGACTGACCAACCTAGATCATGAAATCTCATTCGTATTATAGTCTTAAATTCTTAAATTTGGTTGCCTTGGGAAACTTCACCAAATTTTATTCACTTGATCCATGTCATTTTGTCCTAGGACCTCACTAGACATAGATCCCCTTAAGCCATCCTATCACCCTAAACCATAAATCAATGTATTAAGGGGTCCTAATATGACATTTCTTAAGGAGATCAAATAAAATTTGGTGGAATTTCCTAAGGCAACCAAATTTCATTTTAAGATCCTAGGATAAAATGAATTCTTTAGTGTTTAGGGTTTATATTTTAGAGTTCATGGTTTAGGGAAATTAGGGTGAAGTTTGGGTGGCCCTTGGAATAATGGACTTGCAAGTTAGTGAACAACATTTTCTTGTGGAACAGTTGATTGAGATAGCTCTTGTTTCGACTGACCAACCTAGATCATGAAATCTCATTCATATTATAATCTTGCACGATCTTATTAAATTTTAAAATTTGGTTGCATTCAGCAACTTCACCAAATTTTCAGAACTTATTTGATCCCCTTAAGAAATGTCATATTACCTGACCCCTTAAGACATCAATTTATGGTTTAGGGTAATAGACTAACTAGTTTATGAATATTTTTTATTTTATGAATAGATTGACTATTTCCGTAATAGAAACACATAATTATGTATTATTAAAATTGAGTTTGATGTATATTTTAACTTGATATTTTATTAATTGAATATAAGATTATTCTATTTAAAAAATTTCTCATTAATATTTCTCACTTAAATGAATTTTATGATATAAAATGTATAGTAAAATTAATTAATGTTGAATCTTATTTTATTTTCGATTGTTTCAAATTGAAAGAACCTAGAAAAAATTCAGAAAAGAAAAATATTTAGATTCTTTTAGTGTCTAGGTGACTAGTGCAGATTGAGATTTTAGACTAGAAACTAGAAGCCTAATTAACAATTAATTGACTAGAATGAGAGTTAAGATTGTCAAAATACAAGAGACAAAACATGCAAACAAGAAATGGAAACAAGGCATGACTAAGATAGATCAAAACATAAAATAGAAATGAATGCAAATATTATCTAATTAAGTGACAATTGAAAATGGATTATACACTTGGATTTATGAATTTGCTAACTAAATTTGTAAACAAACATTGATAATTTATGAATTGCAACTATTATTTAACATATTGTTTTCTAATCTAATTATAATTTAACATTGAAAGTAAAGTTTAACAAATTGTAAATTCTTCATAGAATGCAAATAAAATTTAAAACATTTAAGCAATGCAAGTAAATATTTTTCATTATCAAATATTCTTCAGCTCGAAATCAGGTTTTTCAAATGCAAAATGATTTCTTTGATTTCAATTTAGGGTTTTAGCAAAATAAAATGTTTCAATTCAATATAGGGTTTCAATCTTAGCAATTAGGGTTTTTAATGCAATTTTTTGTTTCATTTGAAACTAGGGTTTTCAAATCCAATTTTTTTTGTTTGATTTGAAATTAGGGTTTCAAAAAGCAATTAGGATTAAATTCAAATGCAATTTTTTTTATTTCATTTCAATTTAGGGTTTTGTCAATGTAATTTTTGTTTCCAAGTTCAATTATGGTTTTCAAATGCAATTTTTTTTGGTTTGATTGAACAATTTAGGTTTCAAAAGAAAAAAATTGTTCTTAACATACAATTTAAGGTTGATTTTTTTCCTTTCTATTTAATTTCTTCAGGATTTCATTGCATTTTTTCATCTAATTCTACAAATAATCATTCTACTTTACAAGGAAATAAAATGCACAAAATGGTAAATAAATTGAAAAAAACATGCTAACACACATTATTGTATTAAAAAATTCAAAAACCCATAAAAAAAACAACAAAATTTGGGGTGGAGGCATACCTGGAGGTCGCTACATTGTCACTTTCATCCACCAGATGAATTTGAGATCCTGATTAGAATGAATTGAGTTTTGTTTTTTTTTAAATAAATACTATCTCAATACAGGATCCCAATTATTACAAAACATGATCTCTCTTTTTACAAATTGGGATCTCATTTTGTAATAATCGGGATCCTATTTCATGTCTGTCGGTTTGAGACCCTCTTACAAACGGGATCCCAATTTTTAAAAAATGGGATCCCGTTTTGAATTTAGGCTTGGGATCCTGTCTTTACAATGTTGATTTTTTTTTTTGGCTAAGGAAAAAACTTCCACATTTCATGGACTCAACTTCTTGCACTTACCCCTTTAATTTCTTTGAAACATAAAGCATGCTTGAATCAAACCTTAGACATGAAGTAATAACCCTATTATGAAGCAATAATCCTTTGATAACCATAACCTTGATATCAACACCATGTCTTTAACATTATCCTTTGCACCTTTCCTTCAACAAGGCATCATGATAGATTGCAATTTCAAGAACATTAGAACAAGTTGTCTTCGTAAAAATGCTATGCCATGAAGACATCAAAAACATGAAGGAATCAATTGCATGAAGAAAGACATCAACATCAAAGACTGAACCTTTTCTTTGCACCAACAATATTCATCAACATGAACCACATCAAACCTTTGTTTGAACCATGAACATAAAACCTTTCTCTTGTCTCCATGACCTTTGACATGAATTACAAATAATGCCAATTCCAACAAATATATACATTCTAAATACTCTCTATAGAATTTATGGACCCTTAGGGCTAATACTAGTGTGTTAGTGGAAATTGTCTTCATCATTGTCCCTACTGGTTTATGGTCTTCCTAGCCTTCTTGTCAGAAGTTGATGTCCCTAGATTATGTTTTTGTAGTGAATACGTGACAAATCAAACATATAAGTATTTTCTCTTTATGTATTTTTTAATTCAATGCTAATAAGAATAGTCTTCAATATTGTGGCAATTAGTCTAAATGATGAATACTGAGTAAAAGTAATAGACTCTAAAACATATTATTAGGTCATTGGAACTAAGCATATTTATGAAAAGAGATATATAAATTACTATAATAAATAAGGAAATTCATATCCTCACTTGGATGAATTAGGGAGCATTTAATATTCCTATGTTTCTTAACTCTAATATGCAAAATCATGAGTCAATCAAGAAGAAATTCCCTTGTATTAAACAACATAATTATATAGACCCTTTTTCCTTGAAAATTATGCAAGTATATGTGAATTGAGCTTTAATAAATCAAATGATGTAATTGAATGTTCTTCATATTGGACCTATGTAATGATTAATCTCAACCTTGCTACCATTACCTAATAAAAGAAGTAGTGGGACAATTAAATAAAGATAGTCATTTCGAGTAGTTGAATAATCTAATCTCATTTCCTTAAAATAAATTACATGAAAATAACACAAGTTATGTCATATGTTTATGTGACTCTCTTCTACTCAAATTAAATTAAGAGATAAACCCTAGGAGATCATGTTATCCAACATCTATTGAGACCTTACCTTTGACCATCAAGTCATATTTATCATACATAAATTATCCAATCTATGACCTAGACAATTATAAGAATAAGGGGTTGCATCATAGGGTAAAGGAAGTTAAAAAAACCAAGAATATTATTAGTATTATTTTTAATGGATTAGGTTTGGTCTAATGGATATAGTGTTGACAACCAAATAGAATCGAATTATATATCGACCTTTCTTAGAGCAAGATTATATCTATTGTGATATAATGGAGGTTGATGTCAAAAATTAATAGGATCATGATGCTTGATCATATTAGTAGAATAACATTGGAGCCATATTGAGGCTTCATAGGATTAATACATGGTGATTAGATGTTGAGTATTCCTATCGTTATCATTAGAAAATTTATCCTAATTATGATATTTGTTCTATTGGGTTATTCTCATAAATCAATGTTGAAGGGGTTTCTTATTGGTACAGTATAAAGGTTCAAGATATCAAGAACCAATACACATGCAATATCGAAGATTACCAAACCACGTTGTATTTATATTATCATGTTATAAAATTAAATAGGACCCTATATTATAAAATATGTGGTAATATCATTAGGTTACCAGATGTGGTATGATGTCCTTAATATATAATTGTAATGGGGTTTTAGGATGCTCACATTAAATTAGGAATAATAACTATGGTGAGGCTTACTTTAAGATCCTAATGTACATGGATGAAATCGACATGGTATAGGTTCACTAAATTGGGAACCGGTGTGTAGGTATCCTTGAAAGACCTTATGAGGAGAACTACATGTGAATTTTATCCATTTGGAAGTAGGTACGTAGGAGGTCCTTGGGCAAAGGATGTCCCTACAACCTCAAGTCCAAAGGGTGGGGGGATAACTCTGAGGTTGGGGTTGCTCCTAATTGGTTTGACCTTTCCTCTATAAGCTTCAGTTTGAGGCTGAAATGGGTACCGAATAGGTATGAAATGAGTTAAGGAAATCTAATAACTTGTATTTAATGCATGATGTGTTTTGATTAGTAAATGAATAAAGTAAGTGATTTAACTGCTTATAATTGGTAATTGAATATATGTATAAGTTGGATAAATTCCATCTAGTGTTGGATCCATGTGACCTTTATGTGTTATCAAAACTGACTCCATATCTAGAGGTCTCTATGTATAGGCTCGTGTATTTTTTTATTGTGATTTGTGATTCATGTTATGTATGACCCACCCAAGAGTGAACCTTTGGGATATTTGAGTGGTGAAAAAAAGTCATTGGAATGTGCCAATGACTGGTGTCTGGGCTACTACTAGAGACTAGCTGGAATTCACCCAGTTCACAGAGGTGAAGGTTGCTATGGGCTACCTTGGTTATGATTAAGATATGATCATAGTTGCACAGATAGGAACCTATCTATATCGGTAATGGTAATCCGAGACTAAACGTTGTATCAAGGGGGTTCACTAGTTGTCACTAAGGGCACGAAAGTGACCAGGGATAGTGTTACCTGAGATTGTGAAGAAGATAGCTGAAAATATCACTAAGGTCACAAGGTGGTATATGTTGGTAGCAACTTCTTCTTGGGTGGACAGACTTGTCACTAGTGGCCTATAGGAAATTGAAGTCGGAATCCACTGGGCTATGGTAGGTTCACTACTTGGGGAAACCCTTGGAATGCTGGATAAACCAATGGTGTAGTATGGGATGCACTGAATCCCCTTAACAATTGTTAGACTGTATACCTAGCTTTGTGGGGTTGAGGATGGACCTGCGGTGTAGTGTGGGATGCACCGAGTCCTCTTTCCATTTGTCCAATGGTGCAAAAGATCAGAGGAAATGATAGGACATGCAATGTAGTGTGCAATGAACTGATATTATTTCTATCTGGGATGCATTATGGAAATGGGTAAAAGTACAAACCTCTGTGACACTTTATAAAGGAATCGGCCAACATGAGAAAAAGTTCTCAACTTCAACCACATAAAAGTGGTATTTCTGTTTTTAATTTCAAAATGATGTAAACTAATAAAATTTAGAACTATATATTTATCAATTTAAAAGCAGATTTTGTTATGCTAAAAATTTCAAGAAAAAGTGACATTCAGTTCACATTAAGAAACAAATAGAAAAAAAAAATCATTTTCTTTTGATTTTTTTTTCCCAAATAGTTGACTTCAATAACTAGGGTATGGGAAAAAAATGAAATTTTGATGTATATTTTTCTCATAATAACATTTTAAAGTCAAACTAACTTGAATTTGATTGTTTTAAGTTCACATAAACTATTGTTTTTTATTTTTATTTTCAAAAAACAAAATATACCCTTTTGAAGAGGATTGTCTCCTTCAGGGCATCATATATTTTCTAATTTATTTTATGATGATTTACTATTTTTTATTTAATTTCAACTGAGCCTCTTTTTGACTTTGAACAACCCATTTGCAATATTTTAAAATATTTATTTACTAAAACTAATCCATGTAATGCCCTGCCAAGTAACCCTAAAGGAAGTTGCAATTAACATCATAAGCGAACCAATTTTTTTTTTTTTATAAAGTGCATTTAACATACACATTCACTTACTAGTTAACAACAACCTCTAAGGCTACAAGGTTAGGATTACTTAAACCCACACATACATATTACATATAACCATAGCCTTATGAACTTTATGAAGTAACCAACATACATCATAAGAATACCACATAACATAATAAGATAATCAACCAAGATACAGTCTCATAAACATTATCTTAAACCAATAGTTACATCACTCATTCCCAGAATGAGGCAATAGTACAAATTATTACAATTACAAAATTCCACCTCATAATCATAAGAGGGATAAATAACTTATACAAATTAAAATATTACAATGCAAGATAATACAACAAGAACCGCGAGCTGTCCATCTGGATGTCTCGCCACCAAGTACTAAAGATCGATGGGGACCCACCGGTTTTGGTGCATGTTCCACCCTACCAATGTGGTACCCGAAGGCCCACCCCCCATGCTCGGAGATAGTAACAAGGTAACATGGACTAAGATCTACAACCACTAACCAAAGACAGACTCATACTGACTCAAACTAACATAACCAACCAGATGAATTAACAAGTACAACTCATTCACCATACAAGTATGAATCAAGTACAACTCAAGTATAATACAAGTACAAATCAAATACAATACATGTACAAATCAAGTACAATACAAGTACAAATCAAGTACAATACATGTACAATTCAAGTACAATACACAAAATAATTAACAACAGTTGTCATAGATAGAGTGTCATCGCAAGGTTTGTCATGAGATCTCCTTTGCGCATTCTTCATAGGCTCCGGCACAAGTAATCCTAGTCGCCTCAACCGAATCCCGACACTCATACTCACTCATGCGGAATCAACTACCTCTCGCAAGAACTAGATAGTTGATCTTGCCATTCCAGGCCTTCTCACTCATCCCAAGTCTAAACAAGCCCTTGTGTCTATGAGTGAGGATAAAATTATCTTGATTAATGTGAGAAGTTAGTCCTAATCTTCTAAGTACATTATTTTAATTATCACTTGTTTAAATCACTCCTGAAGGTTATCCAGTTTACCTCTTTGGGCTCTGGCGCCTAACAGAAGCCACTCTTCTATTCGACAACACACACCCAAACAATCCACCAAGGGAACCACAAGTGCATACCAACTAGGCATCATAATCCACTCCAACATAAGGAGGATACAAATAATATAACTCACTCCATACATCTTGGAGGCAACAACACATAGTCCACTCCTTTCACAGGAGGTACAAAATATCCCACTCCAAACATCTTGGAGGAAATAACACATAGTCCACTCCGTTCACAGGAGACAACAAGATGAAACCACATAACAAGGTCACCCCATACAAGGAGACACAGATCCCATAATCCGCTCCTAAACCAAGGAGGTGCAAACATCCCCGTTCATGAAAACCGGGTAAAACTGAACATGCACTACCCAAGGGAAAACAACTGGATGACATAAAGATTCAATAACCCTTATCCTCTAAGTTCTTCTAGAAGACTTATAATTTAGGACTAACACTAAATCCCAAAACCAACAATGCAACTTGACGACATAACAACAAAAGCATTCAAGTCATCAATTAAATCTAATATTTGGATTTCCTAAATCCATACTCATTCAATAGGTAGTGTAGAAAAGTCAAAGTCATGATAACTAGATCATCTAAAATAAACATAACCCCTATTTCCCTTTTCATTATTGGAAATCTAAAACAATTAAACTTACTTCCTTTTACTAAATACAAAGAATTAAATCTTTTAAGATAAGCATGAGGAAGATACTACTTTTGGATATACTAAATCCATATCTCTTTCATAATCCAATCATAATGATTCAATTAATCTAAATAGAAATTAATAAATAACATAATTGATTGCCTCATCAATAAAACAAATTCTTAATTTACTTTTAAATCGACACAAATCCATGCAAGTGAACTTTTTCCATTTCCTAACCAAATCTTACATCTCATTCAATTTTCTATTTAACACATTCAATCACTTCAATGTAATAACATATTGTTTCTCTGTCCATTTTTCATATACACTAATCAATCCATTTTTAAATCTCTATTCAATAATACATTGCATGCATCTCATTAAAATAAAATACGATAATGAATTTTACACTGAATATATATATATATATATGCTCCATATTATATAGACACCATTAATATTCCATTCACAATGACTAGATTACTCTATGGAACTAAATAAAACATAATAACTATTTGTCTTTTTCAATATAGTTAGTTCCTAAATTTACTTTTAATGCAACCTAGCACTATCGCAAACAATCTTTTCAATTTTCTATCCGGAGTCTATGTCTCTTCAACTATCTATTTAAAACATACAATTTCATCAATGTACAAAAATATGTTTTGGCTTATCTCTTTGACTACGCATTCAAAACTTATCTTTTAAATTCTTCATGCAAAACTAAATCACACGCACTTAAATAAAACAAGGTAAATACTGATTGAAAATACTCATGAATATATATATACATCTCAATATATTTTCTTCAATCATATTAACAAAATAAATATTTTCTTTTAAATCAAGTAATTACTTCTATTAAAAAATATCTTTCTTTATACATTTTCTACACATACTAATCATTTCTTTTAAAACACTAATAATACCCAATTTGCAAACAACAGAATAAAATAGGATAAAATATTATTTATTCTCTCAAATGGATATATACCTTCACTATATATCTACTAAATATAAATTAATATATTTAAATATATTTAATCATTAACATTTCTTCTATCTTTACAGAATATTAAATTGTTTAATTCAAAATAAAATATCCCTTATCACTAATTTTCCAAAATATAAATATATATTTTTCCAATTAAATCAAATTAATAATTGGACCTTTCACACATGAATTTAAATTCCACAATTAAATTTTAAATTATGCATTATCTAAATCAAATATTTAACTCCTTCAATTAAACTTTAATATGCCATTTTAAAATAAACAATAATTTCCTCATACGTTTATAATATTAATTCTACTAATCAAATATACAAATTTTATTTAAAATAATATAAATAAATATAATACTTTAGTATTATAAATTATAATATAAAATATTATTAAATAATATTTTACTATTATAATAACAATACCTAAAATATTAATATTTATAAATATCAATTTATTATTATTTTATTTTCAGAACAGCCATGGGAAAATAATTTAACAACAGTCTCATGTTTCAAGCATAACTCAAAAACTACAATTTGGGTATTTGAGATTTTTGGACAGGGGTTAGAAAATTACAAAATGCAAAAACATTTTAAATTTCTTAAAAACCCAGTTTATGAAAGTAAAGTTATAGGCGACGCAATCAGACCATTTTCCCATGAAAATATAATTATACTGCAGATTTTAAAATCCGTTTTTTTTTAATAATAAACAAAAGTTTCATTTTCTGAAAACATTCTAAATGCATTGTTCAATCTCTATGTTTGATTTCAATAATAATAAAATCAATTTCTCCAAATAATTTAAATTCAACTAAAGTTTTCACAATTTTCATTCAAGAATTTTCACAAGCAAAGGCTGTAAATTTGTTTAATTCTTTTCTTCTAATATCAAGTTTGTTTTCTAAACAGATTTAACAAATAAATCTTTAATCACTACTATTTAAAAAAAAACAATCAAGAACAATAAAATACAAAGAGAAAAACCTGGTACAAGAAGCTACAGGAAGAGATGAATTTTTGATGCAAGCCTCCTCCAAAGATTTCCTGAATTTTCTTCAATCCTCCAACGAATCCAATCCAAAATCCAACAAATGCAAACAATCTTTCCTTCAATCAATTATACAATCAAAATTTCTTCAAACCCTTGTGCAAATTTTCCAAAATTTCTTTTCAGCTGTAAAAATGTATTTTTCTTAAAAAAAAACTTTCTGCCCTAAAATTAAAACATATATTCTTTATAAATCAAAAATACCTAATTCAACCCTAATTCACATTACATGCAAATTAGATATTTCAATTTCAATATTTACAACCCTAATTCACATTACATGCAAATTAGATATTTCAATTTCAATTTCAATTTCAATTTTAATTTCCATTTCAATTTCACTTTTCAAAAACCCACTTTCAATTTAAAATGAAATTTCAAATAATAAATTAATTTCCAAAGTTGCAACCAATTTCTCAAATAAACATTTAATTACAATTTCTAATTTAATTCTCACACGTTGGAATTAAATTCCAAAATTAATTCTAATTCTTTTATTTCTTTTCATTCTCTTGCATCACGTTTAATTAATTAATTTAATTATTTAATAACTAAATTCAACCCCTTGGATCAAATTTAATTAATTAAATAAACTAAATATAATTAATTAATTTAAATATAAACTTTTATCCACATTGCATTATTTAAATTAAATAACCATCAACATGATTTAAATGCAATTATTCTAAATATCTATTTCCAACTCAAGAATGCTTGAGAATTAAATAACATCAAAGCAAGACATACAATGAATCAACACACATAATTGATGACACACTAAGACTAGGGTATAGACTTGACACATGTTACCTAGCTACTATCTCCCGTTCAACTTAACCGTTGGATCGACACGCTCAAACCTGTGAAACCAGGTGGAGTCGATGTCATGTACCTGCAATCCTGCAACCAAGTAAACAACATCATACGATATATCCAGCATATAATACACACTGTGAAAAAGGAATTACGGATTCGCAGGGCGCTCACAAGCGAGTGATGCGAAATCGTCCTCTTCACCAATACACTCATCGAAACTGACACTTCCATCATAATTCCAATAGTCTCATAATAACATCTCATGCTAACTCTACAACATCATTAATCCATAATACATGTGAAACAATAATCAGATAACTACATCCCACAATAATGTTGTCGCTCAATAGTAGCGATCAAAACATCATAACAAAATGTATCAAATATCAAAGTAATTGCAACCAAACATAGCATAAAACAAATTGAACAAGAAGCAAAACGGAGGGGTATTACAATCCATATATATATATATATTTGGATTCAGCACTATCAGCTCTACAAAAGGGTATTTTTATTTTATTTTTTAAATAATTTTGATTGAAGAAATATTTAGTAGAAGTTGAAAATTTGAGAAAATTTGAGAAAATGGTGACTTTGTTGCCATGTCACCTGCCATGTAGATTTATTCGGTCGAACAAGATTCGGTTGAATCCTAATCATCTGAATACTATCTGGCTGAACCATATTCAGCCGAATACTATTCGGTTGGATCATATTTAGTCGAAACATTATTTTTTTCGAAAAAAATTAAATTATTGTTTCCATTTTCATCGAATTTCTTTTCGTTTTCATCCAATTTCTAATGAAACATAGAATGGTCAACTTTCTAATTTTTTGAATTTTTTTTTTAGATTTCTCCCATTTTTTGTCCAATTTTTATTGAAATAACTATTTAAGTTAGCTTTTATTAGTCTTTTTTTTAGGTTTTTTCCATTTTTTAATGAATATTTCTTTTTTTTTTAAAAGAAACTTTTATGATTTTATTTTTTCTCTTAAATCACTAAGCATTTAATATTGAACAATTGATACTTTTCTAATCATTTGCATTTTTCATAGGCTATCGAGTCAAATAGGAAAATCAAGCATCTGAAACAAAAGATTTGGTAATTTTCTTTAATTTATTTTTTGTTTTGATGTTTATATGTTCACTATTAGATTATTTTATGTTCATGCTTATATTTTTATTGTGTTTTACTATAAATATTTTGAGCTAACGCTTGGACTAACAAGTGGTGTAGTTGTTGACTGTCAAAGACTAATATTGAAAAACTACTAATCTGTGGTTTGGGTAAGTGCAAGAAGTTGGGTCCACGAAGAGGGGAAGTTTTGGCCAAAAAAAAAAATCTCGCAGAAAACGCATATGCGTTATTAAAAAATGCATATGCGTTATGCATTGGGTACCCGAGCCTAAAAAAATGCGTATGCGTTATAAAACGTGTACGCGTTATAAAACACATACGCGTTTTTGAGTGCATACAAATCATTTATTTTTAAAAAAATACTTTTTAGAAATGCATACGCGTTTTGCTTTTTAGAAACGCATACGCGTTTTAAAATGCGTATGTGTTTGTCTTTTCAAAACGCGTACGCGTTTCTAAAAAGCATTTTTTTTTTTAAATAATCAAACAAATAAAAAGCACATGTGTTTTGTAACGCGTACGCATTTTTAAAAACACATACGCGTTATTAAAAACTTGAATCTCCAACCCACTTCTAGCCTTGGTTTTAGGCTCGGGAAAGGCTTGGCAATCCAAGCCTTAGCCTTTGACCTGCAACTAAAAAACTAAGGCAGATTAAAGAAGAATGTCCATCTTTGACAATATGGTTGATGGACTTTTTTTCTGAATCAATCTATAAAATTAAAACCTATTATAGAACACAATTTCTAGTTTCCAAATATATAATTTTTATTAATATTGGATTATATTTGATATTTTTAAATTAATTTCAAAGCAAACTAGTCCTTAAACATGAAATATCAGACTTTTTTTGTTTTTTAATAACTTTTTTTTGGTGAAGTTTCTTGTAAAAAAAATTATATGACATCAATCTTTAGACAATTCTTTACAGAATGAAAAAAAAAGTTTCAAAAAATGTTTAGTTTAGGTCAAATTATGTTGTCCGTACACGTTGATTTTTAAAAACAACAATTAAGGCCAATAAAAATTTAATAAAAAAAAAATATATTCAACAAAAAATTACAAAAAAAATTCCTCATCAATCTTCATGTTGTTAGCTCTCTTTCCTCAAAAGGAATTAGCAAAATACTTTTATTTGGGTCAAAAAGTGGTGTCCATACATGTGCATGGTATGGTAAAAAAAAGGGACTTTTAAAAAGTGGTTTTTATAGATCCGTATCAAAATTTAATTTCTACAATTTGGGTATTTGAATAATTTACATATTTAGAAACTAGATTCAAAATTCAAAATTTCATATTTCTGATTTTTTTAAAAATTCATTGTGTAAGTGCCTCAAATTTTCAGTCCAAGTGTGACAAATTATGAAAAACAACAAAAACAATTCCACTTTTTGAGCTTTTTGTGGACCCAACTTCTTGCATCAGCCCATTTTGCAGAATGTTTGCCCAAAGACTTTTTATTTTTGAAACCAATTGTCTTTTAGCTTAAAACACATTTCAATTGGTTTTTTTAAACGAATAATTGTCTTTCGTCATATAGATTTAACTAGGGGATGAATGCACACTATTTTTTATGCTTGAGATGGTAGGGAGTATGCTCTCACCTTGTGCGAACTTGGTGATCAGAAACCAGACCCATCATCTTTGTATGTGTTTAATCCTTTAGAGGGTCTACCTTGGTGGGAAAAATTACTCACCCCAAGGAAATGACCCAACCGGTAATAGGGTAAAGCCAAGCTACTTCCATCCGGTATATAAAATGGGTGCTTGAGGAAATTTTAAGTACCACGAGTAAGGATGTGTTATGCCAACAAGTGAATCCCCATAAACCCTATAGAGTGTAACCTCTCTAGGCTATTAATCCTCCTTATCGGAGCTAATCTTGTTGCATGTATAACCACTCGAACGGATGCCCTTACTAGACACCTCTTGTTATAGTTGGAAAAATCCCTCTATTTGCTGGTGCAAGAGGTCGGACCTTTGAAGTCATTCCACATACTTATGGTTCTTAGTAGAGATGAAGAGTTTGTCATGGGAGATTCATGAGAAATCAAAGCTTGGTTGACCCGAGAATTGAGTGTCATGTAAGGAGGAGCCAATGTGGCCAATCTTCTAAGTCAGCCACTAAGAATAAGTGTACCTGGAGAAATCCAAGTGGGAACTTAGCGAATATTGTCCTTGCCAAACCTAGGATTGTGCATGATTGTTTTCATCTTGAATCAAATAACAAACTAAAAAAAATTCTTTCTGCTATGTCTTGCATATGTGTTCAAAAATAACTCTCAAAAAAACATCACACTTAGTAATTTGCAACATTTTAAACTTTGCAAACCCCAAAAGGTCAAACAATCGAAACATCCAACATGAACCTATCACTAAAATCTTTTGGGGGCATCATCCTTTAGTTCTGATCTTTCAATCCTTGCATTCTACCTAGTTCTTGCATTCCACATAGTCCTTGCATATCCTCCACACTTTCATATCAAGTATTTCTCAAACAAACCTTTAGCTTGCACTTAGACTACTCTTCCCAAGTCTTGAAATCAAACCATTGGTTATCTATCACCCACATCACTTGAGGTTAATCATCCTTAAGTTAGGGAATATACAATTATCCTTGAGTAGGGAAATCCTTTTGGATTCCATCATAACCAACTTTGGACCTTGTGTTTATCCATCATAACACAAGTAAATCCTTTACATCATAACCAACTTTGGACCTAGAGTTTCCTTTGAACTCTTGCATTCTTAGCTTGTCATATCATACTATACCATTTTCATATCCCATCTTAGAATCATATCCTTTTATTGCTTCCTAGTCTTAGGTCTCATACATTATCTTACCTTAGATTGAAGATTAGAACAATCACATATGACCCCTAGATCAAGAAGAGTCGAGCACAATGAATGATAAGGCCAAAATATCCTATCAACTAGGATCATCCACTTTTATCAAATCAGGTTTTCTCATAGAGGAGAAGATTCTAAACAATAGTTTCCACATACATCTTGTTTTCATAGTAAAAATTAGTCATACCTCCAAGATATTATGGGACACTTTATCCATTACAAACATCAAAAAATTTGAATGCACGTTATTTTTGTATGTAGGTGAATTCAAACCTAATAATTTTTTGACGAGGAATAAAAAGACAAGAACAAGGTTGTATGATCGAAAAAGAGATAGTAGATATGTGGATGAAGGAACATCTTTTGAAGAAGAACCCATGGAAATTGTTGATGACCAAAGAGTACAAGTACCAGGAAAAACTAAAGGTGGTCATAGAAATATTTTCCTTGGTATGATAAATCTTATAGAGATGGATGAGGAATCCCTTTTTAATAATATTTCATCTGAAGATATGTTATCTGAAAGCACAGTAAAATTACAGTGTTAAGGGATGAATATTTTGAAGAAAATTCTATAGTTGGAAGAGCACAATTATTTGAAAAATTATTTAGGAGGAAAGAAATGACCCCTGTTTTGGAGTTGTTAGGGGTTGATAATAAGAAAAAGTCATCAAGATCAGTAAAGAAAACAATAGTTGAAAACCTGCAAGAAGCATTGAATTCTATTGAAAAAAAGAGTCGAGTTGTTGATTTAAGTGTTGTACGTAGAGCATTGTTGATGGTAATTTCTAGTAAGAAGTTATCACATAGAAGACAAGTTAAAGCAGTTTCTAAATTACTCAATGTTTCTAGGAGAACTGTTCAAAGATATATCAGAAAGAGAAATAGATTAGATGGAAATATTGAGAATAATTGGGTAAATATTTGCAGGGTTCCCCAAAAAGATAAAATATCAGAAGATGTAAAGGAACAGGCGATTGAATATTAGACCAGCCACTCTTGTGTTTCTTCCAATAGAAGGGACACTATACAAATAAAAGGTTTAGATGGTAATAAAATTTCACATCCGAAATATTTTATAGATACAACTCAAATTGAGATTTTTGAAGCATTCAAACAAGAATTTGCAGATGTGAAGATTTGTCAAAGGATGTTTGAGAGGCTATGAACAAGTTTTGTACGTATAAATAAGATACCTGAGACTTTTTGTTGTCGAAATCATGTTGAATTTCATCTACACCTTCAGACATATAGAAAATTTATGGTAGTGATCAATCCAAATATAGTCATCCTTGGAAGTACAACACAATTTGTGAAGTCTCTTCTATGTGAAAAATCAGAAGATTCAGATGAATTGAAAGTGCAGTGCATAAAAAATATATGTAATGAATGTGGAAATTTGAAGAATCTTTTATAGGTTGACAATATTGATCATTCAATGCAAGTTGTGTGGAAGAGATTTGAATATGAGAAATACTCAACAAAGTTAGGAGTTGAGACCAGAAAAATTGTTCTCAAAGAGAGTGAGTTGTCTTACAATGAGTTTATGAACAAATATTGCAATATCATATATCCACATATTCAACATTTTCATGGTGCTAGATGGAAAGCTAAGGAATTTCATGACTCAAAGAATTGCTTTCCAATAGGTTGTATTCTCTATATTGTTGATTTCTCTGAGAACTATACATTTAGTCCTCAAACTGTGATCCAAAGTCAATATTACCATTCAAAGCAAGTTTCAATATTTGTACAAGTTTGTTATAGGCATGTTGAAGAACATTTGGATGGTCTACAAAGTATCAAAGATGAACGAATTATCATCAAAGACGTTCACTTTTATATCGGTAATGATATAGGTCATGATAGAATCTATGTAGCCCATTGTTTTGTAATGTTTTTTGAAGACCTGAGACGATGTCAAATAGATGCTTCACAACACTGGATATGGTCTAATGGATGTGTTGGTAAGTGTTGATTTAATTTGTTTAAATTATATGTTTATTTGTTTACTTAACTTGTTCAGACTTAATTAGTTGTATACATGTAGTCTATTTTTACTATCTTGGTTTTAAATGAAATTGGTTGTAATGTCACAGGACAATTTAAGTCAGCAAAATCTTTTAATTGGTTAAGCCAACAACAAATTAGACACGGAATAAAATTTTTGTGGAATTTCTATGAGAGTGGACATGGAAAATGAGAGCATGATGGAGTTGGAGCATGTGTGAAGCATGCACTTCACCAACATGAACTTGCAGGTAACACCATATGGATTTTTAGAAAAAATCTAATTATGTTTTTTCAACTAGAAAACCTCTTAACTTGACATTTCACCAACATGAACTTGTAGGTAATGCCATAAAGAATGCACATGAAATTTTTGAATGGTGAAAAATTAAATTTTTTGCCCGTGACTCAATATACAACACACGATATTTTTGGGAAGTTAAAGGTACATAAATGAATTTATTTTATGAATTTCAATGTGTACATGATTTGAATTTTCAATTTTATACACTTTTTAATTGGATGTTTGAAATTTACAGATATTGATTGATCAACTCTTACTAATTGTCAAATAATTAGTGGTATTAGAAGTTTGCATCAAATCATGACAGTAGGACATAGTAGGCCTCCAGTAATTCAAGTGAGAGAAAAATCATGTTTTTGTGTTGATTGCATTGAGAACAATGCAAATAGTCTACAATGTGAGAATATTATAGATGTGTATGTTTCACAATGGGAAACAAAACAATTAGTGGAAACATCAAACCCTTTTGAAGATAATGACATTGTAGATATCTATGATCCTCTGTATTCAGTTGATTACGAATGTGTATCAGATTTAGTTGTTAAAAGTAAATATTAAATTTTTTAATTAAATTTTAGTTCTTGCAATTGATTTATACTCTACCAAAGTTGAACATGGTTTACTACATGGTGTGTACAAGAGATATTTTTGGTGTTCTTGTAGATTCTGGCAATACAGAAGGTGTAGATTACTATCTACTAAGATGTACGAAACCAAAATGCAAATTGTCAGAATCAATGACAGATGGTGATGGATAAGAGTATCCTACTAGAATAGTGGTTTTTGAAGGCACATACTATCAACAAACAAAGATAGATACAAATGGAATTATATTTATTGATTATATGCTAGGTCAAAAGGTTTTACATTATAGTCATTTAGCTATAGCAACAAGATTAAATCTTGAAACTTTACCAAAAATAGGATGTGCCAAACAAAGGTGGAGGTTGCCTATTGAAGACCATGAAAAGATTTTAGAGATAATAAAAGATAGAGAGGATCCAGATTATATGTACCAAGAAATTTAAGATATTTTTGTACATATATATTTTATATGACAATATATACATGTAACATTTGGGGATGAGGTCCCCCATTTGTGACCTCACCAGTTCATAGCTCTGAGTTAAAAGCATTTACCCCTTGAATAAAAAAAAACATTTGGACCTAAATTTGAAAATATTTTTATTTTATGTTGAATTCAAATAATTTCATTCAATAGTAGCCCATGAAGCTTTCTTTTTTGTTATCTTATTTGCCTATAAATATTTCTTAAGGTGATCTTATATGTGATCTTATTTTCCTATAAAGCTTTCTTAAGGTCAGTTTAACCTCGTGTTTGTGGATATCTTTGGTGAATAATTATAACGCATAATTTTGATCTTAATGTCCCTTCCTATGTTGGACTGTGAATCACAAACACATACTTGTTAGCATTGAAATGTTCATGTAACATCATAGTATCAGAGATAGAATATTAAAATTTATAAATAACTTTGTCATTTTCAAGTGAATTAAATATTTATTTGTAAATCTAAATATGAAATTTAAGTTTTGGTTAAAAATAAACATTTAATCCTTTATCAAGCTCAAGCACCTTAGTTAAAATGGAATTTTACTTGATTTAGTAAAGTAAAAATGAATTTGTGAAGTATGGTACACATTTATCACTATTTAAGTTTTAATTAGACCAGTTATAAGAGACCTTCATATAAGAGAATTAATTACACCTTCAAACCTCTTCCATGTGGGTATTATATAGAACACTCATTTGCAACCTATGAGATTTATTCCTTCATTTAAATCAACTAGATCTCAAGCCTTGCATTTACGCAAGGTCATCATCTCCTTTATCACGGAATCTATCCAATACTTTTTCTCCTTTAAAGAGAGATTATTTCACAAATATAAGTGCATCACTAAAATTAGTTAAATTAAATGTGTACACAATAAAAAATTGGAGAGATATACCTTTCAAATAGTTTATGTTCTCTTGTGGACCTTCTTAAAGGAAATGAAGATAGAGACTCTCATTTTATTCTTCTAAATTTTCCTATAATTTGTTCATCATCTTTGGCTCCTTCTTATCCAACCTATTCATTTCCCTATTCATCTTCACCTTAACTTTATATCAAATTGTATTGTGTCCTCTTATATTTTTTCTTGATCTCAAATCTTGTTTTTTTTTCCTTATGAGTTTCCACAAGCACCTTATATTCCTTATGCTTAAAACACTTGCTTATGAAACACACATTCTCACCTATATATTTATTCTTCAATGCTTTTATCCTTTCTCACCTAGATGCATATCAAATAATTCATTTACATAATCAAAAGTCATGGTATAGCTACATTAAGTAGTACCATCCAATCTAAATAAATTACCATGCCTAATACCCAATTAAATTACAATCCAATTATGTTTGCAAAATTATTCAAATTATTTAGATAAATATACCCCCATATCATTTGATCTCAAACCTTGTATTTTTTCCATATGAGTTTCCACAAGCACCTTAAATTCCTTATGCTTAAAATACTTGCTTATGAAACACACATTCTCACCTATATATTTATTCATCAATGTTTTTTATCCTTTCTCACCTAGATGCATATCAACTAATTCATTACATGATCAAAAGTCATGGTATAGTTACACTAAGTAGTACCATCCAATCTAATAAAATTCATGGTATAGATGCATAGTAACTAATTCATTTACATGATAAAAAGTCATGTTTGTGCGTAAGAAAATAAACCAAATATTTTCTTGAAAAATCACCAATGACAAGTGATGATATAATATAGATGGTTTCTAAGATATATGAATCAACTCTAAGATCCATTTTTCTATATGAGAATTTAACTTTATTTTTCTTGTCAAAAGTCATGGTATAGTTAGATTAAGTGGTATCATCCAATCCAAATAAATTACCATGCCTAATACCCTTTTCTAAAACCAGATCTCCCCTAACCAATTTTTAACCATGATTATCATAAATAATATGGACAATATTATCATTCATCTTAAAATTTTAAATATGATTTTTGGCTAAACCATGAACGTGCAACACATTAGTTAGTGTCTTCATTGTGCCATCACTAAGAAAATATCCAAAATCATCAGATGCAAAAGCTACTGGACAAAACACCATAATGTGAAACCATAATGTAAAATGTATATATATTGTGAAACCATAATGCAAAATGTATATATACTATAAAACATAATAAGATGAACCATAATGTGAAACCATAATTTGTAAAATTTATATAATGTGAAGATCATCATCTAAGAACCATAATGCAAAAAATCACAAAATAAAATGTATAACAAATCATGTGTTTACATGTCAAAAAAGTGAAAGTGGAGGATGCCTAGTATGATTGTGGATCAATTTGTCTCCTGATCCCTATCTGGATCCATGTCCCAATCTCTCTCTAGATCCGTCGCCTGATGCCTCTCTTGATCCATGTCCCGATCCACCTCACTGCACAAGAAAGTACATTAATTAATTTAATGTACATGTGTAAATGTAAAGTCATCTTAAATTTTTGTACTTTCAATGTTTGAATATATCAAGTACTGTAAATAATATAAATGTACCTCAAATGTAGCATGCATAAGATCATTTGTATGCTCCAAATCTCCAAAGCGTGCCAAATCCTGTGAATTTTTATAATGCAAAATATATAGATTATTTGAAAGTACCTGCATCTCACCCTCAAGCACTCTACCAATTTCACTAAGGTCATGTGAATGCAGAGTCACATCAGGGACACCTGTAGTAGGTAATGGACCAATGCCAAAGAGAAGTGAGTTGTATGGGCCATGTACATCATGTGCAGTAACCTCAACCTGATGTTGTGCAAGGACTATAGGCTGGTCTGGAATATGTTGATCATCCTATGAAGCCACCTCACCCCGACCCGAATGTCTACCAAAATTTTGTCTAATATGAGTTGGTACAACATCTAAAGGAATCCCATATTCACCACTGATAAACCAGTATGATAATAGTAAATCAGTAATGGAAAGTGAAGTAACATTACATACAGTGGCTTCACTCATCTGGGCCACATCTGACGATGATGGTAGCTCTACACGAATGTAGGGATCATAATTGGCAGATGTAGCCTCAGTGGGAGGAAGGATAATCTATGGACGTAATGAGTATTTGCCTACATGACCAGATGAAATCTGATTGACCTGAGTAGAAATTATGGTAATGTTGTCATAAAGGTCAAATCTGATAGGTGTTGTTGCTATACCTCTTGCTACTAATAGTTCCAAATGTTTTGGAAGAACCAAAAGGTTTGGACCAACTAATGTCATCATGTTGACGGGCGATGGAAAATCTACACATCTGAATTGAGATTTGTCAACAAACCTCTCTTTTTCATATCTAACATGTGAAGGAATAGATGTGTAGTCCACATCTAACCCTAAATGAAACTCAGCATATAGTTTTTTACATAAATAAAGTGGAAAATCATCATTATGTGGCCATCTGTGATGGGCTGCCAACCATTTGGGATATATAAACAAAGCCACAAGCTCATATGTACATCTAGTAACAACATATCCTCTAAATTTTTTGTTCCATATAGTGAGGGAACATGTTTTGCACATTATGTGTTGAAACTCTAGTACTAATATCATCAATTTTCATAGTACCAATAACACTGTTGGAAAGGGACCTATAAAACTCCTCAGTGTTGACCTCATCATATGGATTATAAGATCGAATTTTGTGAATCATACGTTGGATCTCCTATTGAATCCTAACTAAACTATCTCGATTAGAGATATTAGTGGAGTTTTGTATTGTTTGGTCCAAACATTTCAAATCATTCTCTAATCTCTTAATACTATCATTATATAGATTACACCTAGCCTCAACTTGCTCTTGAGATTGAATGGCATGATGTAATCCCTGATCATCAACCATTTCTATATAAACAGAAAGATCTGCACATTTAATTAAAATTAAAAAAATTACAAATATGTACTTATTTTATTTATGTAAAAGTAAAATATGCAATAACCATTTTATAAGTAAGATGCTCCATAGGAAATTATAAAAAATAGGAAATATGAGCAATTAGTAGCTTGAACGTCATGAAGTAAAAATAAGAACAATTTTAAGTTCATTCAACTATCTATGAAAAAGAGGGAGAAAGGGAGAAACTGGGATTAAATTTGACTAACTTCATATGAAATTTAAAGTCTTAAACAAAGAATCTCACGTATTATCATTTAAAATTGCAAGGTATCTCTAAATTCCAAATAAAAATCATAGAAGTGTATAATATAGGATAAGAGTGTATGATAAAAGAGTGCATGATTAATTATAATGCATCTATATAAGTAGGGATAAGGAGGTAATCATACATCTTAAGTGTTTATCCTTTTGTCATTACACACATCTAGGCCTTTTGGGATGCCTCAGTAAGTGAATGTATAATACCATTCTTGATGATGGTGTACATTCAATACAATAAATGATCAATCAAATACTTTATTGAAATAATATTGGAAGGCTATTAATTGGAGTTATGTGAATGGATAAGTGAAAATAGTTATAGTAGAAATTTTGGTGCCTACAATGTATTTTAGGATATTACTTAAACAACTCTATAATTTCATTTAAATGCATTATTTTATAAATATGTTTAGGTGGTGCATTTAAATAAAATTATAGTCATACTTTCTTACATTACGTTGTAAGTCGTATCCTAAAATACATTGTGCTAGGCACCAAAATTTCTACTATAACTAGTTTCACTTATCCATTCACATAACTCCAATTACTAAGGGTAGTAATTGGAGTTATGTGAAAGGATAAGTGGTGCAAGAGCACCTAGGAAACACCTAGGAAGCACTAGGCAATAGGAAGAAGTCTAAGATGCATTTTGTTTTATTGTATTTCCATGAAGGTCATGTTGACCATTGGAATTGAGTTAGAGGCTTAATAATATGCCTTGGTCATGAGTGATCAATAGGTTAAGGAGGGGAAAGGTTTGATGAGTTTGGAAACTCACTTTTTCTAGTTTTCTTTGCATAGGCAAAAGTGGCAAAATGAAACATTTTACACCTTTGCCACTTTGTAACCAACATGTCTGACCAAGGGGAATTTAACTACTTTTCTAACCTATATAGAGAATGCCTCGACCTGTGTGAAAGGTTGGAAGCTTTTGTAATTTCAAAAATTCATGAATGTTAAGTGTGGACAGTGAGAAGAATTGCTTAAAATTTCTCTGTTTGCTTTGTATTTGAGTGATCAGGAGTGATCATGGATCTATAACATGTTGTAGAATGTAGAGCAGGTGTGGTATAAGTTGTTTGTTGTAGTATTAAGTTTGTGTGTTCAATTTGCAGGTGTGTTTGGTAGTTAATTTATTGTTTTTTTGAGTTGCTGACCTGACTGGCAACTGATCAAGAATGGAGACTTAGTTCTCTTTCCTACAGTTCCTGGTGTACGAGCTTTTGGGGAATGAGGCTAGACTCCATGGTTGTAAAAATAGTAGGTCTAGGAGTAGTTAGGAGTCTAGGAGGCATGAAGAAAGTTTACTCCTAGGCGAGCTTGACAATGCCTGGCTAGGAGAGACAATAAGTGCAAAGCACTATCAAATGCAGGGGTTCCCATTCAAAGCAAGTTTCTTGTTGGAAAGGGATGGAGTGATGGTCACCAAGCTATGGGTATGTTGATGAGACTCCATCAATTCATTTGGTGAGAGGAAACCTTGACATTCTATAAGAAGACAGGGAAAAGACCCAAAATGACCTAGGTTTATGCATATTTCCAGTTTGAGGCATTGTATGGACAGTGGAGACCCAAGGTTCCAAAATTATTTGAGAGAAGGGTATAGGTGTCAATAATCTAAAGGAAATCATGGTTTCACTTTGGAGAACTTAGGGACACAATCCTATTTTCTCAGAGTTGGAGGCCTAATTGGGGCTCAAAGGCTAGAAGCCTTTTTAACCCTAGGTGAGGGTTTGGTGAAAGCGATGGAAGAATGGAGTTTGGTGAACTTACAAGAACTCTAGGAGGATGGTGTGAAGCTAGTAGAAACATCTCTACACCCTTGCAAAGAATAAATTGGAAGTTAGGAGCAATTAGCCTTTAGGGAAGATTAAGGGCTAAGGAAGAGTTAGTGGCATTGCACCAAGATTGTCTTGTTTGATTGAGAGTGAGATGATAGTGGGGCTGGCCAGTAGAACTAGGGGTACCTATACATGAGGTAGGGCCTAAGTGGTGGAGACACCTAGGAGATCTTGAAGACAAGGATCCAGAGCACGGAACAGTGATTGTTCCATCCAGCCCTACCCTATCAATAAGTGAAACTAGTTATATATTAGAAATTTTTGTTCCTACAATGTATTTGAGGATATGACTTACAACTAGATATAATTTCATTTAAATGCATGCTTTTATGAATACATTTAATTTTTGTGCATTAAATGAAATTGTAGTCATATCCTAAAATACATTGCGCTAGGCACCAAAATCTCTACTATAACTAGTTTCACTTATCCATTAACATAAGCTCCAATTACTACCATTCTAATATTATTTCAATAAAGTATTAGATTGATCAATTATTGTATTGAATTTACACCATCACCAAGCATGACCTATTAAACATTCATTTAGTGTGAAGCATCTAAAAAGGTCAATTATTACCCTTCCAAATTATTTTAATAGTTATTGTTTAATATTCTATATTTGATTGGCATTTTGCATGTTCAAGTGAATTGACTATGTTCGAAGGCTGCTATGTCAAAGAGTGAGTCTAAAAATACATTTTGATCCCAAGTTAAATTCCTACATTCAATACATTAAATGATCAATAAAATACAAAAGAATATTAAATAACAGTTTATTAAAAAATAATTCAGAAGGATAATAATTGGCCCTTTACTCCATTCAAAATGATGGTATGCATTGAATACAATAAATTATCAATCCAATACTTTATTGAAATAATCTTGGAAGGGTATTAATTGGAGTTATGTGAATAGATAAGTGAAACTAGTTATAGTAGAAAGTTTGGTGCCTAGCACAATGTATTTTAGAGATATGTATTTTAGGATATGACTTACAACTTAATGTAAGAGTATGACTATAGTTTCATTTAAATGCAACACTTAAATATATTCATAAAATAATGCATTTAAATAAAATTATATCTAATTGTAATCCATCTCATAAAATACATTGCGTTGGGCACCAATATCTCTACTATAACTAGTTTCACTTATCCATTCACATAACTCCAACTACTACCCTTCCAAGATTATTTCAATAAAATATTTGATTGATAAATTATTTTATTGAATGTACACCATCACCAAGAATGACCTATTAAGCATTCATTTAGTGTGAATCATCTAGAAAGGTCAATTATTACCCTCCAAATTATTTCAATAATTGTTATTTAATATTCTTCTATATTTGATTGGTATTTTGCATGTTCAAGTGAATTGACTACATTTGAAGGCTGATATGTCAAAGAGTGAATCTACAAATACATTTTGAACCCAAGTTTTCCTACATTCAATACATTAAATGATCAATAAAATACAAAAGAATATTAAATAACAGTTTATTAAAATAATTCAGAAGGATAATAATTGGCCCTTTACGCCATTCTCGATGATGGTATACATTGAATACAATAAATGATCAATAAAATAATTTATTGAAATAATCTTGGAAGGGTATTAATTGGATTTATGTGAATAGATAAGTGAAACTAGTTATAGTAGAAATTTTGGTGCCTAGCACAATATATTTTAGAAATATGTATTTTAAGATATGACTTACAACTTAATGTAAGAGTATGACTATAGTTTCATTTAAATGCACCACTTAAATATATTCATAAAATCATGCATTTAAATGAAATTATATCTAATTGTAAGCGATATCATAAAATACATTGTAGGCGATGAAATTTCTATTATAACTAGTTTCACTTATCTATTCACATAACTCCAACTACTACCCTTCCAAGATTATTTCAATAAAATATTTGATTGATCAATTATTGTATTGAATGTACACCATCACCAAGCATGACCTATTAAACATTCATTTAGTGTGAAGCATCTAGAAAGGTCAATTATTACCCTTCCAAATTATTTCAATAATTATTATTTAATATTCTTCTATATTTGATTGGCATTTTGCATGTTCAAGTGAATTGACTACGTTCGAAGGCTGATATGCCAAAGAGTGAGTCTAAAAATAAATTTTGAACCCAAGTTTTCTTACATTCAATACATTAAATGATCAATCAAATACAAAAGAATATTAAATAATAGTTTATTAAAATAATTTGGAAGGATAATAATTGTCTCTTTTTGCCATTCTGGATGATGCTATACATTGAATACAATAAATGATCAATCAAATACTTTTTAAAAATAATCTTGGAAGGGTATTAATTGGAGTTATGTGAATAGATAAGTTAAACTAGTTATAGTATAAATTTTGGTGCCTAGCACAATGTATTTTAGGATATGACTTACAACTTAATGTAAAGGTATGAAGTTATAATTTCATTTAATTGCACCACTTAAATATATTCATAAAATCATGCATTTAAAAGAAATTATATCTAGTTGTAATTCATATCCTAAAATATTGTAGGCACCAAATTTTTTGCTATAATTAGTTTCACTTCCATTTACATATTAAAATTTAATAACTCCAATTACTACCCTCAATAATTGGAGTTATGTGAATGGATAAGTGAAAAATTAGTTATAATAAAAAAATTGACTATTTTGAGTGGAGATATAGATAGTATCTCAGTGGTGTAATTTCACGTGATAACCATGACAGTGGCAGATATATATGTGGTGCAATTTCAAAATATTATTGTTTGTATCTATCAATGGAAAGTAGATGCCAACAAATCAATCAATTGTTGGATCTCATGGAATGCTATTATTAAAGGATATGCACAAAATGGTTGTTCTTACAATCACAATAGCTTACAGACACGACATGCCAGTCTTAAGAGATTTGTATTTGTTGTGGTTTGTGTTTAGATTTTTGGATGAAGACCCCAAACTTTGATCTTGGTCATTGCAATAGAGGATGATTGGCAATATTATCACTTCCATAACTTAGGACAATCTTCATATGTTGTTTCACTATGACTATTCTAGAAAGGGCTAATCATAAGACAACATAAACTCAATTTATGTATGAGCAATGATAGATGTTTTCAAGATATGGGCAATGTTACAGTATTTATTCAATGATATTTGAAAATTAGAGTTCATTGATATTTTATTGAAGAATCCTGGAACAATGCAGTTCTACTCAAGATACTGATGAAGGAAGACATAGTTTTGGAGTGGCAGTATCCATGAGGAAATGATGACAAGGAAATGAAAAAAGAATAGAATTTTGTCGAAGACATGATATCATGTTAAACTTTCTTAGCAAAGAGAGGGTTTTCAAGAAAGAATTTTTGTTCTCTACCATTAATAACTTGGCAAAGACATCACTTCCTTGAGGGTTCAAAGTCAGCATATTCATAGAGAAGCAACTCAGTCAGCACAATGGACAATACTCTTCCCTGAAGGAGGACAACGTTTTGATTACAAAGATGAAAAGGATAGTTCATGAAGAGGCTACTCTATAGTGGTATTGGGGAAAGAGTTAAGAGCGGGAAAGGTTTTTGAAAAAGCTATACATGATAGTTGTATAAGCATGAGATGACAATGATCTGCTCATTTTCTTGTGTAGAAACTATGGTATAAAGAATAGATAGTTGGTAATGGTGAAGCATTTTTGATGTTTAAGGCTAAAGGGCAGGAACAACAGGGTTGTGTTCTTAACTCAGGGCACAAATATGAGATGAAGACATCCTTATCATTGATTCTTAACTGTGTTTCACTTGCTACTTAGTCATTATCATATGAATGTAATAATACATTGCAATAGGCTGCTTGGGGTTGTAGTGTCCATGGAATATATTCAACATATTCTTTTAATCATGTATGTAGACCTTGGATTCTTTCATGTGTTTGATTTATTCTATCCATCTGTAACGATAATAGTCTCTAAAATGACAAACCTACATTCAAAAGAATTGAAGACTAGAACATCATTACTGCGGGCTCTTAATGTTTAAATGAAATTCCTTCTCAATTTCGGAATTGAACTAAACTATAATATTATGGTGGCTTAATCATTTATGAGTTGATAACAGAGTCAGCTATGTAAATCAAAGGTATTTTCTTAGCCCAAATTTTCTCTATAAATATCCACATCAACAGGTTAATGAATAACCACAATCACGTGATAGATATTACTCTGCCATCCTGCATTTATTTATAATTTGTATGTTTTTGTTAGATACCCACCAATTTCATCAAACAGGTTTTCAAGATTTGGAGTGCACGAACTCTCAAATCAATTTGGCAATACATTATTTATCTTTCAGACATTTTTTCCATCATTTTAGCTCAAATGTAATAATTGCAAGTCATACACTGAAACATATGTGTTTCTTTGTTTCTTTTTTTTCAACCCGCTTGGGTAAACACACTATAGCTTAACCGAAATCCTAATCCTACATGCCTTTTGGGTTGATTTCTTGCACAATTTGGTTCTTACCCACCTACTCTTCCCCTAATATATAGGCATATATGGATATATGCATACATTTTTTTGTTATAAATTGAAATAAAAACCAAAAAATAAATCCATAATTGGTGGTGGCCTTTTGTACTTAGGGTGGAGGTAGATTGGGGATTGTTCAAGTTTATTAGCGAGTTGAGTCTTGAGATCAAAACCCAGTGTTGCAAAATTTGATCAATATAGAAGGTAAATAGAAACAATATTTTAGTAGTCTTTTATGTCTCATGTACCAAATTGGTGTCTTGGACTAGATGACCCAAAAACTACCTTTACCTTTAATTTGCTGATGTATACCCTAGTATGATTTTAAAAGGGTTTATTTATAAACCCTTAATCACAGAAAAAACCCTATTGAACAGCCATTAAAAATTAAATAAACCCTTTCAAAATCACATTTAAAACCCTATTGTTCAACCATTAAATTTTTTTTGCAAACGCCAATAGTTAAAACCTACATTATTAAAACTTTAGAAACACATTCGAAAATATTCTACAGCCTTGTCAAATTTGACTGTCCAAAAAAGACACATTTATAACGAAAATTAAGTAAGCCAAAAAACCTAGAAATGCAAGCTATCTTGCAGTTGCTACATTTCAAATCACATCTACCACCCAGAAAAATATTTTACTTGCCATTTCTACCAACTAAAAAACACTTGGAGTACAACTAAAAATTACTTGCAGATGAACCAAACTCAACTGACCATGAGGAACCCAATGAGAAAAAACCTAGCTTCGCTTGTTCTTATAGAGTCAGCCTTCGAACGAGCCACATACGATCGCATTCCCTTCAGCTAAATGACCAAATGCTAGCGAGCAATTTTTTTATTTTCTTTTATTTTCATATAGTTTGGCTGAAACATATTCAACCGAGTACATTTCGGTTGAAACCTACTCGGCCGAAACAGTGAGGCCACGTAGGTGCCATGTCATCGCCATGTGGTTTTGGTCAAACCTAATTCGACCGAATACCTTCCGGTCAAAATTGGTTCGATAGAACTCGTACGATTGGCCCAAAGTGTGATACAGGTTTGTACTTTTACCCACATGTGTTAGCCATCATGATGTGTTATTCAACCACTATGATATGTTACTCAACCATTGTGGATGTGATGCATGTTGGAGCTCATCACTATGTCTATGTGAATTATGTTGTTGCTTGCCACTGTGTATGTGATTTATGTTGGAGCTTGTTATTATATTTGTGATGTATGTTGGATCTTGTTATTGTCTATTCGTGATGTATGGTGGAGCTCATCACTGTGTAAATGTGATGTATGGTAGAGCTTGTCATTGTGTATTTGCAATATATGCAGGACCTAGTCACTAAAGTAAATGTGGTATGTGTATTAGATAGTCATTGTTATACTTGTGATGTACATATGAGCTAATCACCATTATACTTATGATTGTGTATGATTCAGTCACTATTATACTAGTGATGTGTACGAGCTAGTCAGCTTGTGTATATGGAGGTATGTTTGTGAATTACATTGTGTATGATCTTTGGAATTACGATATGATATTCCCCTTGTAAATATTGTGAATTTTTGTACACTAATTCTAGGTAATGTTTGGTATGGACCCAACACTTGATGGAAAACTTATCATTATATTATAATTGGGTAAGTTAATAACTTACATGTACTTAAATAATATTCATGGGTTAAAAACGAGATCAAAGATCTCATGCAAGAGGAGATAATGAGCTCCATCTAGAATTGTGGGGTGAACTATAAAGCCTTTGATTCCCACAATAGGATACATAGGCAAGGTCAACATGAACCCTCAAGAATTAGGTTGGAGGTCTAGGAAAGACCTTAATCTTGGGACCTTAACACTCTTTTGTGTGCTAGCATATAATTGAAAATAATGAGTTGATGCCACCATGGGAATGGTGAAGAATTGAAGTTAACACTATTAAGCTTCATTGAAGGTGCTCAATCATTTAAGTTGGTAGATGTTGTGAACCCAAGGAAAAGATAAAATTGTAGTTCCTGAGGGGTGGATTTTAAATATTCTTTCTATCTAGGATGCATTATGGAGATGTGTTAGTCAGCCATTATGATGTGTTAGTCAGTCACTATGTATGTGATGTATGTTGGAACTATTCACTGTGTATATGTGATGTGTGTTGGAGTTTGTCACTGTGTATGTGATGTATGCAGGAGCTTGTCATTGTGTATTTGTGATGTATGTTGGATTCAATCACTAATGTAATTGTGATATGAGTATGAGATAATCATTATTGTACTTGTAATGTACATATGAGCCAATCACCATTGTACTTGTGATATTTGTATGTTCCGTTTATTGTTGTACTGGTGATGTGAATGAGCTATCTAGCTTGTATATATGGAAGTATTCTCATGAAATTCATTGTGTATGATATTTGGGATTATGGTATGATATACCTCTTGTGAATATTGTGATTTTTTGTGCAGTAATGCTTGGTAATGTTTGGTATGAACCCAACACTTGATGGAAATATTATAAATTATTATATTATACTTAGAATAAGTTGATATTTTAATGCTTCATTAATAGTCATAAGTTAAAAGTGAGATAAGATATCTCATGCAAGAGGGTAGAATGAACTCCCTCTAACATTGGTCATGAGAGTTGTGAAGCTTCTGATTCCCATGAGGGGATACATAGGAAGGGTCACCATGAACCCTCAAGGTTTAGGTCTGGGTCTAGGAATGACCCTAGTTGTATGAGCTTAACACCTTTTAGTGTAAGCATAAAATGAGTGATGTTGACTTCTTATCATATTGGTGAATGAAGAAATTTTGTAATTAGCACTTCCAATTTAGATGAAATTGCTTGGTCGGTTAGGTTGGTAGTTGTGGATTGTTTAAAAAAGAAAAAATTGTAATGCCCAAGTGATAAATTTTACCCTACTATAGAAGTTGCATCTACCCTTTATGCCTTGATGGATGTCCATACTTTGTTCCAAATATCTTATTAGAATAGGCTAGGAGGATGTTGGCAAAGGTTGTAGCATCTGGATTTACACCTCCCAATTACATTTGGTTGGAATTTTCTTAAGCCTTTTCAAAAAAATCCATTTTATTAATATTCTGCAATTAGGGTGTTCCATGAAAACAAAGCTCTTTGAGGCATTTTATCAAACAGTTTAAGTGCCTTGTCTATACTTCCACATTTTGTATATCCAAACAGTTTTTCTACCTTAACAATTTTCTTACACATTTTGTAGGCAGTTGCAGCTACATGTGACAATTCACCGCCATGACAAATTCACTGCCAATCACCGCCAGCAATTCATCGATGCAAAAAATTAATGGCATTAATTTTTTTTAATATATATTTCCAAAAGTTTGAATTTTTTTGGAAAAGAATAATTTGATTTATGATAATAAAAAATTAATGGCATTAACTTTAGAGAATTTGATTTATAATAATAAAAATAAAAATATTTTTCAATATATATATATATTTTTTAGTATATTTTATAATATATTTTTCAATATATGATAGTAAAAATAAAAATATTTTTCAATATTATGAGAATTAGGAAATCTAGGAAATCAGAAACAAGCACAAATGAACAAAGGAATATTGTATTAGCTTCCTTGTAGAATGAAAGGAGGAGCAACCTTTTTTAATAGGAAAAACCTCTTGATCAAGATCCACCCGAAGTGGAAAGAAGTAGAGTGCACAACTCAACCATCAAGACAACTAATTAGGCTTAAGTAAGCTAGGTTTAAATCAATGAGTACACCAACACCCCCCGTTAAGCATAGATTAGGTGGGAATTAAAAATATGGGTCTTGGCTGCAAGGCCATTTTAGGTACCCATGCACAAAGAAAAACTCTCAGAAATAGAGAATGATAGAAAACCCAGTGGGAAAAAACTATCCTCCAAAAAGAGAGAAAGAAAAAGATGTACAAGTAAAAGAAGAAGAAAGATAGAAGGAGGACTCAAGACCTCCCAAGAACTACTTCTACCACAAAAGTACAATATGATTTTCTCATAGGAGAAAATAATAGAAGGTCTTTGAGACCCCCCCATACTACATATCTTGTTGCAGTGAGGCTAAATAGTCAACAAAAGATGTAGATACACATCCAAGAAAGTCGAACAATGTTCCTTCCCTTAGGAAGAAATGAAAAAACCTAAAGATGCAAGATATATCCCCATTCTAGATAGGAATATAGAGGAAGATGTATGAATAATCCTAAACCTAGCTGAAATTGATCCAAGTATGATGGTTTCCATTGTGATGTCTTTGAAGTGTGCTCATGTGATCCCATGTTGATGTTGAAGGATGTCATAATCAAATCAGGTGCATTCCTAATAGATGAAAATGAAAATCCAGAACCATGTGAAGACAAATGTAGAGCATGAATATCCAAAGAGACCAATGATGATGCAACTTCATCAAATAGAAGACTGATGTCCTCAATGTGTGCTTCCAAGTCATCAATGCAAGACTCCACAAATAGACAAGAAATGTCAAGTAGGATTGTGTACCAATCAACAATTCTAGGAAGACTAATGTGATCTTGCTGCAAATAAGTACTCGAAGCTTTCGAAGAAGAAACTAACAAATCTGATGAAGCAACAGTAGGAGGTGTAATGATGACTTCCACTATTTCAACATGACATTCGTCATGATGTGAGATATCATTTGTGATCATTGTAGGATCATGTGGGGATGGAGAATCGTTTGAGTCTCCATACATCTCCCAAAGTTTGATCCATAAAGCATGTGGACCCTCAATATCCATGATGACAATCAAAGTGTCATATAGTATATGTAAGTTGATTAATACAAATATATGATCATTTTAATTAACCCATTTATCCTTCTGAAATTGATTACCAGGTTCAGGGATAAGTCCATACAAATGGGGCAGAAGATTGTGATACCTAAGATGTTTTAGGATGCCTTCACACCAAGACTTATAGTTTCCCTTGTTTAGGTTTATTACAAAAGAATAAATTTTATATCCCATGATAAAAAATGTGTAATTACCCCGTTTGGAACTTTATTTCAGTTCGTTAATTATAAAATGCCATGCATAATCCCCTCAAAGAAAAATATAATAAAATGACACTTTATAAATTGAGTGCATGTAAAGAATAAAAAAAACATAAACAAGCACTTTTAAATCATAGATTTTCTAGATTGAATGCGTC
This sequence comes from Sequoiadendron giganteum, assembly GCA_007115665.2. NCBI lineage: Eukaryota > Viridiplantae > Streptophyta > Pinopsida > Cupressales > Cupressaceae > Sequoiadendron > Sequoiadendron giganteum. The sequence goes on from CM021105.1 coordinate 191,470,707, forward strand.
AGCATGAAAAGACCATTCAGGTGCAGATCACCAGTTTCTCATGTGTATAAATACACAAATAATTGGCCTTCCAACAACAAACAATGGTAGAAAAAAAAATAGTAGAGGGGATTTAACACGTTCATAGAGGTAAAATAGAGCCAACAAAGGATGATAATGCGTCAATAGAGGATAAAAAACACTTCATAGAGGTGAATCACACCCTCCAAGGAATGAATCATAGCCTCAAAGGAATGAATTGGCCTCTACATTGATTGCAAATCGTGGAGTGTATACACCCAAGCCTTCAAAAACAAATTGAATGCATTTCAAGAAATGAAAGCTTTTTGTGCTTAGATGTAGGAGATCTTCCTATGCATGGATGAAAGGTCTCCATAGCCAATGTGACTCCTTTAAAAAAAATCACACCTCTAGGCCACTGCCTTTCCACATGCCTCCTCTACCAAAGTAGAAAAAAAAACATAGCAAAAACTTCACACAACTACAAAAAACTTCACGCCTATGCAAAAGATAAAGGCACCCAAAAGTTTATTCGCTACCTCCAAGTGCCTTGCCTTGCCTCCTCCTTATTTGTGGATTGGCCTAAATGGATTTCAATAAATCAAAATAATGAACAAAAAGAATGAAGCCTCTCTCCCACCAAGCCATGGCCTACTCTGCTTGGCCCCACACCCAAAAATCACCAGAGGAATCATGGGTTTGAAGGCAAGCACAATAAAGGGAAAAAACTACCCCTGAATCATGCTTCACAAAGAAAGCCCGAAACTGCAAATACTGGCTCAATGGTGAATGTAGATGAAGATAGCCAAGAGATCTGAGATTATTCCCAAGCCCACCATGATCCACTGATGAGGGTAACCTGCAAAGAGAGGTGCAGTTGGAGACACCACAAACCTTCTAAGCCTGCACCATATACTTCCCAGGCTAGCGCCAAAGATGACCAAGGAAAATGACCATAGAGGTGGGAGTCGATCTAGCACTAGAAATGATATCCCCTTATGCAGGTCACACCAATAATGGATGGATCCATGTGAAGATGGGGACAACGTGAGGGGATGACCTTAGTCCTACACTGCAAATGTGAGAGGCACCCTCCAAATTCAAAAAGCCACCTACTAAATACAAGAAATTTGTTCAAATAAAGGCCTGAAGCTATCTCCTTCCATCTTTCATACCATATTAGAATTAGGAAATCTAGGAAATCATAAACAAGCACAAATAAAAAAAAGAATATTGTATTAGCTTCCTTGTAGAATGAAAGAAGGAGCAACCTTCTTTAATAGGAAAAACCTCTTGATCAAGATCCACAAGATGTGGAGATCAAGATCAAGATCCACCTAAAGTGGAAATAAGTGGAGTGCAAAAATCAACCATCAGGACAACTAACTAGGCATAAGTAAGCCAAGTGCAAATCAATGAGTACACCAGCAAATATATTTTATGATAATAATAAAATAAAAATCACATTAACTTTAGAGAATAATTTTATCTATAATAAATTATACATATGAGAACTATATAATTTAATAATTGGTATTGTTAGCTATACCTCTCAAGTAATCACAAATATTGCTCGCCTGGTCATACTTAGCCACTACATTTTTATCGGTTAAGTAGAATCTTTGTATTTTTTATTTTTTTTCTGCTCTTGACCACTTAAATATTGTTCAATTCAAAACTCATTTATGATTTGTTCTCTTTTAATGTTGTCAATTAATTTCCAAGTATTGGGATGATGTGCTGAAATTTGTTGTGAATCTTGTGTGGTAACTTTCAATTGAATTAATAGTTTTGGGAAAATCTTTTCAAACTCCCTCATAACAATTCCACATTATAAGACAGGTGAAAATTGTCAATAAATTGTAAGGTAGGTGAATTTTTTATTTTTATTTTTTAATTTCAAATATTCAAACATTCATATCAAAATAAACATAAAAAATATTTAAAAAATAAAATTGTCACTAAATTGTAAGGCAGGTGAAAATTATTATTTTTAAAAATAATTCAAAGTTTTTTGAAATATATATTAAAAAACATTAATAATTGACAGTGAATTTTTCATGGTGATGAATTTTACTTAGCAATGAATCTGTCATGGCGGTGAATTTTCCCACAATGACTTTGTCATGCGGTGAATTTTCCCACGGTGAATTGCTGGTAGTGAATTTTCCATCAGTGAATTGTTGACGATGAATTTGTCGTATACGATTTTGTGCATATCCTATAATCATAGCTTTCCATGAGATCACATTTCTTTATGGTCAAATAGCTCACATGCTTTGTCTATGCTTCCACATTTTGGATACATGTCTACCCGAGCATTTCCAACTGCAATATTCGATAATAATCCCCTATTTGTTACGCCTTGATGGATGCCCATACCTTGTTTCAAATCTCCCATTTTGGCACAAGCTGGGAGTATGCTGGAAAATAGAAATTGATCGAGTTTGAAACCTATTTGTTGCAAATGGTGAAGCGATGAGATAGATGGGAGTTCCCTCTACCACCTACTATGCATTTCTATTTTGTGTTAGATATCTTTCTTTGGCACTCCTATTTTATGTGATCAAGCACTTACGAGCCTCCACAAAAGTTTCGCGTGGGAACAAAAATTGAATTGGAACGTTAATGGAATCATTATTTGAACATGAACAGGGAACATCTACTAATGGAAAGGAAAACAGGAAACTAAGATAGATTAAGATAGCCTATATTAGGAAACAGGATGGATTAAGAGGCCCTACATCAGCGATTTAAACAGTCAATGCGTAGAGTGTGATGGTCAAGCCCAACCGAGATAGTTGGGCTCTTATACTTTAAGATTATAAAAAAAATTCTAAACATAGTTGCAGTTCCACTCTTTTGGCTTCTTAAAATGGTGTATATGCTTCAAATATTTTTTATAATTTGGCCTAGAAGAAGACTTCTTAAAATAGTGTATATACTATGAATATTTTTTTATTATTTCATCTAGGTCATTTTAAAAATAGTTCTACTCTTTTGAATTCTTTAAAATGGTGTTTATACTTACAAAGAATTCTTTTATAATTTGAACAAAAGATTTCTAAAATAGTTTCACTCTTTGAATTTTTAAAATGGTGTTTGTACTATATTTTTTTCTTGAAGATTTATTTTGATAATGGTTCCTCCTAACAATGGTGTATATCGAATAAAAGAGGGGTAAAAGCTTTATTAAAACAAAGAAAAATACAAAGCAAGGCTGTTACATAGCCCTATCAAGCTCCACCAAGTGGTCCAACTGTTGAGACAAATCAGGGGGTAATTGACCCCGATCCACCAAGTTCCAGTCATGAATATGATCATAGACCCCTTTATCCAAACCATCAGCAACACCATTCCACTCTCTAGGAATATGAGTGAAAGTAACGAACTCCAGAGAATTACAAAGGTTGAGATTTTGTTCCACAATCAAAGCCAAATGCCAACTATTATGCCTTTCATAACCACCCCATCTTTTGCCTTGGTCAAAATGGGTCCCCCTTTTTGTTTTCTTTCCTTGGTTGTTTTTCAACAAATTTTGGAGTTTTTCTTTCTTCCAATGCTTTGTTTTCCTTTTGTTGTTCTTTCGGAACTAGAATTGGAACAAAATCTAGGTTGAAACTTGTTTTGAGGATTCCATTCTGATCTCGGTCTCGTTTGTCTTTTCGTTGGTCTCTTTGTTTGTCTTTGTTGGAGCCGAAGCCGGAGTGGATTTTAAGTCTGAGAGTCATATATAGTCTCAAAATTATTTCCATTCCACCTCTGCCTCCACCTTTTGGTTTTTTCATTTGAACTTGAGATCGGCGATAGGTTTTGTTGTTTCAATCTCAGTGTTTCTCTTTTTGTTCTTTCTTTCCTTTCTTCTTTGTTGTCGAAATCAGAATTGGATCCGGAACCAAATTTGAAACTTGGACAAATTTTCTAAATTGGTTTCCATTTTGGCTCCGATCTCACCTTTCCTTTTGTTGTCTAACTTTACTATGGTCGCACAATAGTCTTGTGCCTGTTCCTACCACGATTCCATGTCCGAACTTCCACATTAATGGCACTAATTACAAGCACCTTCCCACGTATGAGATTCAATTTTAACCTTAATTAAGGTTAACTCACTAGTTATTATCACTGTTTAACAATTAAAATCAAACCAGAGCTGCAGTGGACCATTTGGGAATGCAATTCAATCGAAAGTGAGACATTTTCGTGCAGATTCACATCAAAGGACTAGCCTATTGGATTGTGTTTGGAGGTAAGGTTTTTGTTCTTCATTTTGTTTATTGTTCATCTTATTCTGTTTAGTCTCTTGTTCTTCACATGGGTTCGTAGCTCTTGGTTTCCTTTCAAATCCCTGTTGTTTGTTTTACCTGTCTTCTCTTTTGTTCTGTTTTTATTTTTTCTAGTTTTCGTTTTGTCTTTTTTTTATGTTTGGTATTTTCTTGTTTGTTTGTTTTTCCACGATCTTTTTCACATTTTCATCATGCCCATACCATGATGCCCTAGGTTTTTTGAAGGTATGGATTGCCTGTTACATTATGTTTAGAGGGTTTCTTTGATCTATGGTTTTACTTACTGATCCTTCTACATATCGATTTGATCGGTTTTGAGTATGGTTAAGTTTGTGCCCTAATTATTTGAGTTGAAGGGTTTATAAACTAGGGTGTTTGCGTGTCTCTATTTAAATTAGAAAATGATGCCCTAGTTACTGTATTTTCCTCTCAATCGTATGGGGATGGTTTCGGGCTGTCATTTTTAAGCCCCTCTATTTTTTTCGGGTTACCTCATTTCTTAGGTTATGATGTCATTCGTTATTCTTTTGATGTTCCTAAAATGTTGTCATGGTTTCTTAAACTAGGGTCAGAGTCGGGATTGATTTCCTTCTCGGAACATGGTTTGTAATAAATGTTCGACTCTGCCTCCGGTCTTGCTTCCGATGAGTTATAGGTTATCAAAAGGATGTTTGACACAGTCAGAACCGGAGGTGAACGGGGATATAAGTTTGAAATTTCTTCATTGTACCAAATCAATGTTCATTCTGATCCTGATTTTGATTACCATTCCAACTTTGGCTCTAATCCTGCCATGTTGTTTATTGAGAACTCAATGCCCATTCTGGTCCTGACCCTGACAATGCTTTAAAAGGGCTTTTTAGGGATTTCTTATGCCTAGTTCCGCCTCTGGTGTGTATGAAGGGTAAGATCTCTAACCATGTTTTTTTATACTTCTTGTAGATCTAATCTAGAGTTTTTATTGTAGAAACTAAAGAATGTCAAGAGCATCGGGTGAGGCTTCTCAAAGGAGTCAACCTGTAGAAGCTCCAAAAGCAGCAGCTAAGCCTAAAAAGGTTAAGACTGAGCAACTCCCTTATACCTTAAGGTATAATCATCAAGGTCCTATCATCACAGCTAGCAAGGTGGAATCCAACTGGGTAGACATAACTGATACAAATCTGGGCCCGTTCCATTATGAGGAGTTGTACTCTGAAATATTTGTTGAAGAGGTGACAGGGAGGACCCAAAGGGTAGTTGAATAATGATTGGCTCATATTACTATTTTTCTTGTGTCAATTCAATGCCTTGAACTAATAATGAAAACAACTGGAGCCTATAATCCGGCTACTAGACAGTGTGTGGATTCACAAGGCAATTTCATCATTGATTTGACTCCCCAAATGTTCCAATTTATGTTCAATGTCCCCAATCCAAGGAATCCTAGCCAGCTCAATGAGGTGGAGGCTTTGAAAATGTATAGTAACCATAAGGAATCCAACAAAGCTCATTTGAATAAGAAATGGATGAGGACTGAGAAGAAGTCTCTAATAAAGCTTCCAGATTAGCCTAAAAGGGCAGAGTTCTACAAAGACGTAGGGGACATAATAATGATGTTATCCAAAGTCTTTGGAAAGAGAGATTCTTTTCACTTTAAGAAATGGATGTTTCCATTCATTCAAACAATCTTGGATGGTAGGTAGTAGTTTGATTGGCCCATGATTGTGTCTAAAAGTATACAAAATCAAATGGTTAGAGTAAGAGAAACAAAGATTTTCTTTCTGACCTCTTATGTCATTTATGCAACAACAAGGAGAGGCATTTTTCCAGGGTTAAACACGGTGGGAGTCTTGGGAGAAGCTGGTGCATAGAATAAAGTATGGAACCATTATGACTAGCTATCATTGTATATTTTTGAACTACATTAGAGAAGTGTTAATGATGCATTTTTGTATGTTATTATTAACTAGCTCAATGGAGATGCAAGGTATAGACTGAGCCAAGAGGCCATGGAGCTCATTACAAACTAGGGATATTGGTTTATCCAATACCCCAAGTTTACTTATTTTAGGCTGGCTAGGTTTGATAGTCATCCTCACTTACTCCCAAGATGCTACAGTAATAGGATGGTTTTGATGGAATTTACTTACCAATCCTTAGGGGTAAATGCTAAATTTGGTATAAAGCATAACCTCAGTTGCCTTAAGTTCCCCATGCAGTTGGGTGAATATAGTTTCCAGCACCTTGTGGGAGCTAAGGTTGTTTGCAATGAATTAATGCATCTGAAATTGGGCCTATATACTGCTAGGAAACATTTTGATCCAAAGAAGAAGATGAATGCCTTGCTTGCTTCCATTTTTGATAAACATTTCAATCTGTTGGACGACTTCTAGAGTGATCTTCAGGATGAATATGATTTGAGGAAGAGGAACTATGAAAGATTGCATATCCCACTCATGGTGGAATGTGGGGTCAAAGTGGACATTCATAAAACACTATCAGATGATGGTGTAGTTTTGGATCCCTTATATGAAGCACATGATGTAGGTACCAAGAATTTAGATCCTATGGATTGGGATGCGGAGGAGACAATTGATATTAAGCAAATAGTAGGACCGGTATTGGATAGAAGTATCTAGTGGGTCATACTGAGAACCAAGGAGCCTGGGGGTCAAACCTCCAAGAAAAGAAAAGGTGTAAGTACTACACAAGGGTATAGGAGAATGAAGAGGAAAATGCCTCCAAAGGAACCCTTGGAATTCTTCCCTTGGGACATAGAAGAATTTGAACTTGAAGCTCTGGGTCAAGATTTTCCTGAAGCACAAGAAGAAGAAGTCCCAACAAGACCTATGGCCTTAGCATCAGTTATGGGTGATTTTCCTACTCAACTGCCTCCTACAGAATAGCTAGGTGGAGAAGTGCCTAGGGGAACCCTTCATATGGAAGCTAACTTTAAAGGGAAAGGAAGTTGAAATGGAAATTCATGATGTAGAAATGGAATCTGAGGGTACTTTATTAGATAAGGAGACACTAGAGGAGATTCCTCTTGATGAAACTAAGCATGAGTTGGCATCAGGATGATCTATTTTGGGCACTTGACTTCCCCCTTTTCTCTCCTATTTCACAAGGCAATCAATGTTGGAACTAGAGATCGGCCAGTCTAATTTTTTGAGGAGGTTTTGGTTCCTTGATTAGTGGATCTCAATTTTGATTGAGAGGGATTTGTGCTTGGCACGCCTATATGTATTTTTGAACTTCATATTGTAAAGGTTGGCTGATGAAAGTAGAATTAGCCACCTGATGATAGTAGATAGGAATTTGTAGCTTTAAGTAAAAATACTTTGTTTTAAGTTTAGTTGAATTTAGATACACTTTTATACAGTGTTATGATGGAATTGAGTTTCTTGGATGAGGTTAATGAACCATAATCGATTTGTATGCCAGTGAGTTTGTTGTGCATAAATTTTTCTTATTTGATGTGAATCAATAGGAGAAACTAGATTTCAAAGATTATTTCATTAAATTGTCTATGGATGGAATTGTTACATGTCTGTTGATCTATGTTATTGGAAACGAATGAAGAGTTTTTTCTTTTAAATCTTAAAGTATTGTGATGAATGATTGTGATGGTTAAACTAAGCACTGTAAATGTATGCAATGGTATGGATTGTTCTCTGAATTGCATCATGTTATGGTTTTCTTGATCCATTAAGAAGCATTCATTGTTAAGAATATATGTCTAGATGTTAGAGAATTTTGTTCATATCTTACTAATCTATGCCTTGATCTATCTTTTTCTATTTATTTAAACCCCCCCATTAAACATAGATTGATGAATCCATTGTTGTTTGTATTCCTTATCACCAACAAAGACCCCTTGAATATTACAGTTGCATTGGCCAATTGAGTGACATCAAACAGTTGAGAACCAACTACCAGGACCTTGGGAGTTAGGCTACTATATGTTGTCTCTCTTTTTCAGGAGAAATAGAGTAGAAATATTATATTTTTATGTTGTTTGTGTCATTTTCACGATCAACAAATCTATCACTAGAAGGAGGGCCTGAAGGAACAAGCTGGCTTGGATTGGGTCAAACTCACCAAAAAAGTATGGGAGGATTCTCAGATCCTCTACGGACCCTGAACCATTAATTTAACTTCAAACCCTAGTTACACATAGACCCCAAGCTCATAGAATTTTGATCTCACCATTGTCACCACCACTTACTCCACCTGGATTTTGGCTAAATTCATCTTTACCGCCCCATCAACCTAATCGACTAGTCCAGCCAGTGTCACCACCAGTTTGACCTATATCACCACCAGTCTAACCAATGTCACCACCGATTCGGCCTATATCACCACCATTCCAATGTGCTCAACCAATCCCACCACCACCCATGGCTTACTTCATGAATAACCCCTCTCTGTTAGGGACTATTCCTAGGGGTATCCATGATCTACCAAAGAATCCAAAAATGTGTTGCCCCAAGTATATGCATGGAGAATCAAGAAGTGTGGAGGAACATATACAAGCATTCAAGGATGCATGTACCTATGCTTAGGTGGCTCACCAGGATGTTGTATGTAGGTTGTTTCCTTATTGTTTGGGGGACATGGCATACAAATGGTATCTAAATCTGCCCCAGACATCTATTCTAAGTTGGGCGGATTTAGAAAATGCTTTTATTAATTAGTTTTGGGTCTATGTCTACCTGGCCATCTTGTATCATCAATTCACTACCATAAGAAAGGAACATCATGAACCATTTCCATTATTCAATACTAGATTCCAAAGAATATTCTACAGGTTACAAGACCCCTACTTAGTGGCTGAAAATATTGCCATGAAGGAATATTTAAGAGTTGTTGATCCCTTGATTGGCCTATTCTTGCAAAGAACCTATGTTGCCAACGAGATTGACTCTTTGTTTAAGATTTATCATCTAGCCATTAAACTGAAACAACAGATAAGTCTGCAATTAGGAATTTTAGGAGTAGCTCTCCCTCCCATGGGTTATCAGATGCCTAACCCACCGTTGTTCAACACGGTCCCAGGGATGTCTTAATCCCAATATGGACCTATTTCTGAGTTACAAGCCTCACCTACCATGCCTTTTTTCACTAATGGCATGTAGGATTCTTCCCAATAGTCTCAAAACCACTAGCAATAAGGGGTAGGGTCAACTCATGTTCATTCTCCATCTATAGGGCAGATTGGGAAAAATAAACAAACTGTACAAATAACCAATGAGGTAGAGACTCTCAAAAAGACTTTATCTCAAATGTCCAATGAAATGGCACAACTTAGACATAACCCCCCTCAGAACCAAAACTAGAATTATCATAATCAAGGAGGTTATAACAACCAAGGTAGTTACTCTAACCAGAATGCAAATCAGAACACCAATAGGAACTTCCACAACCAAAACTCCTGTAACCAAAATTATCAAAATCAGAATAGAGGATATAATCAAAGGTCCAACAATAATAATAGGCAATGGAACATTGGACCCAACAACGAGGGAGTTCCCCATAAATATCAGTCTGGTGAGGATAAAGCACATAGTGCTAATGTGGTGGACCTCAATTTCATGACTAATTGGTGTAGACTACATGATACTACAGCACATTCTGAGGTCAATTGCCCAGAGATGGAAAAAATGGTGACGATTGTGCAAGATGATTCCCACCCTCCACAAGGAAATTCCAATCAAGACAATGGGTCAGTAAGTACTACTATGAATTATGAGACCATTGAGGAAAAATATAAATTTCCCATGCAGGGAGACAATGAACAAGAAGAAGATGTGTATGATGCCCAAGCCTTCCAGTCCAAAGGTGGTCACTTCCTAAGAAATCAGAATAAGGGCCCATTCACTACATCTGCACCCCCAAACAACATGGTCCCACCTAATCAGAATGTAGATAATAACCCACCACCACCAAAGGGACCTTATGAGTCTCATAATAAAGGTAATCCACCTTCTTTTCCTAAATATCAAGTTTGGAATGATTCAGAGTTTGATTTTATTACAGAACTGCAGAGACAAAAGACATCATTGTCATTCTTTGACATTATAAAGTGGTGCCTGGCCCAATGGGAAGTTGTGTTGAAAGCCCTGGAGGAGGCATATCATTCAAAAGGAAAAGGTAAAGTGACTCCAGTGAAGGAGACGAATGTGGCCATCTATAAAGGTAAGACCAGTACCCCACCTTTCCTTTTAAGTTTAAGGATCTTTGGAAAGAATCTGCATAACTATGTGCTGCACTCTGGAGCATCGGGTAATTTCATGCCCTTTTCAATTTGCAAGAAGCTAGGATTAATTCCTACCCAGACTAATAAGAAAGTAATTCAGTTGGACAAAACTAAGGTTAATTTAGTGGGAGAATAAAAAACTATGCATGTACAAGTTGGATCGGATCCAAGGATCCAAACTTACATAGATATCCAAGTGGCTGATATCCCAAAAACATATGGTATGCTCCTGAGTCGGGAGCTAATGAAGATTATTGGGGGGTATTTTTCTTTGGATTTCTCTCACATGTGGCTACCCTGGAAAGGGATAGCAACACAAATTAGAATTGAGAGTGACCCTAGGCTCAAAAACATGATTACATAATATGATTCTCCAAATGAAGAAGCATACTTCAAGAATGAGCTAGGAGTTTACAAGAAAGAGGAAGTCATGACCTTCTCGATACTCAGTCTTGATGATGCACTGCCCCTAGAACAGAGTGACCCAATAATCTTGGTCAACCAACAAGTTCTGATAAGAAAATTGCAACAAGATAGGCTGGTATTAGGAGAAAAGACTGATTTGTGTAGTTTGTTGCTTCCTAATTGGTGTAGGATAAATTATCAGAATCATACTGAATTGACATGTCAACCTTGCCTAGATATCTTAAACCATATAGGCCAACCTCAACTAATTGGCCAAGATCAACCTAAAGCACCCATCAATGAATTCCCATTTGAAGCTAATGAAGCTACCATCCTTACTAGAACTAGTCTCTCTCAAGGGGAAGATTCCCCACCATTGGAGCAGACTCAGGTTCTATGCTCTGAGTTTTAGGAGGAGATTGATATTTTTCAACCTTTCTCCAATACCCCTACCCCAGATACTCTACCAATGCCTAAGGCATTGATAAAAAATGAATTGGATTGCAACTTGATCCAAGAAATTGTTCAAGAAGTGATTCTTGAGAAAGATTTAAATATAGAAAAGCCTTTAAGTGAGCCTTGTCCCCAGTCACCCATCTCAAGTAAGTCATCCCCTATTATCAGAAAAAAGAAAGAGCTCCCAACTAAAGATCAATTATGGAGTCTTAAATTTGATGGCTCTAATTCCAAAGTAGGAAGTGGAGCAGGGATTGAACTAACCAACCCAAAAGGGAAGACTTACTTTGCATCTTATAGGTTGTAGTTTGGTTGCACAAACAATGTGGTTGAATATAAAGCACTCGCTCACAGACTTATGTTTTCTCATCAAAAGAAGGTCATTGCTCTCATGGTGATGGGGGATTTTGAAGTAATTGTGAAGCAGGTACACAACCAGTATACTTGTCATAAAAAAATATTGGCTACATACAGAAATAGAATTTGAAATTTGATTGAAGACTTTGACACTTTTGGGATCACTCTGATTCCTAGAGAAGCTAATCAGATTGTAGATTCCCTTGTCGTCACTGCTAGAACCTTGTAGCCTATGCAAGACTCTAAGCTAAAAATATTTTCAATTGAATTAGTCTCAGTCCCAATTTTCCTAGATAATGTCTAGAATTTTCAGGTATTTGTTGATGACTAGCATATATTGACCTTCTTGGCAAGTTTGGATGTCTTCGAAGGATAGATAATAGATGAATCTAAGAGAGATCGGGGAGATTGGGATCCTAAGAATGGTGATGCAGAAGGGATACTAGAGTTGAAAAGCAACAGTATTCCAAAAGAGATGGTAGCTTTAGAAATAATCTTTGACTCTGACCCACAAGATCATCAAAGGGTGCCCAGAGAGAGTGATGGGGGGAAGTATGAATCTATTAATCTGACTCACTCAATTCCTAAAAGGAATGTTCTTATAGGAAAGACTTGTCTTGAAGAAATTAAGGAGAAGATAGTTAAAGTTTTGGAGAAGAACATTGCAGCCATTTCTTGGAGTTATGACGACCTAAAGAACTTTGACACTTCAGTGATCACACATACCATACCTCTTAAGCTAGAAGCCAAGCCCTTCCATCAAAAACAATGCCCCGTCAATGCTTTGATTGAGCCCTTGATTCAGAAGGAGGTGCAAAAGCTCCTATTTGCAAGAATAATCTTCTCAGTCAGACAGTCTATGTGGGTTGCAAATTCAGTTCCTATATGCAAGAAAAATGGTGAGATCAGGTTATGTGTTGATTTCAGGAATTTAAATAAGGCCTCTAAAAAGGATAATTACCCACTACCTTCTCTTGATGAGGTATTACAAATAGCCAATGGGTCCCAGATGATATCATTTCTGGATGGCTATTCTAGGTATAATCAAGTCCTTGTCAGTCATGAGGATAGAATGAAAATTGCCTTCACCACCAAGTGGGGCACATTTGCCTATCGAAGGATGCCATTAGGCCTTATCAACATTGGGGAAACCTTTCAGCATGCAATGGACATAGCATTCAAGGATCTAATAGGTAAGTGTATCATTATTTATGTGGATGACATAACTATCTTCTCCAAGAACCGGGGAGCCCATGTTGCAGATCTGGAAAAGGTCCTCAAAAAGCGTATAAGCTATGGTGTCTCCCTCAATCCAAAAAAGTCTGTGTTTGGAGTATCTGAAGGGAAAATCCTAGGCCACATAATATCAGAAGAAGGGATATCCATAGATCTTGATAGAGTAGAGGCCATCTTAAACCTGACAAGGCTAGGAAGTAAGAAAGAAACGAGATCCTTCTTCGAAAGGATTAATTTTGTCAGAAAATTCATAATAGGGTTTGCGGAAATTGTCAAACCCCTTAATGAGATGATGAAAAAAGATATGAAAATAGAATGGACCAATGAGGCCAAATCTTCTTTTTCACAGATTAAATAATCAATATCTAAGGCCCCTGTCTTGACCAGCCTAGATTATCTAAAGCCCTTCTATATCTATTCTTTTGTGTCTGACCATTCATGTGCAACTGTTTTAACACAACGAAGAGGTGAGGGAGAGGAAAGACCCATCGCCTTCATGAGCTCTCCATTTAAGAATGCAAAAGTTAGATACCCACCCCTTGAGAAGAAGGCCTTTGCATTAGTTTGAGAAGTAAATAAATTCAGGCATTACATTCTTCGAAGTCAGGTAATTACCATAGTTTCTGATCCAAAATGCAAAGCAAATTGGGAGAGCGAAAATGAAAGTGGATGGCTATTTTTCAAGAGTTTAACTTAGAGATTCATCCAATGAAACTCATCCAAGGGCAGGGTGTATCGAAGGCAATATCAGATGTGGACAATAATATCACATGTTAGTAGTACACTGTGCAGTCATTTACTAAGGATCCCTAGTACACAGATTTGATCTTCTTCCTCCTCAACAATAGATTCCCATAAGGGATGAATGCTACTCAGAGAAGAGCACTAAGGATGAAGAGTGCTCATTATATGCTCAAGCGGGGATCTATATACAAAATAAATTTTCAAGGAACTTACTTGCGCTGTTTGGATCAGTAAGAGGCTAAGCACGCCATTGCTGAGTTTCATGAAAGACATGGTACAGGACATGGATCTACAGATGCTCTGGCCCATCAAATTCTTAGATTAGGCTATTACTGGCTTATGTATTTCTAGATGCACACCAATAGTTCCAGACATGCCATGTATGCCAAACCTTTGCACCCAGGGAAAGAAATCTAGCAATGCCTTTCCAACGACTGTATGAGGTAAGACCGTTCTCTCAATGGGCACTAGACTTTATAGGTGTCATTAATCCAAAATATTCTTCAGGTCACAAGTTCATCTTGACAGCCACTGACTACTGCACATGTTGGACCGAGGCTCAGCCTTGCAAAAACAACACCTTAGAGGTGGTTATCAAGTTTCTAATTGAGAACATCACCACCATGTTTGGAGTACCATTCGCCCTAGTATGCGATAATGGTCCTGATTTTTCTTCAGTTGAATTTATTCAATGGGCTTATGAACATAAAATAATTTTGAAATATTCATCTAATTACTACCCTTAGGGAAATGGAGTGGTTGAGTCCACTAATAAAAATCTGTTGGAAGTAATAAGAAAATTGTTAGAAAACAATCCTAGAACTGGCACACCCAGCTATGATTTTCCCTATGGGCAGATCGAACTCGAATCAAAGCCACCCTAGGAAATTCACCATTCAAATTAGTTTATGGCCAAGACCTAGTCTTCCCGATCCATTTGAAAATACATGTCCTTAAGTTTATGCAGGAATTTTATACGAAGGATGATAGGATCGAGGTCAACTTAACCAACTTGCTCAACATCGAGGAACAAAGAGATGTTGCTTTGCAGTAGTTCTCTAAACATCAAGTTGTTTTCAAATGCTAATTTCACAACAGGGCCAAGGTAAAGGCCTTTAGGATATTAGACCTTGTGTTACTATGGGACAAAGCTAGAGAGAAGAAGGGAGATCACTAGAAATTTGATAGACTCTAGTTAGGTCTGTATCAAGTAGCTGAGATACTAGGCGAGAATGCTTTTCATTTGAGTACCTTGATAGGAGAACCTGTTCCATTGCCAATAAATGGTCAGTTTCTCAAGCACTACTTTGGTTCATGAAGGTCTGATGTTTTTGAATAATTGTACTATACTGTATCATATGTAATTAATTTTTTTTATTTTTTTTTTGGTTTTGTTTGTTCTTTTCTTTTCGCTTTGTTTCTTTTTCTATGTTTTATTTTGTCTTGTCTTGTCTTGTTCATTGGGGATCTTCATTTCTATCCATTCCAAGAAAAGGGGTTGTTATACAAAGTATGCTACAGGCAGTAGGAGAGAAATTGATTTAGGTATTTTCAACATGCATCTTTTGAAGGATTTCGTTCTAAAACTCATGTCTTATGACCATTCTAATGTTGGTTTGAAAATTTATTAAGGGTAAAAGATACATTGTGAATATCTCATGAATTATGATAAAAAAAATTCACAAAATAGATGAACATCTTCCTATGTAAATACCTATTTACTTTAGGGTGGTTTTATCTCTGATTCAAGTGAAAAATCTGATTCCAAGACTATCATGAAATTCATTGTAGTTCTCAACCCACATTTTAGACCAATTGCATCTGAGTATTGAGAAAATTTCATAAAAGGTTCTTACAAGGGAAGCTTAAGTAAAAAAAAAAGAGAAGAAAAAGAGAGAAAAGGCAAACTCAATATCAAATGGGTGAATCAAGTATCTATATCGGGGCTATGGATGCCTATCTGGCAGTAGAGCAATGCTTTGAGAGAACTAGAGGTATCTTTATTTGGGATATGGATGCCTATCTGGCAGTGGAGCAATGCCCAAGATTTCATTGCATGATATTTAAAGGACTCAACCTATGTAGCTTGGATCTTAGGTATAGTTGTTCAAGAGTGGAGAAGGTATCTATAAAGAATGATGCACAATATATGCACACACTCAGATTAGAAAAAAATAAATCATGAGCACATACATCTTAGATTCCAGCTCAACCTTATTCTATATATCTGATCTTATTCGAGTTAGCATGCTTAATTAGCCAAAAAAAATTTGGGTGACTGAATTCTTTGATGTCTTGAAAATGGGTAAACCATTTTCCCGTCCGAGTCGCCATTTTTTATGCCTTAAATAACCACCCCATATTTTTCCTTGGTCAAAATGGGTTCCCCTATTTTTTCTGTCCTTAGTTGTTTTTCAACAAAGTTTGGAGTTTTTCTTTCTTCCAATGTTTTTTTTTTCCTTTTGTTGTTCTGTCAGAATCGGAATCGAAACGAAATCTAGGTTGAAACTTGTTTTGAGGATTCCATCTGATCCCGGTCCCATTTGTCTTTTCGTTGGTCTCTTTGGTTGTCTTTGTCGAAGTCAGAGTCAGAGTGGATTTTAAGTCTAAGATTCATATATAGTCTTGAACTTATTTCCATTCCGCCTTCGCCTCTGCCTTTTGGTTTGTTCGTTTGAACTTGAGATCGGTGATGGGTTTTCTTGTTTCGATCTCGATGTTTCTCTTTTTGTTCTTTCTTTCCTTTTCTTCTTGGTTGTCAGAATTAGAATCGGATCCACAACCAAACTCCAAACTTGGACAAAGTTTCCAGATCAGTTTCCATTCTGACTCTAATCCCGCCTTTCCTTTTGTTGTCTAACTTTACTACGGTCGCACAATAGTCTTATGCCTGTTCCCGCCGCGATTCCGCGTCTGACCTGCCGCATTAATGGCATTAATTACAGGCACCTTCCCATGTATGAGATTCGATTTTAACATTAATTAAGGTTAACTCGCTGGATATTATCACTGTTTAACAAGTAAAATTGAACCAAAGCTGCAATGGAGCATTTGGGAATGCAATTCAATCGAAAGTGAGACATTTTCGCCCGAATTCGAATAAAAGGACTAGCTTGTTGGATTACATTTGGAGGTAGGGTTTATGTTCTTCATTTTGTTTTTTGTTCATCTTTTTCTATTCGATCTCTTGTTCTTTGCATGGGTTCGTAGCTCTTGGTTTTCTTTCAAATCAATGTTGTTTGTTTTCCCTATCTTCTCTTTTGTTCTAGTTTGTTTTTTCTGGGTTTCATTTTGTCTTT
This sequence comes from Sequoiadendron giganteum, assembly GCA_007115665.2. NCBI lineage: Eukaryota > Viridiplantae > Streptophyta > Pinopsida > Cupressales > Cupressaceae > Sequoiadendron > Sequoiadendron giganteum. The sequence goes on from CM021105.1 coordinate 191,487,725, forward strand.
TTTTTATGTTTGGCATTTTCTTGTTTGTTTATTTTTGCACGGTCATTTTCACATTTTCTTCATGCCCGTACCATGATTCCCTAGGTTTTTGGAGGGTATGGATTGCCTGTTACATTATGTTTATAGGGTTTCTTTGATTTGTGGTTTTACTTACTGATCCTTCTACATATCGATTTGATTGGTTTCGAGTATGGTTAAGTTTATGCCTTAATTATTTGAATTGAAGGGTTTATAAACTAGGGTATTTGTGCATATCTATTTAAATTAGAAAATGATGCCCTAGTTACTGTATTTTCATCTCGATCGTATGGGGATGGTTTTTAGCTGTCATTTTTAAGCCCCTCTATTTTTGTCGAGTTACTTCGTTTCTTAGGTTATAACGTCATTCGTTATTTTCTTGAAGTTCCTAAAATTATGTCGTGGTTGTTTAAACCGAAGTCGAAGCTAGGATTGATTTCCTTCACACAACATGGTTTGTAGTAAATGTTCGACTTTGCCTCCAGTCCTGGTTCCGATGAGTTATAGGTTATCAAAAGGATGTTCGACACAGTCAGAACCAGAGGCAAACGGAGATGTAAGTTTGAAATTTCTTCATTGTACCAAATCAATGTTCATCCTGATCATGGTTCTGATTACCATTCTGACTCTAGCTCCGATCCTACCATATGGTTTATTGAGAACTCAATGCACATTTCGGTCTCGACCCCGGAAGTGTTTTAAAAGGGATTTTTAGGGATGTCTTATGCCTAGTTCTGCCTCCGATGTGTATGAAGGGTAAGATTCTAACTATGTTTTTGTTATACTTATTGTAGATCTAATATGGGTTTTTTATTGCAGAAACTAAAGAATGTTAGGAGCATCGGGTGAGGCTTCTCAGAGGAGTCAACCTATAGAAACTTGAAAAGTAGTAGCTAAGCCTAAAAAGGTTAAGCTTGAGCAACTCCCTTATACCTCAAGGTATAATCATCGAGGTCCTATCACCACAGCTAGCAAGGTGGAATCTGACTGGGCAGACATAACTGATACAAATTTGGGCCCGTTCCATTATGAGGAGTTGTACTCCAAAATATTTGTTGAATCGGGATAGTTGAATCAGGATTGTCTCATATTACTATTTTTCCTCTGTCAATTCAATGCCCTAAACTAATAATGAAAGAAGATGGATCCTATAATCCGGCTACTAGATAGTGCATGGATTCACAAGGCAATGTCATCATTGATTTGACTCCCCAAATGTTCCAATTTATGTTCAATGTCCCCAATCCAAGGAATCCTAACTAGCTCAATGAGGCAGAGGCTTTGAAAATGTACAGTAACCATAAAGAATCCAACAAAGCTCATTAAAATAAGAAATGGATGAGGACTGAGAAGAAGTCTCTAATAAAGCTTCCAGATCAGCCTAAAAGGCTAGATTTCTACAAAGAGGTAGGGGACATAATAATTATGTTATCTAGAGTCTTTGGAAAGAGAGATGCATTTCACTTTAAGGAATGGATTTTTCCTTTCATTCAAACAATCTTCGATGGCATGCAACAGTTTGATTGGCCAAAGATTGTGTCTAAAAGTATACACAATTAAATGGTTAGAGTAAGAGAAACCAAGAGTTTATTTATGACCTCTTATGTCATTTATGCAGTATAAAGGAGAGGCATTTTTCAAGGGTTAAACAGAGTGGGAGTGTTGGGAGAAGCTGATGGATAAAATAAATTATGGAACCATTATGACCAACTATCCTTGCAGATTTCTGAACTACATTATAGAAGAGTTAATGATGCATTTTTCAATGTTATTATTAACCAGCTCAATGGAGATGCAGGGTATAGACTGAGCCAGGAGGCCATGGTGTTCATTATAGAGTGGGGATATTGGTTTATCCAATACCCCAAGTTTACTTATTTTAAGCTGGCTAGGTTTGATTGTCATCCTCACTTACTCCCTAGATGTTGCAATAATAAGATGGTTTTGATGGAATTTGCTTACCAAGCCTTACGGGTAAATGCTAAATTTGGTATAAAGAATAAGCTCAGTTGTCATAAGTTCCCCATGCAGTTAGGTGAATATAGCTTCCCACACCTTGTGGGAGCTAAGGTTGTTTGCAATGAATTAATGCATCTGAAATTGGGCCTATATACCACTAGGAAGCATTTTGATCCAAAGAAGAAGATGAAAGCCTTGCTTGCTTCCATTTTTTATAGACATTTCAATCTGTTGGAGGACTTCTAGAGTGATCTTCAAGATGAATATGATTTGAGGAAGAGGAACTATGAAAGATTGCATATCCCACTCATGGTGGAATGTGGGGTCAAAGTGGACATTCCTAAAACACTATCAGATGATGGTGTAGTTTTGGATCCCTTAAATGAAGCATAGGGTTTAGGTACCAAGAATTTAGATCCTGTGGATTGTGATGTGGAGGAGACAATTGATATTAAGCAAATAGTAGGACCAGTGTTGGATAGAAGTATCCAATGGGTCATACTGAGAAACAAGAAGCCTGGGGATCAAACCTCCAAGAAAAGAAAAGGTGCAAGTACCACACAAGGGTATAGGAGAACGAAGAGGAAAATGACTCCAAAGGAGCCCTTGGAATTCTTCCCTCGGGACATAGAGGAATTTGAACTTGAAGCTCTGGCTCAAGATTTGCCTGAAGAACAAGAAGAGGAAGTCCCAATAAGACCTGTGGCCTTAGCATCAGTTATGGGTGAGTTGCCTACTCAACTCCCTCCTACAGAACAGCTAGGTGAAGAAGTTCCTAGGGGAACCCTTCATATGGAAGCTGAGAATTTAAAGGGGAAACAAGTTGAGATGGAAATTCATGATGTAGAAATAGACTCTGAGGGTACTTTGTTAGATAAGGAGACACTAGAGGAGATGCCTCTTGATGAAACCAAGCATGAGTTGGCATCAAGGTGATCTATTTTGGGCACTTGACTTCCCCCTTTTCTCTCCTATTTCACAGGGCAATCAACATTGGAAATAGAGATCGGTCAGTCTAATTTTTTAAGGAGTTTTTGGTTCCTTGATTAGTGGATCTCAATTTTGATTGAGAGGGATTTATGCTTGACACACCTATATGTATTTTTGAACTTCATATTGTAAATGTCGACTGATGAAAGTAGAATTAGCCACCTAATGATAGCAAATAGGAATTTTAAGCTTTAAGTAAAGATACTTTGTTTTAAGTTTAGTTGAATTTAGATACACTTTTATATAGTGTTATGTTGGAATTGAGTTTCTTAGATGAGGTTAATGAACCATAATCGGTCTGTATGCTAGTGAGTTTGTTGTGCATAAATGTTTCTTATTTGATGTGAATCAATAGGAGAAACCATATTTCAAAGATTATTTCATTAAATTGTCTATGGATGAAATTGTTACATGTCTGTTGATCTATGTTATTGGCAATGAATGAACAGTTTGTTCTTTTAAATATTAAAGTATTATGATGAATGATTGTGATGGTTAAACTAAGCACTTTAAATGTATGCAATGGTATGGATTGTTCTGTGAATTGCATCATGCTATGGTTTTCTTGATCTATTAAGAAGCATTCATTGTTAAGAATATATGTCTAGATGTTACAGAATTTTGTTCACATCTTACTGATCTATTCCTTGATCTATCTTTTTCTATTTATTTAAACCCCCCCATTAAAAATAGATTGATGAATCTGTTGTTGTTTGTATTCCTTATCACCAACAAAGACCCCTTGAATACTACAGTTGCATTGGCCAATTGAGTGGCATCAAAAAGTTGAGAACCAACTATGAGGACCTTGGGAGTTAGGCTACTATATGTTGTCTTTCTTTTTCAAGAGAAATAGAGTAGAAATAATCTACTTTACATTATTTGTGTCATTTTCACCATCATCGCCAACTAACATCATCTAAATTCTGCCTATTCAACAGGTTCACCACAACCTGGGAATTAGATTCACAAATGATCTTGTGCCACCCCAATTGACTTCCACGCTCCACAGCCAATAAAATTTCCTAAGCCTCCATTAAATTATTAGTATAAAAACCCTTATACACAAAGAAGATAAACTAAACATCTCCAAAGCTATCCCGACCAACACCACCAATACCTGCATGACCAGCGTTTCCATGAGAAGAGTCATCCGTGTTAATTTTGAAGACCCCCTAAGGAGGAGGGGACCATCTTCCCTCCCTATTCACCTTCAGGGTAGGATGTCTACATCTTTTGCACATGAGTTGCTATTGCGGAGGAGGAAGATGAAGTCATTTAACAATGGTGTATATGATTGAATTCATTTTAAAATAAATCTTGGATGCTTCAATATTCCTTCTACCAATGGTGCTGAACAAAAGAAGACATAGGGTCAACGTAGTTGCTTACTCAATAAATATCTATTTTTTTCTAGAAATGATAGTTTGTATACCAAGATGGGGTTTTTCAACACTGCAAAACAAAAAATCTTCTTTTTCTTTTTCCCTTTGATGACTTTGTGCCAAGCTTTGTCGATCGTATTCTAAGAGCTTCGGCAACAATATACTTTTCTAGAAATTATTCTTCTACTAAGGATTTTGAGAAGGCATTATTCTATTTGATAGTCTTTCATACAACTTGGGAAAGATTTAGTGTTTCAAAGAGTGATTGTGTGTTAGATTTTCCAAAAATAATGTTGCACATGGTCTCTATTGTTGTTATTGGGGGTTTTCCCAAGATCAAAACTCTTGGGATCCATTCTAGTATTTCTAGGGTCATAACTTTCCACCATAGAATGACCAAATACCAGCTTTGGGTTATAACTTGTTGTTTCTTCCTCAATGCAGCTTTCATAATCGTCTCAGCAACATATTTTGTTCTCATCAAAGGGAACCACCATGGCACCTTTCCCTTAAATTGGACAAATAAATAGCATTATCCATCTTTAATGGTCCATACACTTCCTAAATGATAATCTTGTAGTTTTGATACAATTACAGATAGAGTACTCTGCTTTTCAGAGGAGTCTGATACATGAAAATAAGCATTAGGAAAACTCACCCTGGAAAATTCACTGCCAGCAATTCACCAAAAGAAAATTCACTTCCATGACAAATTCACCTCAAGGAAAATTCACCACTAGCAAATTCACCAGCATAGAAACTTAATTGCAAACTTTTAATGTAGTGAATTTTTCGTGGTTGTGAATTATTGGCAGTGAATTGTCGGTGGTGGAATGCTCGAGAAGGTTAAAAATACTAAACCAATAGGGACTACAGTGGATTTACACCTGGCTTTATGTTCTTGTGAATGATACTAGTACTTTCTTGAAGTTGGCTATGGAGTAGTCTTTCTATAAAGAACAAAGGATTTATGTCTAGTAGGGATAATAGATGCTGAAATTATCTATGACCAATCCCACATTCTCCATATAAGACCAATCCCACATAATATTTATAAGATTAGATCAATCTATGTGGATAATACTATTGAACTTCACAAATCACTGACATGTGATGAACTTTACAGATCACTGATGAATGAAATTCTTACCGGGGCTTCTTTTGTTGTTAATTCAAAGTGTATAAAACCAAGAAATGAGATAGTAATTGTTATGGATGTAAAAATAGATTCAATTCTGAGTGTCTCAAAAAAGTTTAATAGTGCTGATTTGGATGCGTAGAAAAGAAAAAAAAAAACCAAGGAATTATTGAGGTTAATGTGGAAATTATTTTCTTCCAATTCATACTTGAATCAAGATTCAAGTAATCAACATTGGTATGAAAAGGAATAAAGGGTTTGAGAAAATACACTATAAATTGCCAAATATGGGTAAGTAAGAAATGCAGTCATGGAATCTGTGACGACTATCTGACCCTTGGTGCACTGAAGGTGTTCATAAGCCCAGTGGGTTGTGCATACATGTCCCCAGAAATTAGTACCCTGAATTTTCATCTCAAAGTTGAAGATGGTAAGTAGATTTTTTGAACTTATCCTATTGTTTTGTTTCTTTTCAACCATATTTGTGATTTGGAGAACCGTACCAAAAATAAAATAAAAATCTGAATACTCTAAAAAATGAAGGTTTAAATATGTAGTGGGATTTACCATAACTTTCTTATACTGGGATGAACTCTTATATTCTTCAAATAATGAACCTCCAGCAATTCTAGTGTTGTTGACTAGAAAATTCACTGTAATACAACAAAGACAAAGTTCAAGTCAAGAAAATGGCCTGGATTAATACATGAAGAATTGGCAGTAATCTATTACACTAAAAATTTCATCTCCCCATGCATATACAAACAATTTACCTAGTAAGTTACATTTTCATCATTTGAACCAAGTTTCAATTTCCATTAAAATGAAATACCCATCTATGAAAGATCTACATTGACAACAAAAATTGCCATCCAATAGCACTATCCCAACATCCCATTAAATTTTCCCTTAAAATTAGTAAACTTTTGAGCCCTTTTACTACATCATAGTTAGGTTAGTTAACTATCAGCCATCAAGGACTTTTAAAGCTTGCTTGAATCCAACTATGAAACTTATTCATGCACATACTACATACATAGCATCTTAACTACCATCAATTTTAGGAAATTTTGCATGGCTAATCATTGGAGTAATATATTTTATAATAAAATTTCACTCATTCTAGTTCAACTCATGAGGGTAGTTGTTTCAATGCAGTTCCTCATACAATCCACCAGGGTTGCATTGCAGTTGAGGTCTGCCTCACTCAAATGAAATTTTAGGGGATGAGATTGGGTGTAAGCCACTAGACTATCTAACCATGTAAATGCTCTGTTAACATTGACATTGAATTAAAAAATAGCCATTATACATATAATCTATGCCAGTGAATTTTGACATTAAATAAACAAACATGATATTAAGTGCAGATGAAAGAGCATGGACACTTTACATCATCCAAAGCTGGAAATTGTAAAGTCTGCAATCTTATTACAGTCATCTAGATTTGTCAAGTCAACAGGGAAAATAAGGGCATCCTCTGCGCCATAGACTTTGCATTCATCTGCTACTTCCTAAATCCTGTGTTCCCTCCTCGCTACTAGATCCATTTTTTCACCTCTCTTAGAAAACTCCTCCGATACACATTGCAATAAAGAAATCCCCATTACTAAAGAGACCAAAATTACATCAAAGGACCAAAAAACAAAATATCCCACTTCAAAACTATAGGTCTGTAATAGAGAGGTTGTTTGGCCTAAATGGTGTTTTAACACACCTATAATTCTAATGGTTTTTACAAGCCCATGAACATAAAACCATCCCCATAACTTCTTATACATACAACACCGAAATAGTTTTAAAAATGTGAAATTAAAAATTTGTGACAAGTTCAGTGAGGCCAGTTGACTCAAATGGTGTTCTAATATATGAAAGGTCCTTAAAATTATTTCTGCTCAATTCATTGATGGATTGTAAAACAAAACTTAGCAACATTATGATCACCTAGCCTATTCCTGAAGAGGCTCCTATGATGAGAACCACATGTCCATTGACATTGATTGGGATTCCAAACAATATTTGATTGACGAAGCTTAAGAATTTGCAGAAAGATATGGCAGAAGGAAGCATGAGCAGCAAAGGGACTGAGAATGCAACATCCCGTCCCCATGTCCACACTATTTTTATCATTGTCCTCATAATTTGTGATGGGTGAGACAGTGGGCGACTATTTTCTATGTGAGGAGAACACAGAATGGCTGCCATCTGTTGGTGTTTTCAGTAATGTTGTGTACGTTGCAGATATCGAATAAAATAAAGCTTCAATCAATGCCTACCTAAGTTCCTTGTGAGATGGCATTTAACAACCATGGTATCTCCTTTTTGTTTGTTAGTTTCTGCTTCAATAGAAGGTTCAGAGTCTTTCCAAAATTCTACTTATCTAATCACATCTAATCAAAAACATAGTATTTAGGAGTAACACTGTTGTCAATCTCATTGTTAATTTGGAAAAAGAAGTTCATCCATTTAATTGTTTCAATGTGGCTTTTTTATAATACTATCAAGAATTTCTATAAAGGTCACACTTGAACACCGAGGACTCACTATGGGGGGTTTAGGGCGAGCCATAAAGGCTTCCACAAATGCATTTAATTGAAGGAAACTAATATTCTAAATGACTTTTGTCTTGTGAGTCAATCGAATCAAAGTATCATCCAAAGAGGGAATGGTAAAAATATATTCTTAATTACCACTCAAAATCAATATTAAGAATGAATTTCAAAATTGGAGACTGATTGTAAAGTATCTTTATGAATTATGATTCATCAAAAGCATGTTATTTGCTTACAAAAAATATTGATGATCGCTTTTAAAAGTAAGAAGTCAAAAATTCAATTTCTAATCACCTTATCTATCCCTTTTAAATTATCTATTAAATTATCTGTAATCATGGCCTTGTTGCAACTTAAATCATGCAAGTACAAGCCATCCTCCCTGTGATATAAGATGGATTTTTTGCACACAGGTCTTTTTCTTTTGAAGAGATCACCAGGGAATGAACTATCCTTATACACCTTAGAATTGAATAGGTCAATGGATTCGTGAAGAGTATTGAGAAAATGAGTTTAGGATCCGAGAGAATGAGACTTCTAGGTTTTTATCCCAGGTGGAGAAGCTCTCGGCCAAAAGATATATGCATAGTTCTAGGACACCAATGCAGCACACTATTGTCCTCAAGATGCACTGGCATCCCAAGTCATGGAGAACTTAGGAGCTCAAGCATACATAATAGAGTCTTATTATTGGACTCGAATCAGAGGACTTGAAGAATTAGATGATCAATAGAAAGTTAAGAACTGAAGGAAAATACAAGGGAACTCAAAACAAGATCACATTCATGCATTTGAATCTCTAGTCCAAGCTCTCGTTCGTAACCTACACACAAAATACCAAGGGGAAAAGGTTGGGGTTGTATAGGGGCCTACCTTAGTTAGACCCCCATATTGGTGTTCCCACCTCCACGAATAGCCAGGTTTGGAAAAGAGTGTAAAGAAAGTAAATGAAGTATGTGGTGAAAACAAAACCCGCTTCGGAGTAGAGCCCACACCAAAAAGTAGTAAATTAACTAGTAGGACAAAGATATAAGGAGAGAGAGAATTACCTATGGGTCAAGACCCTCTTTCGGAGCACACAGGTGCACTACGGTGTGCTTGCTTGAGAGCTAGTAGCTGCTGGAGGGACCTTAATATGGCATGGCTTTGCCAATAGGAGTGCTTCTATTGAAGGGTGAAGCTTACCCAAGAGTAGAGCAAGTGGTGAGAATGCTTGAATTGATGGCTTCCAACCCCAAAATGAGGGGGAAAAGGAGTTTTTAATGCATGCAAGGGTGGCATAGAGCTATTTCACTCGAGACCTAACAACTTGAACACGTGTCACTAGGGTCAAGCTTCTAGATTCACCATTTCAAGAAACACTGGCGTCCAAAGCCTATATTTTCAGGAAACACTTTGTTAGGCTTCTGCCATCTCACCATGTGTCCTCATGGAGTCAGAATTGTGAAATTCTGACTCATGATATTTTACCATTAATATTTCTAAGGTGTCATAAATGCTAGGCAAGATGCAAAAATGTGGAATTGCCCCTAGGTGCAATTTTGCAACATTACATTTTGCCCCCACTTTAGTGGGCTCAATTTTGGAAAGAAATCAGCCTCACTAAAGTAGAGAAGAAAAAATTCACCTGAACTCTGATTTTTACGGAAATGCATGCCTGAAAGACGGACCACAGAGGTCACTGAGGTTGATCCGACTGGTACCGAGGGTGCCCCCAACTTCTGAGCTTGAAAATTAGCAGTACCGTAGTAGCGAAAAACTGTTCAAAATTGTATCCTACAAAACTAAAATTTTGAGTTAGTTTCAAAAAATTGGAAGAAACTACCAAGGATAGAGGAATGATCAAGAAAAATTCATTGATTCGAAGGAGAAAAAATGGTCAAGAGGTGACTATATTCCCCCTCTTGATTTTTCCCCCAACATGGTGGGGTAAATTCAAGAGAAACTAGGGAGTCACGAGCTCCAGGAAAAATGGGCCCCAAGGGGCTATATATACCTAGGTGGGCCCCCAGAAGGGTCAATGTCACTATTCACTATAAGCAGATTGTTGAATTTTGTGAGAGAAAAGTCAGCAAAATGTTGAGCAAGAGAGAGTATCAGGCACTGAGGCTTGAGGAGCTATAGGTTGACATCGTCGTAGGTAGCGAGGTCGACTAGGTAGGCTTCTTAGCCTTGATTTTCATGCTATTTAGCTCATTTTTTAAGGTTTTTCATGCTATGAGGTGCATAAGCATCTAAAATGTGCGCCTGCATCTCTATTTCATGCTGACATACAAGATGTGTGTTGGGGTCCCAGATCGTCACTGGCATCCTCTAGGTGACCATGGCGAATCTGACATGTCGGCGCATCGCGCAAACGTTTGCATGGCATGCAAGCATCTTTTTACATAGTTTTTCGGCATGATCAGGTCTCTAACTTAAATCATTTTACTTTTTTGTAGGATTACCCAGAGATCCATGAGCATCCCAAAGGGTGAGCATTCCACCTTGTTCGAGAGTAAAGAGACTAGCTATCTCCCGATGAGGTTACACACTTAGAGAGATTCGGTCTTTGGCATGTGTTTTTTATGCCAGAGATGTGCTATCATGATAGGATGTTCACCGCACTGATGGAGTAGTGGGATGCGACTACTTCTTCTTTCCATCTTCATTGTGGGGAGATGACCATCACATTGGAGGATGTTTACTGGATCCTCGAGCTTCCCATCCGCAGACGACGGGTGGCTTTGGATAACACCTAGTCGGCACAGGAGCACAACGAGGGCATCCGCTACTTCACAGGGTGGACTGACGGCGATGACGACACTAGTCACATATATACTCATTGGTATGACCATGTGAGGATGATAAGGCTGCTGCTACGTTAGGTAATGGTGGTGATCATAGCTTTTTGGATCGCCATAGATGAGTGAGGCTCGCACTTGCATAGGGGCCTCATCCTGATTGTCAGAGATATGATTAAGCATAGGACTATTTTTGCCTGGGGGCGCAACATACTAGTGCACCTCTACCAGGAGCGGGCGCGGTATGTCCATTATGAGTACCATAGCCTTACAACATGCACACTTTTGTAGGTGTGGGAATTCACCCACATCATGTGCACCCGGCCAGTCCGTTTTACTCAACGGTGGTCGTATGATATCCCGATGGCCCACTGGTACAACATGAAAGGCCAATGGCGCTTTAGAGATTTACAGTTTTGGAGGCTGTATTTTGACACTATCATTGTGGGAGAGGTTTGTTGGAGACCTCACTGATATTTTAGGTGGGTAGACGACAACAGGTTCTTGAGGAACCTTCAGTAGGACCATTTTTTAGTGGGTTGCCGTGATTTTGTTATTGTACCATACTACTAGAGTTGGGTCATGTGGAAGCATGGTCATATCTAGACCATACCACCTGACATGCCCACATATACCAGGGCTCATCATAGTGTAGTGAGTGTTGGTGACCGCCCTCATCGTTCCATCATAGACATCATCTTTTCAGATGATGATAAGCCCAACCATGATCTGTCGGCCATGGCAATGGCGGATAATGTCGAGGTGGTAGTTGATTTTTCCCGGTGGTGGGAGAGGCATCATCCCACTCCTATCTTCACCAAGGGTGCTCTAGGAGGGGACCTAGGGCTATAGGAGGAGGAGCCTCAGTAACCAGCACAAGGCAAGAGGAGAGCCCACCAACAGGGCGGAGCAGAGGAGGAGGAGGAGGCGGTGCCTGTGAGGCTATGATGATGGAGGAGGTCATCTCCCCCACCAATTACTCCTATCTTTTCAGCACCACTAGCCCATACTGTCCTAGCAGTAGTAGCACTAGCATCTCCTAGGGCGACCATCGATACAGGCGACATAGGCCCTAATGTCAATCCACACCCTGATCCCACATGGCAACCAGGGGATCTAGGTATAGATAGTACATATTTGTTACTTTCTTGCTCTTTGTATTTCTACTTACGCTTTTTTATCCACATACGTACATCATGTGATACTGATCCCCTTTTCTCTCTTTGTGGTTGTAGAGGATGCATAGGGATGGACTAAGCTCATAGCTTAGTGTGTTTCAGAGGTGGCCCCTGTTGTACTGATCTAGGGGATGGTCCTAGATGCCTATCGGCCTATTTCAGCGGGGAGGCATGCCCCCACTTTTGAGTCGATTTCATGTCTATAGACCACATATGAGGAGTGTAGCATGAAGATGGTGCAACTGAATGTGGAGTTGTCAGCTATCAGGAGTCAGTGAGATCATTTGTCGGGGGAGTTGCGGATGGCGCTCATCGAGAGACATGCGGATGTGACGAGGGATGATGCCGCTGAGGTGGCACATGACACCCTTCAGAGCTGCATTGATGAGCTTACGTGCAACTGGTAATTGTGATCCCCGCAAATGTTCAGCGGCTACAGCAGGAGATGATCCAGGCGAGGATGGACATTTTCTCACTACAAGCGGAGCTGAGAGGGATACGAGTGGGCCTATCAGCATCGTGCTCACACCGATCTCGATCATAGACTACCGTGCAGCCTCCTCCCAGAGCACTGGAGTGACCACCAGAGCCAGAGGGCTCGAGGAGTCACATGCTCCAGGGATAGGACCCCTATTTTGTATATCATTTTTGTAGCCGGATGTAGACATACATACATACTTGTAGATCTTTTGTATAGACACGTATTCAATAGCCACTCATTTTAATAGCAGTGGCACGATACATGTACATGACATTTGATTCATACATTGGACATATATATATACATATATACATCGGTTTTTGTATCATGGTTTTTCCTATGTGTATCATTTTCATTTTCATATATGCTCATGTTATGGATGTATGTTTTTATTAGATGCTAATCATGATTTGTTTTAACAAATTTATCCACATGTTAATTAAATGCTATGATGATCTAATAAAAAAAAATCATGATGTGAAAATGAATGAATGTTGATATATGCAATATTTCTACCTCTTAGGGAGAACACCACATACATGGCCCACTAGGGCACTATGCATAGTATCGACGAAGATGCATCGCATTGATAGGTTCTTTTAAAGGTGTTTCATCCATAAACAATAATCCATAAGCACCCAAACCGTATATAGAAACCATGATGTAAGGACCTAACCAGTTAGGACTAAATTTCCCTTTCTGGTCAGGTAATGCATTCACACTCTATTGGTTTTCATATAGAACCAAGTCTCTCATCTTGAAGGTCCTAGGAATCACGCTCTGATTATATTGTTTAGATAGTGACCGCTGATAATATTTAAGGTGTTTGAGGGCCCATAAACGATGTTCATTGAGCATCTCAAGCTAATGCAAGCGGTTAACCTGATAGGTTTCATCATCAATCACCCCCTAAGGGAAACCCATAAGGATGGAATTTCCAGCTCTAAAGGCATGATAGCTTTGATGCCATACATAAGGTTATAGGGCGTCGTTCCTGTCGCCATGCGAACAATCATGTGATAAGCCCACAAAGCATAAGTTAACTAAATATGTCAATCCTTACCATGTTTATTAATTGTCTTATGGAGGATGAGTTCAAGAGTTTTATTAGAAGCTTTCACTTGACTGTTGGATTGCAGATAATACGATAAAGAAAATCAATGTTGACTATGAAACTTTTCCAAGAGTTATTTGACTTCCTTGTTCTTAAATGGCGTACCATTGTCGGAAACAAGTGTAGCAGGCAGTCCAAACTAGGAAATGATGTTGTTTAATAGGAAGCTATAGATAGTTTCAGCACTCGTGGATCGAAGTGGAATAGCTTCAACCCACTTTGTGAAATAATCTGTAGCATTCATGATAAAGGTATGTCCCTCGGAAGAGGGAGGTGATATTTTCCTGATAATGTCCAATCCCCATTTTGTGAATGGCCAAGGAGAAGTTTGATTATGCAGATCTTGAACGAGAGCGTGGATAAGGCGACTATGCTGCTAACATTGAAGACACCTTTCGACAAAATCGAAGGAATCTTGTTCCATCATTTGCCAATAATAGCCCATGTGTATCAATTTTCTCACGAGAGGTCTACCACCGAAATGTCCACCCCTAGAGCCTGCATGGGCTTCTTTAAGGGAAAGGGGCATCTTCGCTCTAGTGAGGTATCTTAGTAGCAAGCCATTATACACCTTTTGATAAAGGACATCGGATAAGATGACATAATGGGCTGAAAGCTTTCATATACTAGTGTGATCATTTTTTGTCACAGCATTGAGAAAGTTTCTATTCCTTAAATAATTGTAGATGCTAGAGAACTACTCTCCTGAATCTGCATGAAAGAAAACCAGAGACTCGAGTGTGGGTTGATCGGTAATTTTCAGGGTTCGCATGACTTGCACCATGAAGTGGTATTCTTTCATACCTTCTTTGGAAGGTACCAAGGAAGCTACACTTGCCATGGCATTTGCATGTTTATTTTCTCGCCTAGGAATGTTTTTTATTCTGAAAGAGGAAAATTGATTAAGCAAAGACAAAGTGAGGTCTCTATATCAAGACAACTTACTTTATTTAGCTTGATAAGTTCCCATGATCTAATTCACAACAAGCTCAAAGTCACCTAGTATATGAAGCTATTTTCTTTTTAATGCAATCGCGACACACAAACCGAAAATGAAGGCTTCATACTCGATGATATTACTGGTACAAGGAAAATTTAATTGAAAGGATAGGGGGACCGATTTACCCTTGAGGAATATTAGGACTACGCCTGCTCCAGAACCAATCTGATACCAAAGTACATTTTCCATTTGAGGTCATACTTGATTGTGAAGATGTTTTCATCAGGAAATAAATCCAACCCAGGGAAGGAATGAGGTGAGGGAGTGTCTTCCAACTGGTCAGCCACTGCTTGTCCCTTTACTAATTTTTGAGTGACAAAATTTATATCGAACTCAGACAACAACATAACCCATTTCTCTAATCTCCCAACAAGGTTGGAACTATAAAATAGATGCTTCAATAGATCTATTTTTACTATGATGTTGGTTTCAGCATGAAGGAGATAGTTCCTCAACTTCTGTGTAGCGAATACAAGAGAAAGGCACTATTTCTCCATGGAAGAATAATGAGTTTCATAGTTGACCAGGACGTGGCTAATATAGTAAACTTCTCTCTCTTCCTGCATCATCATACTCGGCCAGTAGGGCTACCAAAGCATATGGTGAGGCAACGAGGTAAAGAAGGAAGGATTTGTCTTTCATAACCAACATCATTACAGGAGGATTGGTCAGATAAGCGTTTATGGATTCAAAGGCTTTCTGACATTCTTCATCCCATATAAAGTAGACATATTTCTTTAGGAGATGAGTGAAAGGAAGGGTATGGTCAGCCAATTGAGATATGAATCTGCGAATTTCCTGGATCTTCCCTTGTAAGCTTTGCAACTTGATGTCATTCCTTGGAGGATACATGTTAACAATAGCATCGATCTTATTCATGTCTACTTCGATCCCATGATAAGAGACTATAAACCTGAGAAGCTTTCCAGCATCAACACCGAAGACACACTTTTGGAAATTGAGCCTCATCTTGTATAGTCGAATCCTTTCGAATATAAGATAGATATTTGTCACATGATCTTGACGGTTTACAGACTTCACTAAGATTTCATTGGCGTAATCTTCCAAGATCTTATGAATGAAGTCATCAAATATCAAGGTCATTTCTCTTTGATAAGTCACTCTTGCATTCTTTAATCCAAAGGGCATGACCACATAGAAAAAGGTTCCCCAAGGGGTAGTGAAGGTTGTCTTGTACTGATCATCCAGATTAATACGGATCTGATTGTAACCCGAGAAACCATCCATGAAAGATAATAATGCATGGCACACGGTCGAGTCTACAATCATATCTATATTAGGTAATGGAAATTCATCTTTAAGAGAAGCCTTGTTGAGGTCTCAAAAGTTAATACATATACAGATACAGCCATCAGGTTTACTAATAGCTACTATATTTGAAATCTAGAGAGAATAGTCAATGAGATGGATAAAGCCTGCTTTCAATAGCTTCTCTATCACAATCTTGACCATTAAGGCTACCCTAGGATTGATCTTTTAGATGTTTTCCTTAATAGGTTTGGTGTCGAGACATAGAACGATATTATGGACCACTATAGATTCATCAATAGCAGGCATGTCCTCATACATCCAAGCAAAAATATCAGAATAAGTATGCAAGATAGTGGAATGCTCATTTGCTTCCTTGGAAGAGAAGCATTTCCCAATCTTGATTACTTTCTCTAAATATTTTACTCCAACGGGGACTTTGACAGTGTCCCCTTTAACAAAGGGATTGCGGTCCTCAGGATGAGATATTGAAACATCATTATTGACATTAGATAGAGGGTCCTCCTCCTCAATATTCAGAATGGATTCCCCAAATTATGCTTGTTTATGTAAGAAATACGAGAATCATTTCTTGTGATGATAAGGAGGCAATGGGGAGTAAGCACCTAGGAATTCCCCCAATGCTTCATCTAAAGAGAAGACATCTACAGGAACCTTCTCGGCTCGTCCACCTTCTTCTATCAACTCAGGATGGACCAAGTCTAACAGCTCAGCCAAAATCATTTTAACATTCCACCAAGGTTTTTGTGCAGACTGTTCAATAGGACATCCCAAACCTAGGTTGTGCTTTCATTGCTTAAACTAGATAGGGACTTGCATTCCTTTCTCAATACGTCCTAGGCCTTTCTACCCATAGTCATACCAAGAGGAAAGTTTTTAACCAAACCCAAAGCGAGCTTGTAGATTTTTAGGAGGGGATGGCTCCACGTAGAGTGTTTCGTTCCACCAATGGACATCAATAGTTTCTACAGGAGCGGTTCCACTTCCCTTACTTGGCTTGCAAGCATCAACCTTCTTCATGGGGTTAGAGACACTTTCCAAGGGATGAGTGGTTTCCTGGGTAGGATCACACTTCTCTTCCTTAGTGGGAGGATCACTAGCTATCATGTTGGCAGAACCTGGAAAGTCCATAGGGGAGGGGTTCGACTTATACTCTGCTATGAAGAATTCAGAGAAATTCAAGGAACCCCACTCATCACCTAAGAGAATATTCACCTTGGGAGATGAAGGAGAAGATGGAGGGGAATCACACTCTTCCATCTTAGGCGGTTCATCTTGTTTGACACTTGCTCACATAATAGCTTCCACGATAGGTGTCAGTGAGGAACAAGCCATAACGTCAATGATCAAGGAAGGAATGCAATTATTGAGGGTGGAACTAGCTAAGTTACTACCATCAATGGTCAGTAGAGAAAGGTACACAACCTTTGGGTCTTCTTTAACCATAACCACTTGATTGTTAGCAACAAATTTCAAAGAATGATGAAGGGTAGAAGTTACCGCACCCATATCATGTATCCAAGGTCTTCATAGAAGAAGTTTATACAGTAACGGGCCAGGCATTATGTAAACCAACATAAGCAGAGTAACAGGGCCCAACTGCAAAGGTAATGTTATTGTACCTAGAGCTTGGTTATCGGCATTATTGAACCCATGAAT
Organism: Sequoiadendron giganteum; assembly: GCA_007115665.2. Lineage (NCBI taxonomy): Eukaryota > Viridiplantae > Streptophyta > Pinopsida > Cupressales > Cupressaceae > Sequoiadendron > Sequoiadendron giganteum. The sequence continues at coordinate 191,505,272 of CM021105.1, forward strand.
ACACAAGGAAGAAGGAGCCAAGGAAGATGAATCAACTTTTATTTTAGGCAGTAGATCTATACCACAAATGTTGAGGGATGAACCAGTGTCAACGAGGGTACATCTAATACTGATGTTGTTAATGTTTACTATAATCATCAAAGGTTCTACTTGTTTTTGCATATCTGGATGCGAGAGTTCCTATAGATGGAACGTAAAATTTGGCGAATATGCTCAAATATGTGCCATCAGTACACCAATTTTCGTAGGCCTAGCTAAGGAAGGAAAGAGAATATTTTGTAAGGCCTCCTACAACATCCCTTGATAAACTGGAGCAGTCTAAAGAAAATCCCAAAGTAAGATCTTATCCAGAGTAACACAGATTTGTTCGATGAGATCATAATCGCCTAGTGCTTTGATCGCGGGTTAAGGAGCTAAAGGAAGGTTAGGTTGAGATGGGGGTAAAGAAGCAGTAGTTTGCTCCGATTATGATGTAGGAACGACAGCTTCTTGTTCTAAGTTTCGTAAATTTCTCCTCCTAGGGTATGTATTTCTTACAACATTGTAAGAAGTAGAGTTAGTAGCCTTTGCATATCTCGAATACAAGTCTGATGGATTGTTACGACCCAAAATCCCATAGACGAAACTATCCTTTCTATAGAATGGCTCAGTCGGAGTCACATAAATGAAAGTTTTCTTAAGGATTGGAGGAGCCACAAAAACTACTACCACATTTACTGACTCCTCAGCTGGCGAGAAAGCAGTTTGTTTTGAAGACTTATAGATAGGGGAGAGTGCTTCTAAGAGATCATCTAGAGCATCTTCCAACATATGGAAATCTTGTTCAGAAAAAGACTTAGTCGACATTATAAAAATGGATCTGACAGTTCACGTCAGGTTCACCAAAATGTGATATAAGAGGGATTCGCTACACACGGGTCTCTTTCTTCTGAAGAGATCACCAGGGAATGAGTTGCCCTTAGACACCTCAAAACTGAATAGGTCAATGGAGTCGTGAAGAGGATTGAGAAAATAAGTTTAGGATCCGAGGGAATGAGACTTCTAGGTTTCTATCCCTGATGGAGAATCTTTCGGCCAAAAGATGTCATTGCAGTTCTAGGATGCCAGCACGATGCGTTGTCATCCTCAAGACATGCTGGTGTCCCAAGTCATGGAGAACTCAGGAACTCAGGCAAACAGAATAGAGTCTTATTATTGGACTTAGATTAGAGGACTTGAAGAATCAGATGATCAACAAAAAGTTAAGAACTGAAGGAAAATACAAGGGAACTCAAAACAAGATCACCTTCGTGTGTTCGAATCTTTAGTCTAAGCTCTCGTTTGTAATCTGCACATAAAAGATCAAGGGGAAAATTTTGGGGCTATATAGGGGCCTACCTCAGTCAGACACCCGTATTGGTGTTCTCACCTCCATGGAAAACTAGGTTTGGAAAAGAGTGTAAAGAAAGTAAACGAAGTATGTGGTAAAAAAAGAACCTGCTTCGGAGTAGATCGCGCACCACAAAGTCATAAATGAACTAGTAGGGAAAAGAGATAAGGAGAAAGAGTGTTACCTATGGGTCAAGACCCTCTTCAGGAGCACACAGGGGCACCGCAGTGTGTTTGCTTGAGAGATAGTAGTTGTTGGAGAGTTGGTAGCTACTGGAGGGACCTCAGTCCAGTATGGCTTCGTCAATAGGAGTGTTTCTATTCAAGGGTTAAGCTTACCCAAGACTAGAGAAAGTGGTGAAAATGCTTGAATTGATGGCTTCCAACCCCAAAATGAGGGAAAAAAGGATTTTTTTAATGCATGCAAGGGTGGCATAGGGCCGTTTCACTCGAGACCTAATGACTTGGACACGTGTCGCTGGGGTCAGGCTTCTAGATTCTTTGTTTCAAACTTGAAAAACTGTTAGGACGCTAGCGAGTCGCGCGGATGTCTACGCACTGCGTAGGCATCCAGAGCTTGTATTTTTCAAGAAACGCCTTGTCAGGATTTTTCCATCTCACCATGTCTCCTCATGGAGTCAGAATCACAACATTCTGACTCATGAGATTTTACCATTAATGTTTCTAAGGTGTCATAAATGCTAGGCAAGATGCAAAAATGTGGAATTTCCCCTACGTGCAATTTTGTGACATTACACTCCCCCAACACACATTACCAAGCTCATAGCATGTCCATATTATTAGAACAATTAAAAATCCCTATCACATCCCAACAAACTCCTCTTTCTTTTTTTTGCTAAATGCATGATGTCTAGGTGTAATTTGGATCAAGGTGAAAAATCTTAATGTTTTGAGCATTAATCATACCTTGATTACTTTAGATGCTTATGATGATTCAAATGGTAAATGTTATGGTTTTAATAGTTCCAATAATTAATTGTTTCATGATGACTTATCACTCCTATTGATAAAATTGAGAATATTTTAATTTAATTAGTTTTACCTCTCCTTGATGTTATGGTATAGGAATGGTGTGTTTACATTTTTGGATTAACTCGATACTAATTCTCTAGTGGTGAAACACATGTGAGCAACTTGATTGGTCTTGTAGGTATAAAGGTGCAAACAATGGGGACTTAGTGGTTTTTTGATGAGAGTGATTTTGATGTTGAACTAACCTTAGCTTTGTATCCTTAAATGTTAAGCCACAATTAGAGGATTGATCAATTATAAGTATCTTTTTGATAGTTTTGTTTGGGGTAATGACCATGGTTAGTCACCAAGGTTAGGAATGATTGTTGATTATTCTCTTTTCCCCCCTAGATATCTTATAGGAAACCATTTGTAAAATATTAATTAATCTAGACCCCAATATATGAGTATTGATTACTATTCTAGATTGATCAACTCTTTTGAGCTTCTTATCATGCTAAAGGATAATAAGGTAGATAATGATAAAAATGAAATAAAAATAATAATACATAATAAATAATAGAGTTAAAAGAAGAAACAAATATAGAGGTTGGGTGACCCTACTATATTAGGGCTTTGGAAATAGGGAAACTTAATGCAAATGAAGTTATCTACCATAGAAGGTGATATGTTATCATAGGAGGCTACTTGTGTCATTAATGAACCATGGTGAAAGGAATAATACATGAAATAAATAATATAAATGGAAAGTATTAATCCAAGAGAAATATTTTGAAGTAAAATATTACTATCAAGATGAGAACCATGAGCAAGCACACCAACATCCAAGAGGAGACAATATTTTGAAAGGGGGAAAAATCAAAGAAAAAACCCCCAATATTATGAAGATGACACAAAGCCTAAGAAGATTACAAAGAGTGAATGAGAGAGCTCAAGAATAAAAAATTTCACATGAATAATGAGAGAAGGGCCTCAAATAAATAGAGGTGAGAAAGGAGTTGCATAATTAACTCCCATGTCTATGCATGGCACATTTCAGCCTATGTGTGTGCACGGTGTCAAGATCCTCATAAGGAGGAATCTATATACCTAAGCCTTAATATTCTTCCAAAAAGGAATTATAAAAATGAGTGATCCTCACACATGTGTGAGAATACTCAAATAAGATAAAAGACTTGTAGGGATTCCTTTGGAATATTCCTACAAGTATTTAAATAATACAAATAAATAAATAATTTTTTCCTAAGTAAATATTTATTTCTAACACCCTTCTTAAGCTTTACTTGGGGAGTTCACATCAAATCCTTCAATGGATTGTAATCTTAAATTTTTACAATGATGGAGGAATTTATCTTTACAAAGTGGTTTGGTGAGAATATCTGCACCTTGATCTTCACCTTTACAATACAAAGGAGAAATTTATTTGTCTTCAATTTTTTCTCTAATGAAGTGATGTTGAAGAGAAATGTGATTGGGCTTTGCATGAAGAATTGGATTCTTTGTAAAAGAAATGGAACTTTTATTGTCACAATATAAGTGTGTAGGATCGTTTTGAGTTAGACCAAGTCTTACAGTAATCTTCTTAACCATAGTACTTCTTTAGATACATTGGTACAACATTTATATTTAGCTTATGTAGAACCAAGAGAAGCCAATTATTGATTCTTACTATTCCATGAGATTGCACTTGATTCAACAAAGAAATAATAACCACAAGTGGATATCTCATCATTGGGATCACCTACTAAATCTAAATCAATATAATCTTTTAAATAAAATTCATAATTTTCATCATAAAAGAGACCAAGATTAAGAGTACCTTTAACGCATCTTAAAGAAAAATTGCAACTTTGAAATGAGCTTTTTGTGGTTTAGACATGTATCTAGAAACTAAACCAACACTTTAAGAGATATCAGGTAGATAGTAAGTGTTAAATAATTTAAATTTCCAACTAATTGTCATATAAAGTAGGATAAAAAAAATGAAGGTTTCATATCAACCATTAATTTAGTTCCTAATTCACTAGAAGTAGAAACACAATTTGCATCATTCATTTTAAATTTATCTAAGAGAACTGGAGCATATTTATGTTGAGAAAGGAAAATAACTTTAATTGTTTGTCAAATTTGCATACCCAAAAAATAATGTAATAAGCCTAAATTAGTCATTTGAAAATGATTAGTGAGTTGAGACTCAATATCACTAATCAAATTGTTAGAATTAGAAGTGATAATAAAATCATCAACATATAAAATAATGATCACAATATCATTTTCACTATGTTTAATATATAAATTTCGATCATTTTTATTTCTAATGAAACCGTGAGATATAAAGAAAGCATTAATTTTAGAATATCATTCTCTAGGAAATTGTTTTAAACCATAAATTGATTTTTATAATTTGCAAACAAGATGTTCATTACCTTCCTTAATAAAACCCAAGGGTTGAGACTTATAAAAAATTTCATGTAAATTACCATTTAAAGATGCAATTTTAACATCCATTTGATGAATCAATATCATTTTCACTATGTTAAATATATAAATTTGGATCATTTTTACTTCTAATGAAACCTTGAGCTATAAAGAAAACATTAATTTTAGAATACCATTCTCTATGAAGTTGTTTTAAACCATAAATTATTTTATTTAATTTGCGAAAAAGGTGTGCATTACCTTCCTTAATAAAACCCAAAGTTTGAGACATATAAATTTCTTCATGTAAATCACCATTTAAAAATACACTTTTAACATACATTTGATGAATGGGCCAATTCATATGAGAAACTAGAGCAAGAACTAATTTAATAGTTAGAATTTTAGCTACCGGAGTAAATGTTTCATTATAATCTAGGCCTTCCACTTGGGAGAAGCCTCTAGCAACTAATCTAGCCTTAAATTTGCTAACCTTGTTATTTGCATTAAACTTAGTTTTATACAACCATTTACATGAAATAGGATTCTGTTAGAGTAAAGGTTTTAACTTAATTGTGTTAATTAAATTACCTTTATTCCTCTCTTAAGATTTCACTTTAGTTTGCATAAAGTGACATTTAATAATTAGTTTTCCTATTAGGGTTTATTTTAGGGTTTTGCATGATTTCCTTCTTAAGGATTGATCCATTGTATATTCAATAATTCCTTTTTGTTCTGATAAGATAATCTCTCCATTTTTCAGAGCTTCAAACCCTTGTTCGTTTTCTCCATCCATTCTCTTCCTTGTGATAGGTATCCACTTGCATGTAGGTGTTCTTGGAGTTTGAAGTTGGTTTTGACAACTTCTACATGGTATCAGAGTTTTCCTGTTGCATGCCTGTTCTTGTTTGAAGAATTTGGAGCTACAAGGGTTGGATCAGGCATTCACAATTTTGGGGTTTTCTTTTTTGATCCAGGGAATCACCTACAATTTCAAATCATTTTGAGTTCAAATGGACCTCACCGTTGGATTTGCAGTGGTCTAAAACCCCTAAATCAACTGTTCATTTGTCCAGTTTGGACAAAGTTGATTTGAGAGGCAAAAAATTTTACCCGTACAGTCGTCCGTCTGTACCCTGAGGCCATAACTTGGGCATACAATATTGTTTTTTGGCAAACAAGATATCATTGGAAAGCTGGTTCTGTCAACTTTCCAGTGGTGTGGGTCTCATCACTTCATTTTTCTATTGGTGCATTCTACAGCCAGTTGAAGTCAAAGGAGCTGTTTTCTGTCCCGAGCTCGTAACTTTTGACCTGTTTCTCCATTTTTCATGATCTCAGTGGCGTTGGAACCATATTTCAGAGATATTTAGTTCCATCCATGAAATATTTCTAGATTTCCCTCCAGGTATATTTTATTTAGTTTTTTTTGTTTTCACACTCTGGTGAATTACTTGGAAATTTTAGCTCTTGGGAACTTCTTGTTTGCATGGGATGCTTCGTTTTTGGCTATTCTTCATGTATTTCTAGTTTTTTGTCCTTTTTGGGAATTTTGAGCATCATTTGTAAGAAAACTATTGTATGTAAATGCACTGCGATAAAGTGCCACACTATTATACATGTATTTTGGGGATTTTGCACATAAGGTTGTGCCATATTTTGTACTCGCACTATATTATAAAGTGCCATGGGGGGTTGTGTAGTACCTTTGTTTTTTCTATCACACCTTTTTCCGGTGAGTGTCCCTCCATGACGACAATGGATCCATATGATTCCAGCCTCATGCATGTGTGCTTTGTTTTGCACACCACTTTTTCAATTGCAAGTGCTTTCTTGTGCACTTTCAGATGTTGTATCTTCTCCTTCATGCACTACAGGGTGTTACACACCATTTCAGTGGATCTGTCTGAATCTCCTAGTTCAACATTATGGGGGGATGTTATACTATTCATGTTAATGCTTCCTTGGTTTTTCCTTGGAAGGAATCTTCCATTCTTAGTTGATCAGTGTTTTTCAAACTATTGGTACTTGTGCCATCTATATCTTCGTTCTAGGTGTTTGCCTTTGTTTGCCATCTAATTCGAGTAGTGTCATTTCGGGCACTCATGAAGATTGTTGTCTTCTTGATCCTGATCATCTTATCTTCAGAGGAGGTTCTTCAGCACCATAGAAGTCATCTTTTGACAGTTGTTTGCAACTTCTTCTACTTCAGTGATGTTCTTCATGGCTTTTAGCATCTCTTTCTAGAGTAGATTTTTTCCCATGAGGTTTTCTCTATTTCTCCACTTTACAGAGATTTGGTTGTATTTGGGTACTTGATCTGGCCTAGTTGCTGAGACCCATGTTTACCTTCTTACATTGTAGTTACCTTTGCTTTCTTGCACATGTTTGTAGTTGCATTGTTGCTCATCTTAAGGGGGGGTGTTAGAGTAAAGGTTTTAACTTAATTGTGTTAATTAAGTTACCTTTATTCCTCTCTTAAGATTTCACTTTATTTTGCATAAAGTGACATTTAATAATTATATTAATTATTAAATTTTTTCCTATTAAGGTTTCTTTTAGGGTTTTGCATGATCTCCTTCTTAAGGATTGATCCATTGTATATTCAATAATTCCTTTTTGTTCTAATAAGATAATCTCTCCAATTTTCAGAGCTTCAAACCCTTGTTTGTTCTCTCCATCCATTCTCTTCCTTGTGATAGGTATCCATTTGCATGCAGGTGTTCTTGGAGTCTGAAGTTGGTTTTGAAAACTTCTACAGATTCTTATCTTGAGATAAAGGAACTAAATCCCAAGTTTAATTTGTAATTAATATGTTATATTTTTCTTGCATAGCCTTTTCCAATGAGGTTGATTTTTAGCTTGTTCATAAGTTTGAGGATCATTTGTATCAATAACTTTAGACATCAAAGAATAATTGCAATAGTTTACCTTTCAAGCCTTAGATTGATTCATTCTAGCTAAAATATCCTCACTTTCTTGCATAAAATTTTTAAACCATTTTGGATTTCTTTTAAATGTAGGACTATTTTTTAAATGAGAAGGTTCAACATGTTCATCTTCACTATCACTTTGACTAGGAGATGCATTAAGATGGATTATAGAAGGAGGATTATCCTTAACAACTTTATTTTGAGAAGATTCATTGTTATGCACTTTAGAACAATCATGAACTTCATTTTCAGCACTACATACACCTCTAGAACAACTTTAATTTTTTAAGTAATAGGATTTTAAATTCTATAAACTTTATAATTTTCATCATACCCAACAAAAATATGATAATAATATTTAAAATCTATTTTTTTTGTTTTCTTTAGGTTTATGAATAGAAGCAATTGAGCCAAAAATTCTTAAATTCTTAAGATTTAGTTTTCTACCAGACCAAGCCTCTTCAGGAGTTATATCCTTCAAATCTTTGGTAGGGGTCCTATTAATGATATAAGTATCACAAAACATTGCTTAAACTCAAAATTTATAAGACATATTCTTATCATGTAACATACATCTAGCTATTTCAACAATAGTTCTATGTTTCCTCTCCACTACACTATTTTGTTAAGGTGTATAGAGAATGGTTAGCTCATGTTAAATTCTAAATGACTTTGAATAACCATTGAAATCATTATTCACATATTATTTACCATTATCAATCCTAAGAATTTTGAGTTTAAAACTAGATTGTCTTTCAACAAATTTATGAAATTTAGCAAAAATATCAAGAACTTGATCCTTTGAAGAAAATATCAATCCAAGTTCTTCTAGAATAATCAAATCAACAAAATTAAGTACAAACCTTGATATTTGGATGGATTTATTCTCGATGGGTCCTGAAAGGTCACTATGGACTAAGTGAAACTTATGATGTGCCCTCCATGCTTGACCTTTTGGAAAGGGCTCCCTATGCATCTTACCACTCATGTATCATTACATACAATTTTAGATGGAACAATGCTAGTCAATCCATCTACCATATTAGATTTTTGCATAAAATCAATATTTTTAGCATGGATATGATAAATTCTTTCATGCCAAACATTGAAATCAATGGTAGATAGTAAAAAATATTCATAATTAGCAAACTCATAAAATTTGATTAAATTACCATTGTCTATTTTAGCATTAGTAATGACTTTATTATTTTGGTTTGGATCAATCACATAACACATATCTTTATCTTTGGATGGATTTATTCTACATGGGTCCCAAAAGGTCACTATAGACTAGGTGCAACTTATGACGTTTCCTCCATGCTTGACTTTGTGCAAAGAGCTCCCTATGCATCTTACCTTTCATGCATCATGTGCATATAATTTTAGATGGAACAATTCTAGGAAATCCTTCTAACATATTGGATTTTCACAACAAGGCAATATTGTTAGCATGGATATGACCAAGTATTTCATGCCAAACATTGAAATCAATAGTAGATAGTAAAGAATATTTAGATTGAGCAAACTCAAAATTTGAATAAATTATCATTGTCTAATTTAACATTAGAAATGACTTTATAGTTTTGTTTTGGATCAATCACATAGCACATCTTTATAAAATTATATTTTATAATCTTGACAAAGCTTAGCTACTGAAAGAAAATTAGTTTTCAATTTTTGAAACATACAAAACATTATGTAATTTACCATTAGGTACATTCACATCTTCAATTGCTTATACTTTACAACTTTATTAGCAAGTTGAAGTGGAACATTTGGCATATTGGGTTGGATGGATTCAAATACCTTTTTATGAGAAGTAACATGTTAAGAAGTGCTTGAATCAATAGCTCATTCAAGAGGTGTTGAAGAATTATAACTACAAGTAAAAGCTCTTCTAGGTTGATTTGCGTTGTTGGTAAACCTATTATTATGAGGTTTATTTTGTTGATTATTGTTCCTCATGGGTTTTTCATCATTTTATTTCTTAAAACAAGTGTTAGACCAATGAACATATTTATCACAATAAGTATAATGAGACCTCTTAGAAGAATTATTCTTTCTAGGATCATGAGTATTATTGTAATAATATTTAGGATTATTAAATTGTTTATTATGAGGTTTAAAGTCTTGCTTAATATTTTTAGACATAAAAGCATTCTCACTATTTTTAAGATTACTAAATTGAATCAATTTTGTTTCTTCTTGTCTTAATAAATTTCTAAAAAATGTAATAAGTAAGTTGACTAGCTAATGAAGGAATAGCTCTAAATTGAACATGAATATTAGTAATAAATTGTTGAAATTGCTTAGAAATATTTTTGAAGAATAAGATTTAAGTTGCAAGTGTTACTCTAAAAACTTGCAATTGACTATTTAATGCATCAAATTTTAACAAAAATTCATCTATAGTTTTGAAATCAATATACCTCAAATCTTCAAATTGATCCTGAAGTTGTATCTTCCTTGACTCCTTTGAACTATCATAGATAGTTTGGAGGATTGCCCATGCTTCATAGACTTTCACACATTTCCCAATATGAACATATAGTTTGGGAGATTGAAATGTCTATGAGGCTAAGAGCTTCCTCATTTTTAAGCTTCCATTTTTCTTGAACCTCCTTGGATGCAAATAGAACTAACTTTGACTTCAGATTCGTTGCAAGATCTAAGAGATGATTAAATCTAAATATAAATGAAATGTGTGTTTTCCAAGAATGATAGTTAAAGCTATTGAATTTAATTTAGGAACTAAAGCTAACATAATTGCAAAAAGAATATTTTTTACAACTATAAAAGAGAAATAACTACCTTTTATTTGGAAATTTAATGATTAGTTCTAAAGAAATAAAAATTTGATGCATAAACTTGTTTTTTAAATAATTGACTCCTTTAACTAAATTATGAAAACTTTAGAAAAGTAAAAATTTATTTTAATAATCTCTTTAAAAAATTAATATTTTTTATTAAATAAAAAATTATATAAAAAATTAATGTATATTTGGTAAAATTAAAATAATAGATTTTTAAAAAATAAGAAAAAATTATTTAAAAAATCAAGAAATTAATATTAATTTTAAAAATATTAAAAATTATAAAAACTTCATAAATTTATATTATATATTATATTTATAATTTAAATAGAAATTATACAAATTTAAAAAAAAAAAAATCCAAAAAAATAAAAGATTAAAAGTGTATAACAAAAGAAGACTTAAAAGTTCATTTTTAAAAACTATATGTAAAGAGATAATGATTTACTTTTTAAAAAAAAGGGCAGGAGGGAAAAAATGTTTAATGATTAAAAGGAGCCCAAAATAGGGTGAATGTTCTTAAGAGAGATTTTAAGAGTTTTAAAGTTTGCAGATTTTTTACACAGGTTGATTGTTTTCTAAAAAACAATAAAAAAAAATTATTGTATTTTTTTTTTTATTTGTTATTACAGATTTGTTATTTTTAAAAAAAAATTTATGGTGAAGTGATGTATTTTTTAATCTATATTAAAAGGAATGAAATGTATGTAGATTTTTCTTTTTAAATGATACAAATTTATAAAAAAAATTATAAAAAAACTGATAAATGTTATTTGAAAAACAATTTAAAATTGTTATTTGGAAAAAAATTGAATTAATATTTGAAAAATAGTTCAATATATACAGATTTAACTCAATATATTGTATAAAACAAATTAAAAAAATAATTCAAATATGAAATTGAAAGGAATAGTAAAAAATTATTTAAAATCGATAAACGTAAAAAAAAATCTGCACAATCAAAGGGTTAGAACATTTTTTTTTTAAATGAAATTTATGCTCTAACCTAGCTCTTCTCTTCTCTCAAGAACACCTCCAAAGTAAGTGCTCCAAAGAGATGGTAAACCTTCAACTATATAGCTCAAATACAGATTAGTAGCACCTTGCTCTAATGCCATGAAAGGAATAATAAATGAAATAAATAAAATAAATGAAAAGTACTAATCCAAAAGCAATTGTTTGAAGAAAAATATTACCATCAAGATGAGAACTGTGACCAAGCACACCAACATCCAAGGGGAGACACAAGATTTTGTAAGGGGAAAAAACAAAGAAAACACCTCAATATTATAAAGATGATATAAAGCCTAAGAATATTACAAAGAGAGAATGAGAGAGCTCAAGCATGGAATGCTTCATATGAAGAATGAGAAAAACACCTCAAATAAATAAAGGTGAAAAATGAGTTGTATAAGTAACTCCCATTTCTATGCATGCCACCTTTCATCCTATGTGAGTGCAAGGTGTCAAGATCCTCATAAGAAGGAGGCTACACCTAAGCAGTGTAACAGTAAGTGGTCAACTGATTCATCACAACATTTGCATAAGAAACATCCGTTGGGAATATGAAATCCTCTTTTCCTCAAAATATCTTGAGTAAGGATCCTGTTGTGACAGGCGATCCACCAAAAGAAATTGACTTTTGGGATCATATGTCAATTCCAAACCTTCTTCCAAAGGTCAATGGCAACACCTTGGTCCATCAGTAGACTGTACGGTGATTTGATAGACATATCACCCTATTTATCATAAGTCCTGAAAAATTCATCCCCCAAGAAGGATGAGGGGAGTCTAGTAAAATAAAGTAAATCTTGCAGAGACTTAGCAAGGCAACATAGATCCTAGGAAAAATGGTAGAAAAGGGCCAAATCATTCCACTTCCTAGCCCTAGGAGGCCCAAGAACATAGTCCCTGATGTGGATATCGAAGAACCTTTGGGCCAACCTCTTGATATTCCTAAATTCAAAAATTTCCAGAGGGGTGTAAAGTAGCCAGGGATCTTCCCAGAATCTGATCTTACTACCATTGTCAATCTTCCATTTTATCCCACTCTTGAGAAGACCATGTAGGCTGCAAATGCTCCTCCAAGCAAAGTAACCTTGAGGATGAACCTCAGAAAGGAAGCTGACCAAAGGCTTGTTCAAAAGATATTTAGCATTCATGATTTTGCACCAATCCTTTGTGTTCCTTAGCTGGTCCCAGCCCACCTTGGCCATAAGGCCTTGTTAGTGTTGGATATAACCCTAAATCCCAAGACTACCACAATGTTTAGGCTGATAGACTTTTTCCTATTTTACTAGGGAAAATTTCTTCTTGTCCTCGATCCCAAACCAGAGCAAGTTTCTTTGAATTTTTTCAAATTTCTCAGCTATATACCTGGGAATCTTGAATATAGATAGAAAGTAAATTGGTATACCTTGAAGAGCTGTGAAAAGTAGTTGAAGTTTACTAGCATGGATAAGAATGGAGTCTTTCCATCTAGCTAGTTTCCTTTGGATTCTTTCAAGAATCGAGTTCCAAAAGTCAAGAGTGACCTCCTTGATAGTGAGGGGGAGTGTAATGCCCCACCACACAACCCTAGAGGAAGTTTCAATTCACTATAAAGAGTACAATTTTTTTTTTATTAAAGTGAATTAAACATACATGTTCTCCTACAATTGACAACATCCCCTAAGGCTACGTAACTGAGATTACTTAAACCCACACATACATCAGCATATAAACATAGCATTTAATGACATTATGAAATAAGTATTTAAAAAACATAAAGATGCAACATAACATAATCAGATATAAATCCAAGATAAAAATTCATTAACTTTAATCAAAAGGTTACATCACTCATTCCCAGAATGAGGCAATAGTACAAATGTGTTACAATTATATAGGTCCACCTCATAAACATAAGAGGGGTAAAATAACATATTACAAATTGAAATATTACAATGCTTGAATTAAAACAAGAACTGTGAGCTGTCCAACTAGATGTCTCGCCACCAAGTACTGAAGATAAAGGAGAACCCAACAGTGTATGGTGCATGTTCCACCCAACCAAGTGGTACCCGAAGGCCCACCCCCCATGCTAGGATATAGTAACCACATAACATGGAAAAATTCTACAACCACTAACCAAAGGCTAACTCATATTGACACATACTAACACAACCAATCAAATAATTATACAAGTCTAACTCTATCATGGTCACATTTCTTCCAAACAAATAATTTGATCAAGTATGGTAAGAGATCCATACACATATAACAAATACCAATGTTGTCCTAGACAGAGTGTCATCGCACAACTCATCATGAGATCTCCTTTGGGCATTCTTCATAGGCTCTGGTAATCCTGGTGACCTCAACCGAATCCCGACCCTCATACTTACTCATGCGGAATCGACTACCTCTTGTAAGGAAAAGATAGTTGACCTTGCCATTCTAGGCCTTCCCAATGTAATACCCCTCTGTTTTGCTTCCTGTTCAAACAACTTTTCATGCTTTGTTTTGGTTTCAGCTACCATGATACTTTGCATACTTTATCATGTGTGTTATTTGATCGCTATTTATAGAGCGATGAACTATTGTGGTGATGTGGTGTGGTTTATATGATGCTTGATTTGATATGCTTTAAGTGGTGTTAAATTACTTGTTGTTGTAACATGTTATTGTACATGAGATATTTGAAGTATTATGGAAGAGTCAGTTATGATGAGTGTATTGGTGAAGGGGACGGGATCGTATCACTCGCTTGCGAGTGCCTTGTGATTCTATGATTTCCTCTTCAGGGTGTGTATTTTATGCTGCTTATATATATGATGTTGGTTACTTTGTTTTCAGGTTTTTAGGTACATGACATCGACTCCACTTGGTTTCACAGGTTTGAGTGTGTCAATCCAATGGTTAAGTTGAATGGGAGATAGTAGCTAGGTAACTTGTGACAAATCTACACCCTAGCCATAGTGTGTCATCAATCATGTTTGTTGAGTCATTGATTGTCTTGTTTTAATATTATTTAATTCTGAAGGGTTCTTGATTATGGAAATAGATATTTAGAATTATTGCATTAAATAATGTTATTTATTTAATTAAAGTTGATATAGTGGATAGAAGTTTATATTTGAATTAATTAATTAAATTAAATTTATCTAATTAATTAAATTTAATCCAATGGGTTGAATTTATTTATTAAATAGTTATAATTAATTAATTAAATTTTATGTTGAGAAAATTAAAAGAAAGAAAAGAAATTAATTTCATTTTGGAATTTAATTTTATTTGGTGGTAATTAACTTCAATTTGGAATTAAATTATTATTTAGAATTATTAAATTAAATGGAAATTAGATTTGGTTGTTAGAAGATATTTTAATTTTGCCAGCATGTTAGAGTTAAATTAATTAAGAGGTTGTTGAAATATTATTCACGGAAAGAATTTTGGTTTGAAAAAAAAAAAAGAGGAAAGGTTTTTCATGGGTGTAGAGATATTTTTTTTAGAAAGGATATTTTTGGGGAAAGAAAAAAATTGGAAATACACAGAGGATTGTAGAATTCTTGGTAGAGGAATTGGATTTGAATTATTCTTGTGTTCTGGTTGTGATTATTGGATACTATTTTGGGTGGGAATTACTGGAATTGCTAGATAGAAGCTAAGGAAGATTTGGAGGAGGCTTGACATCAAATATTCATTTTGTCTGAAGCTTCTTGATTCAGGTTCTCTTCTTGTGTTATTTTATTGTTATAATCTTATTAGGAATTGTATTGTTCAATGAATTGTTTTGTTAAATCCATTTAGGAAAAGGATTTGGTTTTAGAGAAAAGAAGATTTTAAAGCTTCCGTTGTTTCTATGAAGTTTCTTTTTAGAAAAAATATTAAACCTCTGATTAGGATTTAATTCATTTCAAAAATTTGATAGATCCAACTATAAATCAAACTTATAGGCAAAACAACAATTAGATTTGTTTTCTTTTTTTTTTTATAAAATTTAAACCTTTGTAGAAAAATGTATTTTTCTATAAATCCTCTGTATATTTTGCAGTGGAGAAACCCAAAGGATAATAGGTTTTATATTGTAAACCTTTGTTTTGTTGCAAATTGGTAGTCTCTTTGCTTGGATTTAGATTTGTGAAAGTTATTTAAAAGTTTCATTTTAAGATCCTCTGTTGAAATATGAGTTCTCTCAAAATTTTATAAGAATGTTTTGTTTATTTTCCTAATTTTTCTAGTAAATTGAAATTATGTTTAAATATATATATATAATATACATTGATATATACATATAATATATATATGCATTATGATATAAGAGATATAATTTATTTTAATTATAAAATTCATCGTTCATATGGCGTGCTGGGGAAAGTGAAATCGAAATTTCGTTTGTTTTAAAAAATTGTATTTAAAAAAAAAAAAAAAGTTTTTGAGTGGCGGTTGGTGGGGGCGATTATACCCTAACCGCCCACCATACCCACAGGTACTAGGGAGTGCACTACTCCCATGGCAGCACCCTCCACTTTAGTGGAGGAAGCGTTGCCATGGCAACAGCACTACCCCCCAGCCATTGGGATCGTTTGTACATAGTATAGACTGACGCCCAACACTTGGGTTGGCCGGCTATGGGTTCGTAAATTGTTAAATGAATTAATATATAAATGTATATATATTATGTATATATTTATATATATATTTTATATATATAATGTGTATATGTTTTTATGTATATTATTTTAATATAAGTTTTTTTATTGGAATTAACAACAGTATTTTAGTTATATATTTAATGAGTATATATCATAAGTATATATACATAATTATATATTAAAATATAATTGTGTATGTATATTTTATGAGTATATATTAAATATATATATATTATTAATTTAAATAGTCTTTGTTTAAAAATTAGTTTATATTATTTTGATTGGAAAATAGAAGGAAATGAAAATAGAAAGAATTATGTTGTTTTTAAAGGTATTTGAAAAATGATTTTATGTAGAGGCAATTTAATTGAAGTAATTAAATATTTTGTAAGGAAATTGGTAATTTACTTTGAAATGTATTAGAAAGTGAAATGGATTTAATATATCCAAAAGTAGATAATTGCCTTGCCATTGCTTGTTGTAATTATTTTTCCTTGTGTTCATGATTGGGGAAAAAGGGTTGTTGAGTTTTAATTTTGTAAGTCTTCTAGATATTGAGGGTTGTCAATTTGTTATGTCAACCATTTATATTTCCCTTGGGTAGTGCTTTATGTGATTGGTTTCCTCCAAGTTTTTGGAGTGAGTTTCCTTATATGTTGCCTCCTAGAGTTGGAGCGTTTGCATTGTCTAGTTTGTATGCACTTGAGTTACCCTTGGAGTTTAGTTTGGTATAGTATGTTGTCAATTAGAAGAGTGGCTTTTGTTAGGCGCCACAACCCAAAGAGGTAAACTGGGTAACCTTCAAAGGTGATTTAATCAAGTGATAACTAAATTAATGTTTTTAGATGATTAGGAAGTATTACACACTAATCAAGATAATTTATCCTCACTCATAGACATAAGGGCTCTTTTAGACTTGGGATGAGTGGGAAGGCCTGGAATGGAAAGGTCAACTATCTTATCCTTACAAGAGGTATTCAATTCCGCATGAGTAAGTATGAGGGTCGGGATTCGGTTGAGGTCACCAGGATTACCGAAGCCTATAAAAAATGCCCAGAGGAGATCTCATGACGAGTTGTGCGATGACACTTTGTCTAGGACAACATTGGTATTTTTTATATGTGTATGGATCTCTTATCATACTTGATCAAATTATTTGTCTGGAAGCAATGTGACCATGATAGAGTTAGACTTGTATTATTATTTGATTGGTTGTGTTAGTATGTGTCAGTATGAGTCAACCTTTGGTTAGTGTTTGTAGAATTTGTCCATGTTATGTGGTTACTATCTCCTAGCATGGGGGATGGTCCTTCGGGTACCACTTGGTTGGGTGGAACATGCACCATACACCGTTGGGTTCCCCTTTATCTTCAGTACTTGGTGGTGAGACATCCAGTTGGATAGCTCGCAGTTCTTGTTTTAATTCAAGCATTGAAATATTTCAATTTGTAATATGTTGAAGAGCTGTGAAAAGTAGTTGAAGTTTACTAGCATGGATAAGAATGGAGCTTTTCCATCTAGCTAGTTTCCTTTGGATTCTTTCAAGAACCGAGTTACAAAATTCAGGAGTGACCTCCTTGACAGTGAGGGGGAGCCCAAGGTAAACTAAAGGAAGAGCCCCACCCATACATCCCAGCAAAGCGGTCACCCTAGCTTGCAAGTTAGGAGTGTTGTTAAAGAAGTAAATCATGCTTTTGTTGTAGTTAATGCATTGTCCAGAGCAGGAAGCATAGTTGCTCAGACAATTTTTCCACATTCTAGCTTTGATCACAAAGGCTTTCCCAAATAGGAAGGTATCATCCACAAATTGTTGTATCACAATCGGATCTAAAGAAGAGACGGCTTTGATTCCCTTTATAGAACCATCTAACAGCAGACTAGCAAAGTTCCTACTCAACATGTCTACAATAATGATAAATAAATAGGGTGAGAGGGGATCACCCTGTTTGATCCCTCTACTAGTAGAGAAAAACCCAAAGGGGGCCCCATTAAGAAGAATAAAGTACTTGACCGTTGTAACACATTCCATTATGAGTTTTACCACAGATTGGTTAAAATCTAACTTAGTTAAGACTTTAGGGATTAAGTCCTAGGTAAACTTATCATAGGCCTTTGATATATCTAATTTGAGGGCCATTCTCGCATAGTTGCATCTTTCCATGGAGTGGAGTAGCTCATGGGTGGTCATAGTAGCATCAAGGATATGGTGACTAGGAACAAACCCTTTTTAAGTGGGACTAATAAGTTTGTCAAGGAGGGGTTTGATTCAGCTCACCAAGATCTTCGAAAGGATATTGTAAAAGGTATTGTGAAGGCTAATAGGATGAAAATCAATCATAGATTGAGGATCACTAATCTTGGAGATTAAAGAAATGAAAGTGTGATTCAATTGTTTGATAATCTTGCCAGATTTGAAGAAATCATGGGTAGCCAAGACAGAGTCCTCACCCACGATCTCCCAAAAGATCTGAAAGAAAGCAGGGGAAAACCATCAAGACCAGGATCTTTGAATCCCCCAATACTGAAGGTAGCCAACTGGACCTCCTCTGGAGTGACAACACCGAGAATCCAAAGATTATCATCCTGGGTGATGATGGTCGGGAGATGGTTTAATAGTAGATTATCTAGGGCTAGATTAGGCACCTCAACAGTAGTTGAGTAGGCCTCCTGAAAGTAGTCAGCAGCCAGAAGGTCGATCTGGATAGGTGTAGAGATCATCTCCCCCTGCTCATTAATCAATTTAGAGATTCGATTCCTTTTCTTGTGTTTAATAGCTGAAATGTGAAAGAAAGAGGTATTCCTATCACCCTCTTTCACCCATTGGACCCTAGATTTTTGTTTCCAAAAAAATTCCTCTTTCCTTAGAATTCGCTCCCACTCCTTCCAACTCTCAATTTCTTGGTTGTGAGTCTACTGACTAGCATCCCCTTCCTCCATTTTATTTTGTAAGGTTTTCAAATTTTCCCCTATATTTTTTTTCTTTTGAAAAACATCTCCAAAAACACACTTGTTCCATCCTTTCACCATACATTTAATATGTTTAAGTTTGAAGATCCTGAACATGGGAGAGCCATGAATAGGGATGTTCCACCATTCAACAATTTTATTCTTAAAGTTAGGATGGGAATTCCACATTATTTTGAACTTGAAAGGGAAGGGACCCACCTAATAGGTCATTTGAGATCAGTAGTAGAGGATTATGTTCAGACATCGTTTTGGGTAGAGCCTTGAGATTAGCACTAAGTAGGCCAGTCCAGTGACTAGAATAGAGGAATTGATCTAATCTAACCTATATTAAATTTTCTCCAATATGCTTGTTGGACCAAGTAAATCCTTGACCAAAAAGATCAATGTCAAGCAGGTCAGTAGAACTCAGGAAGTTAGCCAGATCATACATGTTGTTAGAGTAATCAACTAGACCGCCACTTTTGTCTGAAGGATATAGAGGAGAGTTGAAATCCCTAGGCACCATCCAAAAAGAGACAAATTTTTTTTTAACCCAATCAAAAATATCTTGCCATAAGGAATTCCTAGCATTCCTCTGGTTAGGAGCATAAACATTGATTAGAGACCAAGTTCCACCCGGGTAGGAGAAAGAAACTCCCATACTATTCTTGTAGTGAAAAAGTTCAAAACCATTAAACCTAGAGGGGTTCCAAAGCACAAGTCCACCTGACACCCCATCAACATCACTATTGAAGTAGGAGGCACTTGGCAAAATAAAATTTGAAACTTTATCAAAATTTGCCTTCTTCATCTTGGTTTCTTCTAATAGTAGCAAATCGATCTTATGTTCCAAAACATAGTTCTTTAGAGAAAGTTGCTTGTGGGAGTTGTTTAGCCCATGCACATTCCATGACATGACCATTTTTAACCTTTCCTGGAGGACATGTCCAATGTCCTATGTTTACCCAAGGCAATCTCATTTGTAGTCTCTCTCAATCTAGTATGTCTTTGGCTGGGTTTGCCAAGTTTGGAATCACCTCTCACATTCACCTTCTTTTTCCTCCCTCTTTTCTTTGGAGTTATCTAGTTCTCTTCTTCCACAACTTTCTCCAGCATCAAGCCCTCTATATTTTCTATAGTTTCATCAACAACTCCATTACTCTCATCTTCCCAAATTTCACCTTCCTCACCCATTGTCTCACTTGTCCCAGCATAACCCATCTCTAATAGGGGGCCAACAACAACCTCATCCCCTCCAAAATGAGGTCGGAGGCTAGATCATGGACCTCCAAGGATTTAACAATAGTCTCATCCAAAGTTAAAGTGGAAATTCTCACTCAAGGACCAAACCAATAGGTGAAACCCTAGAGGAAGGTGAAGAAACTAAACCCAAAGACTTGACCAGAGGAACACCTTCGAAAAGTAACTCATTTTCTATAGGAGGCCAGGGATTAACAATAGGAACTCCCATGTTAGAATCTTGATTAAACGAGGATTTGTAGTCAAAGAAAAGGTGGCTAGCTTTAGTGCACTTCTGAAAAATAAACAACAACATTTTCATAACACATTGGTTGAACCTAGTTGCCAAACTTAGAACACAACTTCACCAAGTTAGGAAGAGTCTTGTTCACACACATATTCACACAAAAGTGATCAAAGACTAACCTGGACTTCGATTTGGTGATGAAATATGAAGTGATAAATTACCCCATAGAGGCCCCAATGCTCTTGAAAATGGCTTCATCCCAATATTCTAAGGGTAATCCAACCAGTCCAACCCAGATCAGAGCCAATTTTTTTAGATCCACAATAAGGTCAAAGCCCGGCTTCCAGCAACATAAAGCTAGACCATGCTTCCCATACACCTAGGGCCCAAAGGAGAGGATCGTCACCAAGTCATCCAACATTGTAAACTTGAATAGGAAGAGACCTACCATACCACAGATATCCACACTACCCTTGAGGCACCATTTAGCAGCAACCCACTTCCGAATCATATCCATAGATGGATGAAAGGACAGGAAAACGACCCACAACTGCGTTCTCCATGGAGGAGAGAATTCTATCACTGACAGAGTCAGGAATAGAAAATCTATCCTAGAAGCTATGATTTCCTCAATAAGAGGAGGAATAGGAGATGAGTTATGTTTTCCATTGGTTAGTACATCCTTCCAACCTAAGGTTTTTGGAAGAATCTCCACCTTCGACACATTCTCAGTAGATAAAATCGGAGTCACGGGTGACTTAGAAAGAACCAAAGACAAAGGCGTTGACCCACCAAGAGTGGCCCCCGAGGGATACGGGTCTACATGTGACAAGGAGAGGCTCGGTTCATGAGGGGAAAAAAGGGGACCATGGGGTACCCCAGGGCAGAATCCACCAAGCACACAGGAAGTTCAAAACATAGCCAGAGGAGAGAGGAGTGGGTAATAATTAGATAGTTAAATATGTAAGTTGTCAAAAATAAAAAATAAAAAATATTTAATCATTTTAAAGTTTACAAGTGATTATTTTAAGTGTCACTAAACTAATGATACACAAAGGTGATGAAAAGAAAACTTAAATTATATTTTTACAGCTTTCAAAAAAATTAACTTAAAAATAAACAAATATTTATTTTCAAATAGCTTTTACATGCTTTTTGAAACAATTTTATTTTGCAAAAATGAGCATGAGTTATTCTTTCTTTTCTAAGGACAAATGCCCTATAAAATTTTAAAGGTTCAAGGACAAAAACTCTCTTAGTTTTCAATGCAATCTCATTTAGAGATTGATAGTGATCTTCATTAGATAGTGGTTTTCAGATTTTGGTGTGAGGCTTTTATGTGGTTTTTAGTTTTCACTTGTTTATTCTAGCTATTGTTTCCATTTTTTTATTATTTTAGATGATTTGATAGACTTATTGTTGTATACTTAATTAGTATTGGAGAGCTATGGTCATATATGCCATACAAATGGATGAATAGTTAATCAATGTTGTTTCGGTGAGTCAATATGGTAGTGTGTAAGGATTGAGATAGATTGAATCCATTATTTATTTGAGCACAACATTCTTATTTCCTAGTTTGACCATAGTACCTAGTCGAGACCGTACATGTGTTTTATTTTGATTTGCAGGATGACATTAGATTTGATGAAAGATGTTTAAATAATTTATTTGCCAAAACAAATTTACAAATTAAATGTATTTGACATTATTAGACATTATTAGACACTGTTTTCAATTTTGTTACTCATAAATTATGTGTCATTATTCGTTATATGTCTTGTCATATTGTAGTTATACCTCCTAACTCTAGTTGTACCATTTGCAAGAAATTTAAATTAATATAATGAAGATAGGAGGTGTTTGGGTGTTGTAGTATGATATTTTTTTGAATATTTGACTGGTTGCACTTTTTCTTGGGTTGTGTGCAAAAGTTTCTACTCATAACAAGTCTATAAAGGGGCATTTTTCTTCACCCAAACATATTAATTTAGCCTAGTCGCTAGGTTGTACCTTTATGCGTCCATTTTAATTATCTAAAACATTATAATTTTGGGGTTGTGTGCCGCACTTTGAGATTTTATCAATGGGTATCACTTGATCTTGAATATAGCTAGGAGTTGTTTACTTTGGTTGTCATTTTTCATGGAAATTTACTAGTTTGACAATATTGTCGGCCTTAATGACTATTTGCATGACATTGTTACTTATTTCTCACTTATTTATCAACATATGTGGTGCTAAATGTAGTTCCTGTCCGCTTGGATCCTTGGGTCGATTGTATAAATATTTATTTGTGATGTCCTGATGATTAATTTTAATGGTCTTATTAGTGTTTAATTATTTATTATAGTTGTTTTTATAAATTTCGTTTAATTAGTTAATTTAATTTAACGATATTTATTGTCGTTGTGAATAATTTAATTAAAGTATTAGATTTAATTATTAAAGTGAATTATGAGAAACTATTAAGTATTTAATTAAAGTATTAAATTTAATTTGTAAATTTAAATGTTTGTTGATTTAAATGAATATAGTGTTTTTAATTGTTGATATTAATATTTTTAATTGTAAGATAGAATAATATTTCAACTATAATATTGTTAAATTTTAAATTGATAATTAGATAGTAATATTGTTTATTTACTTATTATTTTGGTTTTATTCGAAATGAAAATTTAAGTGAAAATGGAAAAACTGAAAAGTGGGGAAAAATAAATAAAACAAAGAAAGTTTTTGTATGCAAATACATGCAAAGCTTCGAACTAGAGAAAGATTGTGCAAGTTGTTGATTTTAGTTTTAAATTTTGACTTGTGCTTTGATTTTTGGATTTTCAAAAGGAAAATATGAGAAACTTGTTATTATAACAGATTTTTGTTGTCAAGAAGGTTTCTCGGGTTTTATAATGTTTTCTTTGAGATTTATGGGTGAGTTTTTTCAGTTTGGAAAAGAAAATAATTCTCCTCTGCAACAATTCTTTGTAAAAAAATAAATAAAACATTATTCTATCAAAAATAATAATACAGTTAGTAGAATTTGGGGAAGCTTGTTCTGGGTGAATAGATTTGGAACTGCATGTAATGCCCCACCTCGCAACCCTAGAGGAAGTTATAATTAACTACTCAAACATATTTTTATTTTTTTTATTAAGTACAATTAACATGCAAGTTCACTACCCATTGCAAACAACCCCTAAGGTTATGAGACTGAGTTTACTTAAGACCCAAACAAAAAACATGAATTGAAACCATAACATTCATTTAGTTAATAAATTAGAAACACATACATTCCATACATGATAAACTACATCATAAAAGTAAGAGATACCATGGACTATAAATAATAATAATTAAACAATAAGACTACATCTCTCATTCCTCGAATGAGGTAAATCCAATAAGCATGTTTACAAATCACAACTTCCACCTCAAATACAAAGAGGGGTAATAAATTAAAAGATTCAACTGAAATGAAAATAAGCATTAAGAGTAACTGGATCCCACGAGCTCTCCAACTGGAAATCTCGTCCACATGAACAAGAAGAAAGCCCAACAGAGTAAGGTGCATGTTTCACCCAACCATGTGGTACCCGAAGCCCACCCCCCATCTTAGGAGATAGTAACAAGGATTCCAAGACAAGACCAACTACCTCTAGACACAAGCTAAAACATAACTGAAGCAAACAGACACAACCAATCACATGTACAATACAAGTACAACTCCAACATGGTCACATTTCTTCCAGAAATAAAACAGATCAGGTATATTAAGAAAACCATACACATAATAATCAAGTACCAACTATTGTCCTAGACAGAGTGTCATCGCACAGCTCGACATGGGATATCCTCTGGGAATCTTCATAGGCTTTGGCCCCCACTATGAGTTATCCTGGTAGCCTCAACCAAATCCTGGCCCCCATACTCACTCATGTGGAATCAGATACCTTTTGTAAAGACAAGATAGATGACCTTGTCATTCCAGGCCTTCCCACTCATCCCAAGCCTAAATGAGCACTTGTGTCTATGAGTGAGGCACAATTATCTTGATTAGTGAGAAGTACTACCCAATCTCCTAAGTATATTATTTTAGTTATCACTTGATTAAACCACCTCTAAAGTTTATCTAGTTTACCTCTTTGGGCTTTGGTGCCTAACAAAAGCCACTCTTCTACTTGACAACACACAATCGAACCAATTACCAAGGGAACCCAAGTGCATACAAAATAGATATTACAACCACTCCAACTCTAGGAAGGAAACATAAAATGAAACTCACTCCAAACACTGGAGGCAACAAAACACATAATGCACTCCTTCCAAAGGAGGCACAAAACATCCCCATTTGTGGAAACTGGGTAATAACATTGACATAACTTCATGCACTACCCAAGGGAATTAACAAATGGTTGACATAACAAAATGACAACCCCCATCCTCTAGGATCCTCTGGAAGACTTAAATATTACAAACACTTAACCCATTTCCCCAAACATGAACACAGAGGAAATAATCATGAAAACAATTGCTAGGAAATAACAAATTTGGATATGCTAAATCCATTTCCCTTTAACATTCATTTCACAGTAAAGAAAAACAATTTCCCTAACAAAATAATTAAATAAAATAATTCATTGCCTTTCTAATTATTGAGAAGGGAAAACTAATTTTAATAAACAATTCAAATCCATGATTACCTTTACAAACAACATAAATCCATTGCCTTAATAAAATTCAATAGTTATTGTCTCAATTAGACTAATTTAACAATATCTCTTTCAGACCAAGTATGAAATTTAAACCAACATTTAATTCCTCAATTACTTGTAAAATAAATTTTTACTTCATCGATTTAAAACATACCATTTTTAAATCATTTATTTCTTCTTTTCACAATAAATCATTTAAAAATTAAATAATTTCTCTATTAAACATAATATCTATAAATCAAATATTTGTTCTTTCTAAAAATATTATTTTTAAATAGATCTCTTACATCAACTATTGCATATTGATTTAAAATTTCTCAATTGCATTTAAAATATGCTATTATTTAAACCCACCTTTTAATATATATTTTATTATTATATTTGTATAATATTAAAATTAATACACGCAACTATATATATATATATATATATATATAAAATAATATATATAGTTTATTATTAATATATATTAATATTTTAATAATATACAAATATAATAATAAAATATTAAATACATATTTACAAATCATATATAATAATATTTTAATATTATATTAATATAATATTAAATATTAATTATATATATTATTAAATATTAATTATATATATATATTTTTTAACAAAAATAAAAAAGTCAAGTACCTTTTTGCCTCAGGCCGTGCACCACAGATATGAGTGGTCGGGTGTGTTTACACATAGCCAACCCCATTGCTAGGGGCGATTGTGTGTAAACATAGTCAACACCCCCAAAGGGGGTGACGATTGTGTCTATACACAACCGTCCCTTCCATGGGTGGTGGCAATAGGGGGTATGGGGATCGCGCTGGGCACAGTTCCCCCACATGCCTCCCATGGCGACGCGGTGGGGTGAACCCCCAACAACTTCCCCAAACCCTCCCTCATAAAAAAAAAATTATTATTATTTTTTATAAACAAATTCCGGCCATCACTACAGATTACGAAATCCGAATTTTTTTAAGAGGGTTTGATTTTTTTAAATCTACAATAAAAACCCAAAATAAAAATAGATACTTATATATATATATATACTTTTCAATATATATACTTTTCAATATATATACATATATATCTATACACAGATTTAATAATTTAATTTAACCAGTTGAACAAATAATATCCAAAATGATCTAATATAGTCATATTGCAATTTTTCTTGAAGAACAACCAACCGAAATAGAGATTTACAAATTGCATAAAGATTCAACATGGGTTTTTCATCACAAACTCTTTTTTCTTTGTTTTTCAAACAACTTATCAAAGCTTTGATTTTTTCTTCAAAAACAACATAAACTAAATAAATGAACCTGGTTTTAGAAGCTTGAGAGGATGCCAAATGGACCACTGATTCCTTCAAAGATTCCAGCTTCTTTCCAGCAAATCCACAGAGTTTTTCCACAATTAAAATCCAAAACCCACAACCAGAAAAATAAGTCCTCCCTCTTTTTTTTTCAATTTTTTCATGCTTATAGAAAAATTCATGAGAATCACAAATATCTCATTCAACCACCATAATCAATTTTCCAAAATAAAACAGAAAATATCTCAAATTTATTTTCCATTTCAATTTTTTCTCAAACAAATGCAAATTGAAACATTTTCCAATTTTTAATTAAAATATCTATCAATTCCAACAAAGCAACTTAATTCAATTCAACACTATTAATTTAATTAATCAATAAGATAAATCCAATCCAAGATTAAATTATTTTATTAATTAAATTAAATTAATTAATAAATTAAATAACATTTCTCACATTAATACCAAATGAATTTAATCAACAACTTAACTACAAAAGCATATATTTACCTTTATAACATGCAATTAAATAATCAAGGTGAATGAACAATGTTAAAGCAACTTAACTTGACTAAAACCTGATGACACACTATGACTAGGGTAATGACTTGGCATGGAAAACCTAGCTACTGTCTCCCAATCGAATATCATTGGGCAATGGACACGCTCAAACCTGTGAAACCAAGTGGAGTCGATGTCCTGTACCTGTCAACTTGCAAACAAAGGATATATCCACACGCATATATATGTTGTAATTAAAACACACTGTGAAGAGGAAATCATGGAATCGTAAGGTGCTCACAAGCAAGTGGTGTGATACCATCCCCTTCACCAATACGATGTAACTAACTGACAAATCTAACATCATAATTTAATCAAAAGCATAAAACATCATTAATTTGAATATCCACTTATGTTAATCTAAAGCATGTCATAATGATAACTATTGACACGGTATTTTGCATGTAGTAGCAGCCTTATGGGAAACTTAGCTATTGGGAGACATTATGCGCTAGCTAAGTAACTTCTGAGATTTTATCAAAGTCGGCTCTTCGATTAATGGGTGAAGCAAAAGGTAAAGGAGATTGCAGAAATGTAAAATTTATACTATAGGCGATGCGCCAAAATATTTAGACAACTTTCCTAGAGCACAGTGCAGAATGCAAAGGCCTGAACCACTAAATTGCTTTTAATTAAGATAATTTTCTCAAAAGCACTTATCATGCAAAAATACCCTCTAATTTGTATAATGTAAACAAGCATAACTTTGTCTTAACATAGAAGAGTCGAAGAAACATGGTCTGTATTCATTCCAGCTATGAAAGGTTACAAAAACTAAAGAACAGGCATTCATACAAAATAAAAATAACAACACAGATCAATAGTCCTAACAAATGCTTAAAAATAGAAAGGCTGAATTTATTTGGCACAGTCTGAAGTCTTTAAATTGAAAGCAACTATTACAAAAGGCTTACTTCCTAGTGCTTGGGAGTTTTTCATAAACTTAATCAACAATCTAATAAAAAAAAACATGGCCCTATTTATTGGCCAGTCCACCGCCTAGAGACGCAAAAAGACAAGAGAAAACCACGCGCAGTGATCGATGGCCCAGATCATCTCGAGCCACCACAACAAACATCGATCGATCAGCAACATTCCAGCAAGGCCACAACATAAAATAGAAAACCATGCAGCAACATGAAAGAACACGCGGCAGTAGGAAGTACAAAAGATCTGTCGGCATTTCCAATGTAACCGACGTAGAAAAAAATTGCCACGTATCGCTCAAACGGAGCCTGACAAAAAATTGAAAAGTGCCTAGTAGAAAGCCTCGAGAGAGAGCCACGTGGAGAGCTCCAAGCAAAATAAAGAACAAGGCGGGCCCAACTCAGAAAAGTAGCCAGAGTGAGCCACACGACATGCAGATAGAGATTATCGAAAAGCGAAGTGAAGGAAAAGAGAAAAGCTTTGCGAGGAAGCCACGTGGAGAGTTCTGAGGGCAGTGAGCATTTGAAAAATAAGGCGCAACCGCAAGAGTAAATATAAAACTGCAAAGGCCTCGACAATTTTTGTTGAACAATTTGGTGACTCATAGGGGCTTTTCGCTCACGGAAAGGAGAACCCTAGAAAATTTGGTTCAGTATCAAAAATTCTCACAATCTTAAGAGGGTGGCCTGTAGATTGGTCCATACTTCATTTGACGATGCAGAGAGAGTTCGCAGATGCTCGTGAGCCAGCCTAAGATCAATAATTTCTTTGAAGGGCAATCCACCTGATACTTTTGTTTCCAATTCCAATTGGAAGAAAAGTTGCGCTAGCTGATGCACGATCCCCTCAATTTCTTCAACAGTCGAAGATTGATCAAAGGTCTGGAAGATAGAAAGGTCTTGCTTCCTCTCTTCGATCATTGCAACAATATGCTCCACACCTGCTACCACCTAGTCTATAATGAAAGGCGAAGGGAGGCCTCTCTGAGTCAAATGGGAAAACTTCGCCTGCATGTCACTGGTAACTTGGTTTGACCGAGCTTTACAATCCGCAACCTGTTGAATGACCTCATGCATGGAGATGAGGCTACTTGCACCCAAAGCTACTATCATTCAGTCATTGATGCCCACACCACTCAATACTTCATCTGAAGTGATATACAACTTACCCAATAAAATTCTAGCCTCTGGAACCTTGTCAAAAGTTAACTCCTCAACTTGCTATATCGATTCACTCACTGTCTCGTAGAGGCTAGCCACTTGCGCCATAAAATTTAAGGTGGGCTCAAGAGTAAGGCACAAAGCCTTCACCTTGTCCTAATATGATACGTGCAACTCTTTGGCAATTTCCAATGAGCTCATCCGGGGCGCAAGGGGTTGGGTCCTTAGGGCAGCCAATTCCGCCTCATTGCTACTCAAACTCGCCTTTACCTTAGACAAATTTCTATCCAGTGCCTCCAGCTGGTCCTTTAGAGTGACCACTTCCTTTTCCTTTTCTGCCAGGGGCAATTCGACCATTTTAGTCCTTTGAATTTCCAACTCTAGGTTGGCATTTACTTCAGTAATCTCGATAGTGGTGCTCTTTCAAAGCTCTTTCATTCCTGCAGTTAGCGGGTCAGACTCGGCACAGAGTTCTTTCTCTTTCACTCGGCTTAGCTTGACCTCCTGCTCGAGAGTCGGAATGACCTCTTCGCTCAAATCCTACAACTCTTTGATCTTAATTTCGAAGGTACTCCTCTCTTTCTCCAGCCAACTTATTTCGTTCTCCTAGGCTTTAAACTTGTTTACCCAGATGTTGACCTTACTTTTGAGCTCCACAATCTAGTCATCCTTCTTCTTTGCCTATCGGCTGAGCTTGAGAAAATCAGTGATTACTATTTTTGGGTCTCCTCCATCAGCTCAACTTTATCTCGCGGGTGGGCCTGCAGCAAGTCTAACTCGATAACATTCACAGAATAATCACTGGGCTGCATCTCGCCTACTGCCTTGATCACATTAGGAGTGATCTTCACAAATATCAAGGAATTCTGACTTTCATTGAAAACGGTTTGCAAGTGGGGCTCCACCTTCCTGGTTGTGTCCTTCTATCTTTTTTTGTTGATCCGGTTGGCGCGGATGCTTTTATTTGCATCAACCTGTGAGAAATATTCCTAGGCCAGAATACCCAGTTCGCCAGCAAAAGGATACTCCTGAGGAACAGCCTGCGGGAAAGACAGCATAGCCGACACATCAGAGGTCTTGTTGGGTCGTGTTATAATAGCTGGGGAGAATGGCGAGATGAATTGGCCACTTAGAGGGGATGGAAATGAGGTGTAAGGGAAAACTAGAGATGCACCAACCGTAGGGTTGGGCCTTGGAGATAAAAATTGTTGGCCCATGAGCCCAGAACTTACACTAAATTGCATTCAGGGTAAGACTTCGAAAGCGGAGGATAGAGGTGGGAACCTAGGAGAGGTAAGACTGGAATGCCTGGCAAATCCAGTGATGGGGAGAACTGGTGCGGATGAAAAAGCAGGGGCAGACTGAGGCGAGACCAGAGACATAGATGAGAGAGAAGAAGGGGGAAAAGTTACCTGATACTCATGCAGAGCCGTAGACGCTTCGACCACTCCCTTCATCAATTGTTCCTCCTCCGCACCGGCCTCTTCAGTTCATTGTCGCTTCTTCTCTAGAAAATCATCAAATTCAAGAATAACCCGTCTCTTACCACTGGTATTCCTTGCCCACCTCCATGTTGATTTAGAGGAGGCGGTTGGCTCTGATGTTCTTGTGTGCGGCTCTTCCTCTTGCATAGGATGCTTACTAGTATTCTTCTCATGCATTGGACTCTCAGCAACGGTAGGAGGATTCTGAGTTAATTCTTCCTCAAATTCCATGGTAGCCTCCTCTCTTCTATATTACTGCACAGATGTTGAGCAGTTCGGAGAATTTTCAACATCCGGATGTTCATTTTCCCAAATGTTATCAAATCTTTCATCAAGGGTTAGTTCATTATGCAGCTTTCCAATTGCTAGAATCTCCTGCCGGTATACCCAGAAAGCTTGCATTTTCTCGGGCGCCCAATCGAGCTTACTCAATTGGGTGACCAGGGAGGGGTTGATCTTCAATTTTGGATTGACCCTCCCCACGATGTGATAAACATTCAACCATGGCGGTCGACCATCCACTGTAGGAAAATATTCAAGGCCTACATATCTACTTAAATTTCCCTCCTCGGCATTCCGTCGGAGGTCCCACAATGGCCGAGGTGAATGTGGGATCTTGATGTCGACTCCTGATAAATTATTATCGGGGTTGTAATTCAAGCAATCATCAATTAATACCAACCCAAGGTGACCCAACTTTGAGAGCGGAATCACTGAAGTATCAATCTTCGAGGTCCTCTTTTTAATCAGCGACACAAAACCAAACATGATTGGAAGCAGCAAATAGGAGGTTAAGTATTTTCCTCCCCAGTAATCATCATCAAGGGTACATAGCTACTTCATTGCCTCTAGGGCCAACACTTTGTCAGAAAGAAAATGGGGAAGTCGGAAAGGCTCCTGGATGAAACCTGGCATGCGGAGCATGGTGAAATCCACACCAAAGAACCAGTTATAGGGCGGAGTTAACTTCCCCAACTAGGACTTCTATCGGGGCGATATGCATTCGGTCATATTTATGCCAGCCTTATCCAAAGCCCTTATAGCTAGGGCTATGAATGAATCTGAAAATGCATAATAATCAAAGGTTTTTGACATGACAGGGGTCCATGTCGAAACCGGCTTCCTTAAGCCACCCTCATAAAAAATAGACAGGAGCATGGACGTTGAAAAGTAATCCGCGTTTTGGTGCAAAATCAAGTAAGTCAGGAAAGACGAATACCTAAACTTAGAGCTGACCCCAAATTCCTGTAATTGCTGCCAAATTCCATCATTGACAACTCTTGCAAAGTCTAGGAGCGGAGACTCGCAATTCCTTTTCAACATAAAGTAGAGGGACATCTGAAATTGAAAAACACTCTTGTCTGAGTCCAAACCGCACACCATCGCCAGCATAGAAGCGATAGAGGAAGACCCAACATTCAGAGCCTTCAAATTGAAAGGGAATTTGGACAGTGTTGAACTACTCATTTGCTAATTGAGATCAGAGTGATAAAACTATGGCCCTGACTAGAGCTCCCCCCACTTTTGTTGCATTATTTCCACTTCAAAATTTTCAACCTCACTATCCAAGGGAAGCAGGACGCACAACATATCCTGAATAGCCTCAGGGCTAATGACTACCCTGAAATATTTGTTGCTGATAACCCCTGTGTTTGGGTCGAAATGTGCTACACATGCTGCCACAACCTCTGGGAAAGGGTGCACCAAAGGAACCATGTACTGTATGAGCCCACAGAACCATAGTCGTTTATGAAATTGCTCTGTCATAGGCTTCATTTTTCGCATGCAGCCTCCCTAAGGCTCTTAGGATTGCAAGATAACTCAGGATCAAAGATGTTATCCAAATCCTCCAAGACCACTACCTAATCTTTATGAGGAACTATGCTCAATAACTTCTGGTTCATTGGGTGAGTGAAAGGCCGGCTAGGCTTCGTAGGTATGCCCGAAGTGGCATAAAACCCCCTGTTGTAAAGTTGCACGCGGGGTGCATTCCTCATTTGCTCGCTTAGACTTACTAGAGCCAGGATCTATGAAGGGTTCTCTGCAATTTTGACCATTTTTATATTTGCAAGAGTTTTCTTGGAAACCTTTGGCAAATGGCTTAGCTTTTCTAAAAACTTTTTTCCTCTTGTGAATGCCTTAATTGTTCAATCCTTGATAACTTTTACAATAAATATGTTTCTCTGCATGCCATTAATTGTCTTTTTTGATTTCTCGAGAAAGGCAGCCAAAAAAGGTACTTGCCAGTCATTTACACCAAGTTGCTATTATACGTTACCAGTTTTATTCGTGCAAAAGGATCGTCAACTAGCCAAACTGCTTGAACATTCAATTGACAATCTTTCGCGCGTGATGAAAATGGATTTTTTTTCGAAAGACGAGCCAAGCCAACCTTGTGAACCTCCTTATAGGCTATTTAAATTAATTGATTTCAATGTTCATATGGGGCACATCGCCCAACAACCCCTTTAAGATTTCACCTGATTCGGATGAGACGACGATGCTTATATTGACACCTGGCCAATATGCGAATGGATGTGGCAGTTCAACAAGGCAAGTTGCAAGCTGCACCTGCACCTTTCCATCAGCTCGCATGCTGCAATGCTGAAAACCGAGGCAATGCGACACACTTGGGCTCAGTTGATAATTATGATTTCTTCGGCTGGCAAACCTTAGCTAGTCTATAAATAAGACCCTTTGTGTAGCATTTCAAATCACAACATCTTCTAGCCTTCCTAGCTTAGTAAGCTCTTGCTGCCTTAGTAATTTTTTCATTTTTAGCTAGAAAAGTAGACAACATGGAAACACTAGTGAGACTTATCTGCAAAAAGATCTAGGTTGCCTTTCTTGGCAAAATTAGATGCAGGCGCCTAAAGCACATGATAGGTGTGAAGAACCTATTGTATGTGAAGGCTATCAAGTGGGTCCTTGGGAAAGACTGTGTGGAGTATGAAGAGCAGTATTGGGTGAACACTAACATTTGCTCCCACTTTGTTGCGTCACAGCTAGATGTTAGTGTTTCCAAATGCAAGATTTTAAAGCTGACGAAGCGGATCTTCCCTCAGCGCTACCTCAAAGGCCTGGAGCAGATTGTGTGCGCGGCCCAATTTGATCGTGGGATTCCTTCGATTCGAAACATTCACCTGCAGTAGCTACATGGATGCATTGTTCCAACCAGTTCTTTCCTTTTTGGGTTTGAGCTAGAAACTTATGAGGAGCATCGTGCCAAGGTCCATGCAGGTTGCTACTTCCTGATGTGTGTGCACTATATTGAGCCATTTCAAAATCTTTAGTGGTACGAAGATTTTGAAAGAATGGTGTTTCTCGATCCCATGTCGCCTGCTGCCATGATCGCTGGTCCTTCCCACTGATGTCTTAAGAATGAAGATGATTACAAATTTTGTTTTTATATGCTTACAGGCTCCGCGCTATAGCGGGCATATGTAAATGTTAATACAAGGCCTCCGGCCTGAATATATTGTAAATTTTTGACTCTGATGAATATAATATATGTCCTTTTTAGAACACTTAGCCTATTTACAATTTTTTTTCAATTATTTGCATTATTGTTGTGTTTCATTTCATTTCTTGCACTAAGAGGATCCAAAACTTAAAGTAGGGAAGAGTAATTACATATATACAAATGTACAAAAATAACACATAGGTAGAATTAATAAAATCTTTTAAGATGTATTCCATTGACTGGAATACTCATGGTGTTACCTTCCATATCTTCCAACTCAAAAGAGTTGAACTGTTTACACTGATAAATCTTGAATGGCCCCTCCTAGAGACTGTCAAATTTGTTGTGCTATCCGGGCTTTGCTTCGCGCTCATTGAATTTGAGGACCAAATCTCTGCATTGTAACCCTTGATCAGAAGCCCTTTTGTCGAACCATTTCTTTATCACCTGCTGGCGGCTATTCATTGCTTCTAGGGCATGTTCTCTTTTCTCTTGCACCTCGAGCAACTCAGAAAATCGCACCTCCATCGCTCCATTTTGTTCAATTTCCAAGGACTTGAGCAATTGTAGGGCGGGAATTTTCATGGCGATAGACAGTGATTCCTCCTTCTCGTACACCATCTCATAAGGAGATGTC
Organism: Sequoiadendron giganteum; assembly: GCA_007115665.2. Taxonomy (NCBI): domain Eukaryota; kingdom Viridiplantae; phylum Streptophyta; class Pinopsida; order Cupressales; family Cupressaceae; genus Sequoiadendron; species Sequoiadendron giganteum. The sequence continues at coordinate 191,540,124 of CM021105.1, forward strand.
TTCAGTATCTACTTGGGCGTAATTCAATCTGCCCAGAGCGCTGTCCAGAGGTTCCTATGCCACTCTTTTTGATGTTTCGAGCCTATCCTTTTGATCAACCTGATGAGGTTTTTGTTAGTAGACACTGTGAGACCATTTCCCTGGGGATAGTAGTTAGAGGAGGTCTTCAGGAACACTCCATATTTTAGTGTGAATTGGGTCATCTTTGAGTCGAGAAAAGCTTTGGCATTGTCAGAGATGATTGTTTTACGTGGGCCAAATTGGGCCACAAGTTCTTCAAGGAAATTAACAAGCTCCTATTCAGTTGCATTTTTTAACGGCACTGCTTCTGCCCACCTGGTAAAATAGTCAGTTGCTATTAGTATCCATCTATGTTCGGCTGAACAGAAAGGGTTAATCATTCCAATGAAATCTAAGCCACATTGAGCAAAAGGTTCTTCTACCACTATAGGCCTTAAAGGCATAGCAGCATTCTGTCTTTTTCCGACATAAAACGGACATTCTTTGCAAGATTTAATCAATGAAAACGCATCATTAAAAAGTGTTGGCCCAAAATAACCAACACATATAATTTTAATTATCATGGTTCTTGCAGAAAAATGTCTTTTTGTAGGGCTATTATGGTATTTCTCTAAAATATTCTAGGCTTGCTCCTCATTCACGCATCTTAGCAAGATGCCATTGAATTTTTTTTTAAATAGGACACCCTTCAAAAGGACATAATTGCTATTCTGTAGGCGATAGAAATATCTTTTAAAGGATGGGAGATCAATCAGATACCTTCCTGTCTGCATAAAATTTATTCTGTCATCAAGCCAGTTGCTTTGAGAATTCTCTTCGTTTATTAACACAAGCTTGGAACCTCCAAGCTCTGTCATTGTTTCATTGCTTTCAGTGATATACTCGCACAGTCCTTTTCCCTTGACAGTCTTGATAGGTCTGACTTCAATATCATATTCTAGGATCTTGGTGATCCAATTAGCTCTCTTCTTAGTGATTTCTCCCTCCATGATATACTCTCGCACACTAGGATGTGGTACGCAGACAATTACCTTATTATATGATATCAAATGTCGGAACTTCTTAAGGCCCTTAACAATGGCAAAGGCTTGCTTTTCTACAAAGTTATACTTTACTTCGTACTCTTTCAGGGTTCGCCAGTAGAAAGCAACAAGGGACTCCCTTTTATCTTCATCATCCTTCTGCATGAGCATTGTGGCAATACTATTTCCACAAAAACACACATAATAAAATCTTTTGACATGTCTGGGTTAACCAACACAAGGGCAGAAGAAATAGCCTCCTTTACAAGCTCGAAAGCTTTTATGGCTTTTGTCGTCCATTTAACAATCTAATCCTTCTTGAGCATTAAGGTAATAGGACGAACAATGCCTACAAAATCTGCAATAAATCGGCCAATAAAGTTGACCTTACCCGGGAAAGACTACACACCCTTTTTGTTGACAGGTAATGGAAGTTCTCGGATCGCATCAACTCTTTCTGGATCAATAACAATGCCCTCCTTAGAGATGACATATCCCAATAGCTTCCCTTGGGGAACTCTGAACACGCATTTCTTCGGGTTCAAAGAGATCCCGAATTCCTTGCATTTCTGGAAAACAAGCTCTAAATGATCAAAATGATCATCAACAGATTTTGAGAATACTATCAAGTCATTCAGGTAAATGAGTATGATCTTGTGGATCAAATTTTTAAAAGCGATGTCCATAGCCCGCTGAAAAGTGGCTCCGACGTTTGAGAGCCCGAAAGACATTTTAGCATATGCATACGTTCCCCACTTTGTGGTGAACGCTATTTTGTATTGGTCCTCCTCCTTTACCCAAATCTGGTTATAGCCCGAAAAATTATCCAGCATTGAAAACATTTCGGAGCCTGAAACAGTTTGTAGAATTACCTCCATTGAAGGCAGAGGATAATGATCCTTTAAGGATGCTCTATTTAAATCTTAGAAGTCTACGCACAGGCGTATATCCCCATTTTTCTTCTGGACTGGCACCAGGTTTGACACCCAAGTGTTGTGTTTGATCGGGAACACTATTTGGGACGCGATCAACTTGTTCAACTCCTGTGACATGAGAGATTTTATCTTTGGGTTCACAGGTCTTTGTTTTTGACGAACTGGCTTCACCCCCTCCGATAGCTCAATAGTATGCTCGATGATCCCGGGATCATATCCTTTAAGATCATTGTATGACCAGGAAACTACACTCGGATATTCCTCGCAGAAGTGTCTTAGTCTATCCTTATTCTTCTGCGACACTTCTTTTCCAACTTTGAGCTTCCTATCTTCCCCGATATGCAAATCGGTATAATCACCTTTGTCAGCCATGAGCTTCCTTTTATCTCTCATTGCATCATCAGAATCGAATTGGCTTTCCAGAGTGACCAGGCCTCTCAGGAGCTTGTTGGATTTCAACTGGATGATTTGATCTCCGTAAGCTTCAGCAATCTTCGGTTGTAGCTGATCAAGGAATTATCCAGATGACTGGAGGAATGATGCAATATGAGCATCGCTATCAAATACTTGCCAATCCTGATTATTATCTAGGATAGCGGATCTCACAATTACCTTCACCGCATGTTTTTTTTTTTAATAATTCAGAGGCCGATTTGAACTGAGCCCCAATAGTTGCCATTTTGTCGGCTTCGGAATTCATTTCCCTAGGAATAGCTTGAATATTGAAGGCCTCAAAGTTGTCAATCAGATCCCAGACTCTATGTCAATAGGATCGCATACGAACATTCTTTGCAGCAGAGGTTCTACGGACCTGGTTGACCACTAGCTTCGAATCTCTAAATACACTTATCTGCTTTGCACCCAATTGTTCTGCAAAGTTTAAACCATGGATGAGACCTTCATAATCAGCTTCGTTGTTTGAACACGCAAACTGAAAGTAGTAAGACCTCAAATTCTTTTCGTCAGTAGGGGATATCAAACAAATCCCCACCCCAACTCCTACTCTACATCTGGTGCCATCAAAGTATAATGTCCATATTCCTGAAGATACTTCATTTTCAGGTCCTTTAGTAAATTTGGGCATGATCTGCCCTTCTTCATGTATCACATAGGTTTCGAGGCCAGTTGTATGGTAATTCCTGAAAGGGTCTGTATCAATAAATTAATTCAACAAATTTTCTTTGTCTTCTGTTCGGGAGCTAGTAGCCTCCTCTTCCTCAAGAAATTCCACGTTGTACCTTTCTTCCTGGGAGATTGGAGTGTGTACTGCTTCAAAATTTAGTAGAGCCTCATCAACAACATGTTCGAAATGCAGAGTTTTCGACAATAGTTTCATCTTAGCCCCATGCTTAGTCCTTAGAATCAAGTGCAACCAGTCTAGTGCCAGATATCCTCCTACATTTACAGTGAACTCTTAGGACAAACAGATTTTGAACAGAGGAGGGATATCGATGAATATGGTATCCTGATTTACAGTGATACTAGGGCAGGCAAACAAAGTCATATGTAATCCCTTGATTATCCCAGCAATATCAACCTTGTTTCCATCAAGCTGCATGACTCTTTTATTCAGAGGTTCATATTTTAGACCCAAAGCATCAGCTACTTGCTTTGACATGACAGTGGTGGTAGCACTAGAGTTGATCATATAGTTATGCAGCAGCTTGTCACCAATAATTAGTGTTAGAAAGAAAGGCTTAAGTTTAAGCTTAGTTTCCCTTCTGGACTCGAGCTTCTCCTCCGGTTGAATTTTTAGCACTTTATCCAAGTCTGGATTAGATACATCCTCTTCATTAGAGTGACTAGGAATTTTCACATTCTCTTCATTAGACAACGCCTTTTGTACCAACACCTTTTTCTCTGGAATAGCCAGGATGTCCCATAAAGAAGCATTGGTAGATGACTTCTTTAGTTGTTCCACCACATTGAACTACGCTTTTGACTAGTGAGTTGCGATTACTTGCTCTTTAGGTCTTGTGGCCACCATCGGTTTTGCGATCTGTACGTCTAGTAGTTTAGTAACAACAAAAGTGATCGATGGAGCCTTTGTCTTCGAAGGAAGTGGATTCGGAGAGCTAAGAATAGTCGTCTCTGACTGTGGTGGGATTGGCAATAGGCCTGCTACCGGGCTAGTTGTTGGTTGTGATATAGCATTGGTAGGCGAGGCTGTAAACTCTCTAGTGAACCTACGCTTAGAATGTGTATTATAGTTAGATTGCACTCAGGGTAGTTTATCAATAGGGATGTCGTTCATAAATACTGACTCTTCTCCTTCCATTCAAGAAAAAAGAGCCTAGTCTAGGACAATGTCTGACTCTTGCTGGATGGACATCCCCTGCATTTGAGTGGCAAGGGCTGCATTGTCCATTTGCTGGGAGGTATATGGTGTGTTGTTGGAAACAGATGTGCTGCCCTGGCTACGTTGATCTGCGATTTGTTATTGCAAATTTCCTCACAGACAATTTCGGGGCATATGTGCATCATTGCAAGGGAAACACCATGAATTGGAATCTTCGGCTAAATTATTTTGTCCTGCCACTAGCTCCTTATTCGAACTAGGATGAACAGTCTGCATCAGCGGGGTTACCGGAACCATATGGTTACTTCGATGAGCTAAGGTATTCCCACATGACCTATCCTGCCACTGATTTGATTGGTACAGAGGTTTTCCATCTTGGTAATTTTGGTATGCAGGATTTTGATAGTTGTATTACTGCCGCTTCAAAGTAGTCAGTTCATTAGTCATAGCCCGCATCTATTCTCTCATCTCATTCATCTCGATAGCCATGGGATTAGGCACAGGAGCTACCATAGGAGCTGCCATCGGGGCCATGGTTGGAACGCTTCTGGGATAGACATACATAGATTGGGAAGAAGTTGTAGGCGTGCTGGTGGAAGGGACTTCGGCTTCTGCAGCATTGCACTTAGGGAACAATGGAATGATGGGTCTCAGTACCAACTTCCCTGTAGCAATCAGATTATTTTCTGTAGCGACAGCTAGGTCATAAGCATCAGGAAGAGTGTCTCCGCCTAAAGCTTGTAACACCATGGAGATATCGGGGTTGATCGACTTCAAGTAGAGCATAAATGCTAGATCTGGAGGTGGTCGGCTGCCCACAGGGACTCTCTACTAAGTCGAATGGAACCTCATATTGAAGTCAGGCAGAGCTTCATGAGGGGCTCACTTTATATTTTCCAGTTGATGGTACAGCAAAGATTTGTCACCAGCATTTGAAAAACGTTCATAAAATGGGGTCCCGAGCTGATCCCAAGTAGCAATAGAACTAGCTTGTAAATTTTTGTACCAGTTTAACGCCTTTCCTCGGAAAGAGGCGGCCAACAATTTGAGGGCCACATTTTCATTTGATACGCTATGTACCAGACATACGTTTGCTACATCTTGCAGATGCTCAGTTGGTGTCTTTGATTCATCCCCAGAATATTTAGGGATAGCCTTTAGAGCGGACACAGGGATGGGGACCCATACTGTAGGAGACACAGGTGCTACTAATGAACTGCCAGAGTCCCAGGCTACATAATTTCTAGCAACCATATGTGTGGGTGGATTAGGTGATGTCAGAGAAGGAGGAGATGGAGGAGGTGAAAGGCTACCTCAGTGACCTCTCAGGTGCACAGAAACTAAAGGTGGCACAAGCTGGCCAAGGACTCTTGTAGTCTATGACCTGGTTACAAGCTGATGACTCATACACACTTATGCAGATCAGGTGATTGTGAGTTCGCGGTCTCACTAGGCATGCCAGAAAAAGAACTATTGACACAGTATTTTGCATGTAGCAGCAGCCTTATGGGAAACTTAGCTATTGGGGGAAATTATGCGCTAGCTAAGTAACCTCCAGGATTTTATCGAAGTCGGCTTTTCAATTAATGGGTGAAATAAAAGGTAAAGGAGATTGCAGAAATGTAAAATTTACACTACAGGCGATGCGCCAAAATCTTTAGACAACTTTACTAGAGCGCAGTGTAGAATGCAAAGGCCCAAACCACTAAATTGCTGCTAATTAAGATAATTTTCTTTAAAGCACTTATCATGCAAAAATACCCTCTAATTTGTATAATGTAATCAAGCATAACTTTTTCTTAACACAAAAGAGTCGAAGAAACATGGTCTGTATTCATTCCAGCTATGAAAGGTAACATAAACTAAAGAACATGCATTCATACAAAATAAAGATAATAGCACAGGTCAATAGTCCTAACAAATGCTTAAAAACAGAAAGGCCAAATTTATTTGGCACAGTCTGAAGTCTTCAAATTGAAAGCAACTATTACAAAAGACTTACTTCCCAGTGCTTGGGAGTTTTTCATAAACTTAATCAACAACCTAATAAAAGATAAAACATGGCCCTATTTATTGGCCAGTCCACCACCTGGAGACACAAAAAGAGAAGAGCAAACCACACGCAGTGATCGACGACCTAGATCATCTCGAGCCACCACAACAAACATCGACCGATCAACAACATGCCAGCAAGGCCATGACATAAAATGGAAAACCATGCAGCAATAGGAGAGAACACGCGGTAGTAGGAAGTACAAAAGATCCATCGAAATTTCCAAGGTAACTAGCAAAAAAACAAAATCACCACGTGTCGCTCAGACGGAGCTCGACAGAAATTTGAAAAGGTGCCCAACAGAAAGCCTCGAGAGAGAGCCATGTGGAGAGCTCTGAGCAAAATAAAGAATGAGGCGGGCCTAACTCGGAAAAGCAGCCAGAGTGAGCCACGCAGCACGTAGACAAAGATATCCGAAAAGCGAAGCAAAGGAAAAGCGAAAAGCTTCGCGAGGAAGCCACGTGGAAAGCTCCGAGGGTAGTGAGCATTTGAAAAATAAGGCACAGCTGCAAAAGTAAATATAAAACTGCAAAGGCCTTGGCAGTTTTTGTTGAACAATAACATCTTAATAAAATAACATCACATCAAAATATAACATTCACATTGTTTTATAGATAGCGATAAAATAGTAACCGAGTACCATAGTCAAAGTACTAACATAAAACACAACATAAAGGAGAAAAAACATTGTTTGATTAATAGAGAAAAATGGGGGGGTATTACACTGCAAAGGAGATCATTCAGCTTGTCATCTCACTTTGCAAAGAGAAGGATTCCAAGTTAGCCCTCATCGTCCTTTGTCCGTGTACTCGATTAATGGAATTGATGTTATTCAGCATTGTATTTGAATTCTCTGTCTCACAATAATATGACTATATTTGAAATGTCAATTTATTTGCTTTGTAATGTTTAAGGGATTTGATTTTTGTTTTGAGGCATTTTGTTAATTGGTTTTCATATCTTGTTTATCCGTATGCTATGAACTTATGTTTTTTGGGGAGGGGGTTCAATTTTCTTCTTAAATTGATAAAAGTTCTGATGTCACATGAATTCTATCAATTTTTCTATGATAGCCCACTGATTCTCTTATCTAAAGTTGGGCGATTCTCGTTGGTATTTATGAAATCATTTTGAATAAAATACAAACAAATTCATTGAGAGCGATATTGTGAATACCTATATTTTCTTCTAAATGAAACACCCTCACCCAGTGTTGGGACAAATTGGTTTGCAGCTGAGCCCTTGTATCTGATTTATTTCCTTTTTAAAATATATATATATATATATAATAAATGTTAAGCTTGAAAGAAGGTTGCACTGGGGTATCGATATTAATCATTCACCCATCATGGTAAATGCCTGGGCATTGTGCGGATCTGTGCGAATTTCCTTCTTTAAATTTCCAAAGCCTTCTTTGTCACCCTTGCTGAGCATATATACATATGGCCTTAAGCTTTTCAACTCTCACAGTTCACTGGGTGGACCTCTTGAAACCTTTTCAAATTTGAGGGAAAACCCTTATGATCTCCTAGTTGCATGCTTCTTCTTCATCTTTAGTTGTTGCATGGTATTTTGACGTGGTATAATTCCTTATTAGCATCTCCTTGTCTTTAATAGTTCCATATATCATTCATATTATAGACTGCAAATTAGATATTATTTTCTTTATCACATTGAAATATGGTTTTGCCTTATGAGTCGGCTATAGGGATTTGATAGGGAGAGCCATCTTGTTAGTTTTACCTCGTAATTACTTGATGATCAAAGTGTATTTTGGGAGACCTTGTGCTAGTTCGACCCACCTTCATGCTAGCCTTTTTTTGTTCGCCTTTCCTTTTGATTTATCTTTCCCATGCGTCTGAAGGTGCCTTGCAAAAGTCCTTTCAAGCTGATATTCTCTTTGGTTGTCATGTTGTCTTCTCCTGTGAGTAGTTTCACTGCTTGAAGCAATTGCCTCTTCCTGCGCTTTGACAATAGTATTAGTTTGTATACAATTTTTAAACATATATTTATATATAAAATATATATGTGGGTTTATAATTAATTACATATATATTCTTATCAATAGTCATTTAAGCAACTTTGTTTTACTGTGATATACATATGCGTATTTAATTATGAATTTTGCTATATTGTATAAAATAGCTGGTGGCTGCAAATTAAGAGATATAATATTGTTCTTTAATACTATAGAATATTTTAATTGAATGTATTTGGTTATGATTGAAAGAAGATGGGTTGTATTTTATATAATATGTTTATTTTAAATGAAAATTGTTTCTTTCAATGGGTATTAGAAATTAAAGGATAAATTGTTGTGTAAGAGTGTATTTTTTTATAGTTATACAATATTGTTCATAAAGCTCTTTAATTATTTTAAAGAGACTACATAATGATGTAAGAATAAAATCCAAATTGACTAATTAGAACATTCTTTGAAGTTGTTTCTTTGATTATTTAAATAATATTATAATGTTCGATTTAATAAAATGTAATTTACTATTTATTATCCTTTATGGTTAATACTTTGAGGGTAATCGTTCTTTTATTTAAAACCTGATTCTTGATGATTTCCAATTCGATGTGTCTTTATTTTCTATATTGAATTGATTTGAGGGGGTTTTATTTATTAAATTGGTGTTGAAATCTATCAGGAAAACATTTGTTGTTGTTCATTTTCTTAGCTTTATGCTTTGAGTTCATGAGTAGATTGTTTTAATTGACTTCCAGAGGTAAGGGGAGTACTTGTATTTGATGATTTTATGTTGGCTTGAGTAACATTTATTCTAGTTTGGTTGAGATTATGTGAGTGTTACCTTGTTCCTTTGCAATGTTGTGTTATGGAATGTGTGCAAGAAGGTTCATGCCTCACAAATGGTTGTACTTTTCATGTCTTGGTTTTATGAGCATTAAGGTACACCCCTGTTCTTTGAGTTCATGATTTTGAGGTCTTGTTGCTAGTAGGGAGTATGGCTTCCCATGGGGGTCAGAACCCTAAGTGGTCTCCTAGGTAACTCGTAGGGAAGTTGATTTAATCAAGTGATAACCTAATAAATAGTTAGGGGGTGGGTAGTAAACACACTAACAAAAGATAATGGATGCCTCTCTCATGGCTCAAGCGATTATATACACTTGGGATGAGATGAGAAGGCCTGGAATGGCAAATCAACTACCTTGTCTTCAAGAAAGGTAAGTTGATTCCACATGTGCAAGAATGGGGGTCGGGGATCGGTTGAGGTTGCTAGGGTAACCCAGGATGGGGGTTGGTAACCTATGAAGGTCTGCATTGGGTAACCCACGTCGAGCAATGTGATGACATACTACCCTTAGCAACCAGTATGTTTGTAACTTCCCCCCTTGTTGTTCTTGTACCTCTAGAAGTAATTGTTCTTATGGATCTTTGTCTTGTTGCCTTTTGGATTGTGGAGTCATGTCAACCTTGTACTATTGATTATTTTTATGTTGTAGGTCCTCTTGTATCTCCTAGCATGAGGGGTGGTCCTTCGGGTCCACATGGTCAGGTGGAATGTGCTATGCACTCCATTGGGTTCCTAGGTTATGTTTGTGAAGTGACAAGTGGAAGCGGATGAAGAGATTTTAGGGATTCTCCTAATTGAAGATTTTTCTATGCTTGTACTTTATTCATCATTGTTGTATTATTCTTGTACTCGATGTACTCTTCCCATTGATTTAAGGGAATCATTATGTAATGTACTATTGTATCTTTGAAGTGTTGTATATTTGGAAAAATGCTTCACAATTGTAATATATAAATATAAATTGATATGTAATAAAATGTTGTATGTACTCTTGCCATCTCTATGGGTTATGGATGGATGTATGTTTATCATCATTATGTTATCTTGAGTATTGTATGATTCTATCGCTTTATTACTTGGAATTTAAATATAAGGGTGTTAATTGGTTGGGAACGAACATGAGTAATGCAACCATGTAACCCCATGGGACTAGTTAGGTGTCATTATGTAATCATCATATTGTTGTATATTTATTTAATCAATGGTTAATGCATAGTTGTTTCATTTTTTAAAAATGTTCCACTTTGTTGGGGTTATAGTTGTCCTATGGGGTTTGTGTGGCGAGGTGTTACAACTTGGTATCAGAGCCAAGGTTATCAAACTCTGGGTATTCTAGGCTCAATTCAGTCCATTACGTTAACCTTGTGATTAATTTTGGAACTTATATGTTTCCCTTCTATTGTTTGTAGGAGTATGCATAGGGTTCAGGGATGAGACAGTGGTAGAGGCCGAGGTGGTGGCCGCAAAGTGGATCACCAGAGTACACCTTCTGAGAGTTCCCATGACAGTGAGCAGGGTAGTGGTGTTTAGAACCCAAGGCAGGTGAGTGCAGAAGGGGCTCAGCTTCATCAGTTGCTAGAGGAGGTTCTTGGTCATTTAGTTCCTAGGTAGGATGAGGAACAACGAGTGGTCAAGGAGAAAGAGAGATCACTGAGGAGAGAATTTGATGTGAATCAGGATGTGGTGGTAGTAGGTCACATGAGGGACCTTTTGAGGGCACATCCCCTCACGTTTGATGGAATAGGTGGAGGACTAGAAGTTGAAACTTGGTTGATTGATCTGGATCGTGTTTTTGCTATGGATCCTTACAATAGTAATACTAGGGCTAGGTGTTACATCATGCACCTCAGAGGATTCGCATCCACATGGTGGCGACTAGAAGAGTAAAAACTAAACCTAGACATTGGTTTTGTGACTTGGGAGTTATTCATGGAGAGGTTTAGAGTCTGTTTCCTATTAGAGCACTAGAGATAGCGTCGTGTGGATGAGTTCCATGAACTGAAACAAATGACAATGTTCGTAGAGCAGTACGAGAACTAATTCTATGAGCTCAAACAATATGTTGGGATTAGTAGTGATGAGGGTATACTTGTGCACCATTTTATCAAGGGCTTGAATGCCTGCATCAATGGAGGATTATGAGTCTTCGAGCTGAGGACTATGGAGGTGACCATGGAGAAGGCTCATTTAGTGAAGGAAAACTTGGCCATGGCATTAGGAGGTCACACAAGAGTTTAAATAGGCAGTACACCTTCTTTTAGTTTTGGTTCCTGTGGGGGACAGGCACAAGCAGCTGGCTTGTCTATGAGTCATCAGGCACCCGCAGAGGGTGAACACCAGTAGCAACAGCACTTAGAGTTTAAACATAAGAATTCATAATCTCATCATGGTGTTGATGATTCTCAATCTAGGAAGAACCAAAATTGGTGGCATAATAAGCGCAACCATTCTAAGTAGCCTGCACAGAGCACCCAACCCACGACTAGCAGGTGTAGTATTCAACAATCTAATGCACCTCCTAGTGACAGAGGTTTTGGATGAGGTGTAGGTTGTTTCTCTTGTGGCCAATAGAGCCACATTTCTAGGTAGTTTTCATAAAGGAACACTACGGGTTTCAATCAGGGGCTAGTTGTTTCTGAGCCGACGATGGGTGATGCAGGAAGGTCACACCACATATTTGTTGTGGTTGATTACCACTAGGCTAGACACCGAGGTGTAGTTGTTGAGCTTACTGGTAGAGGACAAAAAGCTGACTGGAGAAGCTGTGGGTGAGCTCGTGAGGGTCCAGTACAGTCCTAGTGTTGTTGTTGTGCCTTCCATGTTTCTTTCTCTGCATTGATATTATATTTTGTTATACACTTTGAGACTTTATAGTTGTTTGTTTCACCATTTTGGTTTGGTTTGGATGACATTTCATTGGATTTTGATGATCATGACATTATGAATTGATGTTTATGTTACGTTGGATTTATGGAGTTATTAGTGTGTTTAGATAAAATTGACTTTGCTTATCTTGTGATTTATGTTATGATCGCTATGCTTCTGATTAGTGATGGTGATTTGATGTTACATATGGTTTGATTACTATACTTGATGGTGTTATTATTGTTGAGGTCTTGGTGATGGGAACATGGTAGCATCACTCGTTCGTGAGTTCCTTCCTACACTATGATTTTGTCTCATGGTGTGTTGTTAATTGATATATATATGTATATTTTGTTCGACACCTTGTTGTATTCAGGTTGTAGGTACTGGGTACCAACTCCACCTGCACTGTCAGGTCTGAGTGTACCTCAAAAACCTAATGGATATGATGTGGAAATAGGAGATGACAAAAGGTCCCAAACCTGTGTTTGGTAACCCCGTTTGTTGGTTTGTTTACTTTTTTTGTTGCCTTGTTTGGTATCTATTGCTTTGTGTGTGACTTGTGATGATGTTTTTCGTAACTACATATATTTTACCTAACTTTGTAACTTCCAGGAGTAAGTCAAGATTTGGGGGGAGGATGTAGTGCCTCTCTACTTGGATCCTTGGGTTGATTGTATAAGTATTTATTTGTGATGTCATGTTGATTAATTTTAATGGTCTTATTAGTGTTGTCTAATTATTTAATATAGTTGTTTTTATAAATATCATTTAATTAGTTAATTTAATTTAACAATGTTTATTATTGTTGTGAACAATTTAATTAAAGTATTAGATTTAATTATTAAATTGAATTATGAGAAAGTGTTAATTATTTAATTAAAGTATTAAATTTAATTTGTAAATTTAAATGTTTGTTGATTTAAATGAATATAGTATTTTTAATTGTTGATATTAATATTTTTAATTGTAAGATAGAATAATATTTCAATTATAATATTGTTAAATTTTAAATTGATGATTAGATAGTAATATTATTTATTTAATTATTATTTTGGTTTTATTCGAAATGGATTTGGAACTACAAAGGAGATCGTTCAGCTTGTCATCTCACTTTGTGAAGAGAAGGATTCCAGGTAAGCCCTTGTCGTCCTCTCTTTGTGTACTCAATAAATGGAATTGATGTTATTCAACATTGTATTCGAATTCTCTGTCTCACAATAATATGACTATATTTGAAATATCGATTTCTTTGGTTTGTAATGTTTAAGGGATTTGATTTTTGTTTTGAGGCATTTTGTAAATAGGATCGCATAGCTTGTTTATCCATATGCTATGAACTTATGTTTTTTAGGGAGGGGGTTCAATTTTCTTCTTAAATTGATAAACGTTCTGATGTCACGTGAATTCTATCAATTTTTCTATGATAGCCCACTGATTCTCTTATATGAAGTTGGGTGATTCCCATTGGTATTTATGAAATCATTGAATACAATACAAACAACTTCATTGAGAACGATATTGTGAATACCTATATTTTCTTTTGAATGAAACACCCTCACCCAATGCTAGGCCAAATTGGTTTGGATTCGATCCATTGTATCTGATTTATTTCCTTTTTAAAAAATATATATATTGTAACACCCCACCACGCAACCCTAGAGGAAGTTGCATTTAACTACTTAAACAGAATTATTTTTTATTTTTTTAAAAGTATAATTAATAAGCAAGTTCGCTAACTAATGCCAACAACCTTTAAGGTTACGAGACAGAGGTTATATAGAACCCAAACAAAAAACATGATTTAAACCATGTCAATTAATTAACCAATAATTAAAGCACATGCATTCCAAAGAAGATGAATTACATCAAAGCATAAAGATAACTTTCCATTTCCTTAATTCATAATTAAAAGTTACAATTACATCTCTCATTCCTCGAATGAGGTAAGTCCAATAATCATAATTACATTTACAACATCCACCTCGATAATAACTAAGGGGTAAAAAGATACAATATCAACTAAAATGAAATACAGCAAGAACCGATACTGAAACCAATGAGCTCTCCAATAGGAAGTCTCGTCCACACGAACATGAAGATGAACCCAATGGATTTAGGTGCACGCCACCCAACCAAGTGGAATCCAAAGGCCCACCCCCCGTGCTAGGAGATAGTAACTAGGAATCCTAGTCAAGACCATCTACCTCTAGACACAGGCTAACATAATTGAACCAAAGTGAAACAACCAAACACATGAACCTCACAAGTACATCCCAAAGTACAATTCAAATACCATGGAAGTACAACACTACATGATCACATTGCTTCCACGAATAAAGCAGAACAAGCATGTTACAAGAACCATACCACATAATCAAACACCAATCATGGTCACAACAGGTATGTTACAGAAACCATACCCACAATAAACAAGTACCAACTATGGTCACACAAAGTGCCATCAAACATCACATCATGAGTTACCCATTGCAGATCATCAAGATGGTGACCTCAACCGATCCTCAGCCCTCATACTACTAAAGTGAAAACATAAAGCCAACTGTTGTCCTAGACAGAGTGTCATCGCACAGCTCGTCATGAGTTACCCACTACGGATCGTCATGATGGTGGCCACAAACTGATCCTTGGCCCTCACACTTACTAATGCGGAGCCAAATACCTTTCGTATAGACAAGATAGATGACCTTACCATTACCGGCCTTCCCACCCATCCCAAGCCTAACCGAGCACTTGGATCTATGAGTGAGGGATCATTATATTTTTAGTGTGAAGTACTACCCAAACTCTAAGTATATTAATTTAGTTATCACTTAATTATACCACTTCCGAAGGTTACCCAATCTTACCTCTTCCGAGCTCTGGCCCCAATGGAAGCCACTCTTCTACTTGACAACACACATATAACATCCAAACATCAAGAGTACAAGGTGCAATAAACAAGATATTACAACCACTCCTTTCTCAGGAGGCAACCTAAGTTCAAAACCCTCTCCAAACACTAGAGGTAACAAGGTAACAAAACTATTCCTGACAGCTCCTGACCGCTCCTGACAAAAAGACCCACATAACAAACTCCACTCCTTTCTCAGGAGGCGACAAAGATAAAACCACTCCAAACACTGGAGGCACTAACCACATAACAAGGTCACTCCATACAAGGAGACACGGATCCCATAATCCGCTCCTAAACCAAGGAGATACAAAACATACTCGTTCGTAGAAACCAAGTAATAACATAGACACAACCCTCATACACTATCCAAGGGATACAAACCAGGTTGACATAACAAACCAACAACCCACGAAACAGGAAACTCAACTGGAAGCCTTGTCCAATGTAAAGACTCAATTTCCAAATGATGACAAGAATCAGATAAAAGTCAAACAAGAATTAAATCTGCTTCGGATATTCTAAATCCATGTCCTCATGCTAACATTCAAGATTTTATTGCATTATATAAACCAATACAAAATACGTCTTATCCAGACATGGGAGAAAGTTAATATTTACCACTTAATCTCCTACTTGCATTTCATTAATAATAAAATAATCAATTGATTCTACTAATCAAAACACCATAACATGAAGTAATTGTTTCCACATTTCAATATAACCATACAAAAATATTTAACTTGACTGGCATATTTATAATATTTTAAATCAATGCTATTCCCATTAAAAATATTGTTTATAACTGAACAATGGTTTAACTAGAGTCAATATGTTTTCATTTCTCCAATTAACCTTAAGTCATGCTCAAAAGAAAACAATAATTTTTGCACATTAAAATTTATTCCACAACTATACATATATCCATTTAAATAAAGATACAATTCATCTATATAATATTATAATATTATGCAATATAATATTAATAATTAATAATATATATTATTCTTAAAATAATACATATTATTATATTAATATCATATTATAATAATAATATTATATATATATATATAAATATTAATATATATATTAATATTATAATATAATAATATAAAAATTATATATATTATAATATTAAAACATATATTAATAATATATATATATTTTATAAATAATAAAAAAAAATGAAGTTATGTTTTGATTCGCGCGTCGAGCTCATGGGCGGCCGCCTCGGATTACGGGCCGCGGAAAGAATGGGGGAGCCGCGCCCTCACAGGGTCGGCCGGCTGTGTTCACACACAGCTGACCCCCATTAATGGGGGTGGCGACTATGTGTGAACATAGTCGTCACACCCGGTGGGCAGTGACGGCCGGAAGCACAAGTAAGGGGAGGAGGGGAGGGGCACGCTAGGTGCGGTTCCCTCCGCCCGCCTCCCATGGGGCACGATGGGGGTTGAGCCCCCAGCCGCCTCCCAGTAATTTTTTTTAAAATTTTATTAACCCTAAAACAAAGCGATCTGCGTTTTTTTTAAAATGCGTTTCTTTTTTTTAACAGAGAAACAAAGCCCTTTTTAAATTCGGATTTTTATCCAATAATAACCCCTTTTTTTTTAAACCACAAGCGTATAAATGCATATATATATATATATGCATTTTTGGTTTAAAACCCAGAATAAATTGAGAAAACCAGAATGATAAAATATAAGAACAATGATTTACATCCAACAAAATCATTCTAAATGGAAGCAATTTAAATTTTAAAAAGGGTCTTTTTTTTGCAAATTTGAAAAAGACAAATTTCCAACCTTGATATAATTGAATTCAAACAACAAAATTTAAAATTTCTTTCCATAAGATCTTCAGCCATAAAATTTAAAATTCAAAATTTCAAAACAAACATTTAAAGGACTTGAACTTGGTTTTTCTCTGAGTTTGAGGAGGTCCAAATGATGCCTAGCTTCCCACCTTGCTTCCAAATCCAACCCCACAAATTTTCACAATCCCAATCCAAAAACCCACAAAGTTGAAGAATTCTTCCACTCACTAATTCAATCTTTTACAAAAACTCTAAAATCCAAAAATTGAAGCAAAATTTCCAAACCTAAGGATTTTGCCCTAAAATCCTTCAAACACCATCATAAATTTCAGAAAACAGAAATTGCCAAAATATCTCATTTTTTTAATTTTGAATGCAATTTTCAAATTTGACTTCCTAAAACATTTTCTTTTTTTTTTTGAATTTTCAAATTTCCAATTGACTTTTTATGCATTTTCTTTATTTCCAATTCCAACAATTAAATCAATAACTTCAACAAAGATAAATTAACTTCTTTCAACCAAATAAATTTAATCAATTAATAAATAGATTTAATCAAAGATTAAATTATTTATTAATTAAATTAAATTAATACTAAAATAAATTATATTTCAACATAATTCCATAACACAATAATCCACAACATAAATACATTAAGCTATTTAAATCACCCAATTCAATTTGCAATTAAATAACGAAGAGGGGAAACGATAAACAAAGCAACACAACCTGACAAACAACTGATGACATACAAGGACTAGGGTGACGACCTGACACAAAAACCTAGCTACTATCTCCCAATCGAATACCATTGGGCATGGACATGCTCACACCTGTGAAACCAGGTGGAGTCAATGTCATGTACCTGTCAACCTATAAATCAAGTAAACCACAACATATAATATGAACAGCATAAAATACACACTGTGAAGAGGAAATCACAGAATCAAAGGGCACTCGCAAGCGAGTGATACGATACCATCCCCTTCACCATTACACTACAAATAACTGACAATTCTAACATGCTAGTATAATCCAAAGCATAATCATCATTAATTCAAATATCCATTTTGTTAATCCAAAACATGCTATAAGATAACATCATATTAAAATATAATCACATCCAAGATTACATTAACGTCGCTTTATAGATAGCGGTCAAAAGAAGCTGAGTATCATAGTCAAGGTACAAACAAAAAGTACAACATAACAGAACATAACACTGTTCAACCAAAATGCAAAACAGAGGGGTGTTACATATATAATAAATTTTAAGCTTGAAAGAAGGTTGCATTGAGGTGTCGATATTAATCATTCACCCATCATGGTAAATGTCTCGGCATCACATGGATCTATGCGAGTTGCCTTATTTAAATTTCAAAATCCTTCTTTGTCACCCTCACTGAGCATATATACATATGGCCTTAAGCTTTTAAACTCTCACAATTCACTGGGTGGACCTCTTGAAACCTTTTCAAATTTGAGGGAAAAACCTTATGATCTTCTAGCCGCACGCTTCTTCTTCATCCTTAGTTGTTGCATGGTATTTCAATGTGGTAGAATTCCTTATTAGCATCTCCTTGTGTTTAATAGTTGCAGATATCATTCATAGTATAGACTAGAAATTAGATATTATTTTCTTTATCACGTTGAAATCTAGTTTTGCCTTATGAGTTGACTATAGGGATTCGATAGGGAAAGGCATCTTGTTAGTTTTACCTCGTAATTGCTTGATGATCAAGAATGTATTTTGGGAGACCTTGTGTTAGTTCGAGCCACCTTCATGCTAGCCTTTTGTTGTTCGCCTTTCCTTTTGACTTATCTTTCTTGTGCATCTAAAGGTGCCTTGCAAAAGTCCTTTCAAGATGATTTTCTCTTTGGTTGTCATGTTGTCTTCTCCTATGAGTAGTTTCATTGCTTGAAGCAATTGCCTCTTCTTGCGCTTTGACAGTAGTATTAGTTTGTATACAATTTTTAAACATATATCTATATAATATATATATGCGGGTTTATAATTAATTGCATATATTATTATCAATAGTCATTTAAGCAACTTTGTTTTACTGTGGCATACATATGAGTATTTAATTATGAATTTTTGTATACTGTATAAAATAGTTGCTGGCTGCAAATTAAGAGATATAATGCTGCTCTTTAATATTGTAGAATATTTTAGTTGAATGTATTTATATATATATAAATACGTATTTGGTTATGATTAAAAGTAGATGGGTTATATTTTATATAATATGTTTATTTTAAATGAAATTTTTTTCTTTCAATGAGTATTGGAAATTAAAGGATAAATTGTTGTGTAAAAGTGTATTTTTTTTATAGATATAAAATATTATTCATAAATCTCTTTAATTATTTTTAAAAGACTCCATAATGATGTAAGAATAAAATGCAAATTAACTAATTAGAACGTTCTTTGAAGTTGTTTCTTTGATTATTTGAATAATATTATAATGTTCGATTTAATAAAATGTAATTTACTATTTATTATCCTTTATGGTTAATACTTTGAGGGTAATTGTGCTTTTATTTAAAACCTGATTTCTAATTCGGTGTGTCTTTCTTTTCTATGTTGATTTGATTTGAGGTGGTTTTATTTATTGAATTCGTGTTAAAATCTATCGGGAAACCATTTTTTGTTGTTCATTTTCTTAGCTTTATGCTTTGAATTCATGAGTAGATTGTTTTAATTGACTTCCAGAGGTAAGGGGAGTACTTGTATTCAATGATTTTATGTTGGCTTGAGTAACATTTATTCTAGTTTGGTTGAGATTATGCGAGTGTTACCTTGTTCCTTTGCAATGTTGTGTTATGGAATGTGTGTGAGAAGGTTTGTGCCTCAAAAATGGTTGTACTTTTCATGTCTTGGTTTTATGAGCGTTAAGGTACACCCCTGTTCTTTGAGTTTGTGATTTTGAGGTCTTGTTGCTAGTAGGGAGTATGGCTTCCCATGGGGGTCAGAACCCTAAGTGGTCTCCTGGGTAACTCGTACGGAAGTTGAGTTAATCAAGTGATAACCTAATAAATAGTAAGGGGGTGGGTAGTAAACATGCTAACAAAAGATAATGGATGCCTCTCTCATGGCTCAAGCGATTATATATGTTTGGGATGAGATGAGAAGGCCTGGAATGGAAAATCAACTACCTTGTCAACAAGAAAGGTAAGTTGATTCCACATGTGCAAGAATGGGGGCTAGGGATCGGTTGAGGTTGTCAGGGTAACCAAGAATGGGGGTTGGTAACCTATGAAGGTCTGCATTGGGTAACCCATGTCGACCCATGTGATGGCATACTACCCTTAGCAACCAGTATGTTTGTAATTTTCCCCCTTGTTGTTCTTATACCTCTGGAAGTAATTATTCTCATGGATCTTTGTCTTGTTTCCTTTAGGATTGTGGAGTCATGTCATCCTTGTACTCTTGACTATTTTTATGTTGTGGGTCCTCTTGTCATCTCCTAGCATGCGGGGTGGTCCTTCGAGTCCACATGGCTGGGTGGAATGTGCTGCACTCCATTGGGTTCCTAGGTTGTGTTCGTGAAGCGAGAAGTGGAAGCGGATGCAAATATTACAAGGCTTCTCCTGATTGAAGATTGTTTTATGCTTGTACTTTATTCATCATTGTTGTATTATTCTTGTACTCGATGTACTATTCTCATTGATTTAAGGGAAGCATTATTATGTAATGTAATATTGTATCTTTGAAGTGTTGTATCTGTGAAATTATGCTTCACAATTGTAATATTGAACTATAAATTGATATGAAATAAAATTATGTATGTACTCTTTCCATATCTATGGGTTATGGATGGATGTATGTTTATCATCATTATTTTATCTTGAGTAGTGTATGATTTTATCGCTTTATTACTTGGAATTTAAATATAAGGATGTTAATTGGTTGGGAACGAACATGAGTAATGCAACCATGTAACCCAATGGGACTAATTAGTTGTCATTATGTAATCATCATATTGTTATACATTTATTTAATCAATGGCTAATGCATAGTTGTTACTTTAAAAAAAATGTTCCGCTTTATTAGGGTTATAGTTGTCCAGTGGGGTTTGTGTGGCGGGGCATTACACTAAAGTTTAAGAAATAGGGATATGGCATTTTTATGAGGTTCCAAGCACCAAGTTGATCCCTAATATTCTATTTTTAAAGAGGCTAAACTACAAACATTACTTCATTAATTCACTAATATTTGTATATTTGTTTCGATACTCTTCAAGTTTCTATTGTATGATATTTAGTATTTTTTTATATTTGAGAGTTTTTCTTTAAGTCTCATGTAGTTCAATCTATATAAAACAATTATACTTTGATTGGAATCTTGTATGCAAAGATCTCAAAATTCACCTTTCTAATTATTATTTGATACTGGATGATTTGCCATTACTATTTTTTCTTTTTTTAAAGATCATCTTAGATAGCTCTCTATTAGATATTATTTTAATTGTAAGGTCATGTTCAGTTCATTTCTAGACCCATTATATTTCATTATCTATCAATTTGGCACTGAACAAATTTACATGTTGTAATGCCCCGCCAAGTAACCCTAAAGGAAGTTGTAATTAATGTCTTAAGCGAACCAATTTTTTTTTATAAAGTGCATTTAACATACACATTCACTTACTAATTAACAACAACCTCTAAGGCTACAAGGTTAGGATTACTTAAACCCACACAACACAAATTACATATAACCATAGCGTTATAAACTTAATGAAATAAAAATCATACATCATAAAAATACCACATAATATAATAAGATAAACATCCAAGATACAATCTCATAAAAATTAACTTAATCCAATAGTTACATCACTCATTCCCAGAATGAGGCAATAGTACAAATGTATTACAACTACATAATCTCACCTCATAAACATAAGAGGGATAAAATTACTTATACAATCTGAAATATTACAATGCAAGATAATACAAGAACTCGAGCCATCCATCTGGATGTCTCGCCACCAAGTACTGAAGATAGATGGGGACCCAATGGTTTTGGTGCATGTTCCACCCAACCAATGTGGTACCCGAAGGCCCACCCCCCCATGCTAAGAGATAGTAACCAAGTAACATGGACAAAGATTTACAACCACTAACCAAAGGCAAACTCATACTGACCCATGCTGATATAACCAAACAAATGAACTAAACAAGAACATCTCAAATACAATACAAGTACAAATCAAGTACAACATTCACATCACTAACATAGGTCACATTGCTTCCAGGCATATAATAGATCAAGTATGTTCACAGAACCATACATATAAAACAATTAACAACAGTTGTCCTAGATAGAGTGTCATCACAAGGTTTGTCATGAGATCTCCTTTAGGCATTCTTCATAGGCTCTGGCACAAGTAATCCTGGTAGCCTCAACTGAATCCCGACACTCATACTTACTCATGCAGAATCAACCATCTTTTGTACAGATAAGATAGTTGATCTTGTAATTCCAAGCCTTCTCACTCATCCCAAGTCTAAACAAGCCCTTGTGTCTATGAGTGAGGATTAAATTATCTTGATTAGTGTGAACTGCATCCTAATCATCTAAGTACATTAATTTAATTATCACTTGATTAATTCACTTCTGAAGGTTACTCGGTTTACCACTTTGGGCTCCAGCCCCTAATAAAAGCCAATCTTCTATTCGACAACACACACCCAAACAATCCACCAAGGGAAACACAAGTGCATATCAACTAGGCATCATAATCCACTCCAACACAAGGAGGATACAAATAATAGAACTCACTCCAAACATCTTGGAGGCAACAAACACATAATCCACTCCTTTCATAGGAGGCAACAAGATGAAACCACATAACAAGGTCACTCCATACAAGGAGACACAGATCCCATAATCCGCTCCTAAACCAAGGAGGTGCAAACATCCCTGTTCGTGAAAACCGGGTAAAACTAAAAAGATGCCATGCACTACCCAAGGGAAAACAACTGGATGGCATAAATATTCAACAATCCTTATCCTCTAAGTTCTTCTGAAAGACTTATAATTTAGGACTAACACTAAATCCCAAAACCCACAATGCAACTCGACAACATAACAACAAAAGCATTCAAGTCATTAATCAAATCTAATATTTGGATTTCGTAAATCCATATTCATTCAATAGGTAGTGTTGACAAAGTCAAAGACATGATAACTAGATCATCTAAAATAATCATAACCCCTATTTCCCTTTTCATTATTGGAAATCTAAAACAATTAAACTTACTTCCCTTTACTGATTACAGAGAATTAAATCTTTTAATATAATCATAAGGAAGATACTACTTTTGGATATACTAAATCCATATCTCAATTCATTACATAATTCATTATATCGATAAAACTGAATTAAGAATTCATCTTTTCAGATAGGGGAGAAATTACACTACTATTTAATTATCTAATTGCTCTTAACAAAATAAGTATTTTCAACTATAACTCAAAACATTTCGTTTTAAATTAAATAACCAATTGCCCTTGCAAATTAAATCATTATTAATTTAATCAAATTAACATTTGGTCTCTTCCATAACTTATCGTGTTAAAATAAGATCAATATTTGGACTATAACCCAATATCATATATATATTTTTCCAATTAAATCAAATTAATAATTGGACCTTTTACACATGAATTTAAATTCCACAATTAAATCAAATTAATAATTGGACATTTTACACATGAATTTAAATTCCACAATTAAATTTTAAATTATGCATTCTTTAAATCAAATATTTAACTCCTTCAATTAAACTTTAACATGCCATTTTAAAATAAACAATAATTTTTCCATACGTTTATGATTTTAATTCTATTAATCTAATATACAAATTTTATTTAAAATAATATAAATAAATATAATACTTTAATATTATAAATTATAATATAAAATATTATTAAATAATATTTTGATATTATAAATTATAATATAAAATATTATTAAATAATATTTTGATATTATAATAACAATACATAAAATATTAATATTTATAAATATCAATTTATTATTATTTCATTATCAAAGCAGCCATGGGAAAATAACTTAATAGCAGTCTCATGTTTCAAGCATAACTCAAAAACTACGATCTAGGTCTTTGCAATTTTTTGACAGGGATAAGAAAATTTCAAAATGCAAAAACCCTTTAAATTTCCTGACAACCCAATTTGTGTAAGTGAAGTTATAGGCGACGCAACCAGACCATTTTACCATGAAAAATATAACTATCCTGTACATTTTAAAATCCATTTTTTAATAATAAACAGAGGGTTTCATTTTCTAAAAACATTCTAAATGCATTGTTCAATCTTTATGTTTGATTTCAATAACAACATAATCGATTTCCCCAAATAATTTAAATTCAACTGAGGTTTTCACAATTTTCACTCAAAAAATTTCACAAGCAAGGGCTGTAAATTTATTTAATTCTTTTCTTCTAATATCAAATTTAATTTCTAAAACAGATTTAACAAACAAATCTTTAATCACTACTATTTAAAAAAAAACAATCAAGAACAATAAAACACAAAGAGGAAAACCTGGTACAAGAAGCTACAGGAAGAGATGAATTTTTGATGCAAGCCTCCTCCAAAGATTTCCTGAATTTTCTTCAATCCTCCAATGAATCCAATCCAAAACCCAACAAATGCAAACAATCTTTCCTTCAATCAATTCTACAATCAAAACCTTCTTCAAACCCTTGTGCAAATTTTCCAAAATTTCTTCCCTGCTGTAAAAATGTATTTTTCCTAAAGACTTTTCTGCCCTAAAATTAAAACATGTATTCCTTATAAATCAAAAATACCTAATACAACCCTAATTCACATTACATGCAAATTAGATATTTCAATTTCAATTTCAATATTTACAACCCTAATTCACATTACTTGCAAATTAGATATTTCAATTTCAATTTCACTTTTTGAAAACCACTTTCAATTTAAAATGCAATTTCAAATAATAAATTAATTTCCAAAGTTGCAACTAATTTCCCAAATAAACAATTTAAATTACAATTTAATTAAATAATTTAATTACAATTTCTAATTTAATTCCCACACGTTGAAATTAAATTCCAAAATTAATTTTAATTCTTTTATTTCCTTTCATTCTCTTGCATCACGTTTAATTAATTAATTTAATTATTTAATAACTAAATTCAACCCCCTTGGATCAAATTTAATTAATTAAATAAACTAAATATAATTAATTAATTTAAATATAAACTTTTATCCACATTGCATTATTTAAATTAAATAACCATCAACATGATTTAAATGCAATTATTCTAAATATCTATTTCCAAATCAAGAATCCTTCAGAATTAAATAACATTAAAGCAAGACAGACAATGACTCGACACACACAACTGACGACACACTAAGGCGAGGGTGTAAACTTGACACATATTACCTAGCTACTATCTCCCATTCAACTTAACCGTTGGATCGACATGCTCGAACCTGTGAAACCAGATGGAGTCGATGTCATGTACCTGTAATCCTGCAACCAAGTAAACAACATCATACAATATATCCAACATATAATACACACCGTGAAGGAGAAATTACGGATTCACAGGGTGCTCGCAAGCAAGTGATGCGAACTAGTCTTCACCAATACACTCATCGAAACTGACACTTCCATCATAATCCAATAATCTCATAATAACATCTCATTTTAATTTTACAACATCATTAATCCATTAAAGCATGAGAAACACTAATTAGGTCAACACATCACACAATAATAGTTGTCGCTCAATAGTAGCGATCAAAACATCATAACAAAATGTATCTAGAAGCAAGGTAACTACAACCAAACATAGCATAAAGCAAACTGAACAAGAAGCAAAATGGAAGGGTATTACACATGCAATCAACCATTTTGAATTGATTTAATTATGTGCGTGATCTACAAACGACTCTTATATCTTCACAATGATTGTAAATTGGTTGGCTAACAACCGATATATTAGTTTAATTTCTCTATCTTCATTTCAATTATTGTGCAATGTTCCTACCAAATTTTTTAACAAACTTACAAAATTTTCAACCTTTAGCTCACAAACATTTTGTCTAAAAATTGGTGGAACATTGAACCAAACAATGTTTATGAATTTAATTATGAGGAATAGTTGCAAAAATCCTTTACTACCATAGGCATATTCACAAATAGTTTTCACATACTGAAAAAATAATTGTCATACAACCCACATTTGGTGATTAATCAAGACAAATACATGAACGAAAAATTGCATATGAATAAACAATATAATAAATGAAGTTATTTATCTTATTTTTGACAATGAAGCCAAACCAGTCATACAATTGAATACAAATTTAATCATATAATGTTTAAAAAATATATTCAATATACTAATCAATTCGTTGATTGTACACAATTGTCTAATATAATTGAAATAGTACATTGTTCACACATTTTCTTTTGATATAAATATAATTTGATTATCGTTGTTCTCTTCCTCTAAAAACTAGCTTCTTGTTGACTATATGCTATTTGAGAACTAACTATGGACAACTGTAATAAAAAATAAGACCCTCTAGCTTCACCAAATGATGCAATAGTTGTTAAAAGACTTTTTACTTGTAAAAATATGTAAAAATAATAAAGAAGACATTTACTTTCAAAGTTAAAAATAAGCAAAAGTAGAATAAAATAAATTAAAATAAAATAAGTTTACGAAATTATTACAATTAATAATTGAAATGTAGAAGTATTTGTAAAAGGGTGTGGCAATTGGAACCACCCTTTGGGTTATTATATAAAACTTGTGAAAAACTAAAAAGGAGGAAAAATTGATGGGATAAATTGCAAAGAATGAATGTTTTGGTTAGGAAGTTGTGAGCATTCGAGAAGGGGGCACATAATGTGTGTCCAACTCAGAGTCCCCATTGTACATCCAAGACAATATTGCGTAGAGCATAGTGTGCACTTGTGTTGGAAATTATTCTATTGAACCAACACTTGTGTAGAGCACAATAGTGTGTTGTGTTTCACAAGGAATTGGTTCCTCCTAGATTTCTCATAGATAGAAGAGGCTAAACCAAAAATTTGCTCCAAAAAATATTTGTGAGTTTTGTACATTTTAATAAACATAAGTATCTATTTATTTTGGCATCTAATTATATGAGAAATATATTTATTGTTGCGTAGTTTTTAAATCTTATTATTTAATGTTCATTTAAATTTAATAAATGATAAATCACTGTATATATTGATATAATTACAATAGTTGCATATTTGATTACTCTGAAAATTAGTAACATTATAATTTTATATTAGAGCCTAACTAATTTGTTTACATTGAAGTTGGTTTTACACAATTTATATTAATAAAATAAATTATTGGTTTACATTATTGTGAAATTTTATTTTATCTAGTATTTTGTGTGAATATATCTTGCAAAGAAGGGAAGTTCCAACCACCATTTTTGAAGGCATTTGTTTCCTTTGTTGCATGCTTAAAATTTTATTTATAACCTTGTGTTGTGACCTCTAAATCCCTAATTTTGTAAGCCCACAAAATTTTATTGTGTTTTGATAGTCTTTGGAGAAGTCTTGCATGAGGTCTTGTTTGGAGGCATGTGACATTGAAGAAACATTTATGTTTGTTTGAGAAGTAAGGTGTACCAAATGTAATAGTATCCTTAAAAAAATTATACAATTTTAGTGTGTTTGGAGGCAAAACCTATGATGCACATTTCCAAATTTGAAGAGAGGAAGAGAGACACACTTTAAAATCGACTGCACTACTATTTTACACAAATAATTCCTTAAGTAATTTACACATTTCATTCTCTTATCTAGCAAATAAAAATAATGTTGTATGGGAAGCTCCATGATTGGATTCAAAATTTTAGAATTGTATATTTTTTTGTGTGGTGCTTTCAAAAATAGAATTCACAATTTTGGAATTGATTAGAACTAGGCCATGGGTGTTGTCTATTCATCAGACATTTTTTCTACAAGAATTTTCATTCTCTATTCAATTTTTTTTCTAATTTTTATTCAAGGAGCATTTACAATCAAATGGGGTGATAATAAACACTATTAGGATTTGCTAATTAGAAGTTGAAAATTAATATTGGTCAAATATTTTTATTGGTTTTACAATGAATGAAGATGTAAAGAAAATTTACAGATGATGCTTTTAACAATGCTTTCCCATATGTTTCAAAGGAAAATATCAAACACCACACACTCATACCTCGAGGAGGAGGAGAAAACTACCTTTACTAATAACCAACCCATCTTCATTACAATGTCTATCAACCTTTTTGATGGTATACACCTTTATATTCACCCATCTCCTCTATGTATCTTGGACCTGCACACTTGATGCTAAGGTCATTCCCTTCACCAACCTCTCTTACCTAGAATTAAAAGTAATAAATCTATTTAAATATTTCCTTATCTATTTGTTTTATCTTATTCATAATCAATTTCCTATTGGGAAATAATTAAAATGGTGATATGGGGTATTGGAGTTGATAGTGAACCCCACAACTCCTAGAAATCACCTGCAACCAAAACGCTTATCACAAACAAGAGATCAAAGGAACTGATTTACTATGCAACCAAGAGAGAAAATATTGATCCATAAAAGCATTTGATATGCCTTGTGTATTAAATAATGAATGTGAATTACATGGATTAATGATTACAATGAATGGTCAATGCTTATAGAAGCATAAAAAATAAAACCCTAGATGAGGATTTGATTAGATTGTGACAAGTGTCTTAATCTAATGCAATGGGAGAAATTGATCTATATTTAGCCCAATCTAATAGTTAAAAAATTCCTAAGTTTAGCTTAAGTGAGTAAAGTAATAAGGGACTTAATTGTTAATTAATGATTAATTAATTATCAATTCATGTTGTAATTACTCCAACACCCCCCTTAAGATCAACTTAGGGAGAAGCTAAAAAACTCTGATGAAGAATGTAATGATAGATGTATGGATGGATCTCACCTACAAGACCAAATGAGGTGCCCATGTACAAATAAATGAATCTCTCATAACCAGATAAAAGAAGAAAACCACATGGGAAAAATCCTCTCCAAAAGAGAGAAAATGAAATAATTGCACACTAGTGAAAGAAGGATAGAAGGAGGACTCAATGTGACCCCCAAGGACTGATTTTGTCACACAATTGCAATAGATGTCCCCCTAATAGGAGAGAGAAAATAAGGATATGAATCCCCCCATAAATAAGTAGCTCATGTGTCAATGATGAACACTTGGAGACAAATTATGATCCACTACCTACAAACAACATTTCTCCCCTTAGGAATAAATAAACCCATTGGTTGTTGGAAAATCCAGTTCAAAAATATGGAAGAATCATGAATCCAAATCCAAATGATACATGCTTTTGAAAAGTGCTCAATGTCCACATGTTAGAAATAAATGATGTCAATCCAGAATCCTATGAAGACTGATGGAGAATGTAACGCCCCGCCACGCAACCGTAGAGTAAGTTGCAATTAACTACTTAAACGGACTAATTTTTTTCTTTTAAGTACAATTAATAAGAAAGATCAATATCTAATGCCAACAACCTCTAAGGTTGTGAGACAGAGGTTAAATAGAACCTCAATAAAAAACATGAATCTAAACCATGTCATTTATTTACTTAATAATTAAACACATACATTGCAA
Source organism: Sequoiadendron giganteum (assembly GCA_007115665.2). Lineage (NCBI taxonomy): Eukaryota > Viridiplantae > Streptophyta > Pinopsida > Cupressales > Cupressaceae > Sequoiadendron > Sequoiadendron giganteum. The sequence continues at coordinate 191,569,595 of CM021105.1, forward strand.
CCAAGATAAATTACATTAAAGCATAAGAGATAACCTGCAATTTCACTTATCAATATTTAAACAAGAAGATTACATCTCTCATTCCCCGAATGAGGCAAGTCCAATAAATAAGGTTACAGTTACAACTTTCCACCTCGATAACAAATGAGGGCTAATAAATCACAAGAACAACTGAAATGAAATAAAGCATGAACTGAAACTGGATCCCACGACCTCTCCAACTGGAAATATCGTCCACGTGAGCAAGAATAAATCCCAATGGAGTAAGGTGCATGCCACCCAACCAAGTGGAATCCAAAGGCCCACCCCCCATTCTAGGAGATAGTAAAAAGGAATCCTAGCCAAGGCCGTCCACCTCTAGACACATGCTAACACGTAACTGAACCAAACTGACATAACCAATCACATGCACCACTCAAGTATGACATAAGTATAATGAAAGTACAACATAAGTACAACATGAGTACAACTCAACATGCTTACATTGCTTCCAGATATAAAGTAGATCAAGTATGTTAAGAGAACCATACACATAATAATCAAATACCAACTATGGTCACATCCGGTATGTTAAAGGAAACCATACCCATAAAATCAAATACCGATGGTTATCCTAGACAGAGTGTCATCGCATAGCTCGTCATGAGTTACCCATGCGCATCTTCCTAGGCTTCGGCTAACTTGGTGGCCTCAACCGATCCTCGGCCCTCATACTTACTAATGTGGGATCAAAAACCCTTCGTACAGATAGGATAGATGACCTTGCCATTCTAGGCCTTCCCACTCATCCCAAGTCTAAATGAGCCCTTGCATCTATGAGTGAGGCAATATTATCTTGATTAGTGAGAAGTACCACCTAATCTTCTAAGTATTTATTTAGATTCACTTGATTATACTACTTCCGAAGGTTACCCAATCTTACCTCTTATGGGCTCTGGCCCCTAACGAAAGCCACTCTTCTATTTGACAACACACACAACATCCAATCACCAAGGGTACCAAAGTGCAAACAAACAAGATATCACGACCACTCCTTTCTCAGGAGGCAACATAAGATAAAACCATCTCCAAACATTGGAGGTAACAACAATAAAAAAAAACACTCCTTACAAGGAGGCACAAATCACATAATCCACTCCTTTCACAGGAGGCACAAAACATCCCCGTTCATAGAAACCAGGTAATAACAATGACATAACTTCATGCACTACCCATGAGAGTTAACCAACGGTCGACATCACAAAATGACAACCCCCAACCTCTAGGGTTCTTTGGAAGACTTACTTGTTACAGCCACTTAACCCATTTCCCAAACGTTAACACAAAGGAAATAATCGCATAAAGCAATTGCGAGGAATAAACTAATTTTGGATTTATTAAATCCATTTCCCTTAATAAAAATTAGTAATTTATTGCTCAATAAAAACTAATTTTAAAAAAAATACATCCTTTTCAGACAATAGGAGAAATTAAAACTCATTATTTAATTCCCTAATTACTTTTAAATAATAATAAAATCACCATTTATTTCCACAAATCAAAATACATTGTTTTAAAATAAATACTGTTTTCTCTTTTCAACGTAATCATTTTAAAATCCATTAATTCCTCAATTACTTGAAAATAACAATAAAATAAATATTTACTTCGATAATTCAGAACATATCATTTTAAAATAACTATTTCTCCTTTGCAAAATAAATTATTTTAAAATCCAATAATCTTACTAATAACCACATTACTTATAAATCCAATAATTGCCCTTTCAAATACAATATTTTAGAATAAAAATCAATGATTTGACTATGCAAACAATATTTAATTTTTTCAATTATATTTAAATCATAAGATTAATCAAATCATCAGTTAAATATATACATTTAACCTATTATATTATTAACATCCCAAAAAAACAATAATATAATATTATATTCTAATATTTTAATATTATAAAATATAATATCAAATATTATTTTTAAATATTTAATGTTATATAATATAATATCTAAAATATTATATATTATATTATTTTATTTTATTTTGGTCAACCAAGAGAAAGGGCGTGGGTTTTCCTTGGGCCGTGTGCTTTTGTTTTAGGGCTGGCCGCGGATTTTATTGAGCCGCGTGCATAAGGATTTTGCTGGTTGTGTTAACACAGCCGCACTGTAGGAAGCGGCACCGCCAGTGGCTGTGGGCACAGTCATATATATATATAATCATCCACATAAGAAATTTGCAAAACTAATTGAACGAATAATTCTTAAAATGATTATTTATAGCAAAGTATACAATTTTTTTGAGAAAAACCAAATGGGAACAGAGGTTTAAAAATTTGATCCAAGGTTTAACATGAATTTCTTCATCAAAATCATTTTGAGTTTTCCAAACAAGGATGTTGCAAACAGCATATCCAAATCTATGAACTTTTCAAAATCAAAATCAATTTAATAACATGAACCTAGTTTCCAAAAGTTTGAGAAGATCCAGATGGTGCACAGATCCTTTCTTGGATTCCCTCTTCAAATCAGCAATTTCCTCATATTCAATCCAAATCCACAAAAAAATGCAAAATTCTTTCTCTCCTCTATTCTCCAATTTTCATACTTCTTGAAAACTCATTCAAAAATCCCAATAATAGAGAAAAATATTCCAAAATATCTATGCAACCAACCTCATAAATTTTTAAAAATAGAAAACAGAAAATATCTTCTAGTTTCATTTTCCATTCAATTTTCTCAAAATAATTTGCAAATTAAAACATTTTTCCAATTTCAACAAAACATCTATTAATTTCAAAATGAATATCTTAATTCAATTTAATTAATTTAATTAATTCAATAAAATCAACCTAATCTAAGATTAAGTTATTTTATTAATTAAATTAAATTAATTACCTAATTTAATAACATCTTCCAACATAATAACCAAATTAATTTAATCAACCACTTAAATACATAGAGCCATTTAATTACCCTTTTCTAACTTGCAATTAAATAATCGAAGAGAGAGAACAATATAAAACAATTAACCCGACTAAGACCCGACGACACACTATGACTAGGGTGATGACTTGGCACGGAAAACCTAGCCACTATCTCCCAATCAAATATCATTGAGAAATGGACACACTCAAACCTATGAAGTCAGGTGGAGTCGATGTATTGTACCTGTTAATCTACGAACAAAAGTATATTGCACATGTATATTTGCATCATATAAACACACCGTGAAGAGGAAATCACGGAATCGTAGGGTGCTCGCAAGCGAGTGATGCAATACTGTCCCCTTCACCAATACAGTATAACTAAGTGACAAATCTAACATATTACTTTAATCAAAAGCATAAAACATCATTGATTCAAACATCCATAATGCTAATCCCAAAACATGTCATTTTGATAACATCAGAATAAAATACCATCCCATCAAAATATAACATTCGCATCACTTTATAGCTAGCGATCAAATAGTAACCGAGTACCATAGGCAAGGTACTAACAGAAAATAAGACATAACCAAACAGAACATTGTTCGATCAAAAGAGAAAAATGAAGGGGTCTTACATCCTCCCCCCCTAGGGTCAGGCTTACTCCTAGAAGCCTGCAACTACCCCTAGTGCAAATTCCATACAATCACGTGTAACCAAGTGTTCCAAAGTGAACCACTCCATGCCACAACATAAAACAACAGCAACCCATGCCACATACAACTCAGCCAAGTGCACTGTCAATCCAACCAAGACAGCATGGTGAAGCAACCTCCAACCAATTCTCCAAAAACACATAACCATGGATTATCACACATAATACACATATGTACCAATACACATCACCGAGAATCATCACAAGACTATACAAGGGTCCATCTGTTCACCAGAAAGCGGCATACTAATCCATGATAGAAGAATCCATGAACCATGAACAACTAACCATCTAAATTAAATCTAACATAATAATAGTGACTCGATGGTGTTAGGTCATACATAGAGTGAGACCATCCAAACAAGACCACAATGACCTGTCTCTTGTTGAATAAGGTGATCAGCCTCCAAGAGATAGTCATCACACCAAGGTGAGTAGTGGGTCCTAGCTGCAAATCAGCCTCACATACCCCCATCCTCCACGTTTCCTGCGTCTACTTCCTTGTACACACTCACCAAGTCCATCTCATACGTCCTTGGAGAGGAATCACAATACAACACATAACCGACATTGAAAACAACAAAGATAACTAGCTTAGCCACCAAGTTCATAAAGAGGAGAAAATTAAAGTTCCAATTTCAACAATAAGGCAACAAATGTGCACAATTTCAACACTGAATCAAACATATAACCACTAGGGTTATAAGAAAATAAGATCACAAGTTGTGGCTAAACCTTCACAATCAAATATAACAAAATGTCGACCCTCACAAGCAACTGAAAAATCATAAATAACCAAAAGAAAGTTCGCAATCTTTAAAATTGCACTATACAACACTATGTGACTAGTTACTAGCCACCAAATGAGGAAGGAGGAAACAACGTCCGACTAGAATACTAATAGCCCTCAAGTGGTGTGGAATGAGCATGCAATCCACATGACCCAAAGTGTATCCACAAGTCTCAAACATGATACAATTATTGGTTTCTTACATTTAAAGGGGTACAACTACATGCATAATCCCATAGGAACATCCATTTTCATAACCCATGGGATACGTATCAAAACTTCCCAACAAAAACCTTTTATCAGGTTTCTTTCATGCTACTCTTTTCCACCCAGTACATCATGCTAAAGTAAAAGCCATGAACATGTGATCACTTAGCAATTCCATTAACAAGTTCACCAGAAAAACCTAGTGGACACAAATGTTCCCAAAGAACCCAGTGTATGAACCTAGTGCTCTGATACCATGTGTAACGCCCTGCCACACAACCCTAGAGGAAGTTGCAATTAACTACTTAAACGGACTAATTTTTTTTTTCTAAGTACAATTAATAAGCAAGATCACTATCTAATGCCAACAACCTCTAAGGTTACAAGACAGAGGTTAAATAGAACCTCAACAAAAAACATGAATCTAAACCATGTCATTCATTTACTTAATAATTAAACACATACATTGCAACCAAGATAAATTACATTAAAGCATAAGAGATAACCTGCAATTTCACTTATCAATATTTAAACAAGAAGATTACATCTCTCATTCCCCGAATGAGGCAAGTCCAATAAATAAGGTTACAGTTACAACTTTCCACCTCGATAACAAATGAGGGCTAATAAATCACAAGAACAACTGAAATGAAATAAAACATGAACTGAAACTGGATCCCACGACCTCTCCAACTGGAAATCTCATCCACGCGAGCAAGAAGAAAGCCCAACGGAGTAAGGTGCACGCCAACCAACCAAGTGGAACCCAAAGGCCCACCCCCCGTGCTAGGAGATAGTAACAAGGAATCCTAGCCAAGGCCATCTACCTCTAGACACATGCTAACACATAACTGAACCAAACTGACATAACCAATCACATGCACCACTCAAGTATGACACAAGTACAATGCAAGTACAACATGAGTACAACATAAGTACAACTCAACATGGTTACATTGCTTCCATAGATAAAGCATATCAAGTATGTTAAGAGAACCATACACATAATAATCAAATACCAACTATGGTCACATCCGGTATGTTAAGGAAACCATACCCATAAAATCTAATACCGATGGTTGTCCTAGACAGAGTGTCATCACACAAATCGTCATGAGTTACCCATGCAGATCTTCCTAGGCTCCGGCTAACCTGGTGGCCTCAACCGATCCCCGGCCCTCATAATTACTAATGCAGGATCAAAAACCCTTCGTACAGACAGGATAGATGACCTTGCCATTGCAGGCCTTCCCACTCATCCCAAGTCTAAACGATCCCTTGCATCTATGAGTGAGGCAATATTATCTTGATTAGTGAGAAGTACCACCTAATCTTCTAAGTATTTATTTAGTTTCACTTGATTATACTACTTCCGAAGGTTACCCAATCTTACCTCTTATGGGCTCTGGCCCCTAACGGAAGTCACTCTTCTATTTGACAACACACACAACATCCAATCACCAAGGGTACCAAAGTGCAAACAAACAAGATATCACGACCACTCCATTCTCAGGAGGCGACATAAGATAAAGCCATCTCCAAACACTGGAGGTAACAACAATAACAAAACCACCCTTTACAAGGAGGCACAAATCACATAATCCACTCCTTTCATAGGAGGCACAAAACATCCCCATTCATAGAAACTGAGTAATAACAATGACATAACTTCATGCACTACCCATGAGAGTTAACCAACGGTCGACATCACAAAACGACAACCCCCAACCTCTAGGGTCCTCTGGAAGACTTACTTGTTACAGCCACTTAACCCATTTCCCAAATGTTAACACAGAGGAAATAATCACATAAAGCAATTGTGAGGAAATAAACTAATTTTGGATTTATTAAATCCATTTCCCTTAATAACATCAGTAATTTATTGCTCAATAAAAATTGATTTTAAAAAAATACATCCTTTTCAGATAATAGGAGAAATTAAAACTCATTATTTAATTCCCTCTTTGCTTTTAAATAATAATAAAATCACCATTTATTTCCACAAATCAAAATACATTGTTTTAAAATAAATATTGTTTTCTATTTTCAACGTAATCATTTTAAAATCCATTAATTCCTCAATTACTTGAAAATAACAATAAAATAAATATTTACTTCGATATCAGAACATATCATTTTAAAATAACTATTTCTCCTTTGCAAAATAAATTATTTTAAAATCCAATAATCTTGCTAACAACCACATTACTTATAAATCCAATAATTGCCCTTTCAAATACATTATTTTAGAATAAAAATCAATGATTTGACTATGCAAACAATATTTAATTTTTTCAATTATATTTAAATCATGAGATTAATCAAATCATCAGTTAAATATATACATTTAACCTATTATATTATTAACATCCCAAAAAAACCATAATATAATATTATATTCTAATATTTTAATATTATAAAATATAATATCAAATATTATTTTTAAATATTTAATGTTATATAATATAATATCTAAAATATTATATATTATATTATTTTATTTTATTTTGTTCAACCGAGAGAAAGGACACGGGTTTTCCTTGGGCTACATGCTTTTGTTTTAGGGTTGGCCATGGATTTTATTGAGCCGCATGCATAAGGATTCCTCCAGTTGTGTTAACATAGCCGGCAATGTAGGAAGCGGCGCCACCAGTGGTTGTGGGCATAGTCGGCCGCCATTGTTGGTGGCCCTGTGCTTTGCACAACCGCTCACCAACAATGGTGGCGGCAGCTGTATCCACAATGTCACACGAAGAGAGGATTGTGGGGGTCACGCTGGGCGCGACTCCCTCCACACGCCTCCCATGGGGGGTGCGGTGGGAGTGAGCCCCCAGTCCCCTAAAAGAAAAAAAAATTCTTATATTTTCTTTTTTTTTAAATTTTTTTTAAAAGAAACCCATGCGGATTTCGAAATCCGTGAACCTCCTCAGGGTATTTTTTTATTTTATTTTTTTAAACTTTTTTTGATAGCATAAGCCCAAATCCAACATATATATAAAATATATATATATATATATTTGTATATATGTATATATATCTCAGTATATATATACATATATATATATATTTAATCATCCACATAAGAAATTTGCAAAACTAATTAAACAAATAATTCTTAAAATGATCATTTACAGAAAAGTATGCATTTTTTTTTGAGAAAAACCAAATGGGAACAGAGGTTTAAGAATTTGATCCAAGGTTTAACATGAATTTCTTCATCAAAATCATTTTGAGTTTTCCAAACAAGGATGTTGCAAACAGCATATCCAAATCTATGAACTTTTCAAAATCAAAATCAATTTAATAACATGAACCTGGTTTCCAAAAGTTTGAGAAGATCCAGATGGTGCACAAATCATTTCTTGGATTCCCTCTTCAAATCAGCAATTTCCTCATATTCAATCCAAACCCACAAAAAAATGCAAAATTATTTCTCTCCTCTATTCTCCAATTTTCATACTTCTTGAAAACTCATTCAAAAATCCCAATAATAGAGAAAAATATCCCAAAATATCTACGTGACCACCCTCATAAATTTTTGAAAAAAGAAAACAGAAAATATCTTCTAATTTCATTTTCCATTCAATTTTCTCAAAACAATTTGCAAATTAAAACATTTTTCCAATTTTCCAATTTCAACAAAATATCTATTAATTTCAAAATGAATATCTTAATTCAATAAAATGAACCTAATCCAAGATTAAATTATTTTATTAATTAAATTAAATTAATTACCTAATTAAATAACATCTTCCAACATAATAACCAAATTAATTTAATCAACCACTTAAACACATAGAGCCATTTAATTACCCTTTTCTAACTTGCAATTAAATAATCAAAGAGAGAGAACAATATAAAACAATTAACCCGACTAAGACCTGATGACACACTATGACTAGGGTGATGACTTGGCACGAAAAACCTAGCCACTATCTCCCAATCAAATGTCGTTGAGAAATGGACACGCTCAAACCTGTGAAGCCAGGTGGAGTCGATGTCTCGTACCTGTTAACCTGTGAACAAAAGTATATCACACATGTATATTTGCATCATATAAACACATTGTGAAGAGGAAATCACGGAATCGCAGGGCGCTTGCAAGCGAGTGATGCGATACCATCCCCTTCACCAATACAGTATAACTAAGTGACAAATCTAACATATTACTTTAATCAAAAGCATAAAACATCATTGATTCAAACATCCATAATGCTAATCGCAAAACATGTCATAATGATAACATCAGAATAAAATACCATCCCATCAAAATATAACATTTGCATCACTTTATAGCTAGTGATCAAATAGTAACTGAGTACCATAGGCAAGGTACTAATAGAAAATAAGACATAGCCAAACAGAACACTATTCGATCAAAAGAGCAAAACAGAGGGGTCTTACAGAGAACAAGTTGCAAAGGCAATGAAGATGGTGGACCAGCAACAATGATGCTTTTTTCAATAAAGAGGAAATGAATTTCCTCAAATTAATCCTCCAAATATGCAATATAGGAATCCACAAAAAAAGATGATATGTTTGCAAGATATGAATCCAAAGTAGCTTTGTTTGAAAGATGATGATTTTTTTACTGAACTAAACCATTAGGGGCCAAGGATGTGGCAATGCAAAATTGATTAGGAACAACATAAGATTATGATTTAGCCTCAATTTGAAGAGTGGGAATATGAAGAAAAGTCTCTAGACCATCAGAATATGCAAGACCTATGATATACTCAAGCTCCTCTAAAGTATCATCATCAAAGGGTATGGAATCTACATCTGCAAGAGGGATGAAATAATATGCACTAGGATTCTCTAGGTATGGAGATATATAAGGGTCTCTATGGATCTCCCAAAGTCGGGTTCAAAGTGTGTGGAGACAATCAATGTTCGATACAACACATATAGTGTCAATATCAACACTAGAACATATAAACCCTAAAACATGATCAATGATAATACCCCGTGTTGAATAACTCCATGGTGTGTCTAGTGTAGGTACAAGTCTATAAAGATAAGATAAAAGATCAAGCCATATGAGATGTGTCAGGATGTCATTTCACCGAAAATCATAATTATCCTTTGCTAGGATGACCACAAAAGGATGAACAAAAAAATCATGATACTTCCTTAAATAAAAAAATTAGACTAATAACCTCAACGCATATAAATAAAATTAATTGAATTCATCTCACACTTATAGATCCTTTCCAGGTGCCAATATGTCTAAGTAATTGATAGAAATGTGAAATAAAAAACCAAATAAAATGTACCTAGGGCAGATTTTGGATAAAGTGCATGAATGTATCTAAAGAGCTCTAAAATACCTTTCCAACATTGTTGGAATCACAAAAATCAAAGATATAGGTGAAAATTTATGAGCTCAGAAGAAAAAAATGAAGATTTGAATTTGACTAAGAATAAAATGAATCAATAGCTAAATCTAATGATGAAACCTACAACACTAGAAATTAGATAAAACGATCTTTCTGATGATATCTTATTTTCTTGATTTCAATACCGTATGCCCAAGTTATGTTAAAAATTAATTATTCCTTTGCATGCAAACTAGGGCTTGGAGGGGGCTAGGAGTGGCCATACGACATTGACCTCACATTGACATCACCATGTATCAAATAATATTCTAGAAATATTCCCAGTCACAAAAAAACTAGGTCACCTACAAAAATCCCTAATCACTGGTATATTCATGTATCCCTTGGAATATTAATTTTGCTTAGTTTTTGGATAGCTACCAAAAAAGTGGAGGTGTTGGTTTTAAAAAACATGTGCCAAAAAAGGAAGTGACAGTGAATTTTATTTTGTTGGCTGCTAATTGGTAGTCATTGGGTTGCACTCAGTTATGCTACTAGATATTTAGAAAGCGCCACTAACTATTTCCAAAGTTGATAGCTTAGCAAACCATCGACTATTTCCAAATCTGACAACTTAGCAAGTCGTCGACTATTTCCAAAGCTAATGACTTAGCAAGATGCTAGATATTTCCAAAGCCAATGACTTAGCGAGCCACAGACTATTTCCAAAGCCGACAACTTTTGAAGTCACTAGTCGACTATATGGGGCCTGTGAAAGCGACATGGTGTACTATGTACCCTACGTTGCAAAAAAGTGTGTGCCCCATTTTTCTTTTTCAAAAAAAACTATTGATTTTTATTTTTCAAGCCTAATTGTTTTGATTTCTTTTTTAAAAACTTGATTTTTTATTTTCTAGAAAAAATAGATTAAAAAACCATATTTTTTTAATTTTTGGAAAAAATAAGAAAAAACTTTAAAAAATGAACTGTTGTACCTGCCCTAGATGAAGGAACTAATGGTATATCTAAGAATATTTGTACCTAAATCTACGTGTCACTATTTTATTTTTTTTGCAACTTTTCCAATCTAGATGTTTGAATTGTCAATCCTTATATTTTTGGTCATTTTAGACTCAACTATGATGCTCATTTCACCTCAGGATGAGCTGATTTTTATTTCAAAGGTTGAATCTATAAAAATCTAGACATGAAGTCATAAATCTGGTGCTCTAATACCATATTAGATTTGATAGTGAACCCCATAGCTCCCAAAAATCACTTGCAACCAAAACAACTATCACAAACAAGAGATCAAAGCCACTAATTTACTATACAACCAAGAGATAAAATAGTGATCCGCAAAAGCATCTAATATGCATTCTATATTGAATAATGAATGTGAATTACATGGATTAATGATTACAATGAATGGTCAATGCTTATAAAAGCATAAAAAATCAAACCTAGATAAGAATTTGATTAGATTGTGATAATTTTCTTAACTTCATGCAATGAGACAAATTGACCTATATTTAACCCAATCTAATAATAAAAAACACTCCTAAGTTTAGCTTAAGTGAATTAAGTAATAAGGGACTTAATAATTAATTAATGATTAATTCATTATCAAGTGATATCCTAATTACTCCAATATGAGGATCTTATTAATTCTCATTGGTTCATTGGTTAAAATCACAATAATCGCTCCAATCTTGTGAAGTTTAAATAATTAATAACACATTAGTGTAAAACAAACTTGGTATTCAATCTTATGTTAAACTTAATATCCACTAATTTACAAAACAAATCAATATGTGTATAACAATCCATAAGAATGAAAAGTATACATAATACTATTAAAATGAACACACTTATCTTTAATGCTACTTTGCATATTTTCTATGAAAGTTAGTCATTTCTTCTAATGCGGTCTACTAATTTAATACATCTATTTGAATTTATAGATTTATTATGTACTGTATAGTATGGTCACTCTCCAAATTTTGAACTAGGGGGTAATTGAACATAGGAAGAGAAAACTCAAGAAAAGACATCTCAAACTCTTTTTTCATCTCTTCTACAAACTTCTTGCACATAGCTTCATTGCCTCCAAAAATCATGTCATCAACATACACAACTACAATCAAGATTTGATCTTTTTCAACCTTAAAATTAAAGATTACTATTTGCGGTACCTTTATTGAATCCTTATTGTATCAAATACTTATCCAACCTTGCATACCAAGCTCTAGGAACTTGCTTCAATCCATACAATGCCTTCTTCAATATGCAAAGCATATTAGGTTTAATTGATAACTAAAATCCTTTTGGTTGTTCCATGTATACTTCTCCTTCCAACTCTCCATTCAATAAAGTAGACTTCATGTCCATCTGATAAACTTTTAAATCCTTATGTATTGTAAAAGCTAAAAACATCCTTGTGGCTTCCATTCTAGCCACTAGAGAAAATGTATCTTCAAAATCTATTCCTTCAACTTACGAATAGCCCTTACACACAAGCCTTGCTTTGTTCCTTACCAAATCTCCATTCTCATTCAGTTTGTTTTTGAATACCCATTTAGATCCAATTATGTTTTTGTTTGCAGGTCTTGGGACAAGTTTCCAAGTCTGATTCTTCTTAATCTGTAGTAGTTCTTCTTCCATAACTTTCGTGCAATGTTCATATTTGCATGCCTCTATCACTATTTTAGGTTCAACTTTAGAAATTAGACACAAATTTACCTCTTCTTCAGTAGCTTTCCTTCTTGTCAATACACCTTTGTTTTTATCTCCAATGATTTATTTTTTAGAATGATTTCTCTGCACATACTTAGGGGTTCTAGGAGTCTTTTTTCGAAGCTTCTTCCTCTTTTTCAAACTGTACTTCATTTTCCTTAGCCTTCCCCTTTCTTTGCAATCAGGTTCATTTGATTCATATCCATCTATCACCAGTGATTTTAGAAAATCTTCATCAACCTTGACACTTGCACTCTCAACAATCTTTCTCAATCTCTTATTGTAGCACTGGTAGGCTTTTCTTTTAGTAGAATATCCAAGGAAGATTCCTTCATCAGACCTTGCATCAAAATTTCCCAATTTTTTTTCATCTCTTCTTATATAGCATTTGATTCCAAACACTCTGAAGTATTTAACAGTAGGTGTCCTTCCATACTATAATTCATAGGAAGTCTTTACATGTTTGTTGTTGCTTGAACTCTGTTAAGTATGTAAATAATAGTATGAATTTCTTCTCTCTAGTAAACTTCCCGTAGATTAGCTTCTTTCTTCATAGCCCTTGCAACTTCTTGAATATTTTTTTTTTCCTTTCAACCACTCCATTATGTTGAGGATTCCTAGGGGAAGACAAGTGCCTCTTTATTCCATGATTCTCACAAAACATGTTAAATTAATTGGAGATGAACTGCCCACCTTTGTCAGACCTCAAAAATTTGATCTTCAAATCCATTTCATTCTCAACCATAAATTTAAATGCTTTGAATCTATCTAGGGCTTCAATTTTTTCGCTAAGAAAATTAACCCATGTCATTCTTGAATAATCATTAATAAAAGCATGAAATACCTATCACCTTGAAGACTTCTTGTTCTTGTAGGACCAAAAGGGTTTGTATGCACCAATTTTAGTAATTCAGTAGAAACTTGTTCTTTTCCTTTAAAAAATCTTCTTGTTTGCTTTCCAATCCAACACTCCTTGCAGACAACATTGATAGGCTTTGTAATCTTTGGTAGATCTCTCACTTCTTGAACTGAAATGATTCTCAACAAGTTATCAAAATTAATGTGACACATCCTCCTCTGCCATAACCAAATCTCATTAATCTGAGTCATAAAATAGTGACCATCAACACCCTTAAGATGATATACATTTTCATTTGTCCTTCCAACAACAATCACAGTTTCAAACCCTTTCCCAATCTCACATAAATCATCCTGAAACATAAGATCGTATCCTTTGCTACACATTTTTCCAACACTCAAGAGGTTATGTCTTAAACCTTTAACATATTAAACATCTTTAGTATTATGCTTGCTATCAAAACTAATTGAACTTATTCCACATATCTTAGCACTTGAATCATCTCCAAATCTAACAAGTCCTCCATCATAATTTTCAAGTTTTAAAAACTTACTCTTGTCTTTGGTCATATGAATAGAGAAACCACCATTAATGATCCAATAGTTTTTATCCTATCTAGAATAAAAATTAGATACCAAAGTACCTTCAGTCTTATCCTTTCTCTCTGAAGAGCATTCCTTCACACATCTTTCAGAGTTAGCAGAAATAGATTCATCTTTTAAAGCCATGGAAATGCATTTATCATCATAATTATCTCCATAATTTGATTCATTGTCAGAAGTGCTTGCATCTTCTCTAACATAATAGCTTTTCTTGATCATCTTACCTTTGTTCTCCTTGTTTTTGTCATTCACAGCTCTATTTGGAAATCTTGAAGCATAGTGACCTATCTTTCCACAACTAAAACATTTGAAAGGTAATTTACCTTTGTACTTACCAATACCTCTTCTCATCCTTCTCATAAAGTTAGCCTCCATATCATCAATATCTTCATGATTTGGTTCTTCAGTCTTCTTTGATTTTGTAGCCTTAAAAGCAGTCTCAAATTTTGCACCATTGTTAGTACCAATCTCTCTCATTTCAAATGCAGTTAAAGAGCCATACAGTTGATCTCTAGAATATTGATCTATATTTTGAGAATCCTCAATAGCAACAACTTTATTACTATAAACTTTAGTGAGGGTTCTAATAATTTTCTTTACCACTTTTGGTTCTTTGACTTTTCCTCCAAGACCTCTGATGGAGCTTGCCACTTCATCTACACTCTGCATATAGATTGTAATTTTTTCATCTTTAGACATTTGCAAGTTATCAAATGTGGTATTCAACTTTTGTATCTTAGATTGTTTGACCATATCATCTCCTTCATAAATAATTTCCAACTTATCCCAAATTTCTTTAGCAGTTCTCAAATCCATAACTTTCACCAATTCAAAAATTGTAAGACTACTCAAGAGAGCATACTTTGCTTTACTATTGCTTTCATGGTCCTTAAGTTCAACTTCAGTGCTCAAACCATTTGTAGGCACAACATATCTGGTCTTAACTAATTTCCAGATATCATATCCTAGGTATTCGATAAATCCTTTCATCCTTGTCTTCTAGAACCTATAGTTAGTTCCATCAAATACAGGGATCTCCTTCTTATGCTCCATCCAAAATCTACCTCAAGCTATTAATATTTTCTCCAAGGAACCTTGCTCTGATACCAATTGTTGAAATGCACAAGACAAATGAGAGGGGGGTGAATCATTTGTAACCTAAAACTTCAAATCCTTTATTAGCATTTAGATCCACATTCATTCATTAACCCTTAAGTCTATTATGATGAATTAGCATGAAAAATAAATAATAAAAACTTGAACAACTCAACATCAAACACAAGAGTGTAAGGAAGCTAAGGTAGTGGAACAACTTCCTACACTAATCTTGAGAGGAGAATGATGCAAAACTTTTATAGACCTTTAATAGTTACAGAAAATTAGGTAGAAATAGACATAAATATCATGCATAGCACAACATAGTGATTTACGTGGGGAAAACACTTTCAAGAGAAAAACACAACACTCCAAAAGCCACCCAATAAATTATTCAAAAATAAAAAAGATTACAATATACTTGCAGAGCAAGCTTCTCATAGGAGTATCACCACTTAGAGATCTAGTGACAACACGACTGCTATCAAACTCTCAAAATACATCACAATACATAGTTGTAATACAATTCCCTCATAAAATAGGGTTTCCTTCTAGGGCAAGTCAAGCTAATAAAAGATTGGCCATCAGATATGAGACATAATGATGAACGATCCAGATTTACAATAATAAAATATAAATAAAATTTTCCTTTCGATGGTGTTGCCCGCGAGCCCCTGTTAAGGCACACTGCCCCTGGACCCTAGTCAAGGAGATGATACCCTCAGACCCCTCATGGGGGGATACCCCCACACCGCTCCCCTCGTTGTCGTCAATCGTACCTTA
The DNA here is from genome assembly GCA_007115665.2 of Sequoiadendron giganteum. Lineage (NCBI taxonomy): Eukaryota > Viridiplantae > Streptophyta > Pinopsida > Cupressales > Cupressaceae > Sequoiadendron > Sequoiadendron giganteum. The sequence continues at coordinate 191,585,626 of CM021105.1, forward strand.
TGTAATTGCAAGGTTGGGACACATTTTCTCAACAAATATCCAACTTGTTGAACACCTCGCAAGGAAAATAAAAGGGTGTCATCATCATCTCTTAATTGCTAGAGGCCGAAAGGCCCATAGTCTCTGAACACCATATGAACTTCTCTATGCTTAAAAATTTAGTTAAATAATCAACAACATTCATCAAAGTCTCTACCTTAACTAGCTTCACCCTACCATCTTCGACCATATCTTTAACAAAATGATACTATACCTTAATGTGCTTGGTCTTGGCATGAAATGTCAGGTTTTTGGCTAGACATCACACTCAAAATGTCACAATAAATTTTCATAACACCTTGTTTTATTCCACTATCTGAATACATCTTAAGCTAAATGGATTCTTTACAAGCATGAGTAGCTTCCATATACTCTTTCCAATAGTGGACAAAGTAACCACAACCTGTCGCTTACTCATCCAACTAATTATACCACCAAATCAAGTAAACACATAAGCACTGGTGGATCTTCTACTATAAACATTACCTGCCCAATTTGAATCCACATAACCATGAATATCAAGGGAAATCTCATCTTCAGTCATATTACTGTGATAACATAAGGAATAGTCTGAGGTACCATGCAAATATCTGAAGACTCTTTTAATTGCATCCCAATGAACTCTACCAGGATTAGACATATATCTGGAAAGAACTCCCATTGCTTGGGAAATGTCTAGTCTAGTACAAACCATAGCATTAATCAAACTTCCAACCACACTCTGGTAAGACACTCTGCTCATGTATTCCATCTCTGATGGGTGTTGCCACAATAGTGTGTCTCACTTTTGGGACATGCTATTTTTTTCCTAAAATCACCTTTTTTAGAAAAACTAATGATTTAAGCCTTGAGAGGTTCCATTTAAAGGTTTTCAATTGAAGACAGATAGATCAAATCCCCTTGGATATAACCCTTCTAGTATTAAATCATACCCATAGTGGAGTCTTTTTCACACCTATCAAAATGCTAGCAAAAAAACACTTTTTATTTGTACCTTTTGAGGGATTAAATGACACCATTTAGAAATTACATTTTACAAGATTTTAGCCCTTGAAATGAGCTTTCCAACAAGTATAGTTTTGATATTTTTCATTTTATCATGTATTTAATTTTCAATTTTTACTAAACATAGGATTTTCTTCAAAAATAAAGCTCTTCATTTTGTAGAGGTGGAAAAAGTAAACTATTGTAAGAAAATATTCAAAGAATTCTCTTTCCCTAGGTATCGATGTCCTTGTTTCACCAAAAAAAGAAAAAATAGATTTTGATATATACACAACAAGTTAGGTTTTACGACAGACATGTATATCCAAATTATAGTTACAGTGACTTCAAAAATTAATTCAAAAAAATATATGTAACAAAAAATTATGGAAAAATATCCTTTCCCTAGATATTGATGTTGAGAATCTATATTTCAAAAATTAAAATTTTCCTTTATAGAAAAAAGTTATGTTGTATGACACAAACGCTACTTTCTGAAAATGTTGTTTTTTGTTTAAAACTAGTTATTAAAGGAGATGTTGAAAGATTCATGATTTATGTTGGAAAATTAAAAATATATGTATTTAGAATCTACACACAAATTGCCACAAATCACTAGTTTGCATCATCTTAAAATCCTTAACGATTTAGCTGCTATAGGTCTCAAAAGATGAAGATTTAGTTAAAAATATTGATGTGAATGTCCATCTTGGGCAAAAAGTGAGACATAGTATTGTGATTTCACCTTGATGGAGATGTTGGACAATCTAAAATAGATAAATTTTTTCCAATTAAAACATGAACACACAGTGGTTTACAAGCCTACATATCAAACCTCTATAAAATTGAGTTGAAATACTTACTTTAGCCAAGCCATAGCTTTCTGTTCACTCTATCTCTTTTAATTTCCATCCCAAGAATGTGTTTAGTTGCACCAAGATATTTCATTTCAAATTTAGTAGAAAGTTGATATTTTAGTTATAAAATCATACCTTTCCCTCTACCAATAAATAACATATCATCAACATATAATGCAATAAATAGGAAACAATCACTATCGATTTTATAATAAACATAGTGATCTGATTTAGAATGCTCAAATCCCAAACTCAACACATATGTATCAAATTTATAGTACCACATCCTAGGACTCTGTTTTAGGCCATACGAAGATTTCTTCAATTTACAAACCAATTTACTTTTACCTTTCACCACATAGTGCTCTGGTTGTGTCATATAAATATCCTCCTCCAAGTCACCATGAAGGAAAGTAGTTTTCACATCCATTTTCTCAACCTATAAATCATAAGCAACACCAATAGAAAGAAAAAATCTAATGGATGTCATTTTTGCAACAGGAGAAAATATCTCACCATAATCAACACCCTCAACTTGAAAGTAACCTCTTACAACCAACCTTGCTTTGTATTTCTCAATACTTCCTTTTGAACCAATCATTTTCTTGAACACCCATTTGCAACCAACAGGTTTTCATCCTTTGGGAAATGGTACAAGATCCCATGTATCATTCTTTTTTAAAGCTTCCATTTCTTCATCCATAGAAATCCTCCAAGATTCTGCATCATTCATACCTAATGCCTCTTCTACTGATTTGGGTTCATCCATGTTAGTATTCAAAGAAAAAATACATCTCCAATCATTAGGTGAATACCTTTCAGGTGGTTGTCTATACCTTGTAGACCTATGAAGAAGTTGAGTTGGAGGTTCTTCCTCCTCTTTTAAAGATTCAGAGCTAGATGATCTCTCCTCAACTTCGTGTCTATCCATGGGCCTCGATTCAACTTTCTCGGGTGTAGAAGGAAATTGAATCACATCTTCCTATTTACTTTGTTTTGGCTGCAATATAATAGGAGAAGGCTTAGTTTCTCTAAAATTAACACTTCTACTATGTATCACCTTTCGTACAATAAGATCCCAAAGCTTGTATCCTTTCACACCATAATTGTATCTGATGAAGATACATTTTATAGCCTTGTTCTCCAACTTTGTTCGCTTCTCCTTTGGCACATGTGCATATGTCTCACAACCAAAAACTCTAAGATGTATTAACGAAGGCTTTCAACCTGACTATGCCTCTATAGGAATCTTATTAACAAGAGCTAATGCAGGATACCTGTTAATCAGATAACAAGCAGTGGTAACAACTCCAGCCCAAAACCTTTGTTCTAGACCAACACCACTCAACATACTCCTAGCCTTCTCCATTAGTGTCCTATTCATTCTTTCTGCAATTCCATTCCATTGTGGAGAATATGGAGTTGTATTTTTTCTATGGATACCACAATCTTTACATAATCTATCAAAATCATTAGAGAAAAATTCACCACCATTATCAATCCTCAAACATTTTATTTTTTTTCCAATCTACAACTCAACCATTGTTTTAAATTCTTTAAATCAATTGAAGGAACATCTACATGACCAAACACTTCAAAATGAATAAGATCCAATACACCACAAGATTTATGAGAACTCGAGTAAAACTTAATATGGTTTTATTTTCCATAAATGCAATGCTCACATAAATCAAGTTCAAGATTACAATCAAACAGACCTTCAACAAGGTTTTTATTTTTCAAGGTCCTTAGACCATTTTCTCCAATGTGGCCAAGTCTTTGGTGCCATAACATAGTTTTCTCTATAGGTAACTTTGATTCAGAAGAAAGAACACCCTTGGGTAACTAAAATCCATGACCATCTACTAAAGGTGAAACCCTCACTTCTTCCACATACTTGCTTTTCACAGAAGTACTATTGCACTCAACAGTGCATGCATCAAGATTATGTAATGTGCCATGTCTGAGACCTCTAGCAACCACCATAGCACCTTTGACCATCTTGCATCTTACATTAGAAAATACTACCATCACACCTGCATCTATTAGTTTTCTCATAGATAATAGATTTTGTGCTAAACTAGGGATATGAAACACACCATTAATCATTTTTATTCTACTATCAGGAAACCTGATTTAACTTTACCACGATCAAGAATTTCTAAATGAGAATCATCACCCAAGTACACCTTACCTCCATCAAATTCTTCATACTCAGAAAACTAATCTCTATTAAAGGTCATATTGAAAGATGCACCTAAGTAAATTAACCATGCATCATTACCTGCATGAGTTTCCAAAGCTGCAATGAATGTGTCACCATCTTCCTTCTCAGACAAAAAACCAAAATAAAATTTCTTCATTTACTTCTTCTTTTCTTCTTTGCAATCCTTACAAACATGTTCAGGCTTACCAAAGTTCCAACAAATAACTTTGTACTTTCTAGGAGACCTAGATCTCCCCTTGGACTTAGATTTATCATGCTTCTCATTCTTCTTGCCCTTTTCCTTAGGTCTTCCACAAATATTTAGGGCCTCCTTGGCACTTATGGATACCTTCCTCCTCATCTCTTCAAAAATCAAAGAACCCACCACATCTTCAGTCTTCAATATAACATAAGTACTCCCAATAGCCATAACAAGATAATCCCATGAATTAGGCATAAAACAAAGCGGGATTTGACATTTCTCCTCCTCATCCATTTTGACACCAATTGATGTTGGTTGAGCTACCAACATATTGAATGCTTCCAAGTGGTTTGTAATTCGTCCACCCTCTTCCATTCTCAAGGAGTACAATTTCTTCATGAAGAAAATCTTGTTCACTAAAGATTTGGCTTGATACATCTCGCCAAACTTCTTCCTTAGTTTATGTGCAAAGGTCTCTTCATGGACATTGATTAAAATAGAGTCTGTCAAGCATAATCTAATTAGACCCTTGGCTTTACGATCCATAAAATCCTATTGAGTAGCTTGAGTAGGATCTGCAGGCCTTGAAATATTCTCATCAACAACATCCCATAGATCTCGATCTATCAACAGATCCTCCATCTTCAACTTCCACATTTCAAATTTTCAGAAAATTTATCCACCTCTATTCTCCTTGATGAACTTTCCATTTGAAAATTACTGCAACAAGATCACAAAGTGTCTTCTACATAAGCTCCCACTCAAATATGGATTATTTCAAAAAACCCAACAACCCACAACTATTAAAACCAAAGGTGACCAGGATCTATAAGGAAGCTAAGGTAGCAAAACAACTTCCTACACTAATCTTGAGAGGAGAATAATGCAAAAAATCTACAAATCTTTAATAATTATAGAAAATTAAGAAGAAATAGACATAAATATCATGCATACCACAACACAGTGATTTACATTGGGAAAACCCTTTCGAGAGATACCCCACACTCCAAAAGCCGCTCAATATATTATTCAAAAATCACAAAGATTACAATATACTTGTCGAGCAAGATTCTCATAAGAGTGTCACCACTTAGAGATCCAAAGACAACACAACCGCTATCAGACTCTTAGAATACATCACAATACACAACTGTAATACAATGCCATCATAAAATAGGGTTACCTTCTAGGGAAAGTCAAGCTAATAAAATATCGACCATCAAATATGAGACATAATGATGAACAGTCCAAATTTACAATAATAAAATATAAATAATATTTTCCTTTTGAGGGTTTTCCTCTAAGCCCCTTCTAGGGCATGCTACCCCTGGACCCCAGCTAGGGGGATGATCCCCTCAAACCCCTCGTGGGGGGGATTCCCCCACCCCGTCATCATCGGATGAACAATACCTTATGTATCAACAGTACCTTATGCAATTGCAAGGTTGAGACACATTTTCTCAACAAAGATAACACTAGATTTACATGGAAAACCCAAGAAGGAAAAAACCATGGTGAGGATTAGCTCACAATATAAGTAATATCATCACCGAATACATTAGGGCTCACTGCTCAAAGAAGAAAGGCTCACTACTGGAATAGAAAAGAAGATAGAGAAGGAATGTTACATAGAGAAAAACATCTCAATGCAAAAATTAATCCATGACTTCTACACCTTAATAGTCCGATTGAAGAATTATAACCATCTTCTTCTCACTGCATCTAGTAAACTAACACTTGAAAGCTCACACTGGTCTTCTCAATTTCACACTCTACTGCTCTAAATTTCACATCACACCTCTCAACATAATAATACACCCATATCACATCAAATAAACTTGCATTTATACCATCCATGACTTGAAAAACATTTTCAAGTCAGTCACACATGCCTCATACTTACAAATTCAAAAATAGGTCACCACTAAACATTCCCACAATGGATTGGAATGAAAGTGAACCACAATACAACACAGCTTAGACCCAAATTAACTCCCACATGCCATGCTACACCTTCATTAATACTTAAATGCCTTCACATGTAGTGTAAACACTGAGGTTGACCATTACCTATGTACACACTTCCACAAAACAAAGGACAACTTGTGAACCACACAAAATAGTTCTAGACAATCTGGAACAATCCATGAACCACCTGAGATCCAAAAAAATATTTTCACCAACTCGCACCAGTAAAACACATTCATCCTGAACACCCAGTTTACCTTCCATGCACACTGACATATGAAAATCGCTTTGTACTGCACCAAATCATGAACACTATGGTTATGAAAGATATAAATAATATGAACAACTTCCCAAATCTACAAGACCAAACATCAAATCACAAAGAAATGCAGAGAAAATACATTTCTCCTATACACCACTACAAACTTAGTTTACACACTGGTGAACATATCTCTCTTTGCACATTGATTCAAAAGCCCAAATTCTGCATATAGAATCTATAAACACCTCTAATCATCATATTTGAGCTGAATAGGAATATCTTCAACCTAGAAGAAGGGTATGTGCAGGATCATGATGGACCAAAAAGTGGCGATATCTAAGTGATATGATGGCCCATGTGGTTGACGACTTTTTTTTACCCAAAATTGATGAAATAAAAAGGGTTTTTAAAGGAGATTTTCAGCTTTCCACCAATATAAATTATACTTTATTTTGAATTTAATAAATAATTATTATTCATTTTCTATTTGAATCACGACTAAAGTCTCGATTGATAGGCTAATAGGCTGATTGAAAAACATCTATAACTTTCAAATTGTATCACATTTTTTGAATCTAAAACATGCATCACATTCTATTATTTGCATACTATAGGATTAAAAAAAATTAAATTGAATTTCATGAAGTTTTGACCAAGTTAAGGTGGTTAGACATACAATTTTTTATATTTTTAAAAATTTGTAATAAAAAAATCATAATTAATTATTTATTTGGAAAAAAAATTACAAACAAATATGCATCACATCGGGACATGAGTCCCCTAATTATATTGAAAATATTATAAAAAAATATTATCATATTATTGTGATTAGGGTGGTTAGACAGACACCTACTTCTTATTTTTTCCCTGAAATTTAAGTACTATTGCATTAAAATTTCAAATTTTCACCAAATAGATTTATTTTTTGTTAAATAAACCTATTAGTTTAGAAACTAAATTCAATTTTCTACATTCTATTCTTACATATTTTTGAAATAATATAGATAACTTATTCAAATTTTTACGTCAAGTTCCACTTTTTAAATTATTTAAAATGATGTTTATATTTTTCAATTCTTATGAAGTTTTTTTTTTAATTCTTTAAAATGCTATTTATACTTTTTTTTTTAAATTTAAATAATTTGTAAACTTGTTCCAATTCCATTCCGACTTCTTTAAAGAGAAACTTCTTTAAAATGGTGTTTATACTTAAAGATTTTCTTTGACTTCTCTAAAATAGTGTTTATACTTTTGAGGATACTTTTTATAATTTGAACTTGAGATTTCTTGAATAATGTTTTAAAATGGTGTTTATACTTTGAAGATATTTTTTATAATTTGAACTAAAAATTTCTAAAATAGTTCCACATTTGTACTTTGAGGATTTTTTTTATTTTTTTAATTTGACCTCGAGATTTTTATTTAACAATTCTACTCTTTGAATGATTTTAAAATGATGTTTATGCTTTGAAGATATTTTTATACTCTTTGAATATTTTTTAAAATGATGTTTAACAATTCTACCCTTTGAATGATTTTTAAAATGAATATTTTTTAAAATGATGTTTATGTTTTGAAGATATTTTTATAATTTGAACTAGAGATTTCTAAAATAGATCCATTCTTTGAACAATACTTCCATGATATTTTTTTATAATTTGAACCAGAGATTATCTCTTCTCTTTTGAATATTTTTTTAAAATGGTATTTATAATTCGAACCATTAAAATAGTTTCTCTTTTGAATAATTTTTTTAAAATGGTGTTTATACTGACTATTTTTTTATAATTTGAAATCTCTTTATACTTTCATGATAATTTGAACCAGAGATTATTTCTAAAATAGTTTCTCTTTTGAATAATTTTTTTAAAATGGTGTTTATACTGACGATTTTTTTTATAATTTGAAAGATTATTTCAAAAAAACAGAATATTTCTAAAATAGTTTCTCTTTTGAATAATTTTTTTAAAATGGTGTTTATACTGATGATTTTTTAATAATTTGAAAAATTATTTCTAAAAAAAACAGATTATTTCTAAAATAGTTTTTTTTTTAATAATGTTTTTTAATTGGTGCTTATACTGATGATTTTTCGATTTTTAAAAATTTGAAATCTCTTTATACTACCTAGATAGATTTTTTTTATTAAAAGAAAAAAGAAAAAAGAAATCTCTAAAATGGTTTCTCTTTTGAATGAGATTTCTAAAACGGTTTCTCTTTTGAATAATTTTTTTTAAATGGTGTTTATACTGAAGATTTTTTTATAATTTTAAAAAAGAGATTTCTAAAATAGTTTCACTTATTGAATTCTTTAAAATGGTGTTTGTACTTGAAGATTTTTCTACTTTTGAAGTTTTTTTGGTTGGTACTTTGAGGATTTTTTACAATTTGACAAAAAGAGATTTCTAAAATAAAGAAGATTTTTTTATAATATTTTCTTTCAAGATTTCTTATGATAATTTTTTGTAATTTTTTCTTGAAGATTTCTTTTGATAATGGTTCCTCCTAAATGTATATGACTGAATTTAGTTTAAAACTAACCCTGATTGAAAAAAAAATTGTTAAAAAATAATAATAATACTTGAAAGAGATTGCAAATCAAGACTACCGAAAGAACAAGAACGAGTGATAGGGTCAAGGTAGTTGCTTTAGAAATGATAGTCTCTATCCAGAGATGATTGTTTTCAATTCACTGAAACGGAAAATCTTCTATTTATTTTTCCATTTGATCATTTTGTGCCAAGCTTTGTCGATTGTATTCTAAGAGCTTCAGCAACAACATACTTTTCAGAAGAAATTATTCATCCACTAATAATTTTGAGAAGGCATTATTCTATTTGATGGTATTTCATACAGCTCAGGAAAGCTTTAGTCTTTCAAACAGTGATTGTGTGTCAGGTTTTCCCAAAAGAACGTTGCACATGGTCTCTATTGTTGTTGTTGGGGGTTTTCCCAAGATGAAAACTCTGAGGATCCATTCTAGTATTTCTGGGATCGTAAATTTCCACCACAGAATGGCCGAATACCAGCTTGGTGTTATAACTAGTCGTTTCTTCCTCAATGCAGCTTCCACTATCGCCTTAGCAGCATCTTCTGTTCTCATCAGAGGGAACCACCATGGCACCTTTCCCTGAAATTGGACAAAGAAATAGCATTATCCATCTTTATTAGTCCATACACTTCCTAAATGATAATCTTGATAGTTTTTATACAATTTCAGATTATACAATTACAGACAGAGTACTCTGCTTTTCAATGGAGTCCTGATACATGAAAATAACTGTCTGTCTAACATGGACTATGGAATGCTCGAGTTTTGAGAAGGTTCAATACTAAACCAATAGGGACTGCAGTGGATTTACACCTGACTTTCTTCTATGTTCTTGAAGTTTGCTATGGAGTAGTCTTTCTGTAAAGAACAGAGGATTTCTGTCTAACAGGGATAACAGATGCTGAAATTTTCTATGACCAATCCCACATTCTCCATATACGACCAAGCCCACATACTCCTAATAGGATTAGATCAATCCATATGGATAATATTAATGAACTTCACAGATCACTGATGAATGAAATTCTTACCGGGGCTTCTTTTGCTGTTAATTCAGAGTGTATAAAACCAGGAAATGCGATAGTAATTGTTATGGATGTACCAATCGATTCAATTCTGAGTGTTTCAAAAAAGTTTAGCAGTGCTGATTTGGATGCCTGAAAAAAAAAATTAAAAAAAAATCAAGAAATTATTGAGGTTAATGTGGAAATTATTTTCTTCCAATTCAGACTTGAATCAGGATTCAAGTAATCTACATTGGTATGAGAAGGAATAAAGAGTTTGAGAAAATACACTATAAACTGCCAAATACGGGTAAGTAAGAAATGCAGTCATGGAATCTGTGACGACTATCTGACCCTTGGTGCGCCGAAGGTGTTCATAAGCCCAGTGGGTTATGTATACATGTCCCCAGAAATCAGTATCCTGCATTTTCATCTCAGAGCAAAAGATGGTAAGTAGATTTGTTGTCCTTATCCTATTGTTTTATTTCTGTTCAACCATATTTGTGATTTGGAGAACAGTACCAAAAAAAAGGAGAAAATCTGAGTACTCTGAAAAATGAAGGTTTAAATATGCAGTGGGATTTACCAGAACTTTCTTATACTGGGACGAACTCTTATATTCTTCAAATAATGATCCTCCAGCAATTCCAGCGTTGTTGACTAGAACATTCACTGTAATACAAGAATGACAAAGTTCGAGTCAAGAACATGGCCTGGATTAATACATCAAGGATTGTCAGTTATCTATTACTCTAAAAATTTCATCTTCCATGCATATACAAACGATTTACCTAGTAACTTGGCATTTTCACCAAGTTACATTTTCATCATCTGAACCAAGTTTCAGTTTCCATCAGAATGAAATACCCATCTATGAAAGATCTACATTGGCAACGGAAATTGTCATTCAAGAGCACTCTCCCAATATTCATTAAATTTTCACCTAAAATTAGTAAACTTTTCAGCCCTTGTAATACATCATAGTCAGGTTAGTCAACTATCAGGGGCTTTTAAAGCTTGCTTGAATCCAACTTTGAAACTTCTTTATGCGTGGTACATACTACATACATAACATCTTAACTACCATCAATTTTAGGAAATTCTGCATGGCTAATCACTGGAGTAATATATTTTATAAAAAAAATTCACTCATTCTAGTTCAACTCATGAGGGTAGTTGTTTCAATGCAGTTCCTCATACAATCCACCAGGGTTGCATTGCAGTTGAGGTCTGCCTCACTCAAATGACATTTTAGGGGATGAGACTGGGTGCAAGCAACCAGACTATCTAGCCATGTATATGCTCTGTTAACATTGGCATTGAATTAAAAAATAGTCATTGTACATATAAACTCTGCCAGTGAATTTTGACATTAAATAGACAAACATGATATTATGCGCAGATGAAAGAGCAGAGACACTTAACATCGTCCAAAGCTGGCAATTGTAAAGTCCACAATCTTCTTACAGTCATCTGGATTTGTCAAGTCAGCAGGGCAAACAAGGGCATCCTCTGCACCATAGACTTTGCACTCCTCTGCTACTTCCTGAAGCCTGTGTTCCCTCCTCGCTACCAGAACCAATTTTGCACCTCTCTTAGCATACTCCTTCGCTATACACTGCAATAAAGAAATGCCCATTACTAAAGAAACCAAAATACATCAAAGGACCAAAAGACTGAACATCCCACTTCAAAACTACAGGTCTGTAACAGAGAGGCTGGTTGGCCTAAATGGTGTTTAACACACGCAGATTTCTAATAGTTTTTAGAAGCTTATGAACATACAACCATCACCACAACTTCTTATACATACAACATTAAAACAGTTTTTGAAAAATATCAAACTAAAACTCTGTAACAAGTTCAGTGAGACCGGTTGACTCAAATGATGTTCTAATATACTCAAGGTCCTTAACTTTTTTATGCCCAATTCATTGATGGACTGTAAAACAAAACTTAGTAACATTCTTGATCACCTGGCCTATGCCTGAAGAGGCTCCTGTGACGAGAACCACATCTCCCTTGACATTGATTGGGATTGCAAACAATATTTGATTGATGAAGCTTAAGAATTTACAGAAAGATATGGCAGAAGGAAGCATGAGCAGCAGGGGGACTGAGAATGCAACATCCCGTCCCCATCTCCACACTGTTTTTATCATTGTCCTCATCATCTGTGATGGGTGAGACGGTGAGCGACCATTTTCTATGCGAGGAGAACACAGCATGGCTGCCATCTGTTGGTGTTTTCAGTAATGCTGTGTACGTTGCAGATATCGAACGAAATAAAGCTTAAATCAATGCCTACCTAAGTTCGTTGTGAGATGGCATTTAACAACCATAGCATCTCCTTTTCAGGTGTTAGTTGATGCTTCAATACAAGGTTCGGGGTCTTTTCAAAATTTCACTTATCTAATCAAAAACATAATATCCAGGAGTAACACTCTTGTGAGTTCCATTGTTAATTTGGAAAAAGAAGTTCATTCGTTTAAATGTGATTTTCTTATAATAATATCAAGGATTTTTATAAAGGTCACATTCTGAATTGTAAATGACTTTTGTTTTGTGAGTCAATTGAATCAAAGTATCATTCAAAGAGGGAATGATGCAAATATGTTCTTAATTACCAATCAGAAATCAATATTAAGAATGAATTTCAAAATTGGTGATTGATTGTAAAGTATTTTTATGAATTATGAATCATCAAAAATATGCTATTTTCTTACAAAAGATATCGAGGGCCCCTTCTAAAAGTAAGAAGTCAAAAATTCAATTTCTAATCACCTCCTCTATCACCTTAATATTTAATTTTTCATAAAATTCTCTAGAGTCATGACCTTGTTGCAACTTAAATCATTCAAACACAAGCCATCCTCCCCCAACACACTACCAAGCTCATAGCATAGCCATGTGATTAGAACAATTAAAAATCCCTATTGCATCCCCACAAACTCCTCTTTTTTTGGGCTAAATACATGATGTCCCAGTGTAATTTGGATCAAGGTGGAAAATCTAAATGTTTTGATCATTAATCACACTTTGACGAATTTGAATGCTTATGATGATTCAAATGGTAAATGTTATGATTTTAATAGTTCTAAAAATTAATTGTGTTATGATGACTTACCACTCCTATTGATTAAATTGAGAATATTGTAATTTAACTGATCTTATTTTCCACTGATGGCATGGTATAGCTTATAGTGTGTTTACATTTTTGGATTAATCGAATACTAATGCTCTAGTGGTGAAATGTGTGCGAGCAACTTGATTGGTCTTATGGTACAAAGGTGCATATAATGTGGACTTAGTAGTTTTTTCGTGAGAGTGATTTTGATGTTGAACTGACCTTGCCTTTGTATTCTTAAATAAGTCGCAATTAGAGGATTGATCAACTATAAGTATCTTGTTGATACTTTTGTTTGCAGTAATGACCATGGTTAGTCACAAAGATTAGGAATGATTGTCGATTATTCTCTTTTCCACCTTAGACGTCTTATAGGAAACCATTTGTAAAATACTAATTAATCTAAACCCCAATAGATGAGTATCAATTCTAGATTGATCGACTCTTTTGAGCTTCTTATTAGGCTAAAGGATAATAATTTAGATAATAATACAAATGAAATAAAAGAAAAAAAGTAAAAAAAAATATGCATAATAAATAATAGAGATAAATGAAGAAAAAAATATAGAGGTTGATGGATCCTACCAAATTAGGCCTTTGGAAATAGGGAAACTTAATGCAATTAAATTTATCTACCATGGAAGGTGATAAGTTAGCAATTAGGAGAGAAAGATGCCACTTGTACCATTAATGAAGCATGGCATTCACATTCTTATCCATTACCTCACCAAAAAGGATTGGTAGAATGACACACCAAAGAGAAGCTATGTAAGGCATTCTCACAACCTTGAAAAGGGGGATTTTGGGGAGGGATGGTAGTGGCTTGTAGTTGAGAAGAGAGGAGGAAGTAGCTAGGATGTGAGGGAAAATATCTAGAAGAGATTAAGGAGTGGAAAGAGAAGAAAACGAGTTTTGAAATAAAGTAAATTTTGTTGACAACCATACTTTCTTGTTATTGGTTAAAATTTATTGCCATTTATTTAATAGATAGTGGATACCCTACCTAGTTGGTTGTGGGAAGTATAGATATAGATTATAAACAAAAGGGACAAAAAAAATAAGGGGGTCACAAGTATGAATATGTTAAGAGATAGAACAACCTCTTAGGAATGACATCCCCCTACCTCTTCATCTTCCCACACCCTCATTATGTGGACATGTGTGTAGTCTAGAAGCATAGGATATGCATGTGAGTTTTTGTTATCAAATAACTTGCACAATAGAAGAATATAATAGGAATGTGTTGTAAATACTTGATAATAATATGCCATTTCGAGGGGACAATCTCCTAATCCACTTTGAGGGGGATACCTCCAATAGTCTTCAATTATAACACAATACTCAACATCATGATAATAACCTACCTATACTCCCTATATATACCATACTTATGCCTAGGATATCACCCAAGCCGACCTAGATGAGGGTAAAAGTTGGAAGTTGGGTCCACGAAGAGGGGAAGTTTCAGCCAAAAAAAATAAAATTGCAAGAAACGTGCACACATTTTTAAAAAACACGTAGTGCTTTGGATCAGGGACCCAAGCCTAAATCTGAACGCGTATGCATTTAGATTCAAGTACGCACCCTAAAATGTGTACGTGTTACTAACGCATACACATTTTATAACGCTATTTAATTTTTTAAATTAACAACTGTGTTATTCATTTTCTCACTGTAATTTTTCTACGAGCTTGAGGGAGAGCTTAATTCACGTACATGTTCTTGAGGGCCCAATTCAACCAGATTTTCATTGCCATCTCCTCCCATCGACACAACCGACCTCAACGACCTTCAGGTTGGTTGAATTCTGCTTTTTTTTTGCTTTATAACTTGCATTTTTATTTTGTAATTGTTATTTAGTTTTAGTTTTTTTTTGTTTTACATAATTGAATATTTTATAGTTTTTAAATTGTATTTAAACCCAAAAACATCAACCAAACCAAAAACGTTAAATTGTAAATTGAAAACCATAAAATATATATACCTAAATTAACTAGAATTTAACTTAAATTGGACACATTTAACTTATAAATCAAAACCTTAAACCCTAGGTCCCAAAAAAAATAGACCTAAAAACTAAAACCTTTAATCCTAGGACGTAAACCATAAAACCTAAACCTAAAGCCCTTAATCCTAGGACGTAAACCATAAAACCTAAACCTAAAACCCTAAACCCTAAAACCTAAACCTAAATTAGATTAAATATAATGTCTAGATTTGTTGTCTTTTTACTAGCCCCGAAATCACATATAATCCCTAGATAGGTCTATTTATAATGTCATAAAATTATAATCCCTAGATAGGTCTATTCATGCTTAGGTGCACAAGTCCCTAAAATTTGTATCTATGTCCCTATACATACCTCTAAGGAACTCAAAACCAAGTATCAAATTTTATCAAAATAGGCTTGGCAAGTACAATTTACCACTTAATTTTAACCTTGCAAGGAAAATGAAACCATATGATTAGTAGAAGTCAACTCAAAACCAATTGAATATACATAAAATTTCCTTGGTAGCACACCATCACATGCACTACCTACCTATCCCCCTCTATGGGTGGCTCTCAACCTACCTCTCCATCTAATTTAGAACTATGAGGGCTCCTAGAGTGTTATGTCTCTCTCTCTCCACCTTGAGGCTTTTCCTCTCTATTCTCCCAAGAATGATGGGAATGCATTGAATGGAATACCTCTTGATGAGGGCCCCTTACTATTATATCTTGAAGGATATCAATAACTTGAGGACCACCAATAGGATTCATAGGTGGGTTCTTAGCCTTCCCCTCATTCCCACTTTGACGAGTGACATGATGCTTAGGAGACATCTTTCATTGACAATCAATGCATAGGTTAGGACATACATAAAATCATCTAAAAAGAATCACTAAGGAATGGCATTCATTAGTCCAAGATAGAATGATACAATAATTTGAAATCAACAACCACACACCACTCAATTTTAACCTTGCAAAGAAAATGAAACCATATGGTTACTAGAAGTCAACACAAAACCAATTGAATATACATGATTTAATAAAATTAAACTCTCTATCATAAAATAAATTTTATATGAATATGTTTGTTGGCTCTAATTCTCAAAATCATATTTATTGCAATAAAATTTCAAGGTTCATGGTCTATAACAGACAATGAAAAGAAATGTACAATAATTTATAATTTTATATATTCCTCTTCATGGACCTAATACTTAAAACTTTCAAAAGTGGCAATGTTTGAGACTTATAAATATGTCTATCAAATATATAATAATAAAACCTGAGAAACTTTTGAAATAGTCATGATTATCTTCTCAAACTAGTAAGGAAATATAGGCTAGTTAAGAAAAACAACTCTAGAAATTTAGTTAGAAACTAAACCAAAATATCACCTTCCCAAAATCACACAATCATGAAATGCCAACAATAAATTATGATCAAATAGCTCATTAAATTATACTTACTACATTAATAATTTTTCCACTTGTCAAATCAATGAAGTAGGACCTTGATATTATTATTTAAAGATTTTAAATTAGGCCATTGTGTTGAAATCAAAATTTAAGATAAAGTGCTCAAATTTAATCAATAGTACACATACATGACTTTAATTGTATAATTTAATGTACATGCTATGGATTTTCATGTTATGGATGTTTTAATGTTTTAAATTGAATGTGTCTTTAAATGAAATGTATTTTTAATTTGTGCACGTGTTCAATGTGATTTATAACTTTCAAATCGTGTACATTATTTAATTAATTTGTTGATGTATATTTTTTAATTGTTTAACATGTAGTTGCCATTTCATTGAACATGGAGCCTGAATTTAACATAGAGGATTTTATACCTAATGCACAACCTAAAGTTACCATACATCTAGATCCGCCACCACAACAAAATGAAACACCTCCACACTCTCCACCTCCTAACCCCCCATGCCCTATAGTAGATCAAGATTAGTTAAGAGAGCATTAGAGCAACCCTTAATGTTATTCCAAAAAATATAGATTTGATTAAAAAATGAGCCTAATATTCCCCCCATCTCGCATGGTTTGCATCTTCGATGCAAACTGTTGTTGATTCTATTCAATCTATTAATGTAGACCTAGATAGGTTCCATCAATGGAGAGAACAGAGGAGACAATTCTATGCAGATGGATTGTCCTACAAAGAAATTCATGACCTTAAAATTACCAAACAAGCCATTTACCAACATTTTTTAGCCCCCAAACAAACGAACCAATTCCACCCACCAAGAAATGAATTTCAATTAAATGGTGTAGGCACCCGCAAATAGCTGCAAATTTTTGGGATAGATGGTGGATGGTGTTTGATACTCCACATGGCAATTGTGAGGTGCCCCTATACTTTTTGAGAAAGTTATGGGCTGAGTTTCAGCTGGTTTTAAAACCCAACTATTTTGATATGAGATCATTTCAGGGAGCTGGGCATGGCATGCCCCAACATAGATTAGGAGAACGTGTCGATCCTCAATGATGTGCTCTGATTGATCCTATTGTTTCTCCTCCTTCTCTTGGTGTTCTCGCTACATTTCAGCAGAAGACAATGTTGTCGACATTAGGAGAATTGAGTTCTCTTTCAGGACATCTCACTCATTAGACTACACACGCGATGGCTAAAGTGGGAAATAGAGAGCATGGAGGCTTAGGCTATGGGCATACTCCGGCATCCACTTCAAGTGACCCACATGCATCTAGGATAGAGTCATATATGGATTTACTATATTCTGAGGATCATCCTACACATGTATGTACATCTTTTGAACTTAGGCACATTTAAATAATTTGTTTGAATTATGCAAAATTCATGTAAATAATAACATTAAATTATATATATAATACAATATTAATTCAAGAAGTGTTCGATGTAGATGCATGATCACATGATGCCTAAATCTCAATATGATCGTGTTTGTATTTTGAGTGTTGTAGAATTGGGCTCACCTTTTGGTTAGGAACAAACCAATATATATTTTAATTTATGTGGGCATATCTAATTTAATTTGAATTTTTACACATGTGAAAAATGATATATTGTATCTAGATGTAGGGAGGTCATGTGATACCAAGTACCGACCAACCACAAGTTGTGGTGAGTGCTCTTGAGTCATCATTAGCTCAAGTGCATGCTTTCAAAATTTTGTTAAGTTTAAACTAAATACACATCATAGATCTAATTTAATTTGAATTTGTACACATGTGTGAATGATATATACAGTGTTGTATCTATATGCAGGGATTTTATGTGATACCCATGGCGAGCACACCTGAGACATCATCAACATTTATCCATGGGAAATCTCATGTGCATGATCATGAGGTCATATCATTTGAGGTTGTAAATTTTACTAAATCTCTTATACAAATTTTGGGACCTTTTAAATATATATATTCAAGGTTCTAACATATTGTTTGCTTTATATGAATATGCAGGATATAGTAGATAAAGCATTTGGACCTTCTCAATTGATAGTTATGCTACCCGTTGAACAAAATGTGTTAGTAGATTCACATGATCATATGGTAATTTATGCATACTAGAACTCATTTTTACTGTATTTACTAGATATTTAATTAAATTTATTTTTATCAAGTTTATATTTTCAAGTTTATATGTTAAATTATATCAAAATTTCTAAATAACTTTAAATTTAATTTCAAGTTTCTTGTACTATGTTATATAGCATGATACGAGTACATCTAGTCCACATGGAGCAAAGAGGAGACTTGATTTGACTAATCGCCCTGATAGTTAGAAGGTTTTAAATTTTATGGATTATAGATCTCTAGTTTTATTTAAATATATGTGTTGGACTTGACATATACATTTTGAACATGTTATTACATGGAGCATTTCACATACATTATATCGATTAATATGCTCATGTTTGTATTTATTTATATCAATTGAATTTAATATGATGATTATATAGGCACTCAATTATGATCATGTTATGTTCATTTTGATGATTATATGCACTCATGTATGTATATATATTTTATCTAATTTTCAAGTAATATGAACTATATAAATTCTTATCTAGAATCAAATTTCATATATATTTGCATGCCATTGTTGAATTAAGTTTAGACATATCTTAAAATGATTAACTCTTAAATTTCAATAATTTATCACATGGTTAGGTGACAAATTAAAAAATCCCTTAAATAGTTTAGATCATATTCATAATAAATTAAGGGCGGGTAATTTTAACTATTTTCCAATTCTAGCAAATATTTGAATCACTGAACAAAAATTTATCTCCTTTTATGTATAAAATGTATAATCTATACAATTAAACAATTATATAAAATATGGTAAATACAAGACATGATTTGTAGAAGATAAAATTGGAACAAGATATTTAAAAAGTGACTAATAGGTTCATTGAAGTTCATACATCGAACAAACATATATAATGTATATCGATGTTTAATACAACTATATAACATGATGAAACATATATGTGCATGTAGATACAATTAACGATTATCAAATTTTAGGTCAAGACCACAAATTGATATTTACATAGTCTCTTGAAAAAAAAAATTGCAATGACAATCACATGGTAGACCGACTTGATGAGAACCTGGAAAAATAATTAATGTAAGTAAAGTAACTATAGTTTTTGTGAGTCATTTAACTAAATAATTCATGCGAGAAAAGAACAATATATAGTAAAAGTTAGAAAATTGGATCTTATAAACTCCTTATGTTGTCATGTGGGACCCTCAACCAATTTGAAATTTGGATCTTATAAAATCCTTATGCTTTCTTCTATAAAATTTTAAGTACAAAAACATCATGAATACATCCAAAATTTCTCTTTTTCCAAATCTTCTTATAAAATGTTCTTGTACTTGATTCCACTTCAAAAAATTCAACCTGCACTTGTCTCTTCCAAAAATTTGAATAGAATATGCCCTGTTAAGAGATTACACAAGACAACATTGTAATAAAAAATGCAAAAAATGGCACTTTCGGACCATAATGCAGAAAAGGAATGTTGCAGAAAAAATGTGCTCTATCAGTATTTTGCAAATTGGGAAAAAATGACTAAATAAGAAACACGTATGCGTTACCTTTACCCAACAGGTAAATAGATAGCGCATACGCGTTCTATTTAAATAATGTGTACACATTTTAGTAACTCATACACATTATTAAGCATTTGAATCTCCAACCCACATGCAACCTTGTTTTTAGGCTTGGGAAAGGCTTGGCAACCCCACCCTTAGCCTTTGACTTGCAACTAAAAAACTAAGGCAGATTCAAGAAGAATGTCCAACTTTGGCAATATGGCTGATGGATTTTTTTTCTAAATCAATCTATGAAATTAAAACCCATTAGAGAACATGATGTCTAGTTTCCAAATATATAATTTTTATTAATATTGGATTATATTTGTTATTTTTTAATTAATTTCTAAGAAAACTAGTCCATAAACTTGAAATATCAGGTTTTTTTTTAATTTTTTAATAATTTTTTTTGGTTAAGTTTCTTGTAAAAAATTATATGGCATCAATATTACGACAATTCTCTACACAATGAAAAAACAATATTAAAAAAATGTTTAGTTTAAGTCCAATTGTGTTGTCTGTACACGTTGATTTTTAAAAATAACAATTAAGACCAATAAAAATTCAATAAAGAAAATATTCAAAAAAAATTACAAAAAATATCCTCATCAATCTTCATGTTGTTAGCTCTCTTTCCCCAAAAGGAATTATTAAATACTTTTATTTGGGTCAAAAAGTAGTGTTCGTACACGTGCATGGTATGATAAAAAAAAACTTTTAAAAAGTGGTTTTATACATCCCTATCAAAATTTATTTTCTATCATCTAAGTATTTGAATAAATTACATATTTGGAAACTAGATTCAAAATTCAAAATTTCATATTACTAACTTTTTTTAAGATTCATTGTGTAAGTGCCTCAAATTTTTAGTCCAAGTGTGACAAATTTTGAAAAAATGGCAAAAAACACTTCCACTTTTTGAGCTTTTTATGGACCCAACTTTTTGCATCCATCCATGACCTTATATAAGCCTTAGGATGACCTAAATAACTAAATAGCAATATAATAATGATAGTATGAATTAATTAAGAGTTACAGTAGCCATAAGCTAACTACTCATAACTCAATACACACTATAGGAGTAGGAGCATAACATTGCCCTCCTCTTTACAAAAGCATTGTCCTCAATGCTCTTTTTATTTTTCTTCTTCATCTTCATTTTTTTGTTTCTGCTTCTTCTCCTACTGCTACTTCTTGTTCTTCTTCTTCTTGTTCCCACTCTAGTCCTTGGTCTTGTTCTTGTTCTTTCTCTTTCTCTTTCTCTTGTTCTTGTTCTTTCTCTTTCTCTTGTTCTTGTTCTTTCTCTTTCTCTTTCTCTTTCTCTTTCTCTTTCTCTTAATCTTGTTCTTGTTCTTGCTCTTGTTCTTGTTCTTTTTCTCTTTTTTTTCATATTTTTTGTGGCTAATTTTTTGTTGTGAAGAAGTTTTAGAAAGATTTGCAATAAGTCACATGAATGACATCAAAATGCGCTATTTTTTATGTAACTTACTATTACCCAGGTTGTATTTTCTTAGAAAAATCTCCCAAAAATTATGTGTTTTATAGTCTTGAGAGTGATTTTTTGGGGAACCCTAATTCTAAAATAAATCATTTAAGTATGATCCAATTCCTCCAAACTTTGGACTATAGGATCCTCTCTCACTTCTTAAAAACCCCACCAATAATTAGGAAGAAATTCAATAGGATTTGGGAGATATGTTCTTTCCAAACAAATTTGGCAGAAAGCCTAATCTAACAAATCACTCAATTCTACTCCAATTCCACTGAAATTTAGATTATAGCTACTTAAATATGTTCTTCAAAAACTCTTTAAAAATCAAATAAAAATTTGTTTGAATCTAAGAGATATGTGTTCCACAAAATGACCTCCACGTTATTATTTTATTATTTCTCAATAGAGTGAAAATATATTGGCATGCAATATATTAGAATTTGATATCTACTTCTATTAGCTCTTAAAATTGTTGTCATTGCAATAATATAGGAGAGCATTTTATAAAGCTATAACTATTGGGAATACCTTAATTATAACATTGATAAGTTGCAAGCATTATCATTGTAATGTTGTGTCAAATATTAGTTATCTTTTGATTAAGTTGATTTCATGAATTCTTATTGTTTTTATTTTATAAAATTTTGGATGAGATTCTTAGTTAAGCCATGATTTATATTGTTATCAATTCAATATCTATAAGCTTTGATTAATTATCAATTGAAGATTCATTGGTTTGTATACTCATTGATTTGATATTTTAATTATTGATTGGGATTAGTACATGTGCAAAAGTTGACCAACTATTCTCTAGTACTAAATTAGTAGTTGATTAGATATTAATTGGAATTGAATAGTTATCAAATTATTATAATTTTGATAATCGTAATTATTATTTTCCAATAGATATATTGAGCTATTACCATTTTGAGAATATTGGTTAACATCTTACATCATTACTAATTTTTCACTATTTTAAATAGGCCTAGTGATTTTCAAGTAATGATTGTAGAACATCAATATGAATTTTACTTGAGTTCTTGAATAAAAAAATTCAAATAGGTGAAAACCTAGTTTACATTGAAGTTGGTATTTGTCAATATTCTTGTTATTTGGATTGTTAATTGTCATATACTCTCACACCACCCAATGAAAATCTTGGATTTTAAGTACTTTATCAATTATATAAATAGATGAATTTACTTTTGGATTTATTACTTATTATAATTAGATTTTTAAAAACTAGCCATGGAGTTTTTTTTTTGAAATTGAACTAGTAAAGTAAATACATAAACTATTTTTAAGTAGCATCATGGATATGAATGTGATAATATTTAGTTTATACCACAATGCACCATAAAAAATCAAAGTGCAATGCTCATAACTTACAAGTACTTGGTCAAGAATAAGAGCTTGATTGGTCATGTTCGAGTCCTTGTTTATATTAGGTCTCAAAAATGTAGGTTTGAACCACAAGAGGTTGTCAAGCTCTCACAACATTTTTGGCTAACATACAAGGCCAAATAATGAATTTGAACCTTCTACTCTTTAGGCTCTGCTAAACCTAGGTGAGTGTACCTATGTGAATGATGCAGATTTGAATTGTATGATTCGTACTTGTGCAATCTATCCCCAATGGCAAATAGTGAGGGATAGATGAAAGCTTAATAACTACTTCTACTCCTACTGAAATTTGAAATATAAATGTATAGATAAGATTTTTATGAAACTTTTGAATGGAATGGGTAGGACCAATGCCTGCTTTTGTTGGGTAAATGGAGTCAAGATGTAAATGATATGTGACTTACTAATTGGCTACAATTCTAATTGTTTGGCACTTATACTTGTTTATACCTAGTATAAACGTGCAAGGATGTGACTAACAAACTCTTTTTATTGATCCAATCAAGGCCTATTAGGTTACTATGATCTATCTAAGAGGATTTTAATCCTTCCTTGAAGGAACCAATTAAAAGGGGTCACACAGTGACACTGACAAAATGAAAAATATACTTGATTTATTCAGCTTTGAATAACTTAATAGGATTTTTTGGAGATAGTATGGCAACCTTCAATTATAGACTCTTCTTATTGATCCAGTCGACATTTCCAAATTACTATAATCTGTTTAAAAGGATTTTAATTCCTACTTGAAGAAACCAATTAAGCAAATTACACAAGAACAACAAATGTGTCCGATGAATTTTAGTATTCTGCTTGGAATAAATTCAAATAATAAGGAACACCAACTTGGAAATAGCCGAATAATTGTTTAACTTGAAAAACAATTGACACCAATATTTGAGTCACTAGAGTAAATCTTCTTGTCCATTATATTATTCCAAAAGACTTTGCAATACATAACATAACATTTTTGTTTCACCAACTGATTACCCTATCCAACTACTAGTAACTTCCTAATTTACTACTACTTCCTATTTGATGATTTTATTTCATCTTACATATATACATTACATTTTTTAGGGTTGCAACCCTTCACAGCATCTATCTAGTGTAACTCTTCGTTTAATTATCTTCAGTATAATAAAATATTTAATTAGTTTCCTTTGGAAAATTAAATATTTTAACTTTATTCTCCATTTTGCATTCTTCGTAAAAAATCAATTTTAATGATTATCACTCCTTTTGCTCGCAGCTTTGTGCGCTCTTTCATACATTCATTTCTTTTATACTGAGCCCAATTTCATATTCTAAAGTTGATTGATATGATAGGACTGCTTTAAATGCTCCAACTGTTGCTTACCATGTTACCGCACAATACTTTTCATCTCCCTGTGGTACTGTGGTGTCCAGCATACACATATTAATATACTACTATACCATGGGATACCTCTCGCATCCCTGCGGTATGGTGGTGTCTTTGCTTTCATTGGCTTACCGCCCTACCATGCATTAAATTATGTTCTCTTGTGGTACCATGGTGTCCTGCCCTTCCTTTATTTCCTTTACCACTTTACTGCGGGTTGCATGTTGACCCTCCATGATATGGCGGTATATGCCATATTGCCTTCATTACCGCTCTACCATGGTCTAGCATTTTTTTTCGTGCGGTATGGTGGTGTCAGCCTATTACTATCTTCAAGTGTACTGCTCAACCATGGGCTACATTATGACCCCTTGTGGTATAGTGGTGTCTTATTCTATTATTACTCCTCTGTATACTGCTCTACTGCGGGCTACTTGTTGACCCCCTGAGGTACAACGTTAAGGGTATAATGTTAGCTCATGTTACCGTGACACCGTGAACTATTTTGCAAGGGGCTGCGATAAGGCAGTATGAGGTGAGAATAGCCTTGTGAACAGCGGTAAGAGGGTCTTTTATTAACTATTTTTACCATAATACCACGAGCCCTCTTATAAAAGGTCGTGGTAAGGAGGTATGCGATAAGGGTTTACAAGGGTGGATATTTAGGTAGCGGTACAGTAGTAAAAGGCTATTTTGGCCTTGTGGATAGAAATAAAATATTTTTTTATGAAAAAGATAGCATGAATTTGGGTTTAAATGGGCAAAAACCTCTAGAATTTTTTTATGGAAATTATGGTTCTAACAAAGGCTCCAGTTGGGGATGAGTGATTTATCAATCACTGCAAGAAACCAAAATATCTTTGGGAGAGTAGACCAAGTGTTTATCTATTGAGCAACAAATTCAAACTTCATCTCTATCTTGAACTGTTATGGTCTGAAATTCAAACCATAAATGATTGCCCAAGACCACCCAATAGAAAGGCCTATACTTTCCTTTGTCATAAATTTTATTCTGATTTTAGCTTAGTTAACTCCCCTTGAAAGTATTCATGTCATCTTCCTCACCATTCTTGTTGTCATAAAGATACTTGCAGCTTCTTCCACCATTCGTATCTGGGTCATGCATCATGAAATGATATCCTTGCTGATTTGAAAGCTGAAAACATTAATTGTTCATCGTATAGCTGAGATTGATTTGCACAAAAAAATTGCAATTATTATGAGGCCATTTATGCAACCAAGACATACAACCTTCATGTTCATGGGAAGAAAAACAATCATGATCATCCATGTCACTCATCTCAACATTTGAATTCTTCTCACACAAATCTGAAAACTTTTTCATATCAATATTGTCCAAGACAAACAAATCTAGAATATTTTGCATCTCTTCCATATCACCATTTGGATATGACACTGAGTTCTGATTCATATTTTCATTATCATGCATATCTGAACCAATCAATGTTGGATTTCTATCATCCATTGCATGCAAATAAATGTCTTCTCTACATGAGCCCAAAACTTCTAAATCACATATTTCTTCCTAAATAGATACAGATTCTTGATCAGCTTCAAATGTTTCTCCATCACTTTTATAAATGCACATGGAGTCATATGAATAATTGCACAAAGTACTTTCACTGTCAAAGCAAATGTGAACTGGACATGAAACTTTAGAATCATCCTTGTGAGCACATCTCTGGTATTCAAGAGTTAACAAATTTGAAATTTTCTTACTGCTAAGTGAACATATTTCTTCTTCCATATCTTCTACTATTTCTCTCTCTTCTTGATCTTCATAAGAGCTGAAAATATCTCCTTGTTGTAAATCAAGATTCACATGATTGTCCTCAAACTCTTCTTCATTGTGGCATGATACACAATCCCCTTCTGTTTCAACTTCCAATTCATCAACATAGCAATTTTCAGGATCATCATAGTTACTCTTTTCACATGTTGATGTATTCTCATCTTCATTTGAGCATGTTTCATCTTCTAGCTATATTGCTTGATCATTTTCTTCACACTCATCAGTGAATTCACTATTGTCTATATATTGGCTCAAGAATAGTCCTTTGAAATCTTCCCATGAAGATATACTTTGCATAGGTAAGCCTATAAACCATTTCCATGCATTATCCCCAATAGATCTTAAAAAACATTTCATAATGACATCTTCAGAACAAATTTGAAAGTCCACAATAAAATCCGAAAATTGTTGTGCATGCTTATGAGCTGATTTATATCCTTCTCCATAAAATTTAGGGATATGCTTCACTACTTTCATTATCTCGTACAGATAAGGATTTGGGTAGCCCAGAATATTTCTAATATCAAGTGGTTTGTACATTTTAAGATCCAACTCCTTTATTTTGAGTAGTGTCGATTGTTGTTGTACTTCTACTTCTTGCTACAACCTTTGATTGATATTGCCAAGAGGGGTTACTTTGTTTTACAAATTTTGACATGAATTATGATATTGATAATCCCCACCATACTAATTATATTCATGATCTTGATAGCTTACTAATCTCTGACTAGGAGGGATAGGATAAGCATTTATTTGTTTTGAAGCCTATGATGAATAAATGTTTTGTTGTGAATAGACAGCATTACCTCCATTGCCAAAAATATCAATTCTATTATGTGGCACTTGTGGTGTCCTAGATTTATTGGCATTTATGTATCCATTCTCTTTGTAGAATGACCTATTTTGTGATGTATTTGGAACACATTTGACTCCCAATTGCAGAAGTTGTTGGTTCAATTGTAGTATTTGTTTGTCCAATTCTAGCAGTTGTTTGTCCAATTCTTCGCACTCTCTTATTGTCTGTTGCCTTTTTACTTCTTCTGACATCTTGCCAAGAAATTTGCAACAAATTTTTATCTTTTATTTTGAATGGACTATGTTGTTGTTCCAAACTGTCCATGCATTATCTAGGTATGTGCAGGATGATCATGGAAAAATAAGGCCCTTAAGTGGCAATAAAATTCAAAAAATCAGAGTTAGGCAACTTCACATAAAAATTTGAATAAGTTATCTATATTATTTCAAAAATATGTAAGAATAGAATCTATAGAAAATTGAATGTAGTTTCTAAACTACTAGGTTTATTTTTTTAAAAATAAAATCTATTTGGTGAAAATTTGAAATTTCAATGGAGTAGTACTTAAATTTCAGGGAAAAAATAGGAAGTAGGTGTCTGTCTGACCACCGTAACCACAATAAAATGATAATATTTTTTAATAAGATTTTAGATATAAGTAGGGAACTCATGTCCCGATGTGATGCATATTTTTTTGTAATTTTTTTCCAAGTAAATAATTAATTATGATTTTTTTATTACAAATTTTAAAAAATATAAAAAAACCCGTATGTCTAACCACCTTAACTTGGTCAAAATATCATTAAATTAATTTATTTTATTAATCCTATAGTATGCAAAGCATAGAATGTGATGCATGTTTCAGATTCAAAAAATGTGATACCATTTGAAAGCTATAGATGTTTTTCAATCAACCTATCAATCAAGACTTTAGTCGTAATTCAAATAGAAAATGAATAATAATTATTTATTAAATTCAAAGTAAAGCATAATTTATATTGGTGGAAAGCTGAGAATCTCTTTTAAAAACCTTTTTTGTTTCATCAATTTTGGGTTAAAAAAAATTCGTCAGCCACATGGGCCATCATATCACTTCGATATCGCCATATTTTGGCCCATCATGATCCTGCACATACCCATCTATCAATTTTTTAAATAGAGTCACCACCTACTTTTCCAAAAGTAGGAAAATGGAATGAATTTTGAAATGGTTCTTGGTTTACCCCAGCGGAATCCCCTTACTCAATTATGTGAGATGACAAGGATGCAAAAACTTTTATGACTCTATAAGGCAACACGATTTGCTACTGGATTTGTTTAAGTTGTCCCCAACAGAGTCGCCAAACTATTAGGTCTCAAAAATGTAGGTTTGAACCATAAGAGGTTTCCAATCTCTCACAACATTTTTGGCTAACGTACAAGGCCAAATAATGAATTTGAGCCTTCTACTCTTTAGGCTATGCTAAACCTAGGCAGGTGTACCTATGTGAATGATGCAGATTTGAACTATATGACTCCTACTTGTGCAATCTACCCCCAATGGAAAATATTGAGGGATAGATGAAAGCTTAATAACTAATTCTACTCCTATTGAAATTTGAAATATAAATGTATAGATAAGATTTTTATGAAACTCTCGAATGGAATGGGTATGACCAGTGCCTACTTTTGTTGGGTAAATGGAGTCAAGATGTAAATGATATGTGACTTACTAACTGGATACAATTCTAATTGTTCGGCACTTATAATTGTTTATACCTGGTATAAATGTGCAAGGATGTGACTAATAGACTCTTCTTATTGATCCAATCAAGGCCTATTAGGTTACTGTGATCTATCTAAGAGGATTTTAATCCTTCCTTGAAGGAACCAATTAAAAGGGGTCACACAGTGACAACAAATGTGTACTAACAAAATGAAAAATATACTTGATATATTCAGCTTTGAATAACTTAATAGGATTGTTTGGAGATAGTATGATAGCCTTCAATTATAGACTCTTCTTATTGATCCAATTGACATTTCCAAATTACTATAATCTGTTTAAAAGAATTTAAATTCCTACTTGAAGAAACCAATTAAGAAAATTACACAATAACAACAAATGTGTCTGATGAATTTTAATATTCTGCTTGGAATAAATTCAAATAATAAGGAACACCAACTTGGAAACAATTGAATAATTGTTTAACTTGAAAAACAATTGACACCAATATTTGAGTCACCAGATTAAATCTTCTTGTCCATTATATTATTCCAAAATATTTTGCAATACATAGCATAACATTTTGTTTCAGCAACTGATTACCCTATCCAACTACTGGTAACTTCCTAATCTACTACTACTTCCTATTTGATGATTTTATTTCATCTTACATATATACATTACATTTTTTAGGGTTGCAACCCTTCACAACATCCGTCGAGTGTAACTCTTCTTTTCAGTGCAACTCTTTGTTTAATTATCTTCAGTATAATAAAATATCTAATTAGTTTCCTTTGGCAAATTAAATATTTTTACTTTATTCTCCATTTTGCATTCTTCGTAAAAAATCAATTTTAATGATTATCGCTCATTTTGCTGGCAGCTTTGTGCGCTCTTTCATTCATTCATTTCTTTTACACTGAGCCCAATTTAATATTCTGAAGTTGATTGATATGACATGTTGGCTTTAAATGCTCCAACTTGTTGTTACCATGTTACCGCATAGTACTTTTCATCTCCCTACGCTACCGTAATATCCAACATACACATATTAATATACCGCTATGATGTGGGACACCTCTCATGTCCCTACGGTATGGTGGTGTCTTCCTTTGATTTTATTGGCTTACTGCCCTATCGCACATTAAATTGTGTGCTCTTGTGGTACCATGATGTACGACGCTTCCTTTATTTCCTTTACCACTTTACCACAGGCTGCATGTTGACCCTTCGTGGTATGGCGGTATATGCCATATTTCCTTCATTACCGCTCTATCACGGTCTAGCATATCTTTCTATGCGATATGGCGGTGTCGAACTGTTACTATCTTCAAGTGTACCACTCAACCATGGGCTACATTTTGACCCCTTGCGGTATAGTGGTGTCTCATTCTATTATTACTCCTCTGTATACTGCTCAACTGCAGGTTACGTTCTGACCCCTTGCGATATAGCAGTGTCTCATTCTATTATTACTCCTTTATATACCACTCTATCGTGAGTTGCTTGTTGACCCCCCAAGGTACAAGAGTAAGGGTATAATGTTAGCTCCTGTTACCATGACATCACAAACTATTTTGCAAGGGGTTGCGGTAAGGTGGTATGAGGTAAGAATAGCCTTGTGAATAGTGGTAAGAGGGTATTTTGTTAACTGTTTTGACTATAATACCGTGATCCCTCTTATAAAAGGCCGCGGTAAGGAGGTATACGATAAGGGTTTACAAGGGTGGATATTTAGGTAGCGGTATGACGATAAAAGGTTGTTTTGGCCTTGTGGGCAGAAATAAAATGATTTTTTATGAAAAAGATAGCATGTTTTTGGGTTTAAATGGGCAAAACCTCTAGAATTTTTATGGAAATTTTGGTTCTAACAGTTTACTTGACTTGAGGGTGCAACAAACCCAGCCACATGGACCAATGCTTCATCCACTCCAATTTTTTGGGATTAGGGTGTCTCAACCTTTGCAAGTCCTAGCATTTAATTGATTTTTTTATTATTCATTTTATCCTCGGTTTATTTGCTTACTAATATCATCATTGTGTGGGACTTACTAATTGAGATGACATCCTACATGAAAATAATTGGATGACATATAAGCTACAATTGTGAAAGTAGGAATCCCACTTGGTGGACCCCCCTAGAGGTTAATTTGGTGGAATGTGTTATATGTTGTAAGATTTCACTCTATGATAGATTATGACAAGTTGTAATGACATGTGGAAGAGTCAAGTATGAAAAACTATGATAGGTGGGCCCCCTATGATGGTAGATCCTATGCATTCAAGGTGATTGCATGCATGTAGGTGCATTGAAAGTTGAGGGGGTCCTATGCATGAGGAAGAAGGTGTTAGAAATTTGGAAAAGTCAAATTAGGTGGGTAATGATTATGAGATTACACTTCATGCAAGGTTGTTGCATGCATGCAAGTTCTATGCATGTCAAGGAGAGTCAAGATAGGAATTCAAGTGTTAGATTCATGCCATGTAGAAATCCTAGGTGTCCATCTTCTCTTATGTTGTATTATATATTTGATACTTGTTCACTTTGCAAGTAGTACAAGTTTGAATATTTCATTACTGTTATGTTGTTGGAATCACTCCAAAAAAAATGTTGTTCAAAATGCTTGAATGAGCTTAGCTTTGTGATTTTATTGCAACCTCTTCCAAATTATTGATAATATAAATATTTGTGCTTTGGAGTGTGGTGTTTTTCTCCTGAAAGGGTTTTACTCATGTAAATTTTGTTGTTATGGTTTATATTGTTTTACATACTTTATTTAAGTCAATGAATGTACATCTAATAGCTATACTTGATAAGGGATTGTAAGAAAATTTTGCATTATCTCCCCCACTTAGATTGGTATAGAAATTTTATTCCATGTAACCAACTTCCTTTCAGTTGGTATTAGATATTGGACAATTTTGATCCTATTGTTGGCTAGATGATTTTTGTACTAATCTTTGTTTGAGTGGAATATTTTGTAAAAGTATTTTTTTTGTGGCCTTGTTGTAGGAAAAATATGGCAAGCACATCCAAAAGAGTCGAGATGGAAAATTTCAATGGTGGAAATTTTGAGCTATGGAAGTTTAAAATGGAAGATATGCTTGTAGCCAACAATCTATGGGCTACAATAACTGGTGAAAAACCTACCAACATGACTCAAGAATATTGGGAGCTATTGGATAAAAAGATAAGGGTTTGATAAGACTATATTTGGAAGACTATTTTGTTGAATATCCACAAAGAGAAGATTAGAAGGACCCTTTGGAAGAATCTTGGATAAATTTATCAAGCTAAATCCTTGTTGAACAAATTATTCCTAAGAAATAAGTTGTATTATTTAAGGATGGAAGAAGGAGGACCTATGGTTGATCACCTAGATATATTTAACATGATCATTGCCTAGTTGGGTTATGTTGGTGTGAAGATGGAGGATGAGAATCATTGTATGACATTTTTATGTTATTTTCTAGACTCATGGGATGACCTTGTCATGACCATTGGGAGTACCATTGGACCACTATCAAGATTGATGAAGTGGTTGCATCACTACTTTTTGAAGAGATGCAGATAAAATATTTTGAGATGAATAAGGAGGCCCTTGTTTTTTATGTTAGATCGAAAGAGAAATGAAAGGACAAGAATTCAAAATACAAATCCCTAAAGAGATCTAAGTCTCTTGGAAAGTCCAAGGAAAATTATTGGAATTGTGGAAAAACCAATCATTTATGCAAAGAATCTAAGGAGGATAAAAAGAAGAAAATGAGAAGAAATTATTTAATTCTAATTTAGATAAATCCTCTCAAGATGATGAAAATTATTTTCATATCCTTGGAAACACATGCATTTGAATATGTGTGGTTTATTGAATTCAATGCATCTAAGTTTCACATGACCTTGCATAGAGGTTGGTTCTTAAAATATGAATATTCTGATGGTGCGAAGGTGTACTTGGGTGATGACTCTCATATGAGTATTGTATCCCATGGAAGAGTTAAGATTTTATTCCTCAATGGTAGAGTGAAGGTGATTGATGACGTTCTATATATCTTGAGTTTGACACAAAACCTACTTTCAATGAGAAAGTTGAATGATAGAAGTGTGTAGGTTGTTTTCTTGAGTGGAGGATGTAAGATGATGAGAAGAGATATGGTGTTGATCGAGGGTGTTCAAATTGTAACATTTTTTAAGCTGGATTCATACACTATTTAGTGCAATATTTCTTCTAAAAATTAAAATAAATTAGCCTTAGATTCTTTATCCTCACTATCAAAACAAGTAGTGAAGACATTTATTGCATCTACTTCTGATGGTTGAACTTTTTGGGTACCTAAGGGTGCTCATTCCTTGGAGATGAAGCTTCCAGTAGAGAATACAATGCTACATATGGCACTAGAGACTTGGCCATATTGGTTAGAAGGGTCTTATATTCTTGAAAAGTAAATCTGTCATTGAGGGGCTTGATGATTATAATCTTGAGCTCAAATTTTGTTAACATTGTATTTATGGAATACAACACCATGCTCAATTTTATTCTATCTCTCGCAAATATTTTGGGGTTTTGGACTATATTTATTTAGATTTGATTGGTCCTGTTAATGTTCCTTTATTATCAAAATAGGTATATTTTATTTCACATTCATGATGACTACGGTAGAAGGATATTTGTATATTTCCTCAAGAGTAAAATTGAATTTTTAAGTTAGTTTAAGAAGTTTAAAGACTTTGTTAAAAATTCGAATAGTAGAAAGATTAGGTGTTTGAGGACTAATAATGGTGGTGAGTTTTTTTTGGTAGAATTTGACAAGTTCTATAAAGAGTAAAGGATTAAGAGGTATAAGATGACTTCATACACCACTTAGAAAAATGGAGTTATTGAGAGGATGAACATGATGTAATTGATGGGGAGGTCTAGAAGTATGATGAGAGGATATGACCTTGAAAATATATTCTAGGTTGAAGTTGTTGCCACTACATGATATTTGGTAAATAGATCTCTTGCATTTTTGCTTGTTGATAAGACACCCATGGAGGTGTGGTAAGGTAAAAAAACCCTCATTGATACACTTCAAAGCATTTTTCATGAGGTATATGCACATGGGTCAAATGAGAAGTGGTCTAAGTTGGAGAAAAAGGTAGTTAAGTGTATCTTCATCAGCTATGGTTTTGGTGTGAAATGGTATAAGTTTTGGTATCTAGTGGTCGAGAAAATTATCTATAGTAGAAGTGTGATTTTTAGAGAGTTGAAACATTCTTCTAGTGTCTTGCAACCAAATAAAGAATAGAAGGAAAAGGATATAGTTCATGTTCCACCTACTATGATGAAAAATGAGCTACCCACACCTATTGGACTTAATGATGAGGAGAGCCCTATCATCTCTAAAAGTTATAAAGAAGAAGAACCTCAACCTCAACCATTTAGGAGGTCTACACGAGTTTAGTGGCAGCTATAAAGCTTTGGTTATTCATTGATGGACTCTAGTTATATTTTTTCTTTGATTGTTAACATTGATGAGCCTAGGACTATAAAAGAGGCTATGGGTATGAGTGATGAAAATTCCTAGATGAAAGCCATGGGCGAAGATATGGTTGCATTAAATAAAAATAACACATGGAATCTAGTATCTTTCCTTGAAGGACATAAACCTGTTGGTTGTAAATGGGTGTTGAGTAAAAAATTTGGTCCTAATGGCAGTGTTAAGAAACATAAAGCATGATTAATCATGAAGGGGTATTCACAAGTAGAGGGAATTGATTATGATGAAATATTATCTCCTCTAGCAAAGCTAACATCCACTTAGTTCCTATTATCACTTGTTGCAACTTATAACTTAGAAGTTGAGCAGATGGATGTGAAGACATAATTCCTTCATGGTGATTTGGAGGATGAAATTTATATCAGATCGAAATAATTTTATTTTCAAAGAGCTGAAGAATTTTTTGTATGGTCTATAATAGTCTCCTAAGATGTGGTAGTAAAATTTTGATACCTTTGTGTTGAGCTTGATATTTTTGATATCAAAATATGATCATTGTGTTTATTGTAAGACCGATAATGATCACATTCTCATAATTGCATTGTATGTGGATGATATGTTTTCTTTTGGGAATGTTAAAACTATGATTTTTGATTTGAAGTCTTAGTTGTCAACATAGTTTGAAATGAAATGTTTAGGTGCAACTAAGTATATCCTAGGTATGGAGATCAAAGGAGATAGAGTTAGATTTTTTTTGTTAAGCTAGATTAAGTATCTGAATTTAGTGTTGGAGACATTCAACATGGTAGCTTTTAGACCATAAATTGTTCTTATTATGTGAGGGACAAATTTATCCATGGAGGATTATCCAAAATCTCCTACTGGGATGGTGGACATGATTAGAGTACCTTATATGAGTGTTGTTGGTAGTCTAATGTATGCCATGGTCTATATGAGGATAAACATTACCCAAGGAGTGGGAATCCTTGAGTTGATTTATGGCTAATCCTTGATGGGTACATGGGATGCGGTTAAGCAAGTTTTTAGATATATGTGGGGTACTTTTGAGTATTCCATATGTTTTCATGGTTATCCTATTGGACCTCAACATTTAAATTTTATTCATGGATATGTGGATTTAGATTGGGTAGGTAACAATAACAACAAGTTCCACTAGTGGATATGTTCATTCATGATTTTTAGTGGTGTTATCAATTGGATGAGTAAGCGACAAGTTTTAGTTACTTTTTCCACAACAAAAATAGAGTATATGATAGCTAATCATGATTTTAATGAAGCCATTTGGCTAAATAGATCATGTTTTGATGTTGGGATTGATGCAAATTTGATTACTATTTGTTGTGAAAATTAGAGTGCCATATGTTTGGAAAACAATACTACCTTCCATGCTAGAATAAAAGCACATTGATGTTCAATTCCATTTTGTATGACATGGTGGAAGATAAGGTGAAGCTAGAAAAGGTAGACACTTTGGTGAATGTTGCAAATGCATTGGCAAAGACTGTGAGCATGGACAAATTCAGATGATATTTTGATTGCATGGGCCTCACAACCCCTAAAAATTTATTGTTGATTGACTCTTGAAAGGTCTTTGACAAGTGGGAGAAAGTTGGGATTATGATGTCTCAACCATTGCAAGTCCTAGCATTTAATTTATTTTTTAATTATTCATCGTATCCTAAGTTTATTGTTCTATTAATGTCATGTCATTTTGTGGGACCTATTGGTTGAGGTTGCATCCTACATGGAGATACTAGATGATATATAAGCTAAAACTATGGAATTAGGTGTCTCACTTGGTGGTCCCTACGAAAGGCTAATTTTGTCACATGTGTCACATGCTATAAGAATTCACTCTATGACAATTTATGACAAGTTTCTATGACATGCACAAGAATCAAGTATGACAAACTATGATAGGTGGGACCCATGTGATGGTGACATCTATACATGAAAGGTTTTAGCATGCATGTAGGCACATTGAATGTTGAGGTAGTCTTATGCATGAGGAAGAGGGAATTAGAAATGGAAAAATAAAACCATGCAAGTTTTAGTTATGAAATTACACTTCATGTAAGGTTGTTGCATGCATGCAAGTTTTGTGCATGCCAAGGAGACTCAAAACAGGAAAGAAAGTGTTGGATTCTTATCATGTGGCAATTCTAGATGTCCATATTCTCTTGTATTGTATTATATATTTGGTACTTGTTCATTTTGAAAGTAGTACATGTTTGAATATTTCACAAGTACTCTTGTGCTATCAAAATCACTTTAGAAATATTGTTGTCAAAAAATTCTAAATGAGCTTAACTTTTTGATTGTATTGTAACCTCTTTCAGATTATTGATAGTACAAAGAGTTGTTCTTTTGGATTGTGGGTTTTTTCTCCCAAAATGGTTTTTCCCATGTAAATGTCACATCCTTGTCTATAGAGGTCTATTTTCACACATGACCTATGTGGAAAAATATAAAATTTAATAAAATTAAATATTTCAAGTTAGGCACATTTGAAGGATAGAGATGTGGAGTAGAAATATGGACATCCACCAATGCACTAATGAAAGGGGTATGACACCAAGAAAGGGAACACATACAAAGTAAATGAAAGGGCATGAAATAGGCATGTTAGGAATGGTGTTATTAAAAGAAGGATGAATAGAACACATTTAGTGAGACATGGCACCCTTGGCATCCCCCCATATCTTCATCTAATTTTCCACATGAATGGGGGAAACATGAGAAGGTCATGGAAGAATGGCGTGTAAAGGAATATTGACCCACAACCCACCATTAAGGTAAGATTTTGGGTAGTATGAGTGGAAGGTATTTCCAGAATATGAGAAACAAAGGTTGATAGGATTTAATCAAAAAAGGGTTTGATAGGAGAAGGATGAAGAGCTTGGTGTGAGGAAAAGAGGTGCATGAGAGTCTTCAAACCCCACAACCTCTTCATTTGGAGATAAGCATAGTTGTGGACTAAAAAACCATATAACAAATAGCAAGAAGGGAATGAAAAGGGTGTTGGGGAACATGGGATGAATTTCTAAGGAAGGAAGGTATAGTAGAATTTAAATTCATGCTTTTTTTGGTCAATTAAAAGGTCTTCAAGGCCCCATGTCGAGTTTGTACACTATTGTAGGTTCCTTCTCTTTTCTTCTATTTGCATAGGGTATCTAGGTTTGGAATATTTATGTGAATCAATTTATGAGAACCACTCCTAGAAAAACATTCATATTTACCTATTATTGTTCATTCCTAACCTAGAAACTTGATGATATCTACTAAAACTATATGTCAATGCATCTTTATCTATTCACTGTGTTCTATAAGGAATACGAAACATATATAGGGTTATTAGGGTTCCATAAACATATTCAAAATAGATAAGTTCTGATCTATATAACCTATTGACATCATGAAAAGGATTACACTATTGCTCTTAGAAGGAAATCACAAATATGAGACAAAATTGTATGCAAATTGTGGAATCTTAGACAAGGCACATGATTTTTTGACAAAATTCTTGGAATAAATGTGCTTTCTTAAAGATCCCTCGTAGCAAGGTAAGTTACAATATTGTTCGTTAAAATAGATTTGGAAACCTTTAAGCATATGCAACTAGCATTCTCATTCATGCACTCAAATTGGAGTTCTTGAAGAGGGTTAGAACATCCATAATAGCATAACAAAAATGAATATATTTCACATACTAAAGTAGAAAATGGCATTCCTAGTGTCATAAATTTCACTAAATCCATGTAAAATAATAGTAAAGAAGTTATGCACCAACTCTCCCTTGAATGGATTTATTCTAAGATAAATTTCCTCATAGCTTAATTGTGTGAATAAGATTTGAAATCCCTTGTATTTTCCTAGTGCCTCATGGAAAGGCGAAAGTGTGAACTAAATTAATGAGATTTAATTACACTCACGTTTTTTAATCATCAATAAAATTCCATACGCCAATTATATATTGTTATTAATGTTGAAAAGAGAAATTATATTTTCATGGTTACCATGGTTTAAACTTCTTGAAAGCATTGACAAATAGAATACAATGTGTCATAATATTTATGATAATTGAAACTAAGGACCTATTAATGGGCTTGGTATGAGGGCACAATCAATCTATTACATTTTGGATCCATTAGTGATTGAGATTAATATTTAACTATGTCTTAAAATTAAAAATGGTTTGAATGGAACAATATTGTCATTGATTTTGTTACATCATTCCTATTGGAAATTTTCCTTTAGATTGTATTTGATGGGGATGTCAAAATTATATTTAAGATCTAGTTTATAATTATGCATAGACTTACAAGTTTGTAAGGAAAACCTGATGAACTATGGCAAGAATTTGTTAACCACATTGAAAGGAGTTGACTGTAAACTTTTTATTATTATATTCAAGTCACTGATTGTTGAGCAATAAAGATTAGTAAAATTGTAAGGGAAAATGTTATCTAACCTATAAACTAAGCTATTATAGGAATATGAAGTCACACCACAAGGTAAATTAAATCAAAGGGTTAAGAATACTATTAATAATAATATCGATTATACATATTCATATGATGATATAAAGGATATCATGTTGCACATTTATAACTCCAACATTGATCATTTTTAGAGAAAGGTTTAATTATGTATTTCAAGGTCTAGGAGGAGGTCCTATAAGATTATGATTTTTGATTTAATAGAAATATAATGCAAAGGGGGGGTTGGGGGACCTCACTTGGACCTCTATGAAGGCTACTTGCATGATTGAATCATGATAATCATATTTGACTACTAATTTATAGGGATTCATATATTTTATTAATGTCATATTCTTAGATGAATCAAGATTACCTAACAACCTCATACCTATGTATTCTTAATCAAGAAAATAAGGGACTCTAACCCTATAATGTTGCACCTAAGGGTACTATTTATTATTGCGAGCTAGCCCAATAAAACCTATATAGCCTTGCATTAGATTATAAATTTTGGACATGGTTAAATTCATGTATATGTATCCACCATGGATTACTGTCATGACCTAGAGTGATAAGTATGGTTTGTGCAAAAAATGATTTATTATTGAAATCAACCTAACCTCTATGTCATGGAGATGACCTATAAGATATTTAGGGTGTTCACACTGAACTAGGCACAATAAGATTGGTGAGGATTGATTGGAATATCAACATATTTAGATGAAAGTTTTACGATATAGATTTTTTAAATTGGAAATAGGGTTAGCTTTCCCTACATATCGTTTTAGTGTTATTAATTGAGAATCATTAAAAGGGACCCCATGGGGTACAAAATAGTAACCTAAGAAATCAGTATTTGTGATTATTCTATTAAGTTGGCAAGGTTTTATTTCTATAGTATTTACTAGACTTCACCCCCTTGAGTGATGGTAATTGATTGATTATAAAATCTTGGATACGATAATGGTGTATGATCATTGTGAGAGACCATGTAAGGAGAAATTTGTGTGACTTCAATCCTGTTTGGAAGAAAGTATGTAGGCAATCCTTGGGTGAAGGATGCCCTTGTTATCTCAATTCCTTGGGGGGAATAAATCCTAGATTTTGGGGCTGTTCATAATTGGTTTGACTTTCTCTCTTAGTAGGATTCAATTTGAGGTTGAAATGGGTATTAGATGATTATGGAGGAGTTAAGGAAGCATACTAACTTATTTTTAATACATAATATGCTTCTATATAGTAACAAGAATAAATTAAGGGACTTGACTACTTTATAGTCATTATTTGATTATATGTGTATGTGGGGTAAAGGCCATCTCATTTTGGTTCCATGTAACTTTTATGTGTTTTTGAAGTTAAAATACATACCTAGAGGTCTCTATATATAGGCCCATGGATTTTTTGGTTGCTATATATTTATCTAGGTCACCTGACTAGTATTTTGAATCATGTTATAGGTAGAGCATATTTAAACACATAAATTCATGTTCATATATTATTTTTATACATTAAAGCCTCTTAATTTTACCCAATTCATAAATATGGTCTTTCATTCCAAATTATAGCTCTAAACCTAGAACCATTTCTAGCAATATTATTAAATATATCAATGATTCTCCACAAAGAAAAATTAGAAAATAACACAAAATGAAGAAAAATAACACATTGAAATACATACAAAAATATACTCATAGTCAAGATATGTATAGTCCATGAAATACTAAAATGTACTCATAATCAACATATAAAATAAATGCATTATAGTCAATGAAATAAAAACTGAAATGTACTTGTAGTCAATGTAAAATAAATACATGTCATAGCTCATCTAACTCATAGTCTGTGAAACAAATTTCAAGTTACATTCTATTTTTTCATCACAAAAATGGAGAGGCCTCTTTGTTCCATGCAAAGTAGATGCACTTGAATCATGCTATAGAAAAAAAAAAACCTTGAAATCAGATAATTTTAAAAAAAATTACATGCATATTATTTAATTTACAAAATCATGAAATCAAATATTTAAATCTAGAATCAAGTGTGCATGCATATACCATATGACGATTATTATTTGTCACATCTTGGTGCCTTGGTACAATTATTACCAAAAATCCTAGTTGCTAATTGCTACATATTCAAATAAAGCACAAATTAGGCTTGAATATTTTTTGAAACATGTTACCATATAAAATACCTAGAAATTACATAAAAAATTACTAGGATTTGTAATGTTCTGGATGACTCATGAAATTGTCCCTAATTAGTTGTAGGACTATTAGCTACCCTAAT
Organism: Sequoiadendron giganteum; assembly: GCA_007115665.2. Taxonomy (NCBI): domain Eukaryota; kingdom Viridiplantae; phylum Streptophyta; class Pinopsida; order Cupressales; family Cupressaceae; genus Sequoiadendron; species Sequoiadendron giganteum. The sequence goes on from CM021105.1 coordinate 191,626,768, forward strand.
AGTGCTATCATCCTACATATATATTGATATAAATTTATAAATTCAAGAATGATACTAAAATTACAAATTTATACTTCAAGTGAATTCAAGGTATGACTTAGGCATAACAATTGTTGATGGAGGAACACTTGCCACACCTTTTGGTTTTTCTAACATGGAAGTGTCATGACCTCCCAACTACATAACATATTTCATGTATTTAAATTAAATTATATAATTATTAAAATGTATCTACTTTGAAGAAAATAATTATATATTTAATAATGAATCTACATATGGATTTTAGGTCAATATATCAGTATACCCTATAAGGTATGATGATCTATACAAATGTCAAAGAAAAACATAATTTATCTAATTGAGATGATGTCCTTGAGACACTCAACTATAGCATACAGCTCACAATATATAATTTATTATTTACAAATTGATAAATGATATTTAAATAGATCAAGCTATTTATTCGTTTTCATATGTTCATTTTGTACAAACATTTAAAATGTGGCATGTACTTGTATAGGATGATCACATAGTGTATCTAATAATATTTTGTTCTCTATTGTAGCTCTTGAAGTGGATGTGCGAGTGGGACCATAGTATTGTTGATTACAATTTTGACAAAAAAATTGTGTCGACATGTGTGAGGTATTACGATTGACACCATCTCCTCCATGCTCTCTATCATTGACTTTAGCTACCATGTGGGTAGCTTGGTCAGTTAGATTTCCTAAGAGAATACTCAATTATCCTAATATTGAAACCACTACCCGCTAGTGAATGGGTGCAAGAGTACTAGGTTAAGAAGGAGCACCAATGGGTGGAACATGTATGGATCAATTTGGATTGGAATATGCTCTTGCCCTGTGTTTTGGAATGCCACCACCAACACCCTAGAATGATCTGGTGTAAAAATAATTGGGATTTAAAACCAATTCAAACTCAACCCATAACTTTCTCAAAAAATATAATGAAAACTCAAAATTGGCATGTGGTGGATGATAAAACGCCATCCACCATCACTCTTGAAAATTTTCCACAATTTATGGATGCCTACACCACCTAATTGGTTTTTTTTGGGAAGGATAGGTTGATTTGTGGAAGAGACAATAAAGTATGGGGCTATGGTTTGTTTAGTAGTATGTAATTTGAAGATCTATCTATATGACAATCCATCTGAATATAAATTTCTTCTCTCCCTCAAAATCCAAAATCTATGTAGATCCACATCAATTGATCTAACTAAAGTAACAATGTTTTTCATTGAAGATACAAACCATGCTACATGTGGTGGAATATTAGGTACATGGACTAAATCAAAATTTCCATGTCTAGCATGGTTCTATTTTTATTTATAGTTTCTTGCAAATGAGCCTCATCAAGTGGAGGGGGTGATGGGTTTTACTAGGGGTGTTTGGGTGGGGTGGGGGGTTCAAGTGGGGATTTTTAGGTTGGGGTTGAATATTTTATAAAAAATATTTTAATAAAAATTCATACTCTAGTATTTTTCCATTGAAATGTAATGTGAACTACTTGCATTTCCAATAAATAAATGATTACTTGTACAAATTTTAAAATGGTAAGCTTGCACACATTAATTTATCCATGTTGAAAACTTAAAAAAATATATAAATAAATAAACAAATATTTATCATTTTTCAATTTAAATTATTAACTTTAGGAACAAATCATTACATACTTTAGTTAATCATTGCATCATATTGGGGATGTATAACATCAAGTCATAACATGGACATGGTATTGTTCATCTTCCTATTAGGCATAGACCTAGCATTTTTTACCCTCTATTTCTACGGATCCTAAGTGAAGATAAAAAACCTCCTTAAAGAGTGGATATGGTATAGATTTCATCCTTTGAACCCAAGGTCATCCTACATGATAATTTTATACCTAGTATCCTTGGCTATAATGAAAATATTTTAGGAATGGTCTAGGATTAGGAATGACATGAAGTTCCACCTTCCTAACAGTAGTAGATGTGCACCAAATTAGTACCATAATGATCATTAATATAAGTAAGACTACTTTTATCATGTTTATCACAACATTTTATACATAAAGATCAAATTAGTGACATTATAAGGATATGAAACTTTGAAAAGTTCCTTAAAGATCGAACATGAGATGATTTAATGGAATATTGATATCCATTAGTATCATGGACCTATTGGGAAAGTACGAAAAAAAATCTCCTTAAAGAGTGTATATGGGATAGATTTCATCCTTTGAGCCCAAGGTCATGGACTACATGATAATGTTATATCCAATATCCTTGTCTATGATCAAAAGCTTTGTAGGAATGGTTTAGGATTGGGAATAATATGAAGTTCCACCTTCCTAATGGTAATAGGTGCACACAAAATTAATACAATTATGATCATTAATATAAGGAAGAGGGCTTTGATCATGTTTATCGCAATAGTTTGCACATGAAGATCAAATCAAATTCATGACTTGATAAGGCTAGAAAACTTTGAAACATTCCTTTAAGAAAGTACATGAGATGATTCAATGAAATGTTGATATTTTTTAGTGTCATGTATGTTGATGGTGAAAATGACACAAACAATGTAGAACAAAATATTTCTACTCTATTTCTCCTAGAAAAGAAAGACAACATATAGTAGATTAACTCCCAAGGTCCTGGTAGTTGGTTCTCAACTGTCTGATGTCATCCAATCGGCCAATGCAACTGTAATATTCAGGGGGCCTTTGCTAGTGATAAGGAATACAAGCAACAATGGATTCATCAATATATGTTTAATGGGGGGAGTTTTAATAAATAGAAAAAAAGATAGATCAAGGCATAGATCAATAAAATATGAACAAAATTCTCTAACATCCAGACATATATTCTTAACAATGAATGCTCCTTAACAGATCGAGAAAACCATAACATGATGCAATTCACAGAACAATCCATACCATTGCATACATTTACAGTGCTTAGTTTAACCATCACAATCATTCATCACAATAACCTTAAGATTTAAAAGAACAAACTGTTCATTCGTTGCCAATAACATAGATCAACAGACATGTAACAATTCCATCCATAGAAAATTTAATGAAATAATCTTTGAAATCTGGTTTCTCCTATTGATTCTCATCGAATAAGAAACATTTATGCACAGCAAACTCACTGGCATACAGACCGATTATGGTTCATTAACCTCATCCAGAAAACTCAATTCCAACATAACATTGTATAAAAGTGTATCTCAATTCAACTAAACTTAAAACAAAGTATCTTTACTTAAAGCTAAAAATTCCTATCTGCTACATCAAGTGGCTAATTCTACTTTCATCAGCCGACCTTTACAATATGGAGTTTAAAAATACATATAGGCATGCTTAGCACAAATCCCTCTCAATCAAAATTGAGATCCACTAATCAAGGAATTGGAACCTCTTCAAAAACTCAAACTGGCTGATTTCTAGTTTCCAACGCTGATTGTCCTATGAAATAGGAGAGAAAAAAGGGGGGGGGGAAGTCATGTGCCCCAAAAAAATATTGCCAACTCATTCCTGTGTAGTTTTCTCCAAAAGGTATTCATCATAACTGGAGAAGACTTGTTGAAGAATATCTACATCTAGTCCATCAATCTAGTTGTCCTCAAATTTAATTCTCTTCAATTTTGCAGAGGCAAACCCCTTCATGTCTTTTAGTTTAGTCAACTCTTTTCTCTTAGCTTTCACTCCTTCCTTAACATCCATTAATCTATCTAATAATAGATTATCTCTATCATCCTCTTTCTGCATAACCTCTTGAAACCTATTGTCCCATTTCTCTTTTAATTGATTCAGAGGCATACCCTCTTTAACCGGTATATCCACAGTAACTAGAATGGCTATAATAGCTTCTAGTTCTTCAAGTTTCTCATTAAAATCCTTACTAGTATCTTGGATTTCATTCCTATGCTTGTATATAAAATCATATCTAAACCAAATTATGTTAGAGGCTTTTTCCAAGAAATCTGCTTTGTCTTCCTCAAGGATTGACTACTCAAGAAGAGTTGATTTTGGCAATTTATTTATATCCTTTATTTTCTATACATACCCCCTATATTCCTCCTCCTTCTTTTCCAAAGCCTCAGTGTGGTGACTCATTTCCTCTATCAATTTCAACGTTGTCTTATGAATCTCAAAACTGCTTACTAACACCTCACCCACTTCCTGGTTAAGTTCATCTATCCACCTATCCATCATCCCATACTTATTCTTTATTTGTACCAGATCATCAACCTCTCTTTTTCTGAGAAAAATTGGTGTTTCCAAGGAAGCAATTTTTTGTGACTTAGGAGTGGAAACATCCCTTAAGAAAGTATGCAACTGATCCAACTGAGCTTTGAGCTCATCCTTTCTTTGCTTGTATTTCATCATTCTGGACTTGGTGGATGAAGCTACAATATCAATCAGATTCATCTATTTATTCCTTGTAGGCTTCCCTAAATTGGCAGTGCCCAATTGGTAATCGGTGACCTACATGTCTCCCATATCCTTATCCACTACTAGAATTGCACATTCTGCAATAATCTCCCCTACCTCGGTGAGTCTTGTGGAGTGAAGAATTTTGGCCTTCTTCTTCAGTCTCTCCTTTTCAATCTCCTTCATCATCTCTTCCCAATTAAGAGGTTGTGGTGGAGTTATTTGTTTGTTTTCCAAATCAAGCTTCAACCAAATAGGAGTGGTAGTCATTACTGTAGAAGAAGAGGCAGTAGTTGTGGAAGATAGTGGTTGTAATAAATTAACTTTAGGTTGAGAATCAACCTCTTGCACATTTTGTTGTTCTTTTTCTGCATTCTCCTATGCAAGTTTCTCAGCCTCTTCCCTATCCTTCTGCTCCTATAACTTTTTATCTTCTTGCTCCTTTTTCAATCATTCTTCCTCCAGTTTCTTCTCTTTAAGTAGTTTGTCTCTCTCTCTCTTTCCAAATCCTTGAGCTTGTCCCACGCTTCCTTCTCCTTTTGTTTCTACTTAACAAGCTCTTTAGCATCCTTTTATTTTTGCAAGTGCTCTTCTTCTTATCTCTTCTTATAGGCCTCTTCAATCATTTTAAACTTAGCCTCAAGGGCCTCCCTTTCTCTTCTTTGTTTGGCCTTTTCTTCTTCCAGCTCATGTATCTTTTGCACCATCTCCAATCTATCATTTTCCTCCTTTTTCTTGAGCTCATGCTCCTTTTGTTGTTGTTACTTGATCAATTCATCAGCTTTTTGCTTGGCCTCCAATTGTTGTTTCTGGAGTACTACATCATCTTATGCCTTCGCATCTATTTCTTTTTGTTTTTCCACAGCTTCAACATGTGCCTTTGCTTCTGAGGCCTTCTTAGCTTCTTCAAATAATGCCCACTAATCTTCTTCTATCAAAACATGTTCAGTTTCATCAAGGGGCATCTCCTCTAACGTCTCCTTATCTGACAAAGTATCATCAGAGTCTATTTCTATATCATGAACTTTCAACTCCATTTCCTTTCCCTTTAAGGTCTCAACCTCTTCATGGAGAGTCCCCGTAGGTATTTCTCCACTTTGTTGCTCCGTAGGAGGGAGTTGAGATGGTGACTCACCCATAGTTGATGTTGAAGCCATAGGTCCTGTTGGGACTTCCTCCTCATGTGTTTCAGGCAAATCTTGAGCCGAAGCTTCAAGTTCAAACTCCTCTATATCTGGAGGGAAGAATTCCAAAGGCTCCTTTGGAGGCATTTTCCTCTTCGTTCTCCTGTACCCTTGTGTGGTACTTGCACCTTTTCTTTTCTTGGAGGTTTGACCCCTAGGCTCCTTGGTTCTCAACACAACCCATTGGATACTTCTATCCAACACTGGTCTAGCTATTTGCTTAATATCAATTGTCTCCTCTGCATCCCAATCCATAGGATCTAAATCCTTAGTACCTACATCATGTGCTTCATATAAAGGATCCAAAACTACACCATCATCTGATAGTGTTTCAGGAATATCCACCTTAACCCCACATTCCACCATAAGTGGGATAGGAAATCTTTCATAGTTCCTCTTCCTCAAATCATATTCATCCTGAAGATCACTCTAGAAGTCCTCCAACATATTGAAATGTCTATCAAAAATGAAAGCAAGCAAGGCATTCATCTTCTTCTTTGGATCAAAATGCTTCCTGGCAGTATATAGGCCCAACTTCAGATGCATTAATTCATTGCAAACAACCTTAGCTCCCACTGTGGGAAGCTATATTCACCCAACTGCATGGGGAACTTATGGCAACTGGTCTTATGATTTATTCCAAATTTTGCATTTACCCCTAAGGCTTGATAAACAAATTCCATTAAAACCATCCTATTACTACAACATCTAGGGAGTAAGTGAGGATGGCCATCAAACCCAGCCAGCCTAAAATAGGTAAACTTGGGGTATTGGATAAACCAATATCCCCACTCTATAATAAACACCATGGCTTCCTGGCTCAGCCTATACCTTACATCTCCATTAAGTTTATTAATAATAACATACAAAAATGCATCATTAACTCTTCTTAAATGTAGCTTAGAAATCTGCAAAGATAGCTGGTCATAATGATTCAATACTTTATTCTGTTCAGCAACTTCTCCCAACACTCCCACTCTATTTAACCTTGGAAAAATGCCTCTCCTTGCTGCTACATAAATGACATAAGAAGTCATAAAGAAACTCTTGGTTTCTCTTACCCTAACCATTTGATTGTGTATGCTTTCAGACACAATCATGGGCCAATCAAACTATTGCCTTCCATCCAAGATTGTTTGAATGAATGGAAACATCCATTCCTTAAACTGAAAAGCACCTCTCTTTCCAAAGACTCTGGATAACATCATTATTATATCTCCTACATCCTTATAGAATTCCGCCCTTTTAGGCTAATCTGGAAGCTTGATTAGAGACTTCTTCTCAGTCCTCATCCATTTCTTATTCAAATGGGCTTTGTTGGCTTCCTTATGGTTACTATTCATTTTCAAAGCCTCAACCTCATTGATCTGGCTAGGACTCCTTGGATTAGGGACATTGAACATAAATTAGAACATTTGGGGAGTCAAATCTATGATGACATTGCCTTGTTAATCCACACATTGTCTAGTAGCCAAATTATAAGCTCCAATTGTTGTCATTATGAGTTTAGGACATTGGATTGATAAAGGAAAAATAGTAATGTGAGCCAAGCCAAACTCAACTATCCTTTGGGTTCTCCCTGTCACCTCCTTAGCAAATGTTTCAGAGTACAACTCCTCATACTGGAACGAACCCAGATTTGTATTAGTTATGTCTGCCCAATCTGACTTCACCTTGCTAGCAGTGATAATAGGACCCCGATGATTAAGGTATAAGGGAGTTGTTCAAGTTTAACCTTTTTAGGCTTACCTGCTACTTTTGAAGTTTCTGCAAGCTGACTCCTCTGAGAAGCCTCACCCGATGCTCCTGACATCCTTAGTTTCCTATAATAAAACCTCAGATTAGATCCACAAGAAGTATAACAAAGAAAACCCAATTTAGAGATCTTACCCTTCATATACACCGAAGGTGGGACCAGACAAAAGATATCCCAAAAGTTCCTTTAAAACACTGTCGAGGGCAGGTTCGGAATGGACATTGAGTTCTCTAGAAACTATATGGCGGAATCAGAGATGAAGACGATCATTTGTCAATCGGGATTAGAATCATAATGGAAACTGATTTGGTACAACAAATAAATTTCAAACTTATGTCCCATTCCAGTTCCGGTTCGACTGTGTCGAACAATCCTTTGATAAAAAATCACTCATCGAAAGCAGGACCAGAGATGGAGTCAATCATTTATTACAAACCATGTTTCGAGAAGGAAATCAATCCAAGCTTCGACCTCGGTTTAAACAACCATAATGTCATTTTAGGAATTTCAATAGAATAACGCATGATGACATAACCTGAAAATGAGGTAACCTGACAAAAATACAAAGGCTCAAAAATGACAGCCCGAAACCATCCCCATATGACTGAGAGAGGAAATGTATAGTAACTAGGGCATCATTTTTTTATTTAAACAGAGACATGCAAAAACCCTAGCTTATAAACCCTTCGACTCAAATTAATTAGGGCACAAACTTAACCCTATTTGAAACTAATCAAACTGATACGCAGAAGAGCCAGCAAGGAAAACTATAAATCAAAGAACCATAAAAACATAATGTAGCAGATGATCTATACCTTTAAAAACCTAGGTCATCACGGTACGTTCATGACTAAAATGTGAAAACAACCATGGAAAAACAAACAAACAAACAAAACACCTAGGATAAAAAGAATAAAAGACAAAAAAAAAACAAGAAAAACAAAACATAACAAAAGAGAAGATGGAAAAAACAAACAACAGGGATTAGAAAGAAAACCAAGAGCCACGAACCCATGCGAAAAACAAGCGGTCGAACAGAACATGACGAATAAACAAAACAAAGAAAATAAAACCTAACTCAAAACGCAACAACAGGTCATCCCTTGATGAGAATCCGCGTGCAAAATCCTCACCTTCGATTGAATCCCATTTCCAAATGCTCCTCCACAGCCCTTGTTTGATTTTTACTTTTTAAACAATAATAATAACCAATGAATTAACCTTAATTAAGGTTAAAAAAATGAATTTCATACGTGTGAAGTATCCACAATTAATGTCATTAATGTGAAAAATCAAATGCGGAGTTGTGGTGCAAACAAAGATAAGACCAAAGGGCGATCGAAGTCAAGTAGAAAGAAAGGTGGGATCGGGATCGAAATGGAAAATGATTTGGAAACTTTGTCCAAGTTTTGAGTTTGGTTATCACTCTGGTTCTAGTTCTGCCAATGAAGAGGAAAAGGAATGAAAGAACCAAAAGAAAAACACCAAGATCGAAAGAAGAAAACCCATCACCAATCTCAAGTCCAAATGAAGAAACCAAAAGGCAGAGGCGAAGGCAGAATGGAAATAAGTTCGAGACTATATATAAATCTTGGACTTAAAATCCATTATGGCTCTAGCTCCGACTCCGGAAAAGACAAACCTAAAATACTTAACAAAAAGAAAAACGGGATCGGGATCATAATGGAATCCTCAAAACAAGTTTCAAGCCTAATTTTGTTTCGGTTCCAATTCCGACAGAACAACAAAAAGAAAAAAAACAAAGTGCTGGAAGAAAGAATAACTCCAAACTTTGTTGAAAAACAACCAAGGACATAAAACACAAAAGGGGGAGCCATTTTGACCAAGGAAAAAGATGGGGTGGTTATGCAAGGCATAACAATGGAGCTATCCTAAGTGAAGAAAATAAACTTCCTCAAAGAGTTTATATGGGATAGATTTCATTCTTTTTTAACTCAAGGTCATCCTACATGACAATGTTATATATAGTATCCTTGTTTATGCTAAAAGATTTGTAGGAATGGTTTAGGATTGAGAATTATATAAAGGCTCACCTTCCTAATGGTAGTAGGTATGCACCAAATTAGTACCATCATGATAATTAATATAAGGAAGATAGTTTTGGTCATGTTTATCACAACTATTTGCACAAGAAGGCCAAATTATTGACTTGATAAGGCTAAGAAACTTTTTTTTTTTCTTAAATAAGGTACATGAGAGGATTTAATGGAATATTGATATATGTTAGTATCATGGACCCCTAAGTAAAGAAAAAAACTCCTCAAATAGTATATATGGGATAGATTTCATCCTTTGAACCCAAGGTCATCTTATGATAACGTTATACCTAGTATTCTTGTCTATGATACAAATATTTGTAGGAATGGTTCAGGATTGGGAATGACATGAATGTAAATCTTCCTAATGGTATGAGGTTTTAGGTTTTCATAGAATATAATTTTTTTTCAAAGTTGTTAATATGTAACTTATCCTACCCCATCTTATAAAATGGAGAAGAGGGACTAAGTTTTCTTAGTGATAGAAATATAGGATTTGAAGAAGGGTTCACTAGGTAAACTTATATGGTAACACCACAGTACATAAATATCTATATCCATACATAGATTCTTGCAAAATGGGATCAACATTGTTATACATTTGTGTTTAAGCTTTGAATCTCTTAGGGAGTAAAATACTAAGTTCATGGAAAAATAAGATGTGATATGAATTTGAATGGATGGATAAGAGGATTATCATATTGATCTTATAATTCTTGAGAATGAGGTAATAAAATATGCATATGAGGCATTACTTCTAGCATAGATAGCTCACCTGCATTGAGAAATGAAGTTTTCTATAGATTTTGTTACATCCCATTGTCCATTTACCTATGTACTATTATTATGATAGGTTAAAATATTGAATAAATGAATGTGTCTGTGTTTCTTATTATAAAACATGTGTGTTTGCACTTTGGTTACATGCATTATTTGAAAAATAAAGAAAATAAGTTCAATTGATTTAATGATTATGATTAAATGTTATGTACAATGATTTGATTTGATAGTTTGCTTATGAAAAGAATATACATATGTAAATGATCATTTTTATGAACTAACTAACATTGCAATGTTCTAAGTTGGATGTAGATACAGGTATCAAGCCTCAAGAAGGAGAAGTATCACTTAGGAGAAGTGATTCGTCAGTTAACCCTTAAACAAAGCCTAATTGAGCTTTTCACACACACACATATAGATTGGTCTAGTTGAGTCGTAGTTTGGGAAACCGATAAGTCATTCCTTAGTGGTTATTATGCTCGAAATGTGATTCTATGAGAATGTTCTTGTTTGTGATGATGTTGAGTTCTTTTGTACATGTGAGTTTTTTCTTATATGTTCTATTTAAATTGATAGGATATATACATAGTATGTATATATGTGTACATGTACATGTTGATGGTAAACCCATACACATGAGTTAATATGTACATGAGCACACATAGGTAGACATGCCTACGTATGTTCATGGATGGATTGCTCATGGGTATGAGAATATCAAATGGATAAGATTACATGTGTTTATATAAGTATATATATATTATATGTATATATGTGTTTATCAATAAATATTAAATATATACTATTGTTTGTATAAGCGAATGAATATATGGATATATGCTTATATACATATATACATACAAATTGATCATATCGATATAAGTATGTATATGTATATATATGTATATGCATATATATGTATATAAATATATATGTATATAAATATATATACATGTGGCTTTATTTGTGAAATATTAAACTAGATATATGCATTTGAAATACTGAATGATACATATTTATATATTATGAAAATTGATATATATATATATATATATATATATATATATATATATATATATTATACATATATATATGAATGGATATATATATATATATGTAAATATATATATATATATTGATAAAGCACAATGTTTAAACACAAAGTGTGGGTTTTAAACCAGGTGATGTTTATAATGTGAATAAGGTGCATACAATATAAAGCGCACTATGAATAAATGTTATTACAACATATAGTATGCACTATATGTAGTGCTAGAAGATACTAACAAAGAGTCGACCAACCTGCTATTGTAGCACATTATGTATAAAGACTCAATCAACAGTTTAAAATATTTTGAATGGATTTAAGTCACTGACTTAGTTTGTGAAATTGTAACACTAAAATGTGCAATGAAGGAAAGAGGTGGCACCAAATATGAGTTGTCTTTATGAATTAGAAGTCTTAAACTACTGTACATTCTCCAACAAAGATAGACCAAGTAAATGGAATAAATAGTCATGCTTTTGCTAGCAAAAAGGAGGTCAATCTATTTGCTTTTTACATTGCATTTCTCAGATGAACTATTGTTGTCTCTAATTTAGTTGATTTGTTGTTATAAACTTATGAGTATTGGATTAGAAAAATGCCACCAGTTGAAGTGTAATGTTGGTCAAACCTTGCATTTGAGAAGTGTCAATAAACTTAGCTTAATAATAGGCTGAGAAGTCTCATAATTCTGTATAAATAGGGGTGTAGATCACTTCTCATGGGATGCACTATCCAGTTTTATTCTGCTGATTTTATTTTGTGTTATTCTTGAGTGAGTTGAGAGTTATTTGAGTTGAGAGTTAGTGAGAATTTGTTAGTATTTTTCTGTGTGGTTTGGGTGAAATACCTAGGATTCTTGGAGTCGATTAAGCTTGCAATTCAGTTTATAAATTTGGTATTAAGCGTTAACAAGAATTTTATCCTACCCTCTTACATTTTATATTTTTTTGAAAGGTTTAACGATGTAGGTGTATTGTACGAAAAGAGTATGTTTTGAAAGATTCTTATATATTTTAGTTCTTATGTACTTTCTTGAGTGTTTGTACATACTCCATAATGAGGAGTGAATGTATTCTTAGTGTTATCATAGGGATTTGCACCCACATGCAAAGCTGTAAAACTCTGCAATCTCGTGTAACATTGGATTACTTTCAGGTTGTGGGTATCCTATTCGAAAGTAAACCTCTAGATTCTAGGTCGACTTTCTATATGGTTTTCTGGTTAATTATTTGTAACTGGTTTGGAAAAGGGAAAAAGGTTTGAAATAAACGCATAAATTGGACCTAAAGATGAATGGTGAAACACCTAAATGTAAATGATGAGCAGACGAATTCATAGCTATAAATCATAAAATCTATTTTCACAACTCAAATTGGGAAAACTAATCACATCTTAATTTCATAAAAAGGCCTGATCATCTACCTTCTATGAAGGAAATGGTGTTTTCACAACTTGAAAGAAAGATAAACCAGTTGCACAACCTATGACCTGTGACTAAAACTACTTTCATGTACATGCATCTATGAATGACAAAAAAATTTAAAGGTTTTGAGATTAAAACTCATTAAATTTGAACTTACATCACTCAAAACATACAAGACATATGAGAATGAGAAGGATAACACTCAATTTTAATGAAATAGAAGGAAAAACTTCTGCAAGTAACAATGTTGCGTAACCTATAAAGCTACTAACTATATTAATCTCTATGAAAATGAGTTACAAGTCTTTCTCTTAGTTAAAATGCATGAGGATAAAAGACAAGAACTGAAAGAAAAAAGACTAATTTTTCTCCTTATATACAATAAAGGGCTTCCAAAAGCCAAGAGGAGATAATTGAATGAGAACTAAAAGTGAAAAATTCCATTCATGAGCAAGGACAAAAACCCTCGAAAAGAGGAGTCATAATTGAAGCAATGTGTATCGAAATGGCTCCAAACTCCTTGCCATGCTTCACTTGACTTTAGTGAGCTCAAAAAGGTCTCCAATTGACTTAAAAGTCAAAGATAAACTCCAGAAAAAAGGTTCATGTGACAACTCCAGTTTCACCTCTCATTTGCATGAAAACAGTTTGATTCTACTTTTAGTCTCCACTTCTGCATGGATAACAATCTCAAAGATGACTCCAACCTCACTCCTCATTGAATGCACAATATACTACTTTAGTTTGCTAGCCCCTTCCAAAACAATCTATTTTAGCAATATTAAAAATAATGAATAAGATTGCTTCAATAATATCAAAAAATATTTTACAATAAAGTCAAGGGGCTTTACAAACTATTTTGAAGAAAATAAAATAAAAACTCCTTATATCCCCGACCCCATCATTAACTTACACACCATGGATATCATTAGGTCCTTTGACTTTAAAGTCATAGACCACAGGAAAACTTTATGTGTAATGATTTTTTTCTAAAAGTTAGGTAAAAAATACCACACATTTGGATTAGGGCTGCATGTGAAAACACTCGAACCGTAAATTATTTCTCTCATTTTGCATTCAAATTCGGAGAAAACTGGAAGTCTCACCATACTTCACCACCATCACTAGGGTTTTGAATCGAGTCATCTTGGAGTTCTCTATGAGAAATCTTGTGCCTATCTGGAGTTTTCAATGAAGAATCTTCGACACAAAATTGTGTGGTATGTATATTTCTTTACATCTATTGGTGAAAGAGAAAGATCTTTTATTTATTTTCTCACAGGAAAAGTTAAAAATGTATGTTAGTTCAATACTTGGCCTCCACTTTTCCTCCTATGCATAATATTGGATCTTTGAATAAAACGAAAACCTGTGGTTTTATTTTGTATGCATATATTACGAGGGTTTGAACCCATAGCCTTTATTTTTCCTTCTGATTCATTCTCAATGACTTGTTTGGGTGTAGTTCAACCATTTGAAAAAACCTCTGAAGCTTTTTTACAAAAACTTCTCTTGCAACAAGACACGGCCTTGTCTGTATTTCTGGCTTCTTCCATGATTATTTCCATTATGGGTATATGATTCGATGCCTTTATGGTGAGAAAACCTCACCCCTACTATCCTAGCCTTATCAATTGTTTCACAAGAAAATGCTTCTTCACAAAGAAAGTGGTTTGTAAAATGATTCAATACCATTGCACAGTATGGGTATTATAGAAAACCCTATGCATCCTTCTTATTTCTTCATGTAATGTACAGAAAAGTGATTTTTGCTGCTTTAATTTGTCTCGAGAGTCTCCATTAATCTCACTATATGCAAACCATGCCTTTATATTTATGGAAATAACACCCTTTTCTATTGATGTTGTAAATTGCAAATGAACAAGCTATCATTTATTTCCTTCTCTTACCTGCATTTAACAACTTCATGAATCATTTTTTTAACTTACATATCAATAGTAAAATCTCTTTATACTTATTATGCATTGTCAATGGTATCTGATTATGATTATTGTAAGGGATAAATTCTTTAATGATTTTGGCATTTTTCTTGGCTGTAATTACCCTTCATTGTGCATCATTGACATGGCTATGACATGTATATGAAGTCATAATATAAAATTATCCCTTAATAAACATGCTTACCAGATTTTGAATTTTATTTTCATTGCCACTGCTCTTCATTTAGTTTACTAACTCAAGTAACATTAAGCTCCCAACAACCTCAAATGTGGAAGATTTGTCCTTTTTTAAATGAAGCTTGTTTCAATTAGCTCACACATTTGTTATGATTTGACCTACATCACATAAATGTTAACTGGAAAAATGAAGATCTGTTATTGATCCTTCAATGGTATGTATGATTTTCTTGTTCTTAAGAACATTGCTTGCATCCATAGCTATGATATTCATTGTACCTGCTTGTGACCTCTATGAATATGTTGTCATTTCATACAACATTTATTTATTGACATGTGATAACTATAGTACCTATTTTCCTCTCTTATAAATGAGAGAATGCAATATGCTAGGCTCAAACCTTGTGGGAGCCCATTTTCCTCCACGTACTGATAAAAATTGATCACAATCATAATGAACTTGTTCCTGCACAGTGAACAAACATGTTAGCAAAAAAGCAGTACCTCTCCTAATGATTTTTCTTGGATGTCATGAATCTTCAATGCTCATTTTTATTTTTTTCTTGATTAGATATAAGGTAGCAAATACTTTCATGATTAGAGATGCATAGGATTTGGTGTGAAACCCTAAGCTCTAACACCTCTTTTCACCCTTCTAGATTTCTCTTTGGAGCTTGAACTAGACGACTCAACAAAGCTAACAGAGTCTTCAACAACGGGATTCGTCATTCACCAGGCAATGATGGGTCCCACTTTTAATTTTATGCATTTCTCTTTCTTGCATTTATTTTCTATCTTATATCTGATGAGATATAGTTACTCACATGGCTTATGTGGGACCTCGTATTTTTACATTATGAATAAAAGCAAACTATGCAATTTCATGATATTATTTTGAAATGTTCTTTCATAATATAATTGAAATTCACTTTGTAATCAATCATTGCACAATAATGACTACTTAGCAGAAAATTTTGAATATCTTGTGTACCTTTGGCTTGAATTTGCAATTCAGCTCTACCTATTTTGAGTTGTAGCTAAAAATAGGTAACACTTAGTTTATACAGTAGGGAAAGACGAAGCTAGTGTAGCTTTTATTGTTATTCAAGCTAAGTTAATAGGTATGATGAACTATAGAGAGTTCAATGAATACCTTAGAACTAGGTTGTTCTATAATGGAAGTAGCTTATGTGTTATATCTATGTATAGTTGATTGCTTAAACATGGTTTGTTCTTCAGGTTAAAGATTTTCTTAAGAAGGGAAATGCCTATGTTTAGTACACAAATGGTCATTAAACCAAATTGAGCTAGATAGTGGGTGAAGAGATGAATTTTTATATGAAACTTTATCCAAAGTAGTGTGAGTAGCCACTATTTACACTGTCAAGGTTCACTGTGTCTAGTATAGACATTCTATTTCGCATTTTCATACTTGTAGGTGTAGCTACCATATGATTAGGTTTTAGATTGTAGGACACAACACTAGGCTCAGTAAGTCTATTTTTTATGGGGTTTTACCAACCAATCTCTTCATTGAAGGGTAGGGCCATCTTTCCATATGTGGTAGATGTGTGGTGGACCATGTTTGAGTCTGTGGTTGATGAAAAAATGCTTGATTGATGCTTCTCCTCATCAGTTGGCGATCGATATTTGTAGGAGATTTTGTGGACCATTTGTTACTAGTGCTTATAAATCTTGTGAAGCTATGTTTATTATCTCATATCCATTCCTATGGAAGCTGTAATGCAAGAAATTATATCTTGAATTTGAAATGTATTGGAAATTTTGTAATTTCAAAGTATAATGCAAATGGAAAGTTTGATACATGTGATATTCAAATGTGCATTTTTTCTTTGAAATAGAATAAAAAAAATTATTGCTATGAGTTTGAACATAGTTATTTACTTGAAAGTTAAATTTAGTGAATTTACTTTTGTTGAACAATCGACATGTTACATGTGGTATCAGAGTACCATCTACTCTAGAACCTATGTGCTCAACATACTTTTCATCCAACATTGAATGAGACTAATGTTTGGAAATTTTTCTGCCAATATGGTGCATCTCAGGTTAACTACAAGAAATTAGGTAATCAAGAATGAGTGCTACCTAAGGGAAAAGAAGGAAAAAGAGGCCATTGCTTTTATGATAGAGGGAACCAACTATGAAAATGTTGTCTTGTTAAGGATATTGAGAGAATAAATCACACACTCTCTCAAATTAGTTAAGTGAAGAGAAGAATGAGGGATGAAGCCAACTTCAATTATCTACCTTCAGTATCACCAACAAAGTCTAACTCCTTGTCACTTTCCAGGGATATACCCTTGGAATGTAGTGTCAATACTACATTAATACCAGAAGTAATTGTAATTTTTTGAAGTAATGAATTTGAGGGATATGTTCCTTGTAACTATGCATCAGAAGATAAATCTAAAGGTTACTACCCATTTTGGGATAGAGAAGAGAAAATGAGAGATGAACAAAAATTTGAGGGGTATACCTCGTTGAGTTATGTATCAGAAAGTGAGTCTGAGGGAGACTCTCCTCTTGACTATTTGAATAGTTGTTCTATATAAATGAAAGGATATTGATATCCTTATGAATAAATAAAAGTGATATGTTTATCAAAACTTTTGTTCAAACTTATGTGAAATTTCTTTTATGTGTGAGTGAATGCTCATTTAAATGCTTTCCATAAGATGTGTGAAAATAATAGAATCTAATAAAGATGAAATTTTAGGTGTGACCTTTTCTTGCAAAGGATGGTGAGAACAAGGACTAATCCTAGAGGGATCCAAGAAGTCAGGCAAGGTCTAGAGGGTGCAGAAGCTAAATTGGATCAAATTTTGGCTATCATTCATGAAACCAATGTAAGGTTGGGAAATCTTGAGCAAGAAGGGAGAAAGATAGAATGGAATAAGAGGTTCCAAATAATGAAGAATTCCCTATTAATTAAAATGAGGGAGAGAATTATCAAAACCATACTCAAACTCAAGAACATGAGAATGAGAATTTACACTCCTAGTCTGAAGGAACTAGTAGGAAGCGGTTGGCAATTGAACTTACTAGGGACATGAGGAAAATAACCCCACCCAAATGTAAAGGTAGTACCAATGAGGAGGAAGCTGATGCATGGCTAATACAAATGGAAAAATATTTTGAGATAAGGAACTACTTTGAAGTTACCAAGGCTGTTTGGGGAGCCTATCAGTTAGCAGGGGAAGCTCTAATTGGTGGATGAATAATAAAATATAACTCAGAGATAGTTCTTTGAAACTTGATTGGGATGAGTTCATGGGGATATTCTATAAAAGGTGGTTACCCCAACTCTTTTCTGACTAGAAGCTTACTATTTTTTTAAAATATTAAGCAAGGTGATATGTCAGCCAATGAGTACTGAGAGAAGTTTACTCATCTACTAAGGTACATACCAATGTACTAGAAAGATGAGCATTTTCATATCAAGAAATTTATTATGGGATTGCATGGGAAGATGGGTATTAAGGTGGATGTGCATGGTCCAGCCATTATGGATTTATTTTATGAGAAGGTTGTGAAGTAGGAGTAGAAGCTCAAAGCCATCTTAGCCTTTCGAGAGAAGAAAAAATGTAAGGATTTTGGTGGAAACCAAAGCAATTAGACTCCAAAGAAGTTCACTGGAGTCCATGATTCTCAGAGGCAAGGAGATTGGGGGTCTCATTATAACTGGAGTGAACCAAGGAAGGGTCATAAAGGAAATAATTATAATAATGTTGCAAGAAAGGAAAGTAGTTATAAAAGGCCTATAATGAAGAAGGGTCCAACAAAGGTATGTTATGTTTGTGGTGGAAATCACTATGCAATAGAGTGTCCCAACAAAAATTTAGGATCTCAATCTCAAGGAAACTATCTTCCACCTCAATGAACTACATTCCAACAAATGATCTATGTTGCTATGGAAAATCGACAAGCAGAGTATCAAGTAACTCTAGTGGAAACTCTAGGTTTTCTATTTGGTATACCCATCTCTATACTTATTGATACTAGGACAAATAAAAACTTTGATTCACCTAGAATAGTTAATCAAATAACTAGGAAAGCTAGATTTGTTGTAAATTCATGGGTTGTAGAATATGTAAACTAGACAAGAGCAATGATGGAACAATGCTTGTTTGAAGCTAAGGTTGAACTTCCTTGTTTCTCAATTGAGGTAAACTTATATGTGGTGCCTTTAGGATCCTATGAGGTCATCCTAGGAATGAACTAGCTTTTGCAACATAAAGCCAAAGTAGGTTGTCATGCCAAAACTGTAGAGTGTTTAGATGATATGGGAAATTGGGTGACATTGCAAGGGACACCTAGTGAATTCAAGTTGCATCAAATCCCTGCAGTGCAACTGCATAGGGCAAAGAAGAAAGGGTGCAAAATCTTTGCAATTAAGATGGAAAAAATTGAAGAGCATGAGGAATCCAATTATCATGATAATGAAGCCTTCAATGGGTCACAAATCTATCAAGATATAGAGGAAGGTGAAGTAGAGGAAACTAGAAAGATGAATATGGAGAAATATCCCATCTTGCAAAATTTGCAAATCTATTTCCAAAGGAGCTACCTAGATTACCGCCTAAGAGGATATTTTATTTCTCCATCGATATAGTACCAAGACCGGTACCTATTTCCAAGGTACCATACTAAATGACAACAGCTAAGTTAATGGAGCTTAAGGCACAACTAGAGGAATTGTTATCCAATAGATTGATAAGACCCAATGTATCACCTTGGGAGCACCAATGATCTTCTTAAAGAAGAAGGATGGTACACTATGTTTGTGCATAGATTATCAGATGCTTAATAAAGCTATGATAAATCTTGAACAAGTAACCCTTGCCACACATCTATGATCTCTTCGATCAAATGCAATGAAAAACTACGTTTTCTAATATTGACCTATAGTTAGGATATCACCAATTAAGGATCAAAGATGAGGACATCTTCAAGACTACTTTCAGAATGAGATACAAACACTATGAGTTCAAAGTCTTACCATTCGGACTTACGAATGCACCAACGACATTCATGAACCTAATGAATAGTGTGTTTAGAGATTGCCTAGATAAATTTGTCTTGTTTTTCTTGGATGACATACTCATTTATTCTAGGAATGAGGAAGACCACTGCAAGCATTTAGAGATAGTTCTTCATCGGTTAAGAGAACAACAATTATTTTGGAAAATCTCTAAGTGTACGTTCTTTTAGAAGAAAGTACAATACCTTGGTCATGTGATTTGAGTTGATGGAATTTTAGTAGATCCAGTCAAGATAAAAGCAATAATAGACTGGATAGTACCTAAGAATGTATCTAAGGTCAAAAGCTTTATGGGTCTAGCAGGATACTATTGAAAGTTTGTTGCAAACTTATCAAGTATAGAATTCCCTATTACTTCATTACAAAGGAAAGGGAAGAAGTTTGAGTGGACGAAAAAATGTCAAGCGACATTTGATCTACTCAAAGAAAAGTTGACTACTGTTCCAATTTTGAAAGTACCAAATCTTGATGGAAATTTCACTATCATCATGGATGTGTCAGGAGAAGGACTTGGTGGAGTTTTGATGTAGGAAGGTCAAGTCGTTGTCTATGAATCAAGGAAGTTGAAGCCCTATGAGAAAAATTATGCATTGCATGATTTGGAGCTTTCAACAATGGTTCATGCATTGTAAATGTGGAGGCATTACTTGTTGGGAAAACCTTTTGAGTTAAAAAATGATCATCATGGTTTGAAATATCTATATACTCAACCCAACTTGAATGCACAACAAAGAAGATGGCTGGAGTTGATATTTGACTATGACTTCAATATCAACCACATTAAAGCGAAAGAAAACCGGGTCGTTGATTCCTTGAGTCGTAGATGACATATTTCCTCTATAGTCACAATTCAAACCAACTTTAAAGGCCAAGTGTTGCAAAAATGAAAAGGAGATGAGTTCTAAGAGAAAGTTAGGCAATCACTCATGAACAATCTGCAAGATGCAAGGTATGAAGGATATCACTTTGAACCCAATGGATCGTTAAGATTTAATGGAGGAGTGTATGTACCAAACTCTGAAGAGTTGAGGAACTTAGTGTGGAGAGAAGTTCAGCACCTTATTCAGGACATCCAGGTGTGACAAAAATGTTGGTTGATGTGAAGTCGTTGTACTTTTGGAAAGGGGTTAAAGGAGATGTTGCACGGTTTGTGGCTAAATGTTTAGAATGCTAGAGAGTAAAGGTTGAGCATCATCATCCTGTGGGGCTATTATATCCACATGATGTACATAAAAGTAAGTGGAAGGTCATCAGTATGGACTTTGTTCAAGGATTACCCATGTCAAGGAATAAGCACAATGCTATCCTAGTGGTAATAGATAAGCTTACTAAAGTAGCGCACTTCATACCAGAGAATTTAATTGAAGGAGCTCCTATTATAGCTCAAAAATTTGTACAAGAAGTATTTAGATTGTATGGTATTCTTGAGAAAATTATCTTGGATAGAGATGCACGTGTGACTTCCAGGTTTTGGAAAACCTTATTTTATGCACTTGGAACTCAATTGAATATAAGTTCAACATATCATCTGGAAACAGATGGTCAAACAGAAAGAGTAAACCAAGTACTAGAGGACCTACTAAGAATGTATTGTATGGATCGAAAATACAAGTGGCATTATTACTTACCTTTAGTGGAATTTTCATATAACAATTGCTATCATTCAACAATAAAGATGACTCATTTTCAAGCATTATATGGCCGGAAGTGTCGAACCCCTATAAGTTGGGATAAGATTGAGGATAGGGTAAGTCTTGGTCCAGAAATGTTGTTTGAAATGGAGGAACAAGTCAAGGTTATTAAGGAAAGGCTAGCTGAGGCTGATGATAGGCAAAAGAGCTATGCAGATTCTAAGCGAGTACCTAGAAACTTTGTAGTATGAGAAAAGGTGTTGTTAAGAGTTAAGCCTCAAAAGAGTTCTATTAAGTTTGGAAATTCATTCAAACTAGCTCCATGCTACGTAGGTCCATTTGAGGTTCTCGAGGAAGTAAATCTTATTGCTTACTGAATAGCATTGCTACCAGCTCTTGCTCAAATGCATAACATCTTTCATGTCTCATACCCAAAGAAGTATATACTAGGTGATAATCATGCAATTGATTGGAATGCTTTATAAGTACAAGACCCTGAAGTGGTAGCAATCAAGCCTCTCAAAGTGCTTGCAACATGTAAGATTTTCTTATATAATAGGGATGTTCTATAGTGCAAAGTCCAATAGGACCAATATGCAAAAGATTCTACCACTTGGGATGACTGTTGAAATAGAGCAGAAGTTTCCACGTCTTACATTCTTTTCTAAATATTTGAAAAGAAACAAATGATGTGTTTGTTCTATTTTTATATTATGCTAGCTACATAAAATCATCAGGGATGATGATTCACAAGGGGGTGAATATGTTACACCCTGTTGTGCATTTACCTATTTACTATTATTATGAAAGATTAAAATATTGAATAAATGAATGTGTTTGTATTTTTTATTATGAAACATGTGTGTTTGCACTTTGGTTACATGCATTATTTGAAAAGTGAAGAAAATAAGTTTAATTGATTTAATGATTATGATTAAATGTTATGAACAATGATTTGATTTGATATTTTTCTTATGAAAAGAATATATATATGCAAATGATCATTTTGTATGAACAACTAACTACCATTACAATATTTTAAGTTGGATGTAGATACAGGGATCCAGCCTCCGAAAGGAGGAGAAGTGATTGGTCGGTTAACCCTTAAACGAAGCCTAAATTAGCTTTTCACACACACACATAGATTGGTCTAGTTGAGTCATAGTTTAGGAAACCAGCAAGTCATTCCTTTGTGGTTATTGTGCTCGAAATGTGATTTTGTGAGAATTTTCTTGTTTGTGATGATGTTGAGTTCCTTTTTACATGTGAGTTCTTTCTTATATGTTATGTTTAAATCGATAGGATATATATACATAGTATGTATATATATATATATATATATATGTATACATTACATGTTGGTAATAAACCCATACATGTGAGTTAATACATACACGAGTACACATAGGTAGATGTACCTACGTATCCTCATAGACGGATTTCTCATGGGCATGAGAATATCAAGTGGATAAAACAATATGTGTATATATATGTATATATATATTTATCGATGAATTATAAATATATACTATTGTTTGTATACGAAAATGAATATACAGA
>CM021105.1:191649955-191858168 GCA_007115665.2 Sequoiadendron giganteum
TAGAGGGAACCAACTATGAAAATGTTGTCTTGTTAAGGATATTGAGAGAATAAATCACACACTCTCTCAAATTAGTTAAGTGAAGAGAAGAATGAGGGATGAAGCCAACTTCAATTATCTACCTTCAGTATCACCAACAAAGTCTAACTCCTTGTCACTTTCCAGGGATATACCCTTGGAATGTAGTGTCAATACTACATTAATACCAGAAGTAATTGTAATTTTTTGAAGTAATGAATTTGAGGGATATGTTCCTTGTAACTATGCATCAGAAGATAAATCTAAAGGTTACTACCCATTTTGGGATAGAGAAGAGAAAATGAGAGATGAACAAAAATTTGAGGGGTATACCTCGTTGAGTTATGTATCAGAAAGTGAGTCTGAGGGAGACTCTCCTCTTGACTATTTGAATAGTTGTTCTATATAAATGAAAGGATATTGATATCCTTATGAATAAATAAAAGTGATATGTTTATCAAAACTTTTGTTCAAACTTATGTGAAATTTCTTTTATGTGTGAGTGAATGCTCATTTAAATGCTTTCCATAAGATGTGTGAAAATAATAGAATCTAATAAAGATGAAATTTTAGGTGTGACCTTTTCTTGCAAAGGATGGTGAGAACAAGGACTAATCCTAGAGGGATCCAAGAAGTCAGGCAAGGTCTAGAGGGTGCAGAAGCTAAATTGGATCAAATTTTGGCTATCATTCATGAAACCAATGTAAGGTTGGGAAATCTTGAGCAAGAAGGGAGAAAGATAGAATGGAATAAGAGGTTCCAAATAATGAAGAATTCCCTATTAATTAAAATGAGGGAGAGAATTATCAAAACCATACTCAAACTCAAGAACATGAGAATGAGAATTTACACTCCTAGTCTGAAGGAACTAGTAGGAAGCGGTTGGCAATTGAACTTACTAGGGACATGAGGAAAATAACCCCACCCAAATGTAAAGGTAGTACCAATGAGGAGGAAGCTGATGCATGGCTAATACAAATGGAAAAATATTTTGAGATAAGGAACTACTTTGAAGTTACCAAGGCTGTTTGGGGAGCCTATCAGTTAGCAGGGGAAGCTCTAATTGGTGGATGAATAATAAAATATAACTCAGAGATAGTTCTTTGAAACTTGATTGGGATGAGTTCATGGGGATATTCTATAAAAGGTGGTTACCCCAACTCTTTTCTGACTAGAAGCTTACTATTTTTTTAAAATATTAAGCAAGGTGATATGTCAGCCAATGAGTACTGAGAGAAGTTTACTCATCTACTAAGGTACATACCAATGTACTAGAAAGATGAGCATTTTCATATCAAGAAATTTATTATGGGATTGCATGGGAAGATGGGTATTAAGGTGGATGTGCATGGTCCAGCCATTATGGATTTATTTTATGAGAAGGTTGTGAAGTAGGAGTAGAAGCTCAAAGCCATCTTAGCCTTTCGAGAGAAGAAAAAATGTAAGGATTTTGGTGGAAACCAAAGCAATTAGACTCCAAAGAAGTTCACTGGAGTCCATGATTCTCAGAGGCAAGGAGATTGGGGGTCTCATTATAACTGGAGTGAACCAAGGAAGGGTCATAAAGGAAATAATTATAATAATGTTGCAAGAAAGGAAAGTAGTTATAAAAGGCCTATAATGAAGAAGGGTCCAACAAAGGTATGTTATGTTTGTGGTGGAAATCACTATGCAATAGAGTGTCCCAACAAAAATTTAGGATCTCAATCTCAAGGAAACTATCTTCCACCTCAATGAACTACATTCCAACAAATGATCTATGTTGCTATGGAAAATCGACAAGCAGAGTATCAAGTAACTCTAGTGGAAACTCTAGGTTTTCTATTTGGTATACCCATCTCTATACTTATTGATACTAGGACAAATAAAAACTTTGATTCACCTAGAATAGTTAATCAAATAACTAGGAAAGCTAGATTTGTTGTAAATTCATGGGTTGTAGAATATGTAAACTAGACAAGAGCAATGATGGAACAATGCTTGTTTGAAGCTAAGGTTGAACTTCCTTGTTTCTCAATTGAGGTAAACTTATATGTGGTGCCTTTAGGATCCTATGAGGTCATCCTAGGAATGAACTAGCTTTTGCAACATAAAGCCAAAGTAGGTTGTCATGCCAAAACTGTAGAGTGTTTAGATGATATGGGAAATTGGGTGACATTGCAAGGGACACCTAGTGAATTCAAGTTGCATCAAATCCCTGCAGTGCAACTGCATAGGGCAAAGAAGAAAGGGTGCAAAATCTTTGCAATTAAGATGGAAAAAATTGAAGAGCATGAGGAATCCAATTATCATGATAATGAAGCCTTCAATGGGTCACAAATCTATCAAGATATAGAGGAAGGTGAAGTAGAGGAAACTAGAAAGATGAATATGGAGAAATATCCCATCTTGCAAAATTTGCAAATCTATTTCCAAAGGAGCTACCTAGATTACCGCCTAAGAGGATATTTTATTTCTCCATCGATATAGTACCAAGACCGGTACCTATTTCCAAGGTACCATACTAAATGACAACAGCTAAGTTAATGGAGCTTAAGGCACAACTAGAGGAATTGTTATCCAATAGATTGATAAGACCCAATGTATCACCTTGGGAGCACCAATGATCTTCTTAAAGAAGAAGGATGGTACACTATGTTTGTGCATAGATTATCAGATGCTTAATAAAGCTATGATAAATCTTGAACAAGTAACCCTTGCCACACATCTATGATCTCTTCGATCAAATGCAATGAAAAACTACGTTTTCTAATATTGACCTATAGTTAGGATATCACCAATTAAGGATCAAAGATGAGGACATCTTCAAGACTACTTTCAGAATGAGATACAAACACTATGAGTTCAAAGTCTTACCATTCGGACTTACGAATGCACCAACGACATTCATGAACCTAATGAATAGTGTGTTTAGAGATTGCCTAGATAAATTTGTCTTGTTTTTCTTGGATGACATACTCATTTATTCTAGGAATGAGGAAGACCACTGCAAGCATTTAGAGATAGTTCTTCATCGGTTAAGAGAACAACAATTATTTTGGAAAATCTCTAAGTGTACGTTCTTTTAGAAGAAAGTACAATACCTTGGTCATGTGATTTGAGTTGATGGAATTTTAGTAGATCCAGTCAAGATAAAAGCAATAATAGACTGGATAGTACCTAAGAATGTATCTAAGGTCAAAAGCTTTATGGGTCTAGCAGGATACTATTGAAAGTTTGTTGCAAACTTATCAAGTATAGAATTCCCTATTACTTCATTACAAAGGAAAGGGAAGAAGTTTGAGTGGACGAAAAAATGTCAAGCGACATTTGATCTACTCAAAGAAAAGTTGACTACTGTTCCAATTTTGAAAGTACCAAATCTTGATGGAAATTTCACTATCATCATGGATGTGTCAGGAGAAGGACTTGGTGGAGTTTTGATGTAGGAAGGTCAAGTCGTTGTCTATGAATCAAGGAAGTTGAAGCCCTATGAGAAAAATTATGCATTGCATGATTTGGAGCTTTCAACAATGGTTCATGCATTGTAAATGTGGAGGCATTACTTGTTGGGAAAACCTTTTGAGTTAAAAAATGATCATCATGGTTTGAAATATCTATATACTCAACCCAACTTGAATGCACAACAAAGAAGATGGCTGGAGTTGATATTTGACTATGACTTCAATATCAACCACATTAAAGCGAAAGAAAACCGGGTCGTTGATTCCTTGAGTCGTAGATGACATATTTCCTCTATAGTCACAATTCAAACCAACTTTAAAGGCCAAGTGTTGCAAAAATGAAAAGGAGATGAGTTCTAAGAGAAAGTTAGGCAATCACTCATGAACAATCTGCAAGATGCAAGGTATGAAGGATATCACTTTGAACCCAATGGATCGTTAAGATTTAATGGAGGAGTGTATGTACCAAACTCTGAAGAGTTGAGGAACTTAGTGTGGAGAGAAGTTCAGCACCTTATTCAGGACATCCAGGTGTGACAAAAATGTTGGTTGATGTGAAGTCGTTGTACTTTTGGAAAGGGGTTAAAGGAGATGTTGCACGGTTTGTGGCTAAATGTTTAGAATGCTAGAGAGTAAAGGTTGAGCATCATCATCCTGTGGGGCTATTATATCCACATGATGTACATAAAAGTAAGTGGAAGGTCATCAGTATGGACTTTGTTCAAGGATTACCCATGTCAAGGAATAAGCACAATGCTATCCTAGTGGTAATAGATAAGCTTACTAAAGTAGCGCACTTCATACCAGAGAATTTAATTGAAGGAGCTCCTATTATAGCTCAAAAATTTGTACAAGAAGTATTTAGATTGTATGGTATTCTTGAGAAAATTATCTTGGATAGAGATGCACGTGTGACTTCCAGGTTTTGGAAAACCTTATTTTATGCACTTGGAACTCAATTGAATATAAGTTCAACATATCATCTGGAAACAGATGGTCAAACAGAAAGAGTAAACCAAGTACTAGAGGACCTACTAAGAATGTATTGTATGGATCGAAAATACAAGTGGCATTATTACTTACCTTTAGTGGAATTTTCATATAACAATTGCTATCATTCAACAATAAAGATGACTCATTTTCAAGCATTATATGGCCGGAAGTGTCGAACCCCTATAAGTTGGGATAAGATTGAGGATAGGGTAAGTCTTGGTCCAGAAATGTTGTTTGAAATGGAGGAACAAGTCAAGGTTATTAAGGAAAGGCTAGCTGAGGCTGATGATAGGCAAAAGAGCTATGCAGATTCTAAGCGAGTACCTAGAAACTTTGTAGTATGAGAAAAGGTGTTGTTAAGAGTTAAGCCTCAAAAGAGTTCTATTAAGTTTGGAAATTCATTCAAACTAGCTCCATGCTACGTAGGTCCATTTGAGGTTCTCGAGGAAGTAAATCTTATTGCTTACTGAATAGCATTGCTACCAGCTCTTGCTCAAATGCATAACATCTTTCATGTCTCATACCCAAAGAAGTATATACTAGGTGATAATCATGCAATTGATTGGAATGCTTTATAAGTACAAGACCCTGAAGTGGTAGCAATCAAGCCTCTCAAAGTGCTTGCAACATGTAAGATTTTCTTATATAATAGGGATGTTCTATAGTGCAAAGTCCAATAGGACCAATATGCAAAAGATTCTACCACTTGGGATGACTGTTGAAATAGAGCAGAAGTTTCCACGTCTTACATTCTTTTCTAAATATTTGAAAAGAAACAAATGATGTGTTTGTTCTATTTTTATATTATGCTAGCTACATAAAATCATCAGGGATGATGATTCACAAGGGGGTGAATATGTTACACCCTGTTGTGCATTTACCTATTTACTATTATTATGAAAGATTAAAATATTGAATAAATGAATGTGTTTGTATTTTTTATTATGAAACATGTGTGTTTGCACTTTGGTTACATGCATTATTTGAAAAGTGAAGAAAATAAGTTTAATTGATTTAATGATTATGATTAAATGTTATGAACAATGATTTGATTTGATATTTTTCTTATGAAAAGAATATATATATGCAAATGATCATTTTGTATGAACAACTAACTACCATTACAATATTTTAAGTTGGATGTAGATACAGGGATCCAGCCTCCGAAAGGAGGAGAAGTGATTGGTCGGTTAACCCTTAAACGAAGCCTAAATTAGCTTTTCACACACACACATAGATTGGTCTAGTTGAGTCATAGTTTAGGAAACCAGCAAGTCATTCCTTTGTGGTTATTGTGCTCGAAATGTGATTTTGTGAGAATTTTCTTGTTTGTGATGATGTTGAGTTCCTTTTTACATGTGAGTTCTTTCTTATATGTTATGTTTAAATCGATAGGATATATATACATAGTATGTATATATATATATATATATATATGTATACATTACATGTTGGTAATAAACCCATACATGTGAGTTAATACATACACGAGTACACATAGGTAGATGTACCTACGTATCCTCATAGACGGATTTCTCATGGGCATGAGAATATCAAGTGGATAAAACAATATGTGTATATATATGTATATATATATTTATCGATGAATTATAAATATATACTATTGTTTGTATACGAAAATGAATATACAGATATATGCATATATACATACATATTGATCATATCAATATAAGTATGTACATATATATAATATGTATATAAATATACATACATGTGGCTTTATTTGTGAAATGTTAAACTAGATATATGTATTTGAAATACCTAATAATATATATTTATATATTGTGAAGATTAATATATATATATATATGAATGGATATATACATATAAACCTATATTGATAAAGTGAAATGTTTAAACACAAAGCATGGGTTTTAAACCAAGCGTTATTTATAATGTGAATAAGGCACATACAATATAAAGTGCACTATGAATAAATGTTATTGGAGCATGTATTATGTGCTATATGCAGCACTAGAAGATACTAATAAAGAGTCGACCAACCTGCTATTATAACACATTATGTATAAAAGACCCGGTCAACAATTTAAAAGATATTTTGAATGGATTTTAGTCGCTGAATTAGTTTGTAAAACT
The DNA here is from genome assembly GCA_007115665.2 of Sequoiadendron giganteum. NCBI lineage: Eukaryota > Viridiplantae > Streptophyta > Pinopsida > Cupressales > Cupressaceae > Sequoiadendron > Sequoiadendron giganteum. The sequence continues at coordinate 191,656,528 of CM021105.1, forward strand.
ACAACACCAAAATGCACGATGAAGGAAAGAGGTGGCGCCAAATATGAATTTTCTTTATGAATTATAAGTCTTAAACTATTGTGCATTCTCTAGCAAAGATAGACCAAGTCAAAGGAAGAAATAGTCATGCTTTTGTTGGAAAAAAGGAAGTCGACTTGTTTTCTTTTTACCTTGCATTTCTCAGATGAACTCTCGTTGTCTCTGATTTAGTTGATCTATTGTTATAAACTGGTGAATATTGGCTTAGAAAATTTCTACCAGTTGAAGTGTAATGTTGATTCAAACCTTGCATTTGAGAAGTGTCAATAAACTTAGCTTAGTAATAGGATGAGAAGTCTCATTTTTTTGTATAAATAGGGGTGTAGATCATTTCATTTGGGATGCACTATCCAGTTTCATTCTTCTGATTTTATTCTATGTTATTCTTGAGTGAGTTGAGAGATATTTGAGCTGAGAGTTAGTGAGAATTTGTTAGTATTTTTATGTGTGGTTTGGGTGAAATATTGAGGATTCTTGGAGTGGATTAAGCTTGCAAGTCAATTTACACATTTGGGATTAAACATTAATAGGCATGTTATTTTTCCCTCTTACATTTTATATGTTTTTGAAAGGTTGAATGTTATAGATGTATTGTGTGGAAAGAGAATTTGTTTCCTAGTTAGGAAAGAGTATGTTTTGAAAGAGTCTCTTATATATTTTATTATGTAATTTTTTGAGTGTTTGTACATACTCCATAATGAGGAGTGAATGTATTCTTAGTCTATACACTAGGGAAAGACAAAGCTAGTGTAGCTTTTGTTGTTATTCAAGTTAAGTTAATAGGTATGATGAACTATAGAGAGTTCAATGAATACCTTAGAACTAGGTTGTTCTATAATGGAAGTAACTTATGTGTTATATCTATGTATAATTTTTGATTAGGGGTTACAAATGGGTTTTGATGGGGCCTGAAACCCAATACAAAGGAAAGCAAGCTGTAAATAATATAAACCATAAACCAACAACAACACCACAATAGCCTCTAAAATATTATCATGACTACATGTTGTATAGAGAACATGGTTTTAACTGGGACCATAAACCCTTTTAACTACACAAAGAACATGCCTACATCTGCCAGACATCAACGATTCAACTTGTGTCATCTAGGAAACAAAAAACCAACCACCCATGGATAACACCACTGAGCCAAGAAAGATAACCTGCTTAATGGAGTAATATACCATCAAGCCCCTAAACAAAAAACACCAGCAACTCCAACAACCCCACCTCAATAGGGGAGAAGGAGAGCTCAATAAACCACTGGGAAAAGAAATGTCCACCAAGTCCACTACTGTATGAAGACTCCATCACCCTCAACCTCCACCTCCATAGGAGAAGCGTCCACCTCAACAAGATCAACAACTAAGGAAGCTAGAGACAAACACCTCCAACTCCACCTCCACAAGAGCATAATCCACCTCCATAGGATTTGAGAGAAAGACCAATGTAGCAGCAGAACAAGTAGCCATACCACCCAAAGGAAAAACTTGGTAAGAGACCAACACCCAAAAAAAACAAGCAACAAAGGAAAACCACTAAGCCTGAAGGGGCTCAGCTCACTAGGATAAAGAAAGGAACTTGGAAAACCACCCAACCTTCAACAAAAAAGGACAAGCTAGAGAATCCAAAGCTTCCAGGGACACCTCCATCAACAAAAACACTTTTGAACCAATTTGCTTTAGCACAAAGGAAGCAAAAACAAACTCCAAAACCATGTAAGTAGACAAAGTTTACGAGCCACGAAGGTAACCAAAGATTAGATCCAGACATGAGAAACCAAAAAACAGAGAGAAGGGTGAGAGAAAAACCATGAAGCTCACCATCCAACCCACCAAGGTCTAAGATAATGCATACTCCCACCACAAACAAACCCATCACATTCCAACCACACACCAAACTCAACACTAAGAAAACCACTAAAAAGCCTAGAGCCAAAGATAGTAGGCCACAGGGGTAACCAAAGAGTAGAGCCAGGCTAGGGAGACCGAACAAGAGAGAGGGGAAGGAGAGAAAAACCATGAAGACCACCATCTCACCCTACAAGGTCTAAGAGAATGTAGAATCTAGCCACCAACAACCCTATCACAGTCCAACCACAAGCCACACTCGGCACCAAGGAAACCACCCAGAAACCTAAATCATGAGCCATGATAGAAGAAAGCCCCAAAGAATGAGACCCAATAGAGAAAGGCTCAAACAAAAGAATGCTTTACACTAGAAGAATCTTGCAACAACCAAAACCCTCACCCACAAGATGGGGAAACAACACCACAAACATCAACAAAGAATTCCAACAGCAGAGACACCACAAAACACACCCGAGAGAATAACCACATTCACACCCGAGCAGCAGAGAGGAATGAACCACAAACAAAATGTCTACAACCCAACACAGGAGTAAGGTTTGCAAAGCCAAAATAAAAACCCACCACCATACCCCTCCACATCTACATCATCTCCATCTTCATCATCACCCCCATCCTTTGAATTCAAACACTAGCCCGCGTAGCACCTTCTGCCTACTGATTCCATCTGAATGTTATATCTACATATAGTTGATTGCTTAAAGATGGGTTTTTCCTAGGGTTAAAGATTACCTTAAGAAGGGAATTGCATATGCTTAGTACACAAATGGTCATTAAACCAAATCAAGCTAGATAGTAGGTGAAGAGATGAATTTTTATATGAAACTTTGGCCAAATTAGTGTGAGTAGCCACTGTTTACACTGTTAAGGTCCACTGTGTCCAATATAAACATTCTATTTTGGTATTTTCATACTTGTAGGTGTAGCTACCATATGATTAGGTTCTGGATTGTAGGACACAACACTAGGCTCAAAAAATCTATTTGTTATGGGGTTTTACCAAACAATCTCTTTGTCAAAGGGTAGGGCCATCTTTCCATATGTGGCAAATGTGCGGGGGTCCGCATTTGAGTCCATGGTTGGCAAAAAATCACTTGAGTGATGTTTCTCCTTATTAGTTGGTGGCTAAGATTTGTAAGGTATTTCCTGGACCATTTGTTACTAGTGCTTATAAAGCTTGTGAAGCTATGTATGCTATCTCATATCCATTCCTATGGAAGTTATAATGCAAGAAATGTTATCTTGAATTTGAAATGTATTAGAAAGTTTGTAATTTCAAAGTATAATGCAAATGGAAATGTTGATACATGTGCTATTCAAATGTGCATTTTGTCTTTGAAATAGAAGAAAATTTTGCATTGCTATGAGTTTGAACATAGTTATTTACTTGAAAGTTAAACATAGTGAATTTACTTTCGTTGAATAATCGATATGTTACAGATATTTTATGCTCCTATCTAATGTGGAGGAACTTCCTAATTTCAATCTTGAGAAGCTTTTTCACGTGTGTTGGCTAACAAATTGGGCACCTTGAAATATGACAATTTCTATGCCCAAAAGGTGCCAGAATTAACCAAACAACTTTGAATATCGACCTTTAAACAAAGACAAATATTCTCTGAATTTTATCAAGGTACAACTCCCTCATAAGATTTTCAATGAATTAAATGTTGAAATTAAATATCATGTATAATTTTAACTAGAAAGCAGAAAAGGCATACCCAATATCAGAAAAATTCCTAATATCAAGGTGAGATTCAACAAGCAATAAGTATCAGCACAAAGACCAATTTCAACTAACTATTCAATAATAAAGCATATATCTAATACCATTTGAGGAATGAAATAATCTATGAAGCTAATTGCATCACTTACACAAAGATAAGCTATTGCATCAAGATATTCTCAAACACAAAAATTCAAGAATTCAAATTAACCCCACGAATGAATGCACATAGACAATCAGTAGTCTCATTCACAACAAATGTTGTGGTGTAAAACTATCAAGTGTCTAAAGAGAAATAATGTAAAATAGATATTATATATATAGGCAGATGAGTAACTGCATCTTCCATGTCCATAGCCGATCAAAGATGAAAAGAAAAGAAATAAAAGAAAATGAAACTGAGCCATCATGATGGCATTGCTTCATTTCTAGCCTCGGAGGTCACCAATGGTTCATTTCTCTAGGCCTATAAATCTTTGAGGATGTGTAACGAGTCCTTATGCTGAGGAATAGCCACATTTTCCATCCTCACTTCCACCTAAGATGGTTGGATTTAGCTACTTCCACGTGGTGCCCATAGACTACCATTAGATCGATTGCTTGAGAAGTAACCATATGTAATTCACTAAGCTTTTGTAGGTGATCGACGTTGAGTGCAGGTGAATCAAGTGTTTCTTTAATTGTTTTCTAGAAACAGTCTAGCAGACTCTTGGTATTAATACCATCTTTCATCTCACCTTTATCTCAGAGTAATTCAAGGGCCACCAAGGGACCCAGTGCCTCTTTTGAAACAACAACGCACTTATCAATGACCTCCTTGAGCTTTTGCATACTTTTCTTAGAAACCTGCAATTTCCATTCCACCCCCTTATTCCATGACAAGAATTGGGTGTCCAAAGCATTAGGTATAACCTATTTCGCAGCCACTTTTCTCATGTCTGAACCTAAAATCAACTTCAACTCAGTTTGATAGTTGTTCCATAACCTCTCCTCCTTTTCAATTGCAGTGATTTCCTCCCCTAAAGTAGTTTTCAAGGAATTTGTTTCTTGGAAGCATTTTATAGACTCAGAAATGATAAAGCTTCCCTTCTTAATCAAGGACTCACTCCAATCATCAACAACCTTACTCAGGGTTTGGTAGTTTTTCATTTTAATGATGGCTTCTTTTCCAACTACAATTAGAGATTCTAGAGAAGAAGCAACCTGAGATAGAGGTTGAGGAACAAGCTCAAAGATAGAACTTAGACATTCAGTTAGGTCTCTAAACTGGGCTTTCAATTCATTTTTTCTTTCTTTATCCTTTTTGACCTTTCAACCATTATGGCTGCGAACACTTGAAAATTTTGCACATCTCCATCTCTGGTAGGTGGACCAAGTTCTACTCTGTTTACTTCAAATTCACCTGTTGTTTCTTGAGTAGCATCTCTTTGCACTGAATGGTGAGCAATCTCGATTTGGAGGCATTCAGATGCTATATCATCTATCAACCTAGCAGTGGTTTTTAACTTCTTTGATTTTGGAGTTGGAGTCCTTTGCAATAGTCTACCTACCATATCATGCTTGAGAAAACTTGGTTGTATGGCCTTCCTCTTCTTTGATAGAGAGTCCTCCAACCAAGTTGGAGTCACTGAGACCCTTGTTGCCTTTAGACCTGGAGATTTGAACAATATCCTAGTAATTAGAGGAGTATCTTTTGTTGATGCAACTGCTTGTGACTTTCGAGATGGGTTCACCTATTTGATAGGCAATTCACCTTGAGAGGGGGAGGAGTTAATATTTAGGGTTTCCAAACCCTTATCTCCTTCACCTTCCTCATCTTCCTTTTCTAGAATGGGAAGGTTCAATATATCCTCACAACAAGTTTGAGAAAACATATTTTTTTCTGGAGGATCCCCATCACCATCTCCTTGAGGTCTTGAGGATAATGATTATGAAACATTACTAGTTGATTGCCCATTCATAGAATCTTGAGACGTGCCTTCAGCTAGATGTGAGTCTATAGACCTAGTATGAGGATGTGATTATTTTGTCCTCTTCTTGGTCACCCACTCTCGTGTTCTAGTCAAGACATCTACAGTTTTTGCTTCAATGGTTTCCTTCTCTTTACCACTCCAATCCATTGCAAGGATAGGTCAATCCTCTATTAATTCAGCCTACACAAGGTCCACCATGTCGGACCTGTCCTCCATGATTCCTTGTAAATCCCACTTCAAATTGTATATGATTATCTATTCCACAGATAATCTCATCCAAATTCTTCTTTTGACTTCATACTCATCAAAATAATCAGCCCAATAATCTTTCAAGGCTAGGTTTGTGATAGAAAGTAGGGCTTAACTTCAAATTATTCTTAATATAATCTTTTGAGTCAAAAGAGACTCACTCATCATATGAATGCATATTATACTTGGATAGCTCTTTTTCAATATTCAGGGCATCAAACATTGATTGGCAATTGTATGGGCCGAAACCAAAAGGGAAACAGATTGTTAATCTCTTTCTACCCTGGAATAATCTATTCACATCGGTCAATTATCTACTCACCTCGATGATCACCCATTTATCTTCGGGGTACTTTGGAAATTTAATTGGAAACCATGCATATCCACCAACCCTAATATAGGAGAACCTTTGGAATTGGATAAAATGGTTTCCATAGAAATCCACAAATTGCATTGCCTCAAGTGACAACCACATTGAAGGGCGTCCCTATAATTCTATGACCATCCTCATGGTGAAGGTGTCTGTCACTCTTCTAAAATGCTAAAGACTCTTCTAAAGCTACATTTTGTCGTAATAATCATAAATGGGCACTTTTTATGGAGGTAAATCATTTGGTCTCAATCCGGGCCAAGGTCTGGTACTGGTGAGGGCGTATATCAAATACGAGGACATGTATAAGAACTTATTGAGAGTAAAGAATGCCATCAACTCATGAATGTAGTTGCTGATAATCTCCGCCCAATCCAGGAACTGCTCTTCGCATAACATAATTTGGATGAAGAAGTACATCCACTCATCAAAACCATGGACATCTTCATTTCCAGTTAACCTGTGTAATAACACCACAATGTCGGCCACTTCTTCTACAAAATGAGTTATGTGCAACTTTTGAGGCAATTGGGATTTTCCCCTCTTGAGCTTGGCCACCCAATTTTTTGGTATTTCATTTTTGTAAATTCCTTTCTTAGTAGTGAACTCAATTTGAGAGTTTGTCATGTTCATTGGAGAATACTCATCCCTTTAAGGAATCCTTAGGCAGGAAACGAAGGTAGACCTCTATATTTTCAAAACTGGCCGATTGTCTTTTGTCCTCACCTCCTATGTTAGTGAATTATAGTGCCTAATTCACTCTAGGATGAGTTCAGGGAATTGTACAGCTAGAGGAAACATGACAGCTTCAACCAATCCGCTATCAATTATCCATTTGGTGATGGGCGATGGATTGGGTGAATTTAATTTACCTCGTAACTCATCCAAATTTATAGGCCCAAATCAGGTATCACCAATTTCTGGCCCCTCATAGGTCAAACCAGACATATATTCACAACCCGCACATCTAACCCTCATCATGGATGAAAAATTATAGCCCAACACAAGATACCCTTTTAAATGTAAACAAAAATAATCCAAGAGAGCAAATTGAAATGGATGCACACTTGAAAATACCTCAATAGTAGAGCCTATAGCTGAAGTTGTACCTTCGTCCAACTTGTCCTCGAAGAATTCATTATGAACAAAATGTTTGTCCAACACTTCATACTTGCTTAAAAATTCATAGAAAAACATGAGAGTAGGCAAGCATTTAATGTTTTGAACTACCTCAAGACATGTGGAAATTGTCACTTCACTGCTCCCAACATAACTACCTTTTAAATTTGAAAATAAACGTCTATGAGTGGTGAAGTGAGAGGTTTGATGAACAATACAAAAGTGTGTCTGGGTTCGACTAACATGCCAAGGTGTCACTCGATCATTATAAAGCTAACAAATGAAAGTCAGAACGACCACACAAAATACCGTTGGTGCTGAAAACATGGAAAAGTGATGTAACCCGAGCTCAAACGACCAAATGGGGGGTTCGGAAAACTATACAAAACATCGCTCAAGTTCGAAAGATCACATAAAAGGTCGCCTAAGTAAAAATTGGTGGTTTAAAGGTTCATTGGATGACTTTGATAACATGAGGCAAAAATATAAGGTAACAATGTGAAAGGATTTAAAATATTCTATCCAATAGTTGTAAAAATGTGTGAAAAATTAGGTAACTTATAATACTAGTTCAATGCAATTCCTTCTAGCATATTAGGAAAGATCATAGCTAGTGGAACATTCTAAGGGATGAGTTCATGAATAGATTTTTTATAGGCATTGACATAAGAATTTGGATCTCCTCTCTTATATTTTATATATTTATCAATGGTATAAGAAATATTACATTCTTTACTACATGATCAAGGGGTTCCTTAAGATACATAAAATAAGTTTTAGCACCTAGATCATGATAAGGATGAATACAATAACATATAGAATTCTAGGAGGATACATAAAATATTCTCACAAGAAAATTTGATAAGCATTTTTTATGATATTAATAAGAAAAAGTTTCCTTATGTATAGAATAGAAGCCATAGTAAGGTGAAAATAGGTTTATATGTTGAATTAAACCATGTCTAAAGATATCTAGTTATGATGTTCGAATCATTCATTTATTACCTAGGGGTGATGTTTTTTAAAAATGTTCAAGTAAACTACATCTAGTTCAAACCTTAAATTTCATTTATATAAAATTTACATTAAAAAATAAATACCTATTGACCACAAAACCTAAACTTGATGAATTGACAAAAATATAATTTTTTTTATGAAACCTACCTAGAGATAATGTAAATGGAATTGTAGAGAGAGGAGGTAAAAATAGATGGTGGGTAGGGGTCACAAATGTTGGTACCTATTCTAAGGTGTTATCCAAAATTCATTGTCATTATGTTTGTAAGTAAAAATGATCTCATAGAGCTTTAAAAATAATATCTTTACAAAATACATGCCCATTATGAAATGGGTACACATTTATGCATGAGACACCAAAGCATAAAGGGTACCTATTCATAGTGGGTACATGTTTAGGCTTGGGGTTTTGTTCCTAAATGGGTACCTATTCCTATAATTATTTTTTTAATATTTGACACTTCCACTAAAAGTGGACCCATTATCTTGTACTTAACCAACTTACCCATAGATGATATAATAAAAAGGTCCCAAATATCATTAAAGCATAAGGAAAAAATGATATTAATCATAAAACACATTTTAAAGTCATGTGTGTCAACATACACCATTTAAGGTGTCTTTGAATCATCCACATGCTATCTAGGAAAATATGCATATAAACATAAAACCAATTTAAAAAGGAAAATATATAAAATATGGCAAGTGATGTACAATAATATATAATAAATGAGGTTATGCATCATATCAAGTGGCTTCTCTTAAATATATCATGTGTAACTTCAATATAAGGTGTGTTAAAGTGAACAAATCAATCTCTAAATGCACGTGATTTATTTTTATATGATCCACCTCATCAAGTGAAGGATTTTAATGCTTAGTTTTTTCTTCCTTTTACTAATAAATTCTTGAATTTTATGTGTGAATGCAATACCTCTATATTTATAATATCCAAGTGTAGGCTTAGAAGATACATTAGTTTGTTATAGTGGAACATCTTGACCTCTATATAGATAAGGAGATGAAGGAATAGGATGGAGGGTAAGTGTTGTAGATGTATAATTGATGCAAAGTAGGGGTGGAAAACTCCAAAAAATCCTCAAACAAGCAAACTTTCAATCTCTAAACATTCACATGATGGTTTTCATTCATTAGGCCTCAATCTCTTAGTAGTAATTTAGATTGACTAAAATGGGCACAACTTCGCAAGAAGAATTGATCTCCAAAAGAAAAACCCAGATTTGCATACCTTTTAAGGCTTTATTCAACATATGAATAAATCCGATACAGTTACTTTGGAAGGAAAGGTTCAAAACTTGTTTGTTCTACTCTTGACTAGGTTTGAAGTGGAGTAGAAAATTCATGGTTTTTGGTCATAACTTTCAAACGAGACTTGATACCAAAAATATAAACACATTTCTAGATACCCATTTGGGCTTTATTCAACATAATAAGAATCGGGGTAGGGTTTGTTTGTAACACAAGACTCAAATTTGGATTGTTCTCCCTCAAATTAGGCCTATTAGGGCTTCAAACCCGTTTTAGTAAAATGGACACAACATGTTGGAAACTTGATGAAATTACATGAAACCAATGTTAATAGACACTAGATTCACATATTTACCAAACAAAATTGATTTTGAGTCATTATGGGATCGTAAATATCTGTACTACATCAAAGAACAACAAGGAAACACTCAAAAGTGCGGAAAATAGAGGTATTTTTATTGCTTCAACTTCCAAAACTTTAACCACCACACCCCCCCAACCATGTCTTCGACCTTACAAAGCCTTTTAAAAAATTTACAACCATTTTCCAATGGTTCTCAACCAATTTTTCAACTTACAACCATTCAAATTCCCTCATTTACAACTTATGACTTCATATTCCATGTTTTTGCAACTTTTACAATATTAACAACATTTGCAAAATTGACAACATTTGTGCAACTTTTTACAAGTTTTGCATCTAGACTTTAACCAACAACCAAGACCACCAATTGGACCCCAAAAGACATGAAATAGTTTTTATAGACCTTATTACATGGAAGAGCATCAAACAAAACCAAAATGCTAATTTTGAACCTACTAAATCTAGTGTGCTCCTGCACCATACTCCCAGGGAAGAAAGATTCAAGCTCTACTTGAATGGATAGTAGCAACATGAGAACCATGCTTGAAATATTTTGTCAAATGCCTTTAAATCCGTGCACATTTTCTTCTTTGGAACAACTCCATGTTTGCTTCATCTTCACTATAGGTTTCTTGAACACTTGGTAAAGGTATTTGAACTTGTCAATATAAACATGTCCTCCATCTGCACCTCTACCTTGTAACTGATCCATTTTTCCTTGATGGATGTCATGCACTTCAATAGTACCTTGTTCCCCTTTAATGGCTTGTTTCATTTTCACCTTAGATTTCTTGTCTCTGAAATTTCCAATCTCATCAAGAGCACTTTGTCTTCTCTCTTTGCCTCTAACATCTGCAACTCCCTTTTTCTACTCCACTTGTAGTGGATGCTTGTCTAACTGTCCATCTTCCATCTACAACTCAGTTTGGTCATTATGTTGCTCCATACTTCCTTTTCCACTCAAACATTTCTTGCTCAATTCTACAATCTCTTTCACAACAATCCTCTTGCCTTTAACATCAAAATTCCTTTCATTTACAACCTTCCAAAAAAGTGCATCATTTGTATTGACACCATCTCCTTCTTTAGACACATGACATTCTTCATTTTTCTTGTCAGAGGCTACTGTATATGACAAACAAACCCAAAGAAAAAAAGTGAAATAGTGACTAACACCTTTCCTTGCAAGCAAAAAGTCAGAAAATTTATCAAGCACTATGTCTACATGATCCTTCAAGACATCCTAAACTTCCCAAGGCAACTCTTCAATGCTTGTTGATGTCAAAACAATCCTAGGTTTTCTTACCATTGCATTACTTACCTCTTCCTCTTTCTCATATGGCTTTTGTTCTTCCTTCATCAACAAATATTCTTCAATGTCTGGTTCTACTATCCTCTCTTGCCTTCTTCTCTTCTGAATGATCTCCTTGATAGGCCATTTAAGCCTCTTCCTTATTGGAAAACGCCAACCACTTTCTTGTTTTTCTCACTCAAGAAGTTGTTGCATTCAAGTTCCATTCTCTCTTGCATACTTTTTTGAATTTATTTCATTTTCTCTAAGGCTTGTCTCAAGTCCATTATCTCTTATTGCATGTTTATTTGTTCTTCTTTCCTGTTTTTCTCCTTCATCTCACATTTCTCTTGTTTCTTGTTTGGTACCTCCTTACTCTGCAAGTCTCCAAGAACTATTTTCCTCAACATGTCCATTCTTCTTTCTCAAACAAGTCTCTTTCACCTTTTTTCTTCTTTTCTATGTGATAGCTCACCTAGGTTTCCTCCTTTCTTCACTACCTAGTCTTTTGGCATCTAGATTCTTGCTTCAACCTGCAAAAAGACAACACACAAACTCCAAAAAAATATCTTGCCCAGATCTTTGGGCTCTGATACCAATTTTATGTATAGAAGGGATGGAAAACTCCAAACAATCCTCAAACAAGAAAACTTTCAATCTCTAAACATTCACATGATGGTTTTCATTCAGTAGGCCTCAATCTCCTAGTAGTACTTTAGATTGACTAAAATGGGCACAGCTTCCCAAGTAGAATCGATATCCAAAAGACAAACCTATTTGGATACCCTTTAAGGCTTTATTCAACATATGAAGAAATCTGATATGGTTACTTTGGAAGGAAAGGTTCAAAAATTGTTTGTTCTACTCTTGACTAGGTTTGAAGTGGAGCAACAAATTCATGTTTTTTGGTCATAGCTTTCAAACCAAGCTTGATACCAAAAAAATAAACACATTTCTAGATACTCATTTTGGCTTTATATAACATATTAATAATTGGGGTAGGGTTGTTTTGGAACACAAGACTCAAATTTGGACTCTTCTCCCTCAAATTAGGCCTACTAGGGCTTCATACCTATTGTAGTAAAATGGACACAACTTCCTGGAAACTTGATTAAATTACATGGAACCAACACCAATAGACACTAGATTCATAGCTTTACCAAACATAATTGATTTGGATTCATTATGGTATCGTAAAAATATGTACTACATCAAAGAACAACAAGGAAACATTCAGAAATGCTAAAAATAGAGGTATTTTTATTGCTTCAACTTCCAAAACTTAAACCACCACACCCCCCCAACCAGGTCTTCGACTTTACAAAGCCTTTTAAAACATTTACAACAATTTTCCAATGGTTCTCAACCAACTTTTAAACTTACAACCATTCAAATTCCCTCATTTACAACTTATGACTCTTCATATTCCATGTTTTTGTAACTTTTAAAACATTGACAACATTTGTGCAACTTTTTACAATTTTTTCATCTAGACTCTAACCAATGACCAAGACCACTAATTGGACCCCAAAAGACATGAAATGCTTTCTAGACCTTATTACATGGAAGAACATCAAACAAAACCAAAATGCTAATTTTGAACCTACTAAACCTAGGGTGCTCCTGCACCAATAATCCATGTGGATAGTTAGAGAACATGGATTGAAAGATAAATCATGAGAGAACGTTGTTAAGTCCATACTATCCTCATGTGAGCTAGGACTAGAGAAATAGTCATTGAAAGAATGAGATAAATTTGGGAAGATGGTGTACAACTAGCAAGATGCATCGAACAATTATAAATATTTTCCACTCAATTATAAAATAAACTCACTAAAAAGTAAGATGGAATCCTCTAAATTTCCATAATTAATGAGCATAAATGATTTCAATGTAATGAATCATTCATAGTACAACCATAATAATCATGCAATAACTCCTCATTAAGGCTCATAATATCATCATGTAATATAAAAAATGACAATGCGGCATGAATAGTGACTGCATGAGAGGATAATAATATATCATCAATATTTATCCCATCGTCAATGGAGGTAATACTATCACGAATATCAGTATAGTCTATATAAGGTATGGAAGAATAATTATCTTGAAACACACCATCATGCATAAAAGAAGGCAGTTTGTAAAAGGAACATGGCTCTATGGGCATAAAATCAACATGACATATTGAAAGAATGTCATCATGAGGTGCAAAAAAGTCACAGTGCATGTTAAAAAGCGTATCTACCCTCATCACATCATTTATCACTCATAACAATAGAAATTATGTGTATTATGAATATCCTTCACAATAAATGTGTCATGAATCAAATCATATGAAATAAATGTTCTTAAAGTTAAAATAAGTTAGAATCAAGCACACTACTACCACTATCCATAGGGGAGGTATGCAATATGTGAGGATAATAGATGAGTGTAGTAAGTATCCAATATAGAAGTAAGAGTGATAATCAAATCCTTAGATGAAGAAAAGGTGCATAGTTAGTGACATAATACTTTCATGCACAAAGTGATCCCATTTGTGTGATATAATGTTATAAGTGAATGAAGAACAAATGGATCACATATCACAAATTGTATAAAATTCCATAATTAGTAAGGGAAGAATGAGTAGATGCCAAGAATAGAGATCAATAAAAATCCATGATGTAAAAAAAAGGTATATCCAAGGGTGAGAAACTTGTAGGGTTCACAACAATATCCAAGGTTCAAAGGCCTAATGAATGTATGTTATAGGATTTGATGTATTTAAAAAAATTAGTCAAGACTAGATCAAATCTAAAGAATGTGCCAAACACTATATCCAATGTAAGGGTGGGTATGGTAGGTTAAAGATAGTGTATGTAAATACGTGTATCAAAACCTAAAATAAAGATGTATCAATGAAGCCCAATAATGAAAGGGAGATTAGATCTAGAAAAAATATATAAAAATAAAAAATAGACTTGAAATTCCTACAAGCGAAGAGAAAACTAAATAGTGTAGGATGAGATGGGTTCCCCAAAACATAAAGGAAATTAAATTTTCCTTTAAGTGTGATCTAAGATAAACCAATTAGATGCCTACAAACAACTATAAATTAACCTAGATTTAATAAGTGTGAATTGAAGGGAAATTGTTTTCTAAATATTGCAATAATTAGATGATAAACTACAAAAATTAAATGCAAAAAATAAATGTACAAGTAGCTCTACGATTGAAGAATAAATGAAAATTTGGTATGGTGTTGAAATATGAAAGGGATTGTGATAATTAGATGTTAAAGTACAAAAATTAAATGCAAAAATACACGTACTTAGCTCTACGATTAAAGAATAAATGCAAAATTAATATGGTGTTGAAATATAAAAGGGATCATGACACTTTGTAACTTGTCTTGGGATTGAAAATTAGTTTCTATACAACGGAGGGTTGGGTTTGGGGGTCAAGATCAAATCTATACTTGTAGAAATGTACTAAACTTGTGGAGATGATCTAGTCATTTGTACAAAATTATTTCCTATTTCACTTGGTTTGCCTCCCCTTCTTCTTCCTTTTCTAATATCTAGGGATTGGTAGTATTTAAAAATACATTTGAAAGGTTTATGTTAGTGTTCTAAGGGGAACATTATCCTTGGTCAACACCTATAAAACTCTCATCCATGCAAATGCTCATTGAATGAACACACAAATCTAGATTCATTTTAGAGCACCAAATCAAAGTGTTTCTTTCCTTGAATGTGAAGCATATGTGAATGATACTTGGATGATGAGGAGATGCTTGGATGTCTAAAATTAATGCATTGTATGCCTTGCAATTCAAGGACACGACAATAAATTATGCAAAATGTGTGTTTACTTTGCCCCTAGTAGGAAATGAATAGATGAGAGTTGGCAAAAAATTGAATTTGAGAGGGTCAAGTCCATAACTACAAGGTTGATCTCTTGATTATAGAAATGGCCTTGGATAGAAAAGAGCTAAATCATAGTGGATAATGGACCTACATGAAAATACATGTGCAAGAATAAGTGTAATAAATGCATGGATGGGGTGAATTTATTGGGACATGTGTGCATATGTATGAGGTAAGGGATAAGTGTATATGAATACATGTATAATGGATAAGTATGTGGCATAAGGGAAGGGACCCTACTTTGTACAAAATTAGGCCATTTGCCAATATGCAAATGGGAAATGGCACAGGTATGTAAATTTCACCATAACAACTTTATATAGCTTACTATAAAGTTAAAACTAAAGTAAAC
Organism: Sequoiadendron giganteum; assembly: GCA_007115665.2. NCBI lineage: Eukaryota > Viridiplantae > Streptophyta > Pinopsida > Cupressales > Cupressaceae > Sequoiadendron > Sequoiadendron giganteum. Next base: position 191,672,082 of record CM021105.1, read on the forward strand.
ATTTAAAAAAAAGATCAAGTTAAATATACAAACTATACTTCAACCTAAAAAGTTAGCAATAGAAGAAAGAATTATATGTAATGGTGAAAATCGCATAATTTGCAATTTTCCCCTTTGTTTCAAGATTCACTTTGTCTAGGTTATCTTTTTATATAATTTATCAAGCTTAGAAGTGACAACATTAACCAAGAGTTGACACATAACCTAAGCATTATCTATTTCCATGTTGTATTCATTCATAGGGTCTAGAACCAATTCTCAACTCATCCATTTCCTATCCTAGATTAGGTTCAAAATCATAAAATGATCTTGATCATTTCCACCTTGTAGAAATGACTACCTTCATTTCAAAAATTAAATCCAAATTTGGGCTCATCTGTTTTCCCTTCACCTAATTATTGTGGGCTAACTTGATATATGAAACATTTCACTTTATACTTGAGAAGTTGTATAAAACAACTAATCCTAGTTCATTCAGGACATCTAGTGAACACACGAAATGAAAACCTTCTAGCACATGTCATAGAGCTAAGAAAGAATCACTTAGTGAAATCAACATTATAGGGCATATTGCACTCCTATTTGATGCCTTCAATCTTATTCAAAGCTATTGTCTTGACATCCTTAATGGGGTTTGATGCAAATGATGAGCTATCCTTGTTATGTGTAAACTCATGAATCCACAAACCAAGTTTTTATGTAATGATCATATTGAGAACTTTGAGATCAATTGAAAGTGATAATCTAAAAATCAGTAGAGATCAAATCCATTGGCTTGGTTTAGATCGCCACTTGTAGGATTGCTTCCATAACTCAACAAAAAAATAAAAGTTGTACAAATTTCAATATATTTGTTTGACAAATCCTAAATTTTTGTAACATTGACAAAATGCCTTAAAACAACAAATAAATCATATTCCAAATTAAACTACAAACTAAATACTTATATTTATAATTAAAATTTCTAAATATTAATCTGAAACATACTTATCATTTCCAACTCTTATTTCTAAAACATCTGATATTAATAATAATTTATATATTTATCTTTTTAAAAAGCATATCTAATAATTTATTTCCTTACACTATTATAACTAAACTCAGACGGAACTTTTCACATCTACTTTTTAAATTTCCCACATCACATAATCAAGAGACAAAAACTGAAGTTTAAGTTTTAACCAGGTTGATATAAGAATAGAACCTATCCTTTTGCTTTTGATCTCTGGAACAACTTTGCTAAGAAAATATGTAAGAATTTTTCTGTTTTTAGATGTCAAACCTACAACAATTTTTTGGGATACAGATTCAAACATGTTTAAACTTGAGCACATAGGTTGCATGCTTGACCATGTCTTCTATGCTACACAGCAGCCAGCATGCTATTGAAGTTCAAAATTATTGTTATATATATCATTGTACTTGTCTGTAATGTAATTCACTCTGAGTATATGTGCATACCAGCGTGGTGTAACAGTAAGTTGTAATAATTTAGACATCTATAATACTGTGTTTGAGTTCCTTCAAGGCAGATTAGCCCAAGAACTTTGATTTAAAAAAACCTGGGTAACAGTTGGGTTCACAGTTCATACAGACCATGGAAAATGAATCCTTTCTATTAAGATGCAAAGTGATGCAAAATTGAATACCATCCTAAACGTCTATCTTTAAGCACAATCACATATACACTGCACGGTTTCCTGTATAGCCCAAATCAGCTTTGTAGATCCTTACATGATTTATTTTGTCAGAGATGTGCTCCGAAATCTACTCTTCTGCTAAGTAACTCTACATCATCAGAATATAACATAGCATTCATGATCCATTTAATTGTCTCACAATTGTAAAACGCTTCTCCACTGAAAGAAGCTTTCTCCAGTGGGGAAAAAATAAAGAATGGATTATGTTCTAAGCACTGATTTGTAAGATACATTGTTCAGCCATGCTATACATCTGAAATTCTGCCATGAAAGCTCACCAATGTGGGTATGCGAAGGCTTTCAAAGCCCTCTAGTATTTGACCACTCGGTAGCGCCCGGTTGAGTTTTATCAGGCTCTGTGTGCGAACTGCGAAGAAGGATCTGTTTGTGAAAAGTATCAGGACACTCGATTATAACCGTAGCCAACATATGAGACCAGGTTGTCTCATTCTCCCCATCAAGCGTGTGAATAGATCAATTTTCCAACAAATTGACATAACTGGTAGCCTCTTCCACACTTTCTTCAAAATGAAATAGTTTCTTTCACTTGCAATGGCAGAGGAAACAATAGAAGTTACAGATAAGCAATGGTATTTCCTTTTGAGATTGAGGCCGAAAACAAATTTATAGTGCACCTTTAACTGATTTAAATGTAATGCCTGGAAGTTGAACATATCCACAGAGAATAAGGTCTAAATCAGTTGATCTTCTATGTCAGCCCAGATGAGTGAGCTTCAGTAATAGATTTAGTCCTCAACTAACCATTCTCAGCAGAAGCACAGAGCAACTAAACAGAATCATCATACCCATCTGACAATGCCCATTTCTTGGAGAATATACTTTATACAGAACCATGTCACCAGTTTCCGATTCCTTCATCATAATTTTCTTTTTGCATATATCTTTCTTCAGTGTAGCCCTTTTGATGACATATGCATATTCTGTCAGGCAAATCATGGCAACCAGAGGAATCATTCTTGTAGCCACCCCCATCTTTATCCTTTGCTTCAGCTATGCCTCCAATTGTCCACTTGCATGCTTCTTTGCTCAATTCAGAAGTCAAACCCTCGGCCCTGTAGACTGAACTAGATGAAGAATTTGAAATAGGTTTATCCCAAAGAGCGCGAATTCTCATCAAAACCCAAAATACAATTCCCCCAAGAAGGATGAAGCTCAACACAATTGCAATTGAGATGCCAACAACTGCTCCATTCGCCAGTTGATTCTTCGTAGATCTTGAAATTCCTGAACAAGCCCCTGAACATGAATCCAATGGTCTTCCATGGAGACCAGGATTCTGTAGAAAAGAAGTCCGAGGCCATTTCGAAGCGCTCGAAGGTAACTGCCCATGAAGAAAATTGTTGGATAGATTCAACTCATTCAAACTCTTCATCTCCACAATCTCATAAGGGACTTGGCCACTAAGCCAATTACTGGACAGGTCCAGAACCTCAAGCATCATCAAATTCCCAAGAGGAGGAGGAATGCTTCCTGATAAGAAGTTACCGCTCAAATCTAGCATCACTTGTAAATTTGTAAGCCTACTAACTTCTATTGGGATTGAGCCTGTCAAAGAATTGTGTGAGAGCCTCAAATCATAAAGCTGGTTGCAATTTCCAATAGAATAGGGGATTGATCCAGAGAGATTATTCATTTGCAAGTAGAGAACATTTAAAGACTGAAGGTTGCCGAGCTGCGGAGGTATGCTGCCAGAAAGCCTATTATTGTCAAGATGAAGAATGAGTAAATTTTTACAATTCTCAAGCTCAGATGGAATTGATCCATGAAATTCATTAAAAGAGAACTCCAGCTCTCCAAGCCTATGAAAATCGCCAAGCCATGCAGGAACAGGTCCAGAAAGATGGTTATTATTGAGATCCAGATGATCTAGGCTCTTGCATTTAGCAAGCTCTGCAGGTAGTTCACCTTCGAGCTTATTCCAAGATAAATCCAAAAGACTAAGCCCTCTCATCTGACCAATCTCTTTAAGGATTCTGCCATTTAAGAAATTCCTACCCAATCGGAGGCGATGCAAACCTCTTGAGTTGCCTAGCTGAGAGGGGATTTGCCCCGTGAAGCTATTATTTGTCAAATCCAGTGTGCTAAGAAAGCTTGACGCACAGAGAGGAATGATGCTTCCATTCAACCTGTTACTGGAGAGATTGACTCTGGTAAGGTTTTTCAAATGCATGAAGTCTCTAGGAACAGGTCCTTCAAGGGAATTATTGTAGAGGACAAGCACTTGCATATTTTCAAGCAATCCAAAAGTTGCTGGTATTGTTCCAGAAAGATTATTGTCGGCCAAATCTATCACTTGAAGGCTTTTGCAGTGTCCCAAGGATGGAGGGATTTCCCCATCTAGGTTATTTTGTCTCAAATGAAGGAAACTCAGATATTTTAGCCTTCCAAGTGTGATTGGGATGCTTCCTGTAAACTGGTTTCCAAAGAAATCGATCTTGGTTAAACTAGAGCAGTTACCCAATTCCATAGGGATGTTACCGGACATCAGATTTTCATAAAGAAAAAGCAAGCTTAGATTCTTCAATTTACCAAGTTCAGGGGGGATGGAACCAGTCAATAGATTATGGTATAAGGAAAGAGTTTCTAGACTAGTAAGGTTCCCCATTGCAGGAGGGATGTTTCCTGTCAAACTGTTGTTATGTAATTGAAGATCATACAGATTCCCAAGACTATCTAGATTGCTAGGAATTGATCCATTCAATGAATTGTTGGAGAGATCCAGCTGCTGTAGATTTGAACAATGGATTAAACCCTCGGGAATAGGCCCTGAAAGATTATTTCCACCAAGGGAAAGATATTGCAATGATATGCTTCTGGCACAGAGATTATTGGGAATTGGACCTGTAAAAGAATTTTCAGACAAAACCAAGAACTGAATCTTTTCAAGTTTGTTCAATGTCTCAGGAATGATTCCTGAAAGTTTATTTCCTGATAAATCTAGAGTCTGCAACTTGAAAAGCTGGCTAAATTTCCTAGGAATATTCCCATCCAAGTGATTTCCCAGCAAATTCAAATAATTCAACCTTTTAAGCCTTCCAAACTCAGGAGGAATTTGCCCAGTGAGACTGTTATTAGCTAAATTCAATGTCTGCAACATTGTCAAATTGCTCAGTGCAGGTGGTATTGGCCCTTCTAGACAGTTCCTTGCTGCTGAAAAGATCTCAAGGTGCTTGCAATTTTCTATCTCAGCAGGTATGAAGCCACTAAAAAAATTCTCCTGCAAATTCAGGCTCCTCAAGTGTAAAAGCTGCCCAAGTTTTGGAGGTATGGATCCTTTTAAATCACAGGAAGCAAACCCCAATATTCTAAGCTCTGTGCATTGCGAGATCTCCACTGGAATGCTACCAGAGAGCATGTTCTCGCCTGCTCTCAAAACCTCTAACTTCTTCAGAATTCCAATTTCTTTGGGAATGGGTCCAGAAAGCTCATTAGAATACAACAATAGCTCAGATAAACTGGAGAGATTTCCTAGGGAAGAAGGGATAGCACCATGGAGATAATTAGATGAGAGGTCTAGAATTTGAAGATACTGAAGGTTAGCTACTGCAGGGGATATCTTCCCAGACAAGCTTGAACTAGATAAATTTAAACCAATTATTCTAACTCCATCAGGACAGCAAAGTATCCCATTCCATCCACATATGGTTGTTTCATTAGACCAGTTATCGAGAACCTTAAGAGGATCCTCAAGATCAAGTTTCACCTGTAATAACCACTTTGCATCCTCTTGAAGAGAAGTCCTAGTGAGCACCAAAGAATTTATGCTCATCAGCGTCATCATCACCATCCAGTATTTGCCATGGCTTTCCATCTTGGTCTCAAACCATGAAAAAGATTTCAATCAAATTGTGCTTCAGGCATCCAGTATGCTGAAGTCCTTATCCATTCATTCCATTCAACAATTGGAAGAAAAGAAGTGATATAAAAGTTCAACCAAATTTCAGAATCTGAAGTTTCCATCCTTGCTGAGTTGAGAAGCAGAGACATCAGCATCAAATAGAGTATGATAAGCACCACCAAGCTATCTAAAGCTATGGTAATCAATTAAAACTTTGAATGTTGGTGCATTGCCTACTGACATTCAATTTTCAATTGTGTTAGGTTGGATTTTGGACTATATGCTGATCAGATTGATAGATGCAGATGGAACGCTCATTCTTCATCGATTAGATTCCCATCCACTCACCCTGTTATTTATCCAAGCAATTGACAGTTGCGTGGAGTTTTAAGATTGTTTTTTTTTCTTTTCTAAATAATGTATCTTAGAGTCTAATTTAATCAAACCCGAATAGTATTTCCTTGCTTGGATGGGCACTATGATTTTGATGAACGTGGAGGCTATAGAAGTCATGAGATAGGGGAGAAGGATATGAAATGGATGAGACCTTCAAGTTTGGTTTATGTTGCTGTGTTTGATATCAGTTTTAGTTTATCCTGGAAGCAATACCTATTTAAGACATTGTCAAGACATGCTTCAATAGGAATTATGTAAACCTTCTCTGTAGGCATGTACATACTGCTCTACACATAAAACAAGTTCCATCCGTAGAAGATGTTAAAGCTTCTTTAACCCTCTACTTTTCGCAATTTCACGGAGAATATTACTATCCAACTTTTGTCCACATTAGGAAGCAGCAAAGATGGAAGTTCAGTGAATAAGCCGAAGTACAAAAAGCTGGAAAGGGAAGAAAGGCCCATGCTCACAATAAAAGCCTAAAGCTGGGCCAACCTTTTGAATTTGTACAAATATCACTAAAAGGACTTGACTTCTGATGGGCCACAGGAAGAATCTTTAGCACAATCAATATCCAGTTAGCCATGTGACTATCTATAAACTAAAATTGATTCTCTATTACACCATTCCAATTCACAGACAGACAGCCCAAGTGTTAAGAAAAACAAGATCGCTCTCGAGGGAAACCCGGGGATCTGATTCTGTACAAGTACTATGAGATAGATGATGTAACCGTCAAAACTTATCATGACCACAGGATGTGTAACGGTTGACTGCTGGGCTCTAACCGTCAATCTACTACTTTCTAATTTTTGCTGTGCGTGTGTTCCTTTTTGGGCTGGCGACTGTCAGTTTGGACAGGGCTATTTTTGGTTTGCATTCTCCTTTTTTTGTGGGGGAGTTTTTGGCTTTTTGAGGAGGGGAAAAAATACATGGTAGCAACGGGAGTGTTGGTTTTCTTTTTAGCTGTGAATGTTGCTGAGTCTATTCTGTTTAGTTTTTAATGAAAATTTTCAAATTCTATTACTCCTGAATCCATCATTCTATGCGTTCTGCAGCCTAGCTAATGGATTTTTCTTCATACATTTGTTGTTGAATAAAATGTTGAGCTGCATGTTAAGTCTTTTAGCTGCAAGGTGTTATGGGGTTAAGCTGAGGAGCGTATCAGGAACATTTGAAGACTCGGGTGTAGGTACAGAGGTTCGATCTGCATCAATAGATCTTGTGAGTTTTTGTTTTCCTACCATGACCGTTTGGAGATTCAGGTGCAGATACAGAGGTCTGATTCTGCATTAGGGACGTGGGGACGTGGGACCAAGGGCCTAAGTTTGGGGGCGGCGGGGGACAGTGGCAGGGTGGCAACAGGGTGTTGAAATACATATGGTACTTGAAAAAATAGTTATAAAAAGATGTATAAGTCTAAGAATTTTACATCTTGGAAACAACTAGGAGTCCTCTAGACATCTTGAGGACACCCCGATGTTCTCGAAGTCCTAACGACATCTTGGAGATGACAACGCTAGTGGCGGGATGGTGGTGGGGAAACATCCCCTCCAAGTCCCCAAGTCTCCGAGACAGAGACATCTAGGAAATGCGGGGTTTTCGGTGGGGGACATATCCCCGTGAACACTGATTTTAACCCTTTTCCAAGGATTAAATTTCAAACGTTGAGAGTTTTTGTAAAAGGAATGATACTCATTAGATATAAGAATTTTGTAGCCATAGAAATAATTTCAAGAAACACTCTTTTTAAGTGTATTTGACTTGAAGGGAAAGACATTTTAAAAACAAATTATGAATGAATTATTTTAAAATATTCAATCACAAAAAAAAAGGGACCAAACAAATAAACATGTTTAACCACAATCAATTAAATATTATATCCAATATAATCACTTCCATTATAACATCGCCTCCTTCATATAAAAATCATAATATATTAAATTATTTATATAATTTTCTTTGTACTGATCATAAACTTGTCCCTTCCCATAGCCTATTTGATTGGCTTCACCAGTCCTAGAAGGCAACATTTCAAAATAATACTCAGTGAACAATCCTCTTTAAGCAAGATAGTACCTTTGTACATTCTATGGACACCATTTGAAGTAGTAGTCACTATTTAAATGAAAAATCAGCTTGGAGGTTCCCTGCCCATCAGCCGTCTGACGTAAACTTCTCAAGGTCACTTTGAAAGCATGCTGTAAAAAGTGTACAACAGAGTAAACGTAAATAAGGTACAGCCTACTGTAATGAATATTGCAGTGCACTTGAAATAATGGGCTATCTCATGATTTTCTAAGTCTTTCACAATTAGTGAGATGACTTTCCATGTAATTCTTCCACAGTTCTCAATATTTTCTTTTTTCTACGTTTTCACTAATGATAGTGGATTGTTTATAGCAGGAAAGTACAATTAATTTTGTTTTACATGGTCTAATCCCCACCTTATGTAAGGTCTTTTAGCATGCTATTCTCCTCCTTGAGGGGATCATCTAAGGTACAGTCATTCTGCTCGTGGCACTCGGGAGGTTCAGGCTTCCTTTTTCTTAATTGGAAGAGATCGTGTACAGTGGGATTGGTCGTGGCTTGTTTCTCATCATTTGCTTCAAACACTGCTGATATATGGGGCAAACGGGACGAAACAGTATAAATCAAACTTTTTTTTTCTTAATCAATCACAGCAATATTATCTTAAATCTTAATTATCCATGGCAATATCATATATGTAAGATCTAGCAATTAAGAACGCACATAAAAAATGCACAATTTTACGTGAAAACTCTTAATCTTCGTATAAATTTTGTAGGCACCAATTCACTAGAGATTCCAATCCCCACCACTGAGCACTAACCCAACAAGAAATGTCAATCTCTTTTAATAAGATGCACCAACCTCTCGATCTCCTCAATTAGGAGGCTCCAACCTCCAAATGAATAATATGAAATTTTGTTTGCAACTTCCTCTTAGGTCCACCCTTTCCATCTACTCATAAGTCTACAATACACTCACTCTTAAATCTGCGATATAGTCTTCAATATTTCTACTCATAAAATTGTCATGATTTTGCATTTATTTCTCTTTTCTTCTACACAAAACTAATGCTAAAATCATCTCATAAATTTGCTCAAATATCCCTTGTAAATCTGCTCAAATATCCTTTTATTTTTACTTTTCATGTGAATGATATTCCTTGAATTGATTGATTTTGCTTCTCCCTCAAACTTCTATTTATACTCACCAAAATGTCTCTTCACCCAAGGGAGGCGACTCTCCCAAGGGGGGTCAGCCAACTTAGTAAAAATAATATTTATTTATTTTAAATTTATTTTCCCAAGGTTGGGTGCACCCTTCAATGCGGTTGTCCCTCATTGGGAGCCCCATAAAATAATAATAAAATTAATTTAATTTTTAATTAAATCTTCCCCAATTTGGGGCGGTACCAAGAGGGGTTGTCTTTCTTTTTCAAATTTTATTTTGCATTTTAAACTCCTTGAACTTGGGACAAGATATGGGTTGGCCCATGTAGAAAATAAACCATCATTTTGCCAATTAATTATCTCCTCACCATCAACGAGCCCTTTGACATCAATGTCAACATTTTTCAACAACCTCCCCCTTTATCATTTATGACAACCTTGCAAAGAAATGACCTTGAAATGCAACAAGCCATACTTCTCCTCTTGACTGAAATGCTCTCCCTTTTGCTACAACACAAGATAACATATAACACCACATTTTTATTTGGAAACTCGGAATGGGAAAAACCATGGTGAGAAGCTCTCACAATCAAAAATATAATAAGGGAAGTTTACAATATGAAGTAGGCACCAACCTACTAGAGACATCAATCCCCACAAGATTCAGTAGGCACCAACCTACATGAGACACCAATCCCCACCAGAACAGAAACACCAATCCCTGCCAGAACAATATAACAGGTAGAACACCAATCCTACTGAAACAAAAATAATGGTGGATTTGAAATGACACCAGCAGACACTCTGATACTATCACACTCTTTTTTTTTCATGCTTCTACTACGATACTCTTTTTACTGTACATCCCACTACTTGAACACTGTAATCATTAATTACATTTGGACATACATGGATGCACTTTGTTTCTTCAAGTTACATAACAATGCATTTGAACATTTGAAATATTCTACACTAACACTCTTCTATGTCGGTCAGGGATCCGCACCAACCTAGACAACATAGGATGGACCTAAATTCAAATTACATGAAACATGTAATACAATGATCCAAACTTGCCGCCAAAAGCACTTGACACCTTGCGCCACCAAGGGAACCTTAAATAGGTCATATCCTCACTCCACACACTTGTAGTCGTTACCGCACATGCCTCAAACTTAGAATAGCTTGATGAAGCTTTTGATATCTCAAACTCCTTGCACACTGAGTCGTGCCACCAAAAACTCAAGAAATTGATAGAACTAGTATAGGCATACTCTCCTTCCAAATCACGGAGCTACAACATATTTATGAAAGAAATGCCAACCATGTATTAAATAATCTATTTGTCCAAAAGATATCCTCTGGGACCACCACACTCATACTGATTGAATACTTGACATGGTATAATAAATTCATTAACTATCTAAAAGCAATCATGCCACAACAAAAAATGCTTCATGATACCTAAATAGATTAGATAGTCTACACACTGTCAAACAAGACACTATAAGAACCTTTAGAATGCTATCAATACTTGTACTCCAACTATCTTTCTTCATTCTGACAACCTTCATATCTTAGAGCCTTGACACCCTTTCATAACCATTGTCAATAGCAATGACCTATCGACATCAGTTTGACATCAATGACAACCGATGCTCAACAATCCCCCCTTTGTCATTGATGGCAAACAACAGAGTGTTGGGACCACCAAAACAACATAAAGAATAAGTCTAAATGATTCATGTGATGTCCCATTTACTCCCCCTTTTAAAGATATGGAATTGAAAGATAGAAAGAAAATATAAGTTATTCTTTCTGATGAATTCAACATTCACCTTCTCCATAATTTAGCATTTCCTCAATTCAGCTCTTTCTCCCCCTATGATGGATACATTCTTTCTGAGCAATTCAACATTTTGATCTCACTGTCTCCCTCTTTTACATCAACAGAAAAGGATCAACATGCTCACTTTCTCCCTATATCTGATATCAATATGCTCACTTTTTTTTCCTAACTAGTATACTGCAACATCTGGAACCCTATTTTTGGATAGATTCCCCTTGATTCCATGTATCACAACTTCTAAACAACATTTTGCAAGAGCACCAACCGTTCTTACAACAGGGAGGCCAAGCTCCCCCTCACCCTATACTTTCCTCTTGAATCAAGAGGAGGGAGTAACAACTCCCAAATTCTATCAGAGAAACTCAAATGTATCCTTAGGAAGTGGCTTTGTGAATATGTCTGCAACTTGTTCCTTTGTATCTGTAGACATTTAAATTTGATCACTTTCATATGATCAAAATCGTCTACTCTATCCATCTATGTCATTAATAGTGATTAAATAATTTATTTAATCATTATTTCATTTTCTGCTTAAGGTTCCTAAAGTATGTAATTAAATAAATAAAATACTTTACCTTACACTTTTTCTTCTCTAAATTAAATAAATGAGACAATTTATTTAATTTTGTCATTTGACTTATCTGGATTAAAACTAATTTTTAATTCCTCTTTTTCTCTCTCCTTGTCACATTTTCCATAACCCTCTTTTAATCTGAATTAAAGTAATTAATCTATGATTAGGATGTGCACCACTTAATCAAGATTACTGTCACATCTTTCATAATCTTCCATTTGCCTCTAATCTCTCATTAATTATCATAATCTTGTGTTTGCACAACCTTAATCAAAGTCATTAGCCACATTTGGCATACCTTTTCTGGTCAACCTTTCCACTTGCTTTTCTTGGCCTTGACTCTCTTTCCCATGTGAATTTTTAATTCACATTTATTCATCTAAGGCTCCTCTTTTCTCCATGTGAATTTTTAATTCACTTTTATCTCTCCAAGGTCTACCCCATCCCCATGCAAAGTTCTAGAAGGTTTGACTTGTCACTTTACATGTGCCAAGGACTTCTAGAATCTTTGACTTGTCACATCACCCACATGTGACAAATCTCCAACTTTTTGGAGATCCTGTTTTATCTAATAAACTCTCCTAAACATGTGAACTTTTAATTCACGTTCATTTCTCCAACCATTTCCCCTTTTCCCATGGAGATTTTTGAGGAATTCTAAAATTTCTCAAATGTCTCTTTCATTCTCATTTGGGGACAAGAAGTTCCTTTTTGAGGAAATTTTCCCATCCCCCAAGGTACCTACAAGGTACTTGTTCTTCATCCACCTCATGTACTTCTCTTCCACCTCATTTCCACATCATCCCACCCCAAGACATCTCACATTCCACATGTTAAGATGTAAGGGCTTGTGAGTCCTCAACTCACCATAGCCCTTCATCTTGATCTTGTTGGATCAATCTCAACCGTTGAATTCTCTAGAGAATTCAAATTGTCCTATAAATACCCCTTCATTTCTCTCAATTTAGAGATCAATCTTTTATTATCAAAACTCTTGCAAAATTGTCATTTGAGCTCTCATCCTCCATAGCTTTTAGCATCACACCATTACCATATCTCCATCCATCTTGCATATCATTTTGCATGTTCAATTTAGCTTGTCATCCAAAGAGCACACAAATCTTCAAGGATCAAAGGGCCAACCAAGGAAGGAGCAACATGAAGGTATAATCAACTTTAATTTGTTTTATCTTGCTTTTATGTTTACCATTTCCTTAGGCTAATCATCGAGGTGTCCTCTTTTGTGTTAATTATTTTTATTCCATCATTAATTATTTAGCATCTCACATTAGAACATAGCATTTTAGGAGATCACATTTCTGGCATGTCCGGTGGGACCCACAAACGGGTCTCTTTGCTTTATGTTTCTTGTTGTTTAAGTTGTTTGCAAGTTCAGGTTGCAGAGGGGAGGATTTGCCCTCCCGGGCGCTACAGAGGGGCGGATACACCCTCATGTTCTGATGTTTTTTGACAGTTTTCATTGTAGAAGTGCGAATACGCCCTCCTATTCCGACGTTTTCTGACAGTTTTCACTGCAGAAGTGCGGATATGCCCTCCTGTTTCGACGTTTTCTAATAGTTTTCACTACAGAAGTGCAGATACGCCCTCCTGTTTTGATGTTTTCCGACAGTTTTCACTGCAGAAGTGCAGATACGCCCTCCTGTTTCAATGTTTTTTCTAACTATTTTTTGCAGAAGTGCGGATACGCCTGCCTGTTCTGACGTTTTCTAACTTTTTTCTGTAGAAGTGCGGATACACCCGCCTATTTCGACGTTTTCTAACTGTTTTATGTAGAAGGGCAGATATGCCCTCCTGTTCCAACATTTTTCACTGCAGAGGGGCGGATTTGCCCTAAACAACACATTTGGGAAGGTTAAAAAGTTGCATTTTAGCTTCATTTTTGCTTCTATTTTTTCTTGTTTGGAGTTCTAACCCTCTAACCCTATTTGTTGGTGGGTGAAGTCAGATTTATTGCTGATACTTTACAGTATTTTTGCTGAAATTCACAAAAGGCAAAAAGATAAAACAACTAACATTTGTTTGCAGGGCCTTTATTTCATTCAAATTTTAAAGTTTTCCTTACTGTTTTATCTATTCACTTAGCATAATTAGGGGGAAGTAATACTTTTTGTTTGTTGTGTCTATTTTTCTTTGTGTTACCCTAAGGGGGCATTAGTTTGTTTTCATCTTCCCTTTGCACTTTGTGCGGACCGGGGGGGGTAGTTGGAAATGATTAGTGTCTTCTTCTCAATGGGACCTGCCTGGGGATTTCATCACCCCAAGGGACGATCCCAACCATGTGTACCGACAGGGTATACAAAGGGGGGAGAGCCAAAGCTGTATCTCAATCCAGTTGCGTTGTAATTGGAAAAATGTCGAAGCTAGGGTGATACCTAGATAGACGTGAAGAGTTGGTTCGAGCCTTTCAGTATCTCACTGGGGTTCCTGACTCACACTTGTGATAGACTGGTGTTCACAGTTGTGCCTCATGTACTGAGCATATATCGAGGAATCCCTAGAAACTTTGTTCATCCTATAGTAAGACCTTTGCCGACCATACCCCTTAACACTAATCATAGGATTGTGCTTGTTCAAAGTGTCTTTCTGTGAAAATCCGGTAAATTTTGATAAGTTAGCCTCATTGAGTCATTTCAAGTCCTTGCCATAATCTCATCATCCAAACCAAGTCACTATTTTCCTGCAGAGGGGCGAACTTCCCCCCCCTGTTCCAACATTTTCCACTGTAGAGGGGCGGATTTGCCCCCCTGTTTCAACATTTTTCATTGCAAAAGTGCATATACGCCCCCCTGTTTCAACATTTTTCACTGCAGAAGTGCAGATATGCCCCCCCATTTCAGCATGTTTCACTACAGAAGTGCGGATATGCCCTCCTGATCCACTGTTTGACTGCAGAAGGGTGGATATGCCCTCCTGAACGGACAATTTCATCCATTTGACCATTCCAAACCCCCGTTCAACCACTCTGAGTCTCCATTTGACCGTTTGATCATCCTAAACACTCATTTAATCAATCCAAACACCCATTTGACCAATCCAAACATCCATTTGACCATTCCAAGCCTCCATTTAACCTTTCTAAACGTTCATTTATCACATTCACATTGATCATTTCATAATTTGGGAAACCCATCTTACCATGTGACCTAAACATTTGCACTTTCCAAAATGATCATTCCATCACGAAATCTTCCATTTGTGTTCATCATCATCTCTCAACACAAAATCCCTTAAACCTTGTTTTAGGAGTTATCTCCTAAATTGACCAAGGCGTTAAGTTTGATTATTATCCTACATATCAATCATTGTCTTCAACCTAATCAATCCGCTTCTATCTTGAGGTGGATTTGTATTGTAAGTCAACATCATTGGCCCAAATCAATCCCCTTCTATCTCAAGGCAGATTCAGTGTCGTGATCATTGATTTAACCAGTTTAATCCGATCAACCAACGTATTAAGTCACCTAGGGTGGTTTTCGAATTGGGTTTAGGACCCTTTCCATCAAATCCAATCCAAATCATCATCAATCCAATTGATCCAATCAAATCCAATCCTCATCCAAATCATCAAATTGATACATCATCAATTGATCCAATCAATCCAATCTTTATCCAATCATCAAATTAATTGATACATCATCAATTAATACATCATCCAATCCAAATTGTCATCAATCCAATCCTTATCCAATCATCAAATTAATTGATACATCATCCAATCCAAATCATCATCAATCCAATTGATCCAATCAAATCCAATCCTTATCCAATCATCAAATTAATTGATACATCATCAATTAATGCATCATCCAATTCAAATCATCATCAATCCAATTGATCCAATCAAATCCAATCATCAAATTAATTGATACATCATCAATTAATACATCATCCAATCCAAATCATCATCAATCCAATTGATCCAAACAATCTAGTCCAATCTATCCAAATCATCAAATTGATACATCATCAATTGATCCATCATCCAATCTGAATCAATCAATCCAAATCATCACCTAGATCATCCTTAGAAGTTGCAGCTTAAAATCACTTAGTTGTTTTACACGTTCATGCCCGTTCAGACCCATTCACAAACAATAAAGCAAATGGCAAACCAACAAACTCAAGGTTCCCAACCAAATGTCCCTCAAGATCCTAATAATATTCCACACGATCCCCATAACGATGTCTCATCTCAATCGAACACTGACATCCAGAATATCACACCACCCATTGATGAAAACATGGTCAATCAACCAGAAGTTACCGTTGATGAATATCTCAGTAATCCCACCAATGTCCAAATGAAAGATCGTCTCCTAAACAAACGTGGATACAAGATCCTTTCCACCTTACTCATGAAGGGAGTCAAACCACCGTCTAGTTTTGATACATCACAATATGCCCTTCCCACATTTATCGATCCACAAACCTCACAAAATGTTCCAGAGGGTTCCTATGTTCCCGAGGGTGCACCCGCTGAAAACTGGTACCACCCCGAATTGGAAAATGTTGTCATCCATCAAGTCCAAGAATACCCTCATCTTCTAACCACAACATCTACTATTCCACCATCTGATCCTAATGATCCCCATACCTATGGCATGTCGTCATACGTCCCATCTGCACCACCACTTCCTCCCCCATATTCTAATATTGGGGGCACACCTACACTTACCAATGTGCTACCTCCTTCATTTCAACAACCTCCAAATAATCCACACCAATCCATCACACTACCAACTCCACCACAACATATTGCTACCGCTCCAGCTTCATCTCAACCCTTACATCCACAACATCTGCAACACACTACCATTCTCACACAACCATCACATCAAGTGGTGCAACCTATCTCACAACCACAACCACCATCACATAACCCTTTCATGGTTGCCACCCAACAACAACATATCTCATCTCACCCATCTCATCAACAAAATCCACAACAATGACCCCCACAACATGTGCATATTCCTACACAAACACACCATAACCCACTTACTAAGTACCTCTATCATCCCTCTAGCATAGACACAGTTCCATCCCATCTCAACATGAATCCTCATCAAAATACTCAAAACCAAACACATACCCAACCACCACCTTACACCAATCCTTCACAACCTCAACATCATGCCCACCAACAAACATCAAATCCATCCCCATATGCCATGCAACAACCCACCATTGCACAACAATACCAATCCTATCCGCCTCACTTCCAACAACAACCAACTTATCAACAGGGGGCACCTTACATTTCTTATTACCAACAACCATCATCACATCAACAAAGAGGCCCTACCTCCACATATTACGAAAATGCTACACAACAACAGGATCCGTCCCTCGCTTCCTACTATCAACAACAAGTGGCTCCCACTCATCATAATCAATCACCCAACTATCAATCCACTTATAATCAGCAAACACACTCCTATCCGACTCAAACCGTCTATGATCCAACAATGGTAGGGCCATCCTCATCATATCCGCAATACTATCCATACAATCAATCCACTTTGACTCCCACGACTCCCATCAATAAGGACTTGGAAGAAGTAAAAACAGCATTAAAAGACCTACAAGTTGGAGCGGATAAACAAACATTCAAGTTTGAGGACATATGTCCTTATCCTTTCGATCCCTCGATCTCCTTGATTCCTTTTCCCAAACATTTTGAGATACCAAAATTCAATAAATACAAAGGAACCAGGGACCCTAGAGCCCACCTTCAAGAATTTTATGCCCATTGCCAAGAGGTCATGCATAATGACAATTATCTTATCTGACTTTTCCCTAAAAGTCTACAAGAAGTTGCCCTTAATTGGTTTATGGGCCTTGAAAAAGGATCTATCAAAACATTTGCACAATTATCCGAACAGTTTGTCTCCCACTTCTCTTTTAATCTAGAGAAGGATATTGACACACTTGATCTCTTGAAGGAAAAACAACGTGAGGCAGAGACCTTTGCAAGCTACTTACAAAGATGGCATGCCTTAGCCAGCAGGATGAAATCCCCACCATCAGAAAAAGACATGGTCATTCTATTTATCGAAAATTCCCACCCAAATATGGCTCATAATTTCCAACTCCATTGTATCACCACCTTTGTGGCGCTTATGGAGAAGCGCCCCATCTTGGAACGAGCCCTCTTTGTAAAAGGGCAAGTCAAACATTTCAATTTTGATAGAGAGAAGTCCTTTGGGGATAAACCTCGTTATTGGAATAGAAATAAAAATGTTGTCAATGATGGTGTCACTGACACTAAACATGTTCAAATGGCCACCACCATGCAAAGACACCCTCCTCAACAACAACCATCAGTTCAGAATGCCATATCCATCCCCTAAGGGTCACCATGACAACAATCCAACCAAAATAACCAAGGGGGAAACAAATGACAGTTCACTCAGTTGGGAGAACCCCTTAGCGTGGTGTTTAACAAGATTCTTCAAGCTAATTATCCCATCACATATCCTATCACCAAACCTCTTGATACATCTAAACCCAAACCAACTTGGTGTAAAGACAACAAATATTATGAATTTCACAAGATTAAGGGACATACCTTAGATAAATGTCAAGGCCTAACAACCTACATTCAAGGTCTCATCGATTGAGGTGAAATCCATGTAGATGCTAACACAACATCTTCATCCAATGCTCAACTCCAGATATATCAAAACTCTTTTCCTAACCACAATCAAGGTCCTAGTACTTCCAACTCTAATCCGGGATCTAACAACAACAAGCAAGGTAACAACACCAATAACATCAGTTATAAAAATGTGCCATACAATTACCAAGGTGTGGTCTCACATATAGAACAAGTAGAGCCATGTGTATCCATGATACATGTCAAAGGAAAGGATCCACAATGTGTTGTTACCACTCGGTGAACTTGCATCACAATCCCCGCAACTCCTCCATCTACCCACGGTCATCTGTCCATTCAGAATATAACATCCTAGACCATCTAGGCAAGACTACAGCCCAAATATCCATCTTGGATCTGCTTAAGTCATCTCTCGTGCATCAAGATATCTTGACTAACGCTTTGCAAAGCACACAAGTTCCCGATGATATTGAACCTACCCAATTCCAAGCATTGGTAGGCAATCTCTCATCGACCTATCAGTTAGCCTTTAGCCAAAAAGACATGCCACATCTGATTCAAGCCACAACCGCCCCCTCCATCTCGAGGTTGGTGTAAATTGTCAAAAAGTAAAAAGGGTATTGGTAGATAATGGTTCGGTCCTAAATCTTTGCACACTAAAATTCATACAATAGGTTGGATACACCCAGGCTGATTTAACAAGTCAAGTGATCACCATCAAGGCATATGATAATGTAGAGCGGGATTCTGAAGGAATTATTTGCCTCCCTATTCAAGTGGGCCCTATTGTGCAGTACACTATGTGTCATGTTCTAGACCTTGAACTTCCATACAACATCCTTCTTGGTCGTCCATGGATTCATTCTATGCAAGTCGTCCCATCCACATATCATCAATGCTTAAAGTTCCCATTTCAAGGAGTGGAAGTTACCATACAGGCTGATCCCCAACCTTTTCAATATTTTCATGCCTTGGAAGCCTCCTTCCCACATTCACATTACTGCCCAGGAGTCGAAATGGGGGAATCCCCACTATCTGATTCTGACCCATCCACCAACACACTAAACACCTCAACTCCACCATCATCCACACCTGCTTCCACCATCACCAAGGTCCAGATCATAGACAAGGGATGTGGTGAATATGAAATGCATACCACACTAAATGTGGCAACCATGCCACCCTCACCCCACACGTATGGACAACCAACTCTTCCAGTACCAAAAGTGGAAGAAAAGACACACTCACCTCCAAGAACATGGGTTCAACAACACTTAATGATTTGGGATCCCTTCAAGATCAAATGGAAGAAGACATCAGTCAATGGGTTTATCGAGAGGAACCTGAGCCCCACATCCCCTTATAGAATACTTTCAAGAAGTTTATCCATGCGCCTCCAAGTTCATTGAAAAGTGTCATTACCAAGGCAGAGGCCTTGGCGCAGAAGAACAAGGAAAACGCCAGCCCATTGAAGCAACTACCATCCGACCAAAAAATCTAGGCTTGGGTTATGATACTAACCAGAAGGGTCCTGCAACACCCTCTAGCACTAATAAAAATGTTAGTGTTGACGATGGTTCCCTCGAAGACATACCAAAGGAAGATTCCATCATACACACGTACGATGATTTGAATCACATTAACCTCCCCGCCATGTTTGAATGCTTGTTTGTTTGCACCATAACCTTATCCCTCAAACATCCTGAACTTATAGATCAAGACCTACAAGGTAGCGCACCTGTCAACACATTTCTCTCAGAGGATACCTATGTACATCTCATGGGATTGGGGGAAGATGAATGCCCTAATCACAAAAGTAAAAAGAAACAAAAACAAAATAGGTCATCAAGTGAAAACCTCACTGAGGCACTTTTTGACTAGGAAAAAGTAAAAACAAAGGGTGTATCTGATAGTGAAAACCTCAATACAGCACTAGAAGATGGGGATGTTCATCTTCCCCTTGTAGAAACACAAATATCTAAGCAGTCTTCTATTCTCATTGAAGAGATGCAAGAGGTAAATTTGGGGACAACAGAAACTCCAAGGATCACCTATGTAGCCAAATCTTTATTAGAAGAAGAATATCTCACCATTGTCCAAATTCTCTGAGAAGGGGTTATCAATTTTGCATGGGATTATTCTGATATGCTCGACCTAGATCCTAATCTTGTTGTTGACCACTTGGATGTTCATCCAGATGCTAAACCTGTCAAGCAGAAGCTCCAAAAGATGCACCCACAGATAGCACTATTAATTAAAAAAGAATTGGAAAAATTATTAGATGTTGGTTTTATCAGACCCATTGATTATTCTGATTTGATTTCCAATATAGTACCTATTGCTAAACCTAATGGAGACATCAGAATTTGCACAGATTTTTGGGATCTTAACAAGGCCTATCCAAAAGATGACTTCCCCTTGCCTAACATTGACATGTTGGTCGACATTACCATAGGACACGAGATGTTATCCCTCATGGATGGCTTCTCTGACTACAATCAGATCCGGATTGCCCCTGAAGATCAACACAAAACCGCTTTTACAACACCTTGGGGTACCTTTTGTTACAATGTCATGCCCTTTGGCCTTAAAAATGTGGGGCAACATATCAACGAGAAATGACTGTTATATTCCATGACCTCATCCACATTATCATGGAAGATTATGTTGATGACTTGCTGGGAAAATCCGAAACCAGAGAAGAGCACCCTACCATTCTGAAAAAGATCTTCAAGCACTTGGAGCAGTACAAGCTACGGCTGAATCCGAAAAAGTGTGTGTTTGGTGTCACGTTAGGGAAATTGTTGGGCTTCATAGTTTCCCGAAGAGGCATCGAGGTTGACCCTACTAAAGTAAAAGTTGTCATGGATATGCCTCCACCAAGAAACCTAAAACAATTAAGGAGCCTTCAAGGAAATCTACAATCCATTCGTCGGTTTATAGCCCAGCTTAGTCATTCACCCACCTTCT
Organism: Sequoiadendron giganteum; assembly: GCA_007115665.2. Classification (NCBI taxonomy): domain Eukaryota; kingdom Viridiplantae; phylum Streptophyta; class Pinopsida; order Cupressales; family Cupressaceae; genus Sequoiadendron; species Sequoiadendron giganteum. The sequence goes on from CM021105.1 coordinate 191,693,270, forward strand.
AAAGAAAGACACCACATTCAAATGGAATCAACAATGTCATTTGGGTTTTGATATGATCAAAGAATACTTGGCCCATCCACCAGTTTTGATGCCACCTATCCCTGGAAAACCCCTCTTGCTCTACATCTTTGCCATTTCAATTGCATTGGGGGCATTGTTGGCACAACATGACGAAGCCTCAAAAGAGCGAGCAATCTACTACATTAGCCGAACACTGGTCAGTTATGAACTTAATTATTCACCAATGGAGAAAGCATGTCTCGCTGTGGTCTTCAGTACACAAAAATTGCATCATTATATGCTTAGCTATTCGATAAAGTTGATATCAAAAGTGGACCCCCTCAAGTACCTGTTATCTAAGACAACCCTAACTGGCCGAATGGCTAAATGGATCATGCTTCTCAGTGAATTTGATATAGAATATGTGGAAAGAAAAGCCATCAAAGGATAGATAATAGTAGATCAGTTGGCAGATGCCCCGTTAGTAGATGCCTATCCCATAGAAACCAAATTTCCAGATGAAGGAGTATTTGCAATATCAGAAGCTATCACATGGACACTGTACTTTGATGGATCACACACTAATAATGGATCGGGGGAAGGAGTCTTGCTTATCAACCCCCAAGGCGATTACATACCAAAATCATTCAAACTGGCTTTTCCTTGCACCAATAACATCGCCGAATATGAATCCCTTCTCATAGGCCTTAGAATTGTAGTCCAATGGCACATCACTCATCTGTAAGTATTTGGTGACTCCTAGTTGGTTATAAAACAAGTCAATGATGAGTTTCTAACAAAAGATGAAAATTTGTTTCCTTACAAATGTATGGTGGATGACTTCAAAAAATATTTCACCTCCATCCAATTTGAGCAGATCCCAAGACTCCAGAATAAGGTAGCAGATGCTATGGCTACCATTGGTTCTCTCCTCGACATGCCAAAAGACCGCATAGATTGTCAATTCCTAGTTGAGCAACTCCTAATCCCAGTGTATGATATCCCTGAGAGTGACATGGTGTGTGATATTGTAGGTCCTGAATCCCCTTGGTACCATGAAATTTACACCTATATTCATGACAACACCCTCCCGCCTGATCTCACGAGAAACCAACGTAAATCATTCATCCAATGCATTGCCCACTACACCATCATCAGTGATACACTTTATTGACGTGGGTATGAAGGAACTCTCCTCCATTGTTTAGACAAAAGCAAAGCCTGCACGACATTAACAAAAGTGCATAGCGGTATTTGTGGGGCCCATTCTAATGTTATGACCCTAGCCAAACTAATTCTAGGAGCAGGATATTACTGGCCTACAATGGAACATGATGCTTGTGAATATGTCATGCTTGTGAATATGTCAAAAAGTGTCTTCCATGTCAACAACATGTAGACTTGATTCATGCTCTGGCACAAGAGCTACAACCTATCACCACACCTTGGCCGTTTTCACAATGGGGTTTCGACTTGATTGGAAAGATTTACCCTCCATCCTATGATGGTCACACTTTTATCATCACAGCTACTAAATACTTCACCAAGTGGGTGGAAGCCATACCACTCACTCAAATCACTGGTGTTCAGATCTCTAAGTTCATCCTCTACCATATCCTCTACAGGTATGGTATCCCCTCTGCCATCATCACCGAAAACAAAAAGCCATTCAAGAATAACTGTATGAAGCTTCTTTGTGACACGTATCATATCCAACATCATTGGTCTACCCCCTATTACCCCCAAGGTAATGGACAAGTAGAATCAACAAAAAAAACATTGATCAAAATCATTAAGAAGATGGTCAATAACATTGGCCAAGATTGGCACCTCCATATCCATCCCGCTCTTTGGGCCTGTCGTACCTCCATCCACACCCCCATCGGTGCTACTCCATACTCTCTTGTCTATGGCACTAAATCCATCTTACCAATTGAAGTTGAAATCCCTTCACTCCAAATATCCTTCAAGAATCTCATTACTGATGAAGACACCCGAGTGGCATGCCTGGCACAATTGGAATTGCTGGACGAAAAATGGGTCAAGGATTATAACCATCTGCAAGCCTATCAGCAATGGCTCAAGAGGATCTACAATAAGAAATTCCACCCTCGCCAATTCAATGTTGGTGATTTGGTCCTTAAAGAGAATCAACGGAATCAACAAGATTGAGAGAAAAAGGGTAAGTTTGAAGAAAATTGGTTAGGCCCTTATGTCATCACCACAAAGTATGGTTCTTGCATCTACAGGCTCTCTACCCCTAAAGGGGAGCCCTTGGAAGAACCCATCAACATCATGCATCTGAATAAGTTCTATACTTAGGTTAGCTGGGGTATCCTTCCTGGTAAAAGTAATAAAATACAAAAAAAAATTAAAAAAGTCAAAAAATACAAAAAAATCCAAAAAAATAGCAAAAAGAAATAATTCGTCCTATGGTGAAAACCACCCCTGCATGGCACCTTGGATACGTACGATTGGTGAAAACCTGGCAATAGGCGCCTCTCGTATAAGGCTTAACCATTATCTACCTCGCATCTTGGTTACTTTATGGCTTATCCGCCGATTCCTCAATCCCCCTATCCTTCCATCCGCTTACATCACCTCGTCGCTTGGTATATTTTGGTATTTTGGTTGAGCATTGGACGACCGTCATCTGCTATCTGACATATTGAGTTTGTTATCCTAATCTGAGCTTGTTTCCTCTCATTGTCGTGTGTGTCTCCATCTAGGTCTAATCACGTCTTCTCTTGAACTATGATGCCTTTGTGGTTGTATGTAGGCAAGGCTAATCTTTGATCGACCCCCGAGGCATTTTGTCCTTCCTCATCTATCCTCATGGTCCACTTTTTGATCTTGTCCATCCTCGGTCTTTTGTCCTGTCCGAACTACGTTTCCCCTGTGCTTTCACATAGGCAAGGTTGATCTTTTGATCTGCCCCCGGGGCTTGTGTTGGTCTTGGTTCTCCATCAGTTTCCATCAGTCCACTCTCCGCTCTTTTACCATGGTCTTTTCTTGAACTACGGGGGCTCTACGCTTTCGCATAGGCAAGGCTGATCTTTGATCAACCCCCGATCCCCTAGGTCTTTAGGTTGTGTCTCATCCTCTCATTGTTTGGTTGTCAAGTATGTCCCTATCATCACCGATTCTTCACAAACAAGATTTTCTCGTATCAAGAAATCTGCCCAATGGCAATTATCCTGCATCATCTAGGTCACTTTAGCTTAGTATCCATCATCGGTCTTAACAGGATGCATCATTCCTAACAGACCACATCAACCCCATCCATCCTTGGGATCTTATGACAAAGGACGCTTGTAATTGATCGTGATCTTTTGGTACTTTTGGCTTTTGTTTATTATTTGAGCTCCCCCTTTTAACTAGTCAAGATTGCCATAATCCATCATATTATGGTGTGTTTTGCCTAGTCAACATATGGGCATCTCTTGACTCTTTTATCATTGTTGTCCATTGGGATGCTCCACGTAGTACCCACCAGGATTCCTCTCAGATCCTACATTATGTGGGGGCATCCCTTTGTTCTTGTGGTTATTCCAATACCTGGCCCAACCAAAGTCATCGTGACTTTGGGGTATTGGGATAGCCTTCTTGTTTGTTGCGTTTTTTTTATGCATTAGACATTAATCTGTCTTGCTTTACATACCCTAATGCCTGATGTCTTATGCTATAGAAAAAATCAGTGCTCTAAAAGATGGCAAATTGCATTCATGTTGCATTTTATTTCATTGCATATTCCCCTTTCATCCAATCTTACTTCTACATCTATGACTCCTGATTTTGGTTGTGCAAACGGTCATTCATTCTTACTAACTTTCTTTCTCAGGATCCCTATGGTTCTTGACAGGTATCGTGCCCCACACACCCTACACCTATCACCTATCCATTGATACTTACATCTACATTACATTTAGTGTGTTAGTTCATCATTTATCCATTTTCATCTATTCATTAGGTTCATTTATCCATTTGCATTAATTCATTAGGTTCATTTATCCATTTGCATCTATTCATTTAGGTTCATCATTTATTCATTTGCATCAATTCATTAGGTTCATTTATCCATTTGCATCAATTCAATAAATTCATTCATCCATACATTTCCATATATTTTCATACCCATCTATGCATCATTATTACGTCCATATTAATTACATCATACATACAATTGCATTTATAAATCATTAACATTATCCATAATCACATCATCCAAACACGTATAAATAAATCATTAACGTCATACACTGTTACAACATCCATATCAACACAACTCATCATATACATGTGCATAACATACATCATATGTCATAAAAACATAAATATATAACCATCTGCATAACATAAATCATCTATCACAAAAATGTTCGACATAATATCAATGGGAACCATCACATACCATCATCAAAATAATACAATGACCATCTTATATCCAAAATATAGTCATATCATAATCACATACATCCCATCTTGAAAATAAGGTGCATCATCTAAGAATATGTGCTACACCTCCATCCGGTACCTGTCATAGCACTTGTATCCTGTCACCTGTCCTTTGCCTGCCCTGAGCTGCCCACCCCTGACCTTTGAGGAGACTCAGGCACTGGTCCCCTATATGTCGGAGTCCCCTGAGACTCATGAGCTGGAGTCCCAAATCATGAAGGAGTCGGCTAAAAATCACTGTACTCTTTGGTCTGTGTCCCTAATGACTAGGATGGTATCGACATCTATGGCAGCTGCCTCATGTACCGCATTGTCCGTTGGGCCGAATCTGGCACTACCTGCTCATATGCACATCTCCAATAGCCTACCTCCTGCATATGCTCATCCTGTTGTCCAGCCTAAAACTTGGCGGCATTCTGCTCATACTTGTATCTATCCCACTCTCTGGTGATGGCTCGCCGCTCTTGCTCCCATGCTTCCTGTGCTGCTGTCAGCAATTGTACCTACTCTAAAGTCCTCCTCCTCTCTACCTGTACACTTTGTAGCTCTACCTGCAAGCCCTGTATAGCTAACTCTATCCCATCACCCTGCACTCTTTGAGCTTGCCTCTATGCTATATTCCTCTCGGCATTCTCTGCTTGACTCACTACTGCATCTCTCTCAAACTGCAGAATCTGGACTTGTCTCCATGCATCATCCCTCTCTCCTTGTAGCACCTGCACCTGGCCCTATGCACTCTCTCTCTCTCTCTCTTTGCACTACCTCTAACCTGGCCTCTGCAACCTCAGTCCTCACTCTCATCTCCTCCAAGGATGTCTTTGTAGTAGCTATCCTCTCCAAAAGGTCTGCTCGCTCTCCCTACAGCCCTACCACCTATCCTCTCAGTGTCTCCATCTCCCCTCCCCCTACTAGCTCCAGCTGACCCTGCATCTGAGCCACTATCATCGTTGCCTCTAATATGTCTCGATCCCAAGTCACTCGGATCCCACGATTGGCTCCTCCGGTGTGACTCTCTCCCAGTGGTGGTTGAAAACCAATGAGTGTACCAATCTGTAACTCCTACATCCTCTGGGCCCAACCCCCTCCCTGGATAAGGCACCCCACCTTCCATCACCCATGCCTCCCTCACTGCCCTTGCTGACAACCTCGCTCCCCATGGTACCTCTCTAGTAAGCCGACGAAACATAGTCGACACTGTTGGAATATCCTACATGAGTCCAAACTACCTCATCACTCAGTCCGGATGATGTGCCTCCACTGTATGTCCCTGACTCTCAATCAAAAAACATCTGCATCTAAAGAAACCCTGATGTCTCTCCTCCTCGGCCCTCCATCCCCTAAACTGTCGATACATGTATGGCCGCTATACAATATCATCCTCCCATAAATCATCAAACACTCTCCTCCACTAATCCATCTCTCCTTGCGTCTCATACCATATGATGTAGCCCCTGGCTGCCCCAAACTCCCAAACCACCGTCTCTCTATCATCCAACTCTCATCTCCTCACTACTATGGGTCTCGTCACCACGATATACACCCACCCCCACACCTGTAATAGCATCATGTGCGTAATGTTCCGCATCCTTCGATAAAAAATCACATGCATATCTCGGTATAACTGGGCCAATACACATGACCCCCAGGAAAATTGTCCCTCCCGCCACTCAACAATATGTCGAATCACCTCCATATACCGTAAGCTGAAGAATCACCTGCTCTGATCCGACAGTAGTATCCTACTAATCAGACATCACAAAAATAGTGGTAACGTTAGCAACCCCAAGGTCAGGCATCTATCTATGTCTATTTGCCCCCTTTATATTGACAAGTCATCTCACCCGAATAGCACCAGGACAATTTCATCTAACTGTGCTCCTCTCAACACCACCTCAATCACTAACCGACCTGCTATCGGTAACCTCAAAATCCACCACAAATCCTCTAAATTCACTGTCATCTCCCCTATCGGATGATGGAAAGTCGACATCGCCGAGCTCCATCTCTCTATCAAGGTTGTTAGCATCACCCGATGCGCTCTCATCTCTGGAAACTGCACTAAGTGCAGTAACCCCACCTACTCCAGTGTTGTGTGGTCTACCCCACTCATAGCCTCTATCATCGCCGCCAATGCCTCTGGCCTCTGCTCGTGGATCTATAATTAACCAAAATCCTACAAACATACCATCCACCTTGTAAAAATCTTCGTTAATTTCTTTTCCTCATCTTGAGACTTTCTCTTTCTTTTTTCTTTTTCTTTCTTTCTCTCTCTTTTTCTCTCTTTCACTCCCCCCCTTTCCCGGGCTGGGGTAGATCCGCCCCCGGCCGCAAGGCGGACCCGCCCCTGGTAGTGGGACGGACTCGCCCCTGGTTGAGGCAGACACACCCTTGCAATAGGGTGGACCCGCCCCCAGCTAGGGCGGCTCTGTCAGCCAGGGGCGGCGTAGCCGTTACTAGCCGTGTGGTGGCGTTGGGCGGCACCGCCGCTAGTTGTGGCAGCAATTGTCCACCCTGCAGCGGGGCAGACCTTCCCTTGCAATAGGGTGGACCCGCCTTAAGCCAAGGTGGATCTGTTCGCCAGAGGGCGTATTCGCCCTCCTACGGGCGATTTTTTTTTCCAAAATCCCATGTTTTTTTCAAGAAATCTTTATTTTTTCTGACTACCCATTTTTCTACCCTAACCCGCCCACAAAACCCATTTTTTACATTTTTAATAAAATGTTTAAAATGCATTAAAATCACGAAAAATAATGCATACGGGTTTTTGACACTAACCTGGTGGGACCCACCCAGTTGACTGTACGCTCATCGGACCTCGTCCACCCGGTGGATGATCTCGATGTCATTATCCTGCGGCATCTTCACTCCTCATCTGCTTCCTCTTCTCTCAACTGCTACAGTGCAAATGAGGTGAGGTAATTTTCAAAATTACCTTATATTCTTTTTCCCTCACCTTTTAAAGGATATTTTTTACCCCTTATTTACCTTTTTTTCCTCCGATTAATCTCTTCCCTTCCCGAGGCCACCATTTGCACCCCGTTTGTCCGATTGACCTCATTAAAAAAAAAAACTTGCCTAAATTTTTGCGCTCTTTCCAACCATACCATCCATTTCCTCCTATTGAGAAGTCGCCTGGGACCCCTAATTCTCCCTTGTCCTCCTCTCGAGGGGGCATACCCTTCACATTTATCCATTTTCCCTTCCCTAGTCATTCCCTTGCAGGATTGAAGCATCTTCATCCATTCCCCTGCTAAGTGGACAAGTCAGGTCCTCCTCCCCATGCTGGGGCATCATTTTCTGGTTACTTCCTCTATAGAATCATCTGCATTTTATTTTTCTTCGAAGCACAGTTATTCTAACGGTACTTCGAAGAGCGGCAAAATGTAGACATCTAAATTTGATCACTTCCATGTGATCAAAATCATCTACTCTATCCATCTATGTCATTAATAGTGATTAAATAATTTATTTAATCATTATTTCATTTTCTGCCTAAGGTTCATAAAGTATGTAATTAAATAAATTAAATAATTTACCTTACACCTTTTCTTCTCTAAATTAAATAAATGGGACAATTTATTTAATTTAGTCATTTGACTTATCTGGATTAAAACTAATTTTTAATTCCTCTTTTTCTCTCTCCTTGTCACATTCTCCATAACCCTCTTTTAATCCGAATTAAATTAATTAATCTGTGATTAGGATGTGCACCACTTAATCAATATTAGTGTCACATCTTCCATAATCTCCCACTTGCCTCTAATCTCTCATTAATTATCACAATCTTATGTTTGCACAACCTTAATCAAAGTCATTAGCCATATTTGGCATACCTTTTCTGGTCAACCTTTCCACTTGCCTTTCTTGGCCTTGACTCTCTTTCCCATGTGAATTTTTAATTCACATTTATTCACCCAAAGCTCTTCTCTTCCCCATGTGAATTTTTAATTCACTTTTATCTTTCCAAGGTCTACCCTATCCCATGCAAAGTTCTAGAAGGCTTGACTTGTCACTTTACATGTGCCAAGGACTTCTAGAACCTTTGACTTGTCACATCACCCACATGTGACAAATCTCTAGCTTTTTGGAGACCCTCTTTTATCCAATAAACTCTCTTAAACATGTGAATTTTTAATTCACATTTATTTCTCCAACCACTTCCCCTTTTCCCATGGAGATTTTTGAGGAATTCTAAAATTTCTCAAATGTCTCTTTCATGCTCATTTGGGGACAAGAAATTTCTTTTTGAGGAAATCTTCCCATCCCCCAAGGTACTTACAAGGTACTTGTCTTTCATCCACCTCATTTCCACATCATCCCACCCCAAGACATCTCACATTCCACATGTCAAGATGTGAGGGCTTGTGAGTCGTCAACTCACCATAGCCCTTCATCTTGATCTTGTTGGATCAATCTCAACCATTGAATTCTAGAGAATTCAAATTGTCCTATAAATACCCCCTCATTTTTCTCATTTTAGAGATCAATCTTTTACTATCAAAACTCTTGCAAAATTGTCATTTGAGCTCTCATCCTCCATAGCTTTTAGCATCACACCATTACCATATCTCCATCCATCTTGCATATCATTTTGCATGTTCAATTTAGCTTGTCATCCAAAGAGCACACAAATCTTCAAGGATCAAAGGGCCAACCAAGGAAGGAGCAACATGAAGGTATAATCAACTTTAATTTGTTTTATCTTTCTTTCATGTTTACCATTTCCTTAGACTAATCATTGAGGTGTCCTCTTTTGTGTTAGTTCTTTTTATTGCATCATTAATTATTTAGCATCTCACATTAAAACATAGCATTTTAAGAGATCACAGTATCCACATATCCCAACTTTACTTAATTCTCTACAACTTTCTCTCTCAAGAAATGATACTTGATTGCAATGTGTTTAGTTCTTGAGTGCATCACTAGATTCTTTGAAATGTTTATTGCACTTGTGTTATCACAAATAATAGTGATAGGATGTTCATACACAGCCTTCATCTGCTTCAATTTTTGCTTCATCCAAAGCCCCTGAGTGCAACATGATATTGCGTCAATGTATTCTACTTCTATTGTAGAAAAAAAATATGATTCTTGCTTCTTACTCAACCAAGACACCAAGTTGTCTCCAAGGAAGAATGCATCGCTACTTGTGCTCTTCCAGTCATCTACAGATCTTTCCCAACTTACATTTGTGTATGTTGTAAGAGTGAAGTTTTCACTCTTTGTCCATACCAAAGACCAAATTCTTCAGTAGCCTTCAAATACCTAAAAAAATTCTTCATTTCCTTCACATGAGTCTCTTTAGGTGCTTCCTAAAATCTAGAAACCATTCTAGCTGCCTACATAATATCTGGTTTGGATGTTGTTACATCCAAAAAACTTCCAATGATAGACCAATACAATGTTTGATTTGTTGTACCAAAGTCATCATCCTTGCTCAACTTACACCTAATAACCTTAGGTATTGCAATAGGTTTGCAATCTTCCATTATGAACTTTATTAACATCTCATTTATGTATTTGTGTTGTGAAATAAAAATCCCTTTGTTTGATTGAACAATTTACAATTCCAAGAAGAAAGACAATTCTCCTAACATAGACATCTCAAACTCATTCTGCATAGCCTTCTGAAATTTTTTGCACATCTCATCACTGCTTCCTCCAAAAATAATATCATCAACATAGACCACAACTATCAACATTTGTTCTCCTTTTGTTTTTATGTACAAATTGTTGTCCACACAACCTCTTCAGAATCCTTGCTACTACAAGCATCCATCCAACCTTGCATACCAAGCTCTGGGAGCTTGTTTGATTCCATGCAAAGCTTTCTTCAATTTGCAAACATATACAAATTGTTAGTGCATTGAAATCCTTCTGGTTGCTTAATGTAATTTTCTTCTTCAAGCTATCCATTCAAGAATGTTGACTTCACATCCATCTAATACACATTGAAATTATTGAATGCACTGAGAGCTAAAAATATCTTGATTGCCTCTATTCTAGCCACCAGAGAAAATGTCTCTTCAAAATCTATACCTTCAACTTGAGCATAACCTTTACACACAAGTCTTGCTTTGTTTTGGATCACTTCACCTTCTTCATTCATTTTGTTTTTGAATATCCACTTGGCTCCAATCACATTTTTGTCCTTAGCCCTTGGGACAAGTTCCCAAGTTTCATTCTTCATGATCTGATTTAGTTCTTCTTCCATAGCATCAATCCAACCTTGTTCATTTCTTGCTTCTTTGTATGTATTAGGTTCTATATTTGTTATAGTAAAGCAAAATGTATTTGTTCTTTTGATCTTTCCAACTTGTTCTTGGTTAGAATCCATCTATCTTTGTCACCAATAATCTAATCTACAGAGTGTTTTTTCTAAACATACTTAGTTGGAGTCTTTTAAAAACCTCTTATGGTTCTTCTATGTTTCTATGAACTGAATCTTCCTCTTCAACTTCTAGAATAGTAGTACACTGAATAGTTTCATCAACCTTCACATTTTCATTTTCAATTATCCTCTTCAACCTTTTGTTATAACATCTGTAAACTTTGCTTCTTAAAGAGTAACCAAGAAAAATGCCTTCATCTGACCTTGAATCAAACTTACCCAAATTCTCCTCATCTCTCTTGATGTAGCACTTGCTTCCAAATATTTTGAGGTGCCTTATTGATATTGGTCTTCCTTTCCATAACTCATGTAGAGTCTTCTCTATCTTGCGCCTGATCTGAAGTCTATTTAGAATGTACACAATTGTCTGTGTAGCTTCTCTCCAATGCATATCTGGTAGTTTTTCTTGACATAACATTGTCCTTGCCATTTCTTGTATAGCCCAGTTCCTTCTTTCAACAACTCCATTTTGTTGCAGTGTTCTAGGGACAAAAAACTACTTTCGGATTCCATGCTCTTCATAGAATCTCTCATATTTCTCACCTGTACATTCTTCACCTCTATCTAATCTTAGAACTTTGATTCCTCTTTTGGTTTCATTCTTCACCATAGCCTTAAATGCTTTCAACTTATCAAAATATTTTGACTTCTCTTTTAGATATGTAATCCAAGTCATCCTAGTATAATCATCAATAAACATCATGAAATACATGTCTCCTTATGGACTCTTAGTGCTCATTGGTCCACATAAATCTTTATGTACCAAATCCAATGGATTTGATGTGGAATACTCCTTAGATAGGTATTTTCTTTTTGTCTTCTTCTCTTCATGACATGGCTTGCAACTAATTGATTGAGGTTTCTTCATTCTTGGCATATCTCAGACTAGCCCTTTTGAACTAACCTTGACAATATCATCAAAATTCATGTCTCCTAACCTTTTATGCCAAAGCCAACTTTCATCATTTTGCACAGTGAGATATCTCTTTCCATTCAACTCACTAAGGTGATAAATATTACTATATGTCTTTCTTCCTTTTGCAATCAGCTCACCGGTACTTGATTTTCTGATTTCAAAACCATCAAAACTAAAGGATAGCAGACATCCCTTATCACACATCTAACTGACACTCAACAAATTATATTTTAAGCCTTCAACATACAAAAATCATGTGTATTTGTCTTACCACCATCAAGACTTAAAGTAACCTTATCATATATTTTAGCAATAGAATTATTTCTAAGGGTAACTGAACCACCTTCAAATTCCTTGAAATTCATGAACTTAATTTTATCTCCAGTCATATGAATAGAGCAATCACTGTCAACAATCTACATGTTCTTCCTCTCTTTCTGAGCATGTAATGTTGTTTGAGCAATCAAATACTTCTCAGACTTCTCTTTCAGAACCTTCTTCTAGGCTTTCTATGGTAACGAGAAACTCACAAAATTACTTCTGTAGTTCCTTGCAATATGTCCAAAATTGTTACACTTGAAGCAAATAACATTGAAATTGAAGAGAAGTGCAAATGTATTATTACTAAAAAAATTATTTCTTCTTACCAGAACTCTTCTACAATCCATAGACTTATGTCTATATTCATTACAACTAAAACAAAAACCAAAAAAAGAAAAACTTGACGTGGTATTGTATCCTTGTCTTTTGAATCTCCTTCATTTGTTCTGCACTTGAATAAATCCATCATTCTGAGTCATGCTTCCATTACTTGTCGATGTCCTCTCTGATTTTGAGCTTCTGGAACCTGTCATTTGCAAACTTTCCTTAGTACTCTTTTCTAGCTGTTTTGTCACCTTTTCTTCTTATCATCAAAACCAACTCCAATTTTATCATGTAAAACTTTTTGACCTTCCAATATCTAATCTAGGGTTTCAATACTTTTACTAAACTTCAATTGCAAGTACTAATTTTCCTTCTCAAGCTCTTTTCCGACTGCAACAATCTCTACCTCAATCTTTTCATAGTCTTTGTCTCTTGCTAGTAACTTCTTTGTCAAAACTTCTTCAACTCTCTTAGCTTCTTTTGCTTGAGTCTTCAAATCAACGGTGATCTTTTCAACAATCTTCATTTTTTTTGCTATTTTCTCTTTGGCTCTTACTTCTTCTGCAATTTTGATATTCAACTTCTTCATCTCTCTTCTAGCCCATAACAAATTATTCATAAGAGCTGCTTCTTCTTCATTATTTTCTCCAAAACCCATTTCAACATCACCATTAGCAATTTTAAAGAACATGAATACAACTTTTCCATTTTCATCACTAGATGCATCTTCATCTTCTTCTTTTGTAGAATATTCTTCTTCCTCCTCATTAGTATAAATTTTTTTATGCTTTCTCTGTCCTTTGGATCTTCTCTAAAAAGACTTATTTCCATTCTTTTGCTCAACATTATTAGTATTCTTATGGGGACATTTTTCCATAAAATATCCAACTTCTCCACAATTGAAACACTTGAAAGGTAATTTACCTTTATACTTACTAGAACCTCTTTGCAACTTTTTCACAAAATTTACATCTTTTGGATTTGATCCACAATCAAAATCTTGATCAACCTACTTCAAAGATACTCTAAAAACAACTTCTTTTCTTATAGAAACTTCACTCTCAAATCTCATCTCAAATGTAGTTAATGTTCCATGTAACTCAATTAACTTTAAATTATTCACATCTTTAGCTTCTTCAATAGAAATGTTTTTAGGATCAAACCTTCTATGTAAGGATTTGAGTACCTTCTTCACAACAATCTTCTCCTCCAAGTTTTCACCAAGACCTCGAGTATGATTGACAACTTCATCAACCCAGAGCATGAATGTATCAATTTTCTCATATTCTTTCATCCTTAGACCTTCATACTAAGCTCTGTAATTCTGTAACTTGGCTTCTTTGTCTTTATCATCACCTTCATAGATAGTTTTCAAATTTTCCCATATTTCCTTTGTTGTTTTGCAATCCATCACTTTTGAAAACTCAGTGTCAGTAAAACCACATAAAAGAGCATTCCTAGCCTTAGCATTGATTTCATAAGCCCTCTTTCCAATCCGATCCCTAGGAGGCTTTTCAAGGATTTCATAACCTTCTACAATTGTATTCCAAATATCCATTCCTATAGCAATCAAATATGAGTCCATCTTAACTTTCCAAAAAGAAAAGTTAGATCCATCAAAAGTTGGTACTTTTTTTCTAGAAGAACTATCCTATGCCATCCCGGATCTACCTTAAGTTGTTAGACTCTTTCAAAGGAACTTGGCTTTGATACCAATTGAAGGGCACACAATCTACTAAGATGGGGGTGAATCAGTAGATCCAAATAATTACAACAATTCTAGAAACCTTCATAACTAATTTATAGATTTTCAAGATGAAGATCACTCAACCATACAAGCTAGTAAGTTAATCAATTAAATCACAAAACAAGATAACACATATCACTAATTTTTTACGTGGAAAATCAGAATGGGAAAAACCATAGTGAGAATGTCTCAGAAGAAGGAATATAATAAGGAAATTTTATAATATGAAGTAGGCACCAACCTAACAGAGACACTAATCCCCAAAATATTTAGTAGGAACCAACCTACAGGAGACACCAATCCTACCAGAATAGAAATAATGGAAAATTTGAAATACGACACCAATATACACTCTAATACTGACACACTCTCTTTTCTTCATGCTTCTACTATGACACAACTATACATCCCACTATAAACACTGTAATCATTAATTACATTCAAACATACATAGATGCACTTTGTTTCTTCAAGTTACATAGCAATGCATCTAAAATTTTGAAATATACTACATTAACACTCTTCAATGTCGATCATGGATCTACACCAACCTAGACAACATAGGATGGGCCTAAATTAAAATTACAAGAAACATGTAATACAACGGTCTAACCTTTCCACCAAAAGCACTTGACACCTTGCACCACTAAGGGAACCTTAAAAAAGTCCTATCCTCACTCCACATGTTTGAATCGAATTATGCACACTTATAGCCATTACCGCACATGCCTCAAACTTAGAATAGCTTGATGAAGCTTCTGATATTTTAAACTCCTTGCACATTGAGAAACACCACCAAAAACTCAAAAAATTTATAGAACTAGTATAGGCATACTCCCCTTCTAAACCACAAAGCTACAATGCATTTATGAAAGAAATAGCACACATATTAAATAATCTCTCTATTCAAAAGATATCCTCTTGGACCACCACACTCATGCTGACTGCATACCTGGCATGGTATAATAAATTCATTAACTATTTGAAGGTAGTCACACCACAAAAAACTTGCTTCATGATACCTGAATAGATTAGATAGTCTACACACTATCAAACAACACACTACCTAAACCTTCAAAATGTTTTCAATATTTGTACTCCTACAATCTTTCTTCATCCTGACAACCTTCACATCTGACAGCCTTGAGACCCTTTGATAACCACTGACAATAACAATGACTTGCTGACATCAGTTTGACATCAATGACAACCTATGCTCAACAAGGATCACCAATATGCACTTTACGATAACCTTTATTTCTTTTTCTTAACTAGTTATTCAATAATTTGATACAAGAACATACTACTATGCATTTAAACTGGAAAAATTATAGTTTATTTCCCATTGTATTAGCCCTTAGAGGAAAGATAATATAGTTTGTAGATCTAAGTAAATTTTGGTAACATAACAACATGTAAATAAGCACTTTAAGAACATGAAAGAAGAAGAATAGACAAAAGATAGACAAAAGAGAAGAAACACCAATATACATGGGGAAAACCCTTTTGGGTAAAAAACCACACTCCAAAGCGTCAAAACAATGTATCAATCTACAACAACAAATATGATACAATACACTTGCAGGATCAAAGCATTAACATGGAGATCACATATTCCTCTTCTAGAGGAAATCTAATAGCATAAACTTGCAATGAATAATTCTTGTCACTTCACTCCTCAAGAAACCACCTGTATTTATAGTGTATGAAGACAGATACCTAAAACTACCACATTCCATCATCCTCTTCACTACATGCATGCAAATATAAAGATGAACATGCAAGGCACCTATCTTCACCTACTTATGCAAACTGTAACCAATCCTGACATGCAAGGCATTTACATGCATGTAATATGTCCCACTTGACATGCATAGTGCCTATCACATGTAAGACTAATACCTATCATAATTTCACTAGTCATGACTCTTACATTGTCATAGTCCTATCGTAATCTGTCATAGTAGTTGTCAAGTCCAACTCTTTCAACTTATGACAAATTCCACTAAAATAGCTTATAGTGGGGTCTACCGAGTGAGACACCTATCTCCACCAAATTACAATGCATGTCATCCTATTCATATGCCATGTAAGAATCCAGCACAATGAGGTGGATCTCACAAAGTAACATCATAAGAATGACATAAAATTAATACATAACCTAAACTAAATGATTAATTAACAAAATTAATGCTAGGACTTGCAAAGGTTGAGACACCTTAATCCCAACAAAAGCAATATTCTAAAAATCAATAAAGATCATATACATAGACACATCAAATCCATGCATTGAATTGGATCTACACTTGTAAGATCAAATTTACAATCACAAAAATAATTCAAAATAATAATCAAACAATTTATTAATTCTTAAATATATATTTTAACATATAAATATCACTAATATCCTTACATTATTAACAATCAACATCCAAAATTTATTACAATTTTTTTAACAAAATATATTCATTATTTTATTCAATTTTTGGAAGAAGTATCATTCCTAACAATACTTATATATTAAGTAAATTGTAAATATTGAATAAACTAAATAAATAAATATAATATTTTAATTGTCAAACAATATCTAAAATATACAATTTTTAAACCTATATAACTTATTTAAAACTAGGATAGTGTTTTTGTGATTCTCTATCTCCAAAGGTATTTTTAAAAAATATTACCACTTATACCTTAAAACAAGAAAGCCAAACAAATAATCATTGTATTAATCTATTTTCTATAAGGATACAAACAAAACACAATTTGATGAGCAATGACCACATCTTTGTTGGTAGGACATATTAGCAATTTTTTATTTATTCTAAGGCCTTTGATCTAAGTATATACATTATTGATTTATTATAGATGTTATCATTGGTTAAGATTTTTGAGTATATTCTAAGGGGTGTCAGCTACATTTTAATTTTAAAAAAACAATTATATAGTGGATTGGTAGTTTAGTGGTAAAGTATTCTAGTAATAAATGGGAGGTCCCATAGTTGAGTTTTAATTGGTCCATAGAAAATTTAAAGTGATGTGTGCAAACACCCTCATGATAGGTGTTGAAGAAATGAACCATACTAGAATAAAAAAATATCAATCACAAAATAAGACCACAAATGAATAGTAAAAGCTCTACAACAAATAAAGAGTCCTAAATTCAAATCGTAACTGATCCATAACAAATTTAACAAAATAAAATTGATCTAATTTTAATTTCAATTGAGTCTAATAACCATAAGATGAATTTAACTATTTTTAAACTTAATTGAAATTTTGAATTAGATGGTTGTGCTTCCTATGGTGTAACAAGATTTGGAAGGGATATGATCTTTTAATTATGATTATGTGTTTGTTATAACTTTAACTCCATGCTACAAGAAATACCTGAGCATTATGGCATCATGATTTATTGTTTAATAAGAATGGTGTAAATATCCTTTGTAAAAGTTATACATACTATTGTTAACCTTAAATTGTTAAGAGAATGGTCTTGAACAAATGACAAACAAAAGACATGTTAAAAATATTAAATTTTAGACAAATTCCTTAGTATTAAAAATTTAGATTTTTATGAAAATTATTTATATTATTAAGAGTATTGAATAATGGGTTGTTTAGGAATGGATGGAACAATTTTTTGGGACTATTGATTGGTGAAGCAATGTGCAAACAATGGGATTCTGCTAGGGAAGCGATGCCCTAGCTATGTTAATGTGTCTCCTACGCGGGTAGCCAGCTTGCTTTCCTTCCGGCTTGCTTTTTGTTGTTGTTTGGTGTGGGTAGGTGGTGTGGGGTGTGTGGTTGGTGTTTGTGGTGTGGGGATTGGGACGTGGGGTTGTTGTGTGTGGTGAGGGGAGTGGTGTCTAGTATGTGGGATGTGGAGGCTAGTGTGGTGGATGTTGGGTGTGGTGGTATGGCTGGGGTCTCCAAGAGCTTGATGATTTCGGGCACGAAGTCGTCTCCGGGGTTCTCTGCGGCCATGCATGCACCGAATATGGATTCCTCATTCGTGGGCGAGAGCTCTAAGCTTAAAAAGGTGAATGGGTGTTTGCCATGAAGTCAAGATCGCCCAGTTCTGGTTATCTCTCTAGAATCGATGCAAGAGGACTTTTATTATTGGATCCAACATGTTCTGATTTGTAAGTTTCTGGGGATTCGTATCTCCCCTCGGCTTTGGAGTCCTGGATTCATAGATCCTGGCAAGTTGAAGGTGACTTTGATATTTTGGTGGCTGGGAATGGCTTCTTCATGGTTGATTTTTCTTGCATGTCTGACCGCAATCACATTTTTGAGGGAGGTTCGTACTTTTACAATCATGTGGGATTGTTCATGAAACCTTGGCATGGAGGATTCAATGTGACAGAGGATTTGCCTTCCCGGGTTCCTGTGTGGGTCCACTTGCCATGGTTATCATTGGAGTTCTAGATAGAGGATATTCTGCATCGGATTGTTGCATTGTTGGGGAAGCTGGCTGCCATTGCTCAGAATACTTTGGATAAAAAGATATTTTCATTTGCTCGCATTTGTGTTGAAATTGACTTAAATAATCCATTGCTAGATTATTTGGAAAATTGTATTGGCTCTGCCTCGTGGATTCAACAGTTAGATTATGATTCCCCTCGTTTTCGATGTCATTTTTTTCATGAGTATGGACACCTTCAACGCCATTGTCCTTGGGCTTCCAGAATGGCGGGGGTTTCTTCTCCTCCTTCTTCGAGGCCTTGAGCTGAGAAGGGAGATAAGGGCAAGGCGCCTACGATTGAGGGGGGCCTAATGATGTCTTTATTCTTGTTAAGTCGAAAGCTAAGGGGATGGGTTAGAAGTGGCCCTATAAAGATAGACAAAGTGATCAAGGTTTCAACCATTTTGAGGTCTTGGATAGTTAGGCCTTAGAGGAGGGGATCCCAGTTGAGATCTCGTCTGGGGCCACTAGGATGGATATAGGGCTAGAGCAGGCAATTTTTGTTAAGGATAACTCTCCGCCATTGGAGCAGGGGGGTGTTGGGCTTCCTGATTCTTTTGTAGGTTTACAGGATGATATTATTTTAGCGGAGTTAGCTAAGGAGGCGTTGTTTTTAGGTAGAGGTCAGGGATCGACTCCTGGTCTTGAGGTGTTGCAACACCCTCTCAAAAAGGGGCATTTTAAAAATCCCTCTAAAGCTGGTTGTAAGAAGGATGTGAACAAGCTTAAATTTATTGGGGATTTGTTGGTGGAATCGAGGTCGATTAAGATCATTAAGGCCCACTTTGTCCAACCTTCCTCATGATTATTCTGTCATGGAATGCAAGGGGGTTGAATAGTGCCTCCCATCAAAAGGCTATTCAGGATTTGATTGGGGTCCATTCACCAGATATCTTCTATGTTCAGGAGACTAAGCTTCAGGTGGACCTCATGCTTTAGTTTTCTCCTTGTATTTGGGGTTCTAGTTAGTGCCAGTGTATTGGGTCTAGGGGAAGTTCTAGAGGTTTGGCCCTCTTTTGTGATCCTTGTAAGGTTGTTCCTCATTGGTGGATATCTAGCCATTCCTCTATTTCAGTGGTGGCTTATGTGTTGGAATCTGGTGAGACTATTTTGGTTAGTAATGCTTATGCTTTGATTGATATTCGTGGTAAAATCCAACTTTGGGCCCATATCAGGTATGTTAGGTCTTGTGCACCTTATTTGCCTTGGATCTTAGTAGGATATTTCAATTTTGTGTTATGTTTGGAGGAGAAAAGAGGGGGGCTTCTGAGACTGTGTCCTACTTCAGATCTGTTTCATGCTAATGTGGATTCTCTTGCTCTTGTTGACATTAAACCCTCTAATGGCATTTTTACTTGGAATAACAAGCAGAGTGGGCCAGCTGCGATTTGTAAGCGACTGGATAGATTCATGGTCTCTTGTTTTTGGGTTGGGGGCAGGTTGGTCACTTGCTCTGAGATCCTAGATTGGTGTGGCTCAGATCACTGCCAATTAAGTTTTCAACTTCTTCTTTCCCTAATTCTAAGAACCCTCCTTTCAAATTTCATCTTATGTGGCTTCATGATTCTTCCTTATATAATCTTGTTGCTCAGTGGTGGGTGGATGTAGCCCCTACATATGGTACTGCTATGTATTATTTCATCAAGAAGCTGCAATATGCCAAGTTTCATCTTAAGCGATGGAATAGGGCGTGTTTTGGAAATTTACGGGCTAAGAAAAGGGAAGTGCGGGAGAGTCTTGTTGTTATCACTTGCCAGATTAGGCATCTAGGATTTTCAGAGGCTCTTGGACATGCTGAGTCCCAGGCTTTGAAAGTGGCAGATGAGTGGGAGCTTTGGGAAGAGATATTCTGGAAACCAAAGGCTAGGGTTGACTGGCTTCAGGAGGGTGACAGGAATAATGCTTTCTTTCATCATTTTGTGCAGGCTCATTGGAATAAGTGTTATATCCCTTTTCTTGTCAATCATGAGGGCTCTTCAATATCTTTGCAATAGGATTTCTCTAGAGAAGCTCATCAGTTCTACTCTGCTTTGTTTATTGAGGATTCACCTCCTGCTAAGGCTGATGATAATAGGGTCCTTTCTTGTATTCCTTCTTTGATCTCTAATGACTTGAATGCTTCTTTGACTTATCTGATTACTTTGTCTAAAGTGGAGGAGGTTGTGTTTGGGATAAATAAGGGGAAAGCTCCTAGCCCTGATGGTTTCCTTGTTGAATTCTTCCAAGAGTTTTTGGATATTGTGAAGATGGATTTGTTGGAGGTTATTCATGAGTCTCTTCATAATAAGTAGATGCTTCATGCCCTGAATGCTACTTTTTTGGTTCTCATTCCTAAGAAAGAAGGGAAAGATCGGCTTGATTTCTTTAGACCTATTGCGCTATGCAATGTGGTGTATAAGATTTTTACGAAGTTGATTGCGAAGAGGCTTAAATCTTGTTTGTCTATTGTTATTTCTAAGGAGCAAGGAGGCTTTATGGAGGGCCGTCAAATTTTGGATGTGGTGGTGGTTGCTTCTGAGGTCATTCATTCCATGGAAATCTCTAAGGATAGGTCTATGTTCATTAAGATGGATATGGCAAAAGCATATGATAGAGTTAAATGGAGTTTTATTCAGAAGATTCTATTGGCCTTTGGGTTTTCTTCAAATTGGGTGAGTTGGACTATGAGCTATGTGACTTCTTCCTCTTTTTCGGTTATTGTGAATGGTGAACCTTCAGAGCTATTTAGTGCTTCCAAGGGCCTTCGTCAGGGGGATCTGCTCTCTCCTTATCTGTTTATTGTTTTGGCGAAGGGGCTAGGTCGCTTCCTTAAATTCCAAGTTTCTCAAGGTTTGATTCATGGTTGGCAGTGGGGGAGGGGTCTTCCAATGCTTTCTCATCTCCAGTTTGTGGATGATACTTCTCTTATGGGTTTGGCTTGTATTTGTGAAGTGCAATCCTTCAGGAAAGCTTTGGATATCTACCTTGTTGATTCGGGTCAGAAAGTCAATGAGCAAAAGTCCTCTATTTTCTTCTTTAATACTCCCAAGGCTATCTAGCAGAGGATTGTTGAAATTTTATGATTTCAAATTGGGTCTCTACCCTTTTTCTATTTGGGGATTCCTCTTGCTATTGGCCAGACGCCTCAGTCCTCCTAGCAGTTATTGCTTGATAAGTTGAGGGAAAAGGTAACTCATTGGACTCATCGGTGGTTGTCTGTAACTGCTAGAGTTACTCTCCTTAAGTCTGTTATCTAGGCCCTCCCCATCTACAAGTATTTTGTTCATTCGACCCCTATGTATTTCCTTAGGGAATTTTATGCTCTCTCTCATCAATTCCTTTGGAGTGGAAACTTGATGTCTTCTAAGTGGAGTCTTGTTAACTGGGATTTTGTGTGTAGACCAAAGCAGGAGGGGGGTCTTGGCTTACGCTCTCCTATTTTGAATGGGCAAGTTCTAGCTGCTAAGCTTTACTGGCGTTGGTGCACTAATCAGCACCACTTATGGGCTCAGATTCTCAACTATAAGTATCTTAGAGGTGTTTCTTCTTCCGAGGTCCCTCACTATCCTCTAGACGGGAGTGGTTCTATGATTTGGCATACTTTGAAAGTGGGGGCTTCGTTGATTAAGTGTGCACTTTTCTGGATCTGTTACTCGGGATTATAGGCTCTTTTTTGGTTTGATGCTTGGGATGGTTACCCACCCCTTCTTTCTGATTATCCTCATCTTCAGCCCATTTGTGATGTTTTTACTACTGCTAGTTGGGACACCATTGAGCATTACAAGATTTCTAAGCATTGTGGTTCTGCTCTTACCTTTCATTGGAAACACCCTTCTGAATGGCCTCCTGGGGAGTTTGAGGGGATTAGGTGGGAGCTTGCTCAACTTTTGGTTTCCCATGCTTGTAATTCTTTGAGGGCCCAATATATTTTGGCTTGGGATGGCTCTTATATGTCTAGGAATTACTCTGTGTCTGCTAGCTATAAGCTGCTAGGTAGGCAATTGTTTGGAGATATTGAGGTCCCTTGGTGGAAGCAAGTCTGGCACAAGTTATCTTGGCCTAAGTGCAATTTCTTCATGTGGTTAGTGGTGCAGAATAAGTGTCTTACTTGGGATAATTTATGCAAGCATGGATTCCAAGGTCCCTCAAGATGTGTGTTGTGTCATGATTCTAAAGAAAGTGTCTCTCATCTCTTCTTCCAATGCTCTTATGCTAGGGAGATTTGGCATTTTTGGTGGAGAGTGTGGAATATGCCCTATTGGCATGTTTGCTCATTAGCTGAGTTTGTGGTTCACTGGGGCAGGGCCCTTGTTTCTACTCCCTTTCTTCAAGCTTCCTAGTGGATTGGCCCATCCTTCATTATTTGGAATCTTTGGTTGGAGAGGAATCATCAGATTTTTTAAGATGTGTCATTGGTGGCCTTGCATCTGTGGCAAAAAATTTTGCATTCCTTGGGAGAAACTGTTGCTGCTAAATGTGATATGATTGTTTCAATGGCCGCTTGTGATGTTGATTGTTTTACATGTCTTCATCTTCCTCCTCCATAATGGCAGCTCATGTGCAACAGATGTAGACATCCTACTCCGAAGGTGAATAGGGAGGGAAGATGGTCCCCTCCTCCTCAGGGGGTCCTCAAACTTAACATAGATGACTCTTCTCATGGAAACCTTGGTTATGCTGGTATTGGTGGTGTTGGTCGAGATAGCTTTGGAGATGTTCAATTTATCTTCTCGGTGTATAAGGGTTTTATACTAATAATTTAATGGAGGCTCATACAATTTTATTGGTGGTGGAGCGTGGAAGTCAATTGGGGTGGCGAAGGATCATTTGTGAATCTGATTCCCAGGTTGTGGTGAACCTACTGAATAGGCATAATTTAGATGATGTTAGTTGGCATTTGGCTTTGATTGTGGAAGGGATTCTCAACCTCTGTACTTCTTTGGAGTTCGTTACTTTCACTCATATTCCTAGAGAGTGGAATGGTGTTGCAAATGGTTTGGCTAAATGGGCCTCTGATCATATTCATGATTGGAACTTGTTGGATTGGGATCAGTTACCCCCTGATTTGTCTCAACAGTTGGACCACTTGGTGGAGCTTGACAGGGCTATGTAATGGCCTTGCTTTGTATTTTTCCTTGATTTAATAAATTTTTTACCCCTCTTTTATTAAAATAATGGGTTGTTTAGGATTTGGAAATTTTACCATGTATATTTTATCTTTTTATTAAAGAAGAGTTAAATTTTGGTAGATTTTTTTAAGACAAAACTATAGATTTCAAGTGTTTAAATTTGTTTTGTTTGATACATAAATTGATTCTGGTCTTAAATTAATTATCAATGTAGTTTTCAAGTGGTTATGAGTGTGGCTTTGTCTCCTACTTTTTAAAAATATATGTTTGTTTTTTAGGGTCAACATTTTAGCAATTTGATTGTTATTTTATAGGCTCACATGCCTAAACACTTTGAATTGAACATCTAAAATCATGTATTCATAGACAATCGTAGACTATTAGTTAATCATGATAAAGTATTATGACAATCTCTTTACAAAGTATATGTGCTAAAGCATTACATTAACATTAATATAGAAATCACATTATCTAGTTGGTGGGTCTTGTATTCTATATTATCAACAAAGGGGTTTGGTTCTCATTAAGAAATTCAAAGAACTTTCCCTCTTATAGACATGGTGTTTCCATAATCCATATACATAAATTTGAACACTTCTAGTAAAAACTACACTAAAATATTTTGTGTCAGAAATATTCAAATTTTCTTAAAACTTTTATCATAAACATTCAAATTTAACCCCCTCTATTTTTACAACAAAAAATATTAAAACATTACACTAAAATACTACATTAACACAACATTCATATTTCGTCAATACTAAGCATTATATTATTTATTTAATATATTTTAAATTTTATATTATCATAACAAAACTTAACTCTCATTTAAAAAAAAACTCAACCACCTTCCACAAGTCACATCAACTTTTGTTATAATTATAGCAATCATGAATAATTGAGTGACAACTTTAATAATGTTCATCTTGTTGCATGTGAACATGCAGAAAATAATTCATCATATGTGGCTTAGAACATGCAATGCTGTAATAAAACAACATACATCTCACTGCAAACAAACAAACTGAAATAAAACATTCTATACTTTATTCCAAAACAACATGGAAACAAAACACAATTTGATTGCCCAATTGCCATATTTGTCATCTACCCCACAAAGGATCTTGTAACTTTATTGGCTTTGATTTTACAGATGTCATTGGGGCACCAAACCAAATCAACCTTTGTCTTGTGTTCAATTTTTCTAGATTTTACCAAACCTATGGATGCAAACAAACAATAAAGGGCTATGCATAAATATATTCATGGTGTACGGCCTATAAATGAGAATCCATGATATTTATATGCTTGAAAAAGAGGATACCATTTCACTTTGGTAAGAGAAAGGGACACTCTTAACTATTTTTTTTTAATGATTTCAAGGCTATTTTTTACTTAAATATTTGATGTAATCATATTCGTTTTTATTTTTTATATGGGAGTTTATATTTTATCTTAAAACTAAGGTTTATTGGAATACCTATTTAAACAAGTAGATTTATGTTTTTATTGTTAAAAAATGGACATTAAAATAATTAAAATATTTATTTGGTAAAGATTATTTAAATAGATTGTATATTATATATTAAGTTTTATAGATTAGTATAGATATTTTAAATGTATTTATTTAAAAAAAATTGAGAAATATTAATTTAGAGCTATTTAATTTACATAAAAGTTTTTTATTTTATTTATTATTATTTAGAAAATCATCAAAAAAATCATAAAATATTTTTTCAAAAGAGATTTTTTTTAGATTGTAGGTATTGGGACCTCTATAAAGGAAAGGTTCAAAAGGGATTATTATTTTAAAGATCTATTGATTTTTACTTTTTTAAATGATAAATTTTAATTATGAAATAATAGACTACTTTAAAAAAAATTCAATATTTTTAGTTAATTATTTTTTAAAATTTTTTTGTAAATAATTAGATTCAACCTCACCATTCATTTACTATTTTGCATATTACTTGTTTTTATTCTCCTTTTTACTATTTTAGATGTTTTTTTTTAAATAACTTTTACTTGATACAACTTTTTTTTTTTTTTAATTTATTATATGTTATATTTTATATAATGTAAATTTATATTTAAAATGTTATTATGATTAAAAAGTATTAAATGCAAATTCAATAAAATATATAATAAAAAATATTATATACAAATATAATATAATATATAATTAATATTTAATACATAATTTATATAATATAAATTAAATTATTACATTATTATTATTTCTTTTTTACTATTTTGCATTTTTTTTTAAAATTACTTTTACTTAATACAACTTTATTTTTTAAAATTTATTATATGTAAAATGTTATTATGATTATACTTATTACATATTATATTTTATATTAAGAATTATTAAATACAAATATCAAATAATATATAATTAAAATATTAAATACAAATATAATATAATATATAATTTATATAATATAGATTAAATCACACATAATATAATGATACTTATTATTCCATGTAATATTTTATATATATTGTATATAATAGTATTTATTTGTAATATGATTATAATTAATATTATAAATATAAAATGATAAAATTAATGATAAAATATAATAGTAAAACATATTCATAATATAAATTTTATATAAAGTACATATATAATCAAATAGTAAATATATAAAAATGTTAAAATAAAATTGATTTTAAATATATATATATATATATTTATGAATAGGAGATATTTATATTAATATATAAAGATAAAATACATATTCACAAAAAAAAGGATGGTTGCTAAGAGTCACTTGGGCCTAGCCCAAAAGTCCATAATTATAACATAAAAAAAAAACCATCAAATTGCCAAAGCGGGTCTTGTCATCCATCTTTTTTCCCCTATATTATATTATTATTATTGTATTTACTATTATATTTTATATTTAGATTTTTTATCAACAAGTTGGCACTTTACCCTAATCTACTATTTCACCTCACTACAATATGTTTCTTTGTTTTATTCAATTTTATTTTTATTTTTTATTTTTTAATAAGTTTTATTAGATGTAAAAAATAATGGTTATTATTAGTTAATTAATATTATATTTTATTTGTTGTTGTTCATTTCAAATATTACATTGGACTGGCTTGGGATCATAACAACCCAAAAAATGTACTTATAACCCCAGTGACTCGTGGTTGCCGCCATCAAATTCCATTAAAAATGGCACGGGCCTTGACAATTCACAAGTCACAAGGACTTACATTACAAAGGGAAACAATCGATATTGGCAACATTGATTGACAAGGGTTGACATTCACAACTATTTCTAGAGTTCGTGAACTATCATGCATTCACATACAACCTTCCTTCACATTCCAAAGATATGCACGCATGCAACATAGCCCATTTGTGGCTCAATGAAAAAGGGAAGAGGAACGTTTGAATGCAATATCATAAGGAGGTTATGCTAACATGTATGCCCCTTTATTTATCTCATATCTATATTATCAACTAAGCTTGATAAGAAACAAATCAACACAAAGTTAAATTATTTTCTCATGTAAATTATATCTCATATTTGCTTTATTACAAGTTCCACTCATGACTCACTTAAACACTTTCTTTCCCATTGTTGAACATCTACAAATCAACTCTACCAAAGGTGAGAATGAGTTTAATGTAATTTACAACTTCAACATATTGAATTTTTTTTTTCAAATATTAAACAAGTCTATTGTTTGATATAGATACAATAGAGTTTGAAGTGATTGTATTTGCAAAAAAAAACATTTTATATCTATAGTATTGTGTTTAAACAATAAACTATATTTACAACATTATATATATCCAAAATGTATGTCTATAGATATTTACATTTTTATATCAAATGAATTAAAGTACACTATCATTTATTTAATCATATGTGGTGTGCCCTTTGCACACACACCCTGTTCAGATTGGGGACCCCCTCTTTCCTTTCGCCTTCATTGGGTTGTCTTCGCCTTTGCCTCATTTTGTGTGCCCCCATTTATGAGCTTAAGTTGGTCATATGCAATAAAGTCACCAATTTCCAATTGACCAAATTCATCACCCCAAAATTTGCTAAGTCATTTTCCTTTGTGGGTTTAGACCTGTGGGTTTCCCTTGATCTTTCATCACTGTGTCCTTCTAGCTCGGTGGGCCCGCATTTGCAAGTCTCCCTTTGCGGTTTGCCATTGTTGCCTCACCGCTAAGTAGTGGCTAACCCAAGGATTCTGTCTACATGGCGGGCTCCATACTATCTTTCGTCGCTTGGGTTTTCATCGACGACTGACCTGAATCAAGTTTCCGCAAACCTATCTACTTGACCTGCAATCATACCCAAAATTTATTGCTTGCATTAATGACTGATTTTCCTATAAAAGGGGGGTCGAACTTGTCATTTTCACCCTTGGTTTTCAAATTTTTGACGGAGAAGGAGAAGCTCTCGCTCGCACGAAACTTCCAATTTGATTCAAGCTAAGTTTTCATCAATTTCTCGAGTCATTTTCGGGTAAGTCAGTGTTTAAAATTCCAAAGGGTGTTTTTCTGTAGTTGGGGTTTTGAAAAGTGATTAAAATCTTCAAAAGTGAAGCCCTAGGTGGTCCCATCAAACTTCCACAGCCTCACCTCTGCACCTATAAAATGCCTCAAGCGTTTGAAACCCTTGGCATCATTTAAAAAACTTGTAAAATCCATAGTTGCCTTCATGCGAGATCTCGTCCTGCCATCATTGTTCATTGCACAACGAGGAAACCCTTGCAACCCACATTATCACTCCCACCATCCTTAATAAAACCTGAGAAATCTTGAAGAATCAGTTAACTCATTGGACCTATGCGACAATCACCATGCAAGATTCTGCTTGCAATTGGCCATTGTCTAATCATCGTGAATAAATGGCCTAACCCTAGATGTCTTTTGCATTGTAGGTCTCGCCTTCCTTGTTGACATTATACTTATGAGCCAAACACTTAGAAAAGTCTATGAGAACCAAGTGCCCATGCGAGCTAAATCATGTAGATGAGCATCATCGGGAGTATGTTCGCCAAGTGCCATTACCTTATAGCCGAGTCCTGGTGTCCACCTGCATTGTGGGACTCACCTTTATCACTGCCACTGAGTACCCAAAATTTTATAAGTAGAAACCAAGTTGTGGATCGCCGCCTACGGCCCATTGTCCTACGATCATCGTTGCATAACAGCAGGGTAACCCCATCTGCCTACAAGGCAGACTCCACTCCTTCCATCGCCGACCTGTCTCTAAGAGTATGCTAAATCAAACGTTAATTCAAAGCTACATGCAGGCCGGCCTTTGCGGGTGGCCATATACGGATGGCCCGTCTACCATTTTCATTCCTTAGTGGTCGAATTTCAACGTCTTCCCGCATGTCGAGTCCCACATAAATAGTTTCCCTTTACAAGTCTTGAGGACTGTCAATGCAAAACATAAGTTTGAGGCCCATTTGCGAGTCCACTCATGTGGACTGCCACATGCGGGGCGTCGCTCCTCCATGGCCATTATTTAATGGAGAACACCTCATGACAACCCAATAATCTCCTTCCGCACTTCCCAGAGCTATGAAACTTCAAGGCACAACTCCCAGTCGTCTGAGATGCCCACGGGTCCTGTAGTGTAGACTTTCGCCTGTGGTTCGTTGTTCCCCGAATGTCACTAACTCAACGACTAAGCCTAAGTTTCCTTCCACCCTATGACACCCATATACCCCAAACCCACAGGAACATTAAACCCTGATCTAACGAATGTGGGTGCTTCATTGGTCAATTCTGCACATTCCTAATCACCTCACAAGAAATTTGACTGCCAACTCACCCATGCAGAATTTCTGCTGCGGGTGGCTGTCTATGGGTCTCCGTGGTCCTAAAGCCCTTTTCTCACTGTCTTCATCCTGATGACCTCCACCCTAGGGAAACCTGCATTCTTGGTTCCACATTTGCCTAAGTGATCCAAAGGAGTCCTAAATGCTAAATGATGATGAATTTTATGATCTTTGATTATGTATTAATGGATCTAATGATCGATTTACAAGGTTTGATTAACACTTGCTTTGATTTATATGTACACACTTACTACATCTTTTGTATGCATGATTTATGGAACCTCCTACAGGACCATCAGGGAGGCCTTTTGAGAAAGTTGACAAAGGAAAGAATCTCTCTCGCACGCCAAGGGGAAATAGGAAAAGGACCAAATGAAGTATTAGTTTCATAGAGTGGAGTGTACCTCCAAGCTCTCCTCTACTCGGGACTCTGTGTCCGATACAAACTTAGGACACGTGAACATCGATGAGTTTAGGTAGAGGGTGATGGTCAACCCTACCACAAAAAAATACATGAAATATCAAGGCAAGTGGTCTTGCCAAGGCAACTGGCTTCCCTCCTGCCTTAATTGCTCCAAAACTGGTCATGGCCTACCAGGAAGCTTACCACTCCAACAAAAAACATTGAAAAAGATGAGAGAGTACTGGCAGACTTATTTGCCAGGTCCATTGGCAAGGCATTTCATATCCCCATGTTTGACACAATGGAAGAGGTAACGAAAGAATTTACTGAAAACATGTGGAAACAGGACCCCATCACATGCAAAAGAATAATCAACCAACACTGGTTGAAAGACAAGAGGGGCATCACCAACAAAGTATCCCAGGAGTTGTTTAGAAGTGATGTATTTGAATAATACCATGATTTGGTTACTCTATTAAGCAGAGTAATGGGCCTTCCAACTACTGCTTTCTTTGAAGAATGGATGTTCTACTTTGTTGATGAAATTATTCGAGGCACAACCAAGTTCCACTGGGCCAAGATGATCTATGAAAACTTGCACAATCAACTCATGGCTATCAAGAAAGCCTCTAAATTTCATATGACATCATATCTAGTCTACCTCCTTACAAAAAATTTCTCATACAAAGGACTTTTCAGTGCAGGCCAATTGGGAACAAAGAAAGGGGAACTTAAGGTCTATGACTGTTATCCCCAGTTGCAATATAGAAATTTCAAAATAGAATATAGGAGGGTGAATGATGCCTTCATCGTGCACATAATCAGACTCCTAGGAGGAGATTTTGAGAGAATGGTATCACACAGTGCGAAGGCCTTCATAAATCAATTTGGGTATCTATTCATATAGTTCCCAAATTCACATATATTAGAGCAAAAGGGTTCTTAGGGAGGCCCTATGTCCAGTTGCCATGCTATCCAAATGACCAGATAATCTTGCTAGAGGTTTCTCCATAGCTCCAAATTTCCCACACATTGTTGAGTGATAAGCATCAAGATTGGATTCCATATCCCTTAACCTTTGGGCAAGGAATGTATTCCTATCCTACTACCCAATGTGCCAAGTACTCAGATAGGGAGCTAGTAGAGTATAACTTGGATCCCCACACAGAACGAGGAAGAATGGACCCTTATGGTAAGATGAAGAAATGGGTTGGAAGACAGTACACTCACTGACCTCATGTTGAGGACTTTTGGGCCAACTGTGGTGATGACAAAGAAGTGTGAATGAGGCACTATAAGAGGTTGACCACTCAGTTTGTCAGGTTTATCCACTTGTTCCAAGTGCCAGACCAAATTATTGAAGAAGAAGACAATATTGTTGATGATAGATATAATTTCGTAGCCAGACTGCCCCTACTTGTCATCGATTGGAATGAAGAAGAGGTCACTGACCTTGATATATTGACTCAACCTATTGAAAGTAGAACAAGACAATGGGTGGATGCACAAATTGCCCAACTCAAAGTGCAAGGTACAGATTTGACATATGGTGAGTTCAAGGATGAGCTTGAGAGTGAAACTGAAAGTGGCACAATCGTTGCCTCATTAGAAAAAGCTCCTAAGTCCCCACCAACAACAAGGTCAAATAAGAGAAATGATGCACCTGAGTGTAAACCTAAACATAAGGTGTACTCTAGAAAGTCCACTGAGGGATAATCATCTAAAACAAAAAGAAGAATGGGGATGTTTGTACTTGAGATGCCCACCATCTAAGAAGAGTAACACCACAAAGAAGAATAAATCGACCATTCACGCTCACCTCCCACCACTTTCACTCCTATTTCCACTGTCACCATCACCACTCCACCTTCTACCTCCTAGGCTTTGCCCATTTCATCTTTGCTCGCCATGGACATATCGGTTCGCCTCGCCTCCACCTCACCAACTACTCTAGTAATGGTACTTGACTCTTCCTCTTCCACTACATCCCCACTATCCTCTTCATCACTCTTTCCACCACTGCCTACCCTCTCCACTTTTCCTCCATCCATGCCCTCAATCCCTATACTACCACCCGTCCTATCGCAATCTTTCATGGCATATATGTAGAATGTGTGTGTCAAGATTTCTAGGGTAATCCTTGACCCTAAAGTCCAAGAATTTATGGCCCAACTTGCTGCCACTTTGCCTCTCCCACCACCATAAATCGAGTCACCGACAATGGAGGCCACGATGCAGATCTCAGGATAGATGGAAAGGCTCCATGCTGAGCAATATAAAGAGACTACAGAAGAAGTAGCAGGCGAGTCCGAGAATTATGATGAAGAATACTACTTTGAACACTCAGAGGGAAGAGTGAATATTAAGTTGGAAAAGGTGGAATCTGATGAAGAAAGGTCACAAACTTTAGGAGAAGATGTTGAGGCTCTTGGCGAGCACTATATAATATAGACATCGAATCAGGAATTATAAGAAGGAACCCACCTAGAGGAACATCACTCTGAGGAAGGGAAAATAGATATTTGTCTCAATGTAGAAATACTCAAAGGGTCTCCACTAATTGGCCAAGATGAGGGCCTGATGCAAGAAGAAGAAGTACCTCTAGAAAGGGAGGAAGAGAAGGGAAAAGAAGAAGAGAAAGATAAAGAAGAAGAAAGGGATGCTCAAGAAAAGGATTCTAAGCCTGAACACAATGTGGAAATTGAACATGAAGGAGAAAGGGTGCCCCAAAAGTAAAACATAATTGAAGAAAAAATTGCTTCTACCGAGCTATACAAAGGGAAGGATATACAAATAGAAGGCTCATATGAAGAGGAAAACCAAGATGAAGAGGCTCCAAGTGATGAAGAGGAGAAACCTCAGAAGGAACAAGAAGAAGAAGGTCATCGTGAATCAACCAAGGGACAAATCGAGGTGCCTAAGTGGTTGGAGAGGCAATTGAAAAGGAAGTTTCTTGTGGTCTCAGACCCTAAAGCGAGGCTCGATGCAATAATAGCTAGGGCACAAACGAAAACTAGAAAAGAGAAGAAGCCCAAAGTTTTCTCTCATATCACAGTGGATGCTTCTGGATCCCAGATGATACAAGTTGCTACCTTGGTAGCCAATGAAGGTACAAGCACCATAAGGGGGTAGGAGTATCAAATCTCAACGATCAATCTAGGGCTAGTGACCCGAGAACAAAAGATAGATGAATTTCAAGGGTCTGTAGCCACCATTGTGCAACAAATGAATAAGGACCAGTCCACAAAGGAAGAATTGAAAGCACAGGTAGCGGATCTTACCACTTACATTCAACAGTGGACATCCATGCAAGAAGAGGCTCCTATGACATCATCCACGCCTGTTCTCCTCTCCAAAGAAGAGATAAATAGAATGGAGAAGATGAAAAACTAGACTAAGTACACTGCTAATTGGTTCAATCGGGTAGTATATAATGGTGACATGGGCATCCGCCACGTTGCCTGAAAATTCAAAAAGTTCTAAGGTCTGCAGAAGTAGATGGATTAAATGATAAAAACTTGCAATAGATTCTTTGAGCTGTATAGGATCACGTATCATAAGCTCAAGAGCATTCTTAAGATCCCCTGAGCAATATGGGAAAAGGAGCTAGAACTCCTAAAGGATGATCATTGGCTTGTGGAAACATGGCAAATGGGCTTAGATTATAGAAAAGAAATCTTGGAGAAGGTTTTGAACGAGCTGGAGCTCAACCTTGAGTGGGTTGTGGATCACTGCACTGAAAGTGAGGATTACTTGAAAATGATGACAGATTATGAGATGCCTGCTCTGTAATTAGATTCAGAGAAGATTAAACCTTTCTTCCATAAGAAGATGGAGTAGGGGGCTACAAATACACTGTCACTATTCTGCATGGATTTTGATACAAGGGCTTTCACTTAGTCCAAGAAGGTCATCAAAGCAACCCCGAAGTGCACTAAGCATTGGGAGCAGATCACTGAGAGACTCAACAATATATCCTTCCAGATCCTTCAATCTGATATCATGGAATGGGACAAGCTCCAGGCTATGATCGAGAAGTTCGTGGAGTATGATACTCTCTAGAAGAATGCAGGAAATTCAGTCATAGATGATGAATATTTAACAATATAACTACAAAAGGTTGTCAGTCACTACAAGACAAAACTTCTATAGTGTTAGAGCAACTAAATGACAAAATAAACTAGATGACAAAATAGGGAAAAAGACAAGAGTCTATTTTTATATTGTCATATATTTGGGGGTAGGTGAAACCCTAATGTAAAATGAATCTAAGACACACAATGTAAATGGATCTTGTCCATTAATTTTTCTTTTGGAAATCTATAAATAAGGGACATCCTCTCATTTTCAAAAGGAGAGATGAGTTGTTGTGTAAAGGCATGATGCTGAAAATTAATGAGAATAGCATTGTTTTGATGGATTCTTGTGTTTTCTTCTCATGTGTGTATGATTCATTCTCCCAATCTTATATTTTAGCTTTGTTGTTCTAGTTTTAAGTTTCTTTTAGTTGTTAGTTCATGCTGCACTTTAATGGTGAAGAATGCTATAGTGTTGATATATTCCTTGCTCATACTTTTTGTTGTTTATTGATGATGAACATTAGTGTAAAGTTAGTCTAAGCTATGTTTATATTGCTGCAACTAAGTTCAAATTTTTATTCATGCTTTAATGGTGAATGAATTGTTTAAAAATTTGCAGACCTTAGAAGATTGCACTAGTTTCATGAGACTGTAGGCTACCCTTGGTTAAGTGGAACTTAGTTTTAGGAAGGTTGTCCACTGTATCACCCTCCATTGTTACTATTCAACATTAGTTGTAGGTCTAGGAAATTTATTATCTCTTTTCCCTTTTGACCTTTCTTTGTAAATTGAAGTTACAACAAAGTTCCAACATCATTACAAAGACGTATTTGATGAGAAAAGAGGAGTTGTAGACCATTGTCCTGAACTTACAACAACTATCCTACAATTCCAGAATTTACAAAACTCCTTTTGTAGATTCAATTCCATCCATGCTTAGTGAATCATAAGTTCCCTTTGTGATTACCAACAAATCACATCAACCAATTGAACTATTCCAAGCATTGTCATGACTTGACACCTAAGAGACCTTGGGGTGATTTCCAAAATTTAGTTGAAAAATTACCTTTCAAGAGAGATAGCATACTTGTATGTTGTTTGTGTTGAGAAGGTGCAAAAACACCCATCAACAATATGCTCTTCATTAATATAATGACTTTTTTCCAAAATCAAGCATCTAACTATAATCTAACCTATGACACATTGCTCAATTTTAACCAATTTTCCTACACAATAATTGATTTGTATTTTATGAAGTTATACATTTTTACAAATTTAACCTTCCACACATAAACTAACTTATGGAAAAGCCTTAATTATAACAATGTGGATTTTTTTCTACTTATGACACATTTTCAAATTTCTACAAAACAATCTACTCAATTTTAAAATTCTCATAAAATTATTCGGTGTACCTATTGCACACAAAATGTGCGATTTCTAGTTTAAAATATATTATAATTACTTCTCATATAATAATTTTTTAAAATAACTTTTATATTTTAAAATTTTATTTATTGTATAAATTTTAATATTCAAAAGGGTGAGAATTTATTTAATACTAAATTATTTATTTTTTAATTTATTTGTATTAAACTAGAATAAATATCTTTACGTCGAGAAACCTTTCTACAATGGCATGCAAGTGTGTACATAAAAACTCCACCTTAAATCAAGGAGTCTTCTTAAAATCATCACCTTTCATCTATGTAAAAATCCTTGAATAATGCATAATGAATGAAAAGTATTAATAATAATAAAATAATAACAACAAAAAACCGATAAGTGGGAGGTATTTTCCACAACGTGCCAAATTTTGATATTGCTATCAGGATTTAACTGTGTAGTTTAATGAGTCAAACTCATTAACCCATGTTTCATGAGTAGTGGTTCACAAGAACCCATCTCTCATGATAATGAATGATCCACTTAGCACTCATTGCATCTAGGTGATGCTCATAGAGGTGAAGCATTGGACCTTCCTGGGAGGTCACCTGTCCCAGTACTACTCTAGCTCAAGTGCACTTAACCACCGAGTTTTCTCCAAGGTTAAGCCCACTTCACTTGCAACCCCATTTGCACAACCTTCAACAAGTGTTGTGCCATATGAACCATTCATTATCGAGCCCCTTTAGCTCATCAATTGATAAGTAGGAGGTATTTTCCATAGCGTGTCAAATTTTGATATTGCTATCAAGATTCAACTATGTAGTTTAATGAGTCAAACTCATTGACCCATGTTTCACGAGTAGTGGTTCACAAGAACCCATATCTCATGATAATGAATGATCCACTTAGCACTCATTGCATTTAGGTGATACTCATAGAGGTGAAGCATTGGGCCTTCTCGGGAGATCACCCATCCCAGTACTACTCTAGCTCAAGCGCGCTTAACCATAATTTTTTCTCCAAGGTTAAGCCCACTTAGCTTGCAACCCCATTTGCAAAACCTTCAGCAAGTGTTGTGCTTTATGAACCATTCATTATAGAGCCCCTTTGGCTCATCAATTGATAAGTAGGAGGTATTTTCCACAACGTGTCAAATTTTGATATTGCTATCAGGATTCAACTGTGTAGTTTAATGAGTCAAACTCATTAACCCATGTTTCACGAGTAGTGGCTCACAAGAACCCATCTGTCATGATAATGAATGATCCACTTAGCACTCATTGCATCTAGGTGATGCTCACAGAGGTGAAGCACTGGGCCTTCCCGGGAGGTCACCCATCCCAGTACTACTCTAGCTCAAGCATGCTTAACCACAGAGTTTTCTCCAAGGTTAAGCCCACTTAGCACAAGAACCCATATCTCATGATAATGAATGATCCACTTAGCACTCATTGCATCTAGGTGATGCTCACAAAGGTGAAGCACTAGGCCTTCTTGGGAGGTCACCCATCCTAGTACTACTCCAGCTCAAGCGTGCTTAACCACAAAGTTTTCTCCAAGGTTAAGCCCACTTAGCTTGCAACCACCAATGAAACTATCTATGTTAATTTATTCTATATTTATATTTATATTCTTTTATTTATTGAGGGATACTTGAAGGTACGAGCACCTTATTGAGAGACCCTACCAAAATTTGAAGGATGTGGTTACAAAATTGGGGTCTCCTGTATGTCCATATTTCCTCCACTTTATATTTACAATCATTTCATGAAGCATCTTGTATTTTTGAGTGGGATTCATTAATGGAGGAAGACTATAGTTCCTTGATGAAGAACTATACTTGGGATCTTGTCCCATTTCTCACATGATCCTATTATTGACTACATAGACACCTTTACCCCATTACCAAGATAAAATCTTTTCTTGACTCTTATTATTGATTTAAATCATGTTTTGTTTGTACATTATATAAAACTGAAGAGTAAATTTATTCATGGGATCTGTAAGACGATATTTATATGGAGTAGTCACAAGGGTTTGCAAAATATTCTTCATTGGTATATAGATTACAAAATTCCATATATGGCCTCAAGTAGGCCCCTATGAGTTAGTATTATAATATGGACTCCTTTCTTCTCTTTGTTATATTATTGAGATGTAAATTAGATCTAAATTTCTACATGTGAGGTAACATGGCTCTATATTTCTTTTAGTTCTTTATATTGATGACTTGATCATTTAAAGGGATTCAATATCCATCATCAACAAATTCAAATAATCTTTATAGGTTAAGTTTGTCTTGACCTACTTAGGCTTGCTGTATTACTTTCTCAAGATCAAGATCACACTCTCCTCTAATTAATATTCCATAGCTTAATTATGCTCTTGGTCTTTTAACAATTTTACATGGCTAATTATAATCTTAGATTGAACCCCTCTATTTATAAACAAATCTTGACAATAAGTGCTCATGTTTTTTTTAGTTGATAAGGCCTTGTATTATTATCTCATTGGTAGCCTCATGTTACACCCTAATTGTGTATTTACTATTTACTATTACTATGTAGGGTAAATGTGAATGTAATTTGAATTCTGAAGGTGAATAAATTGTGTTTGCACTATGTTATCAATGAATTATGAATGAATGTTGTTTCATTTAAATTTTATGCGAGGAAATGCATATATGTGAAATGGATGGTTATTCAATGGATATTCTAACTATGGAGGTGTATTATGTGTAATGCATATTTTGTTGAACAACTGACTACCATGTGCATGTGTTAGTTGGATGAAGGTATATGCTCAATCCTCCAGGTGGAGGGGAAGTATAACTCAGGAGAAGATCTTGGTTGGGTAACCAGTAACATAACCTATCTGAGTTTACACACACTCATAGTAGAATGGTTGAGTCAAGTTATTATGCTGGGAATAGGTAAGTCATATTTAGTTGGGTGTGTTTGCATTAGTAAGGGTCTTGATTACTATTGAGTGCATTATTGGATGATGTTTATATGTTTGGAGTTTATGATTTATTTATTATAATACTATGCTTGTATTGATAAGTTGAACACATGTGGAATATAGGTCTATGTACACATATTCATGTCAATGATAGACCATACACATGAAGGAACATGTACATGAGGGTACATAATTAGATGTACCTATGCACACTTATGAACAGGTTGCTTATTCATATGGAACTATCAAATGGACCTTACAACATGTACATATGTATATGTATAAATATATCACATAGGTACCAATCAATACAATGGTAATTGTGTATGTGCTTGGTGTGTAATCGAATGTATATATATGAATGTATGATATATACATATATTCATATGTATACATGTATCAATACACACGTATTTTTGGCAAACGAACATGCCCATACGAATGTATCAATATATGTACACATATGTATACATGTACATAGAGGAATATATATATGTACACAATCGATATAATTATTATTACTATGAGGATGTTAGCTTGATCGTATTCATTTATATATCGAATGTATTCATAATTTATTGACATGAGTTATACATATATATATTAACATATATACGTATGTGTGTGTGTGTGTGTGTGTGTGCCTGTGGTATTATTGATATACATATATATATATATATATATATATATATGTATATGTACATATATTCATATATATTTATATATGAATATATTCTTGGAGATTGATTAATATATGTAATTCTTGGAGGCCAATTTATTTACATAAACATAGGACGATTGTATATAACATATACAAAGCATTTAAAGGCCGAATATAATATATATTGGCCTTGAGTAAAGATCGAACAATATGCTATGTATTACACAATAGTTAAGTTGATATACCATAGTCGATGCTTTGAGATAGAATATATTTGACTTAGTAAACAACAATTTACTTTTGGATGTCTTATCATGAAGTGATGGAAAGTAAAGCGTAAAATGCATGATAATAGGAAGAGTTATAGTAAGGCAATGAACTAGTCAAAACATATTTATGTGCATGAATGACTCTTCATTCCTCTAATTTATGCTAATCTTAGACTTAGTCGACTTTGTATATGTGTCACATTTTGGCAATAGACCGTTTCAAGAGGTAAGTCACACCCAAACAAATAGGAAGAGGCTGCATACTTGGCACTCTTTTGTGAAGTTCTATTTCATGTAGAAGACCATTTTGGAAATAATTTGATTGTCACCAATTGATCATGTGTAGATTGAAAAAGTCTTAAACTATTGTCAATCATAGAGGCCGAGATATGACATTTTATGTTGAGTATACTCTTTACTTATTTGCCACCTTTTAGCTGAGTTGAGTGAGTCGAATGCATGGATTAGGTTATCAGTTTACATGCCTTTTCTGTAGGTTGTGAAATATCCTTTTTGGTATAAATAGAGAGGCAAAGCTCTCAATTGGGATGCACTTCTCATTCTATAAACTTATTGTATGATTTTACTCTGTTGCATTATTCTATGAGAGTTGAGAGTTGTTTTTTGAGAACTAAGAATTATTTGTGAGAATATTACATTATTTTGAGTTAGATTTTTTCCTTAGGTTGATAAAGTGAAGCTAAGAAGCTATTGAGGAAGTTTGAGCATCAACTAGTCAATTGGATAAGCGTAATACAGGCATGAGGATACATCTTCCTTTATTTTTCTTTGTTTATGAAAGATTGATTCTTGAGATTACTTGCATTATGGAAATATATAGTATTTGTTTTGAAAGGTAAATAGAAGTTTTTTATGCTATTTTGCGAAGTGCTTGTAATTACTCCATAATAGGAGGGATTGTTTGACATAGGTATTATTATACTAGATATGATTAAACAAGGGTAGCTTAAGGGTTACTCATAGCTAAATTCATTTGATTATACTAGATAGCTAGTGGGTTACTCCTCAGATTGTTTGTCCATTGAAGGGAGGGAACTTGTGCATATACTTTGTGAGTAGAAATACCCTATAGTTTGTAGGATAAGTGAGGCTATTTTTGGGATTAAAGATTACCCATTGGAGGAAATATCTATGCATATATTATAGTGGCCCTAAGTCAAATCGAGCTTAAGTAGTGTAAGTGAAAATAATGACCATCACTCAAAGTACTGAGTGAGAACACTTTGGCTAAAGTAGTTTGATTGTCTTTGGCTCCACTATCAGTTCACTGTGTCCATGTAGTGCATGCTAGTCTAGATTGTAGGGTTACAAGTTCTAGTCATGTAGGACACAACACTAAGCTCAGTGTGGTTGTCGTACTAGGTTACTCCACCAATCTCTTCGTTGAAGGGTAGGGCCATCTATCATATGATAGATGTGTCAGGGACCACATATGAGTTTGTGGTTGGCAGAAAAGCGCTTGAGTGATGCTTCTCCTCCTTAGTAGGTGGTAGAAGACCAAGATTTGAAAGGCAGATCTTGGACCATCTATATCTATTGCTTTCAAGCTCGGTTGAGCTATGTATGTACATGTGCACATTCTTGGAATATTGTAAATTGTGAAATTATTATATTGAATGGAATCCTTGTTGTATATTGTTATGGCATCTATGTTCATTTGTTCTCAATAAAAAAGATTTTTTTTAATTACAATAGCTTGTTACATATTTTATTTACTCACAAAGTGAAAACTTGGGGAATTTTACTTTAGTGAATGGTTGGCATGTTACACCTCACCTATCTAATTCACACTTGTTAAGATATCTCATATGTAGTTGGTATGGTTTCATGCTCTATTCAATAAGTAGGAAATTTATTAGGTAAAATTTCAAACCTTGGTAGATACATAGATTATAATTGGGTAGGTAATCTTGATGATCACAAGACCACCTTTGGCTAAGACTTTCATTTTTTCTATCCTCATTTCCATGCAAAATAAGAAGCAACATGCTATTTTTCTTTATTCAACTAAGGTTGAGTATTGTGGGATTGTTAATGTTTCCATTGAGTCTTTTTAGCTATAAAATATTGAGTTTTATATTCCTTTTAGCTGTCTTTGGTTATATTTTGTGGAAACTATAGTGTCATATGGATCTCAAAGAACCTAGTTCATCATTAGTGAACTAAACACACCAAGATCCACAATCACTATATTTGGGAATTGATTCAAGAGCATACCATTAAATTAGAATGCTATGCATATATTTTCACCAAACCATTCATGAAGAGAAAGTCCTTTATTATCCATTATTTATTTTGGAGGTGCAAGACTCTTCTTTCATTATTGGGGTACAATTTTCATTTCTTGTATGAAGGAGAATTTTTCTCTTTGTATTTTTTTGGAGGGGTCATTTTCTACATGGTAACCTAACATGACTATACATTTTTTTGTACCCATCTATCCATACCCACATAAAATACACTTATGGGGGGGTGACAATGCATTAATTTATTTTTTATATTTAGTTATTAATTTATTTCATATTATTAACCTAAAAATATCACATCCACAATTATGGTTTGGAATGACATTTTCCATCTTGATCATATATGTATTGTCTTACAAATATTATTTTAAAAAACTATAAAGGTGCAAGTCACAAGTGATGGTGTCTTATGTAGGTTTAACTATATATTTGAAAGTGCCTTGTCTAGTTACTTGAATATCCTTACCATTTTGTAACCATCCTAGAGAGTAGGTTTTTGGATGCATGATGGTGTAGAAACACATACTTCAATATAATGGATCATACACAATGATATTCTTTTACTTGTTGTTATCAATGAGGACATAGCAAGCTATCCATTGACCCAACACTAGGTAAAAACTTAAAACTATGTCACTTTTATAAAGGAAATAACCAACAAAAATACAATTTTCATCTTGGACTACCTAAGTGGTATTTATGTTTTTAATTTTAAAATGATATAAACCAATGAAATATATAAATCTTAATATAGTAAATATAAAAAAATAGAAATTTAAGAGATTTTTTTTAATTATTTAATTTATTTGAAAAAAGTGATGTCATTGAGACAGTGTAAGAAAAAGAGCATAAAAAAGTATTTGATTTTTTCTCTCATATAGATAAATTCAAAATCTAGTGCATAGAAAAAAAAAATGATGAAAATTTAATTTTTAAAGTCAAACTTAATCTGGGAGGTTAGCTTTTTTCTAATTTTTTTTATCATTTTTGAAAAAGCATACCCTCTTGGAGCAAATTATTTCCTCTAGTGCATCATATTTTAGAAAAATTAAATATATTTATATTTGTATGTTTAGTTTTATTTCTAATTAGCCTCATGTTTGACTTTATAACATACTTGTAATAAATTTTAAAGAAGTCAAAATAAAACTAATCAAAATATCAAAATATAAATTAGATTCTAGACTTTGGGCTCTATAGAAATGATATATTTTAGATTTCATGAAAGTGCCCTCGGTTGGAGAACTCTAGAGTTAAAGCTATTTTTTTATTAAATTTTTCCAAAAATAGGGGTTAAGGTCCACATATACAATTTTAAGTGAAAGGGTTTCAAACAAATACAAATATATAAATTCAACTCAGTTTGAGTTATATATATATATATAATAGTTTTAGGTGAAAGAGTTTTGCTTGAAACTCTTCATGGCATGTAGGTGCCA
Source organism: Sequoiadendron giganteum (assembly GCA_007115665.2). NCBI lineage: Eukaryota > Viridiplantae > Streptophyta > Pinopsida > Cupressales > Cupressaceae > Sequoiadendron > Sequoiadendron giganteum. The sequence continues at coordinate 191,736,297 of CM021105.1, forward strand.
AGTAGTTTCAAGTGAAACTATTTTGCCTATAATTGTTTAGGGAAAAATAGTTTCATCCAAAACCACTTTGTTGGTGAAAGTGTGACACAATTATAAAATTTCACCCTACTTTGTATGGAAGATATGGTCATGTTCCTTTAAATAATTAGTGATCATGACACTAGTGTTGATAGATTGTGTCTCTTGATTGGTATCATCAATAGAATTAATATCTAATATGAATTACACAAATAGGGACTATTGTGTTTGCATTTAATGTCACTAGGAGAGATGGTGTGATGATGGTGGCACCATATATCAAGTCTAGCCATGAAAAGTCTTACCCTTGTATCAACTTGGTGAAGATGAAGAGGATTTCTTGGGGATTTATGTAAATATTTTAGAGTTTCATGGCTAGTTTTAAATGGAAAAGTATCATCTCTACATAAAAGGCTTGTAAATAGTTTCTTGTGTAGACTTGTTTATGTGTAGATAAAATGGATGCTTAAGCTTTATTTGGCCTCAACTTTGGATGCATTGAAAAATTCTTATCTCATAGTGTTTGAGGTTAATAACTCCATTTTTATGTGGATGGAAGGTAATAATACACTAATGTATTTGAGCATGTTGTGTTGCTCAAAAAAATCTCATGCAAGTGATGGAGAATTCAAAGTACTCATTTGTATATTCTTTCGTAGATTTCTCCTTTTATTGGTCTATAATTGATGAAACTTTGCATACTCATCCTTAAAGTGTTTGAGGGGGTAAAATTCCTCTTGTAGAGTTCTAACAAAGGATTCTCAAGCTATAATTGGTTAGTTGTCCCTATCACACTTTGTATTGAGTTCTTGGTACCAATTTGACATTTCAAGTTGGAAATTATTAGTATTCTTAAGGATATTTTCTTGCAATTAGTAAAAATTTTGATGGATAAGTGGGCTTTGAGCTATTGAATCCATACACCTAGTGTTGAGGCATCAATTTTTCCTTCAAATGTAGGTATCTATTTTAATTTGAACTCTAAAAGGATTGTGATGTTGCACAAGATATATGGGGTTTTGTGATATTGGTCCAAGGAAGTTGATGAAGTCATGGAACCATCCAAAAAAAAATTATCCTTGCATCTCTAAAGAAACATTAAGCATTCATTAAATGTTGATTGATAATTAAGAGTACATTCATCAACCACCTATCTTTCATATTCATCTAGAGTTTCATTATTTCAATGAGGTGTATTGAGTTCTCTTAGTTGTTGTGGATGTGTACACTAGCATGAAATAAGAGATCTATCTTTGATATCAATGATAAAATTCCTTGGGCTGACTAGAGGATAGACCTACAAACTATGTAGTAATATAATGAGATCATAAAATGCATAAGGGAAAAATATATGTAAAATAAAACACATTCATATGTGGAAGGATTCTTGCAAATATGTCCCTTTTATTTGAATCAAACAAAGGAAACATATAGAAAGGTTAAATGTGAATATACTATGCCTCTTCTACTTTGCACAAAATATTTATTTGTATAAGTAGGTCGTTAGTTGGGCGCCACATAAATGTGATAAGTGTCAAACACATTTGGTGCACTAACTATATATATGGGGTGATGACAAATGTCAAACCTTTACGGTACTAGTTGTACTATAGGTACATGTGGCATGGAAACCATCATGTTTTGGATGTGTATGGTACCAATTATATGATCATGTTATGTGTCATAGAGAGTCGAGACCAAAAAGTGGCACATGTGTATACAAGCATAAAATATGGTCATTGATGTTCCATGTGCCCCACATGTATGTTTGAATAGAAACTAAGATTTATGCGAGTTGTGCTACATAGTTGCATGCAAGAACTTTAGGTGGAGGTAAGAGGACAGCGTTGATCATGGATGTATTCAATATTTTTGTGTAGGTTGAGGGTAGCTAAAGGTGTAGATGAAGCTATTGAATATGATACACAAGGTTACATTTGATTCAATAATTGAATTGTATTTAGACAAAAATGGGGTATATTTATTGCTTAAAACAATTACATGTATTGTAGCACAATTAAAATATTTTTCATTAGGATCAAAAGATGATGAAAGAGGAAGCATATAGCTACATAAGCCTACATTAGTCTAGTTATTAGAGAATATAATGTATTATGAATCACAACTTACTAAGTGTATGTATGGATTAGGGAAACCTAAAGATAAAACTCAATGTTATCAAGCCCTAAGAGATGTTATGGGTGAATCTATTATCATATAGTATGAGCTAAGTATATAAAAGGGGAGGATGAACCTAGAGGATTACATCACTTAACTCAAAATAATAATTGTAGAATATGAATTATTTCCTCGACATTAGTTTATTTTTAGTAGGGTACAATGATAAGCATGTAGAATTTTACTTCACTAGACAATAGATTTAGGATGAAATATGCTTGATCTAATTTTAATTATGATAGATTAATTTCACAACAGAAAACGGATGAGTTTAGTAATTACTAAATTAAGTACCTATAAAAGGTTGATCTTTATTTGTTCCAGAATAATTGTTCAGGAATAACGCATGTGTCTATAGATATTTATACTTAATCATGATCTAGTTGCTTAGTTAGATTCTAGGGAGGATTTTTTTCACATACCCCTTTAGTTTTAGATTCCAAATTGAGGTACCATATGCAGGAATACATTTTTTTATCTTAAAATTTAGGACCATAGCATAATTGAAATTTTATATATTGAGTTAGTGATAGAACATGTGTACAAATTATGACTCTTCAATGGGAAAACTTAAAGGGATTTCAAATCCAGTCCCGTTAAGTCTTTGGCCATAGTATTGCGGATTTGACCCACATTAGTTAGAGGGAATTAAGTGAGGGTACATTTGAATTTAAGTCATGGTAGTCAAAAGGGATCATGCAAGGATACCTATGAACCTAATTAATAATACTCAAAGAGATTCCTACAAGATATTGGTGGAGTTGACACATGGTAATTAGATTGCATGTACCAAAATCCTAAGAATTTATAATATACATGTCTCAATTTTTATGGTAACATGGATATTACATTAATATTTTGGGATGTCATATGATATGTTACTTCCATTTTATCACATTTGAATATAATATATTTATAAGTGTATCTCAAATTGATCTATAGATTTCAATATTATTACGCATATTGCATGTAATTATGCTCACTTATCAAAATACAACACGAATAAACAAGTTATTACATATTATAAATAGTTTCTCCAAATATTTATATGATTAAGTGAATGTATGTGATTTAATATAAACTATGATATTATCTTAAAAAATATTTAAAACATATTTTTAAATATTTTATAATTTTATAATTAAAAAATACCATATTTTATGAAATATTTCAATGTCAACAGAAACACCCAAATATCTTATAATCTCTCAAACCTCCTATTTTAAAATATATTCAATGTATTAAAGAGTTACCTTATATTATAATACATAAATAGCATAATACATTAAAAGCTTAGAACACAGTGCAATACAATATAATTTTATAGTGGGTCCTCTTGTTCATCACTCTTCAAAACAATAAGTTGCCATCAAAGAATGTGAATTGAGAATATAATTATACCCATAAAAATCATTTTCTCAAATTTGTTTTAAAACAAAATTTAAAAATAAAATTAAAACAATAATAACATAAAGGAAAAACAAGAGACCAAGAATTAGTAGTCTGGACATCTTTGATATTGCCACAACATGAACAAATAAATATTTAAAACAAACAATCTCATTGTTCGAAGAAAGATTTAAAAGAGAGTATGGAAACATCTGAAATTTTCTTTGGAACTCATGACTCTTTCCTTTCTTCACCACAAATTGCATATGCCTTTGAAATATTGAAAGATTTATGTTTTCTCATACACTGCAAGTCTATGAAGACAAATGTATCTGAAATGTAACATCCTTATATGAGAAATGACGTAATCCAATTTTTCAAAAAGGAAAAAAAATTATCAAGAGGAATCACAGTTTAGTCTAATGACTCAAAGCTTAGTTCTTTACAAGGTGAGCCCCACTGTAACCTCTCGAGTGATGTACAACGGACCCTTATCCACACTACAAACAAATCAAAAATCAAATCCACAACCTAGACTACCTTAAAAAACAACCAGACCGTTTAAATTGAGATTAATCCAAATTTTCAATTATTAATATAGAAAGACACTACAATAAAAAAGGAAAAAAAAGAATAAAGCAAAGATATATTCCCCAAAACAATCTTGTCTCGTAGATCCTTAGAGCTTGAAGGGTTCAGCGAGGATCCATTAGGTAATGGTCAATCTATCTAAAACTTTTTTGAAGAACATCTTCTTGTGCTGAATTCTATGAACTCTTATCTAATTCGATAATAAACATTATCAAAATTCAACTTGAGAATAACGTCTCCATCAAAAGGCTCATCAATATATAAAATCTGGCTAGTCTCCCTGTACTTTATGGATTCCCTCGTATGTGCTGGTAAAGTACAATAATTTTAACTTCTGTCCATATTTGTTTACTGTTTCTCATCTTTATCTGTGATTTTACAAACATGTAGGTACCCTGAGATATCTGAAACTCGATTCTTAACTTTAAAGGACGAAACTAAATTCCATGTACACGTGCCTGTACAGTTGTAATTGTCTTGATCTGTATGTCAGCATAGCTTAGGTTAGATTGGAAACATATGTAGGAGGAGCTGGTGCACTGTCAGGTTTTACACATCAAATGATCAGTTATTAAAAATCAATGTCCTTTCCAAATACCCAACCACTTTTGTTTTATTCATGTGGAACAGTTGCAGTGATACATATGATGGAACCAACAAATTCTGTTTGGAAATCATGCAAACAGAGCACACTTCTCCAGCTGATGACTACTGCACTTTTACATCTTAATAAGAAGCCATGAGAAGTGAAAAGAACACTAATCCTTATAATTATAACTCATTCACAGGTGATTATCAGGTAATTTTTATAGAAATTTGGAAAGAATTTTTGAGGAAGAACAGTATGGTCCTAGACAACAAATGCAGAGGTTTTGTCCAACACAGGTAAAGAAAGTAGGGAGAAAGGATCGATGTTTTCAGTTTCGTTGAAGTTTGGAATTGAGCATTTTTTTTGAATGTGTGATGGGGAGAGAATCTATAGTAGTTAAACGTGTTCTATTAGTTGTGATAACATTTGTTGGTTTATTGTCAAATATTTTAATAGTAAAGAAAGTAGGGAGAAAAGACTGATGGTTCCAGATCCGTTGAAGTTTAAAACTGGGCATCTTTTTGGAATGTATGGTGGAGGAGAGAATCTATAGTAATTGAGTGTGTTCCACTAGTTGTGACTTTGAAATTGTTAGTGTTGATCATGAGTGTTCATAATTGAATGAAATGTACTTTAGATCCAAAAGCAACAAATTATGTGATGTCACATTGACACACCGATAAATCATGATTTAATGCACAACTACTGGTCTACTCTCTTTTGGGGATCTTTATGGACACCTCAACAAAAGCATCATAATGTGACATCATATTTAATGATGTAGACCTGAAATCTTAGTTATAAGTAGGGACCTCACCAAGTAAGTTATTGTAAAATATTGAAAGTGTTTAGAAATTGCTATGTATGGTTTTGAGAGGTAAAAAATTAGGATGTTGAATTACTAAATCTTCTTCCCCAATAAAAATAAAAATACAAAAGAAAAAATATTAATATGATAAATGTTTGTTGTTTGAGCATATTCAACTTCCTTGTTTGAGAAAAATAATCTTGATTCACAGTCATCCATGTGTTCATTTTCTTCAGTTTCTCTTAAAGAATGAAGAGTACTTCTCATTACATACCTTCTAAATCATTAATAGCAACTGAATGACACTAATTATGATATATTTTATTTGAATGAACTTCAACTTTGAACCCTTTAGATTTTACTGAGTGAGCTTATACTATTTCTTGTTAAGGGCATGCTTATTGATCTCATCTAATTTGAATTTGAGTTGTGATATGGTGCTTCAGAATCACATCATAATTTTAAACATGTTTTTCTTCCTAGAATTGGTGTTTTTTCCATTCAAATTTTGTTTGCAGTGAATGTTTGACAGTTACAGAATTCGAAGACTTAGAGCTCTAAAAAAATCTGTAATATTGGACATTGAATGGACATTTTTTCAAGTTTAATTTTACTGTTCTCATAATCAAACAAAGAAGGATGAAGGAAAACCCTGTCAATCAATTTCCTCCATATTTTTCATAAACAGTTGGACAACACCATGTGAAAAGTGTATAATTGGAAAAATCCTAATTAGATGCAGCCTGGTTAAATCAACATTATAATGTTCCCCTTCCTTTTAGAATAAATCAAAAGATGCCCATTTATGACTTTCTATCTAATTCTTTCACAAATGGATTAGGTATCCTGTTTTGAAAACAATTGTTAGCCATTCATGAAAAATAAGTATTATTGGTTATAATGCCCATCAAGGTATGCTTCCAAAAGGGAACTTATAATTACAATCCAATGTTATATTCATTCAAGGATGGTTCAGCTTTCAGCTTAAACATTACATTATGTGATAGTTAAAGGTCAGTTTTCAACCATGGTAACAGTTCTATTTAAATATTGAATGGCTTAATTGTCAAATAATTGCCTAATAGATTCTGCAGCTCTCTTCCTCATTTCAGTTATCTTCTAGAACTCTGCAACCATTTAAATTCTTGCCCATTTCATAATGTAAACTCACACCAATTTACCATTAATCCATAGCCTTCAAAACTATGGAAATTAATTTATATTTTCAATTTTGGTACCAGTAACACTTCATATGAAGCGACACACCCAACAATAATGCTTAGTTACCTGTTGAAGGTCACAATCTTGGCTTCTCATAAATCTCACCATGACTGTATGCCAGATATGATAGCTTTCTTTCATTCTTCTTTTTGTCCAAATAATGCATAAAATAACCCCGGTTTGAGATGACATGCCCATTCAGTAGAATTTTGTCTCCTACCATTACTCAGTACTCATTCACATGGGAGAACTTTACATCTTGTCATTTAGGAAGAGAATATTTGAGCCTACATGTCAAAACAAACAAGCTGAAACAAAGAGAATATTCTCAGTTATGAGTTGAAACAAGCAAGCTGGAACAAAACATTATCCTATTCTATGTTTTAGGTGGCTCTTTTAGTTACTATAAAGAGAGAAACAAAACATAAGTTGTTGGACAATGGCCATAGCTTTTGCCTGTTTCTGGCCTCTGATCTTGACATATTATAAGAGAGCAGGCTGAAGAACTAGTAGTAATGAGCTGTGTGTGCAGAGGGGCAAGAGACAAAAGGGCAGGTTAGACAAAAGAAAGAGAAGGCCGCCATTGTCCTAGTAAAACTGGTTTTGTCTTCACATGCAAGAAAAGAAGTGAGCCCATGTAAAAGAAAATAAGAAAAGATTTAGAGGAAATTGGAGAATCAAAAGGAAGAAAGGCAATAGGTGGACCACCACTCCAAGAAGATTTGACATTTTGTGCAGGTCTGCAAATTCAGAGTAAATAGGGGAGTGTAAAGGTATGAACAGGGGAAAATTTAATCCCTGCTCAAGCTCTGTAATCCAAGATAAATGTGTCCAATCATATGTATTTTTAGTGGATGAAATGTAAATCAGTTTATTTTGAAGCTGTTCCTTTAATATGCTAGTGCATGTGTGATTTTAGATTTTTATTCCCTTGTGTGTTCCTTACCTGCAAACTTTATATGCGCTGTCATTTATCTGCAGCACTTGAAGTTTTGAGTGTGAATCCACAGAGGTTGGGCTGAATGCTGCAGGACCACCTACAGCAATTTAGTCTTCTACTTCTCCTGTATTACTTACAGCAAGACAACCTCCCTATAGTTTAGTATAATTTCATTAACATGTAATGCTAGTAATGTAGCTAATTTGAAACATATTGTATTGAAAATAAAATATTATAATTTATGCAGGATAAATAATTAAATTATAGGGAGAGAGGGGTTAATAATCGTGCAAACTAATTTAGTGATCATGTAGTCGATATGTGGAATTTTTTAGGACATCATATTCTTATATGAAATAGAACTTATATGCAACCTAAATGATCTAAATGTCTTTGCTAACCATAAATCTTATTATCGCTAACATTTATATCCAACACAAATGATCCAATAATTGAACAACATAAACTATTTATTGTTATAAAAATACACATTCTTATTTAAAATGCAACTTATATTGAAATATAAATGATCATAAAACTTTTTGACAACCTTTCACATTCCATGATAAAATACAAGATATTTGTCATACTCATCATTTATAGTTGTCATAGGACAAACATATATAATATGAAACACCCCAATGCATATACATTGCTGCCCCAGTAGTTAGACACATAAGAACACTATTTGTCCACATAACAACAACACTCAAGTTTAGATAATTACCTTATTAAATATAATGACACACTTATATTGGATAGTTATGATATTGTATATAAAGAAAAAATATGTATTTCACTTTTTAATAAATGTATTTATAATTTTTTTATATGACATTCATAAATTTTCATGTGTTCATGTAAGCATACATCTTAATTTTTTTTTGTTTATTTGTTGATTTACATGTGTAATAATTATATATAATATATAGTATAAATCTGTTGCGAGACTAAATCCTATAAATGCAAGTATTATACCAACAATAGAACTCTGCCCAACTATTGGCCCCTCTCCCCTTGTAAATGTTCAAGGTTTAGAATAAATAATTAAATGAATTAAATATAATATTTAGTTGGTGAGTGCAAGCTTGTGATAGACCAAACAATAATTTAAGTGGTAATGAAAAAGTAAAAAAATAGACTTATGTGACTTTATGTGACACATTGAAGGAGTTATCTAAAAAACGTGATAAAACATAGTAATATAATTTGGAGGAAATTGAGCATAATTTATAGTCCACTAATATTTTTTAAATAGTGTCAAATTAGTCCATAAAAATCAAAACTTTCAAAATCACACTAGTATTTTTTATTAAATAATAAGTACGTATGATTTTAACCAGCATGATTTTGAGCAAAAAAATGGTACATTTTCATTAAACTTTCTATACAAATAAATGACATAGTTTTTTTTGAATAAAAGGGGTAAAAATTTATTTAATCCAAGAAATTAACAATACAAACAAGGAGTTACATAACAACCAATAGGGGCCCACCAGACACACCCTGCCAAAAAGAACCAAAGAACATGAAGACCCCACCATCAGGGACACAACTAGCCCCCTCAAGGGCCCTGAATATCCTCTTGAATCAACGTCTTCAATTTTTGGAAGCAATCCCTAGGAAGATGCTCCCAATCATCAACCTTTGAATTGCCTATATACTCATAAGTCCATTTTGCTAGGCAATCTGCAACATTGTTCCACTCCCTTGGGATATGAACAAAGGAAATCAAATCCAGAGAAGTACTTGATTGATGAATCTACTGAACCATCGAAGTCAATTACCAATTCACCCCGTCCAAATTATGCTTATTCAACAAAGCAATAGGATCTGAGATTCTGATTCCCAAATGACCTTGCACCAATCAAGGGCATAAACCTTTTCTAGAGCAATAAGAATGGCTAGAGCCTCCATAAGATTATTATTCTAGTGACTCTAAAAAATGGAGAAGAAAAGGATAGCCCCAAAACTCTCCCTCCCTACTCCCCCAACCCTAGCAAATCTAGGATAACCTCTAGATGACCCATCAATGTTAATCTTCGAGATCCCATTAGGAGGCAGATTCCATTTTCCCTCTCTTTGTATTTTCCTATTGGGAAGTTGTATCCCCCTTGAACAAGCCATCCTTGAACCATTTCCAACTAGACCCAAACCCTACAACACCACCTCCTCCCTAGCATCTAGGGGGGTCCCCACCTCACACTTAGTTGGGATAGTCTCTTGAATCATACCAAGAATCCTCTGCCACACCTAGAGAGCCACCAACCTCCTATCTCGAAAGATCCTATGGTTCCTCTCCAGCCAAATCTTCCAATGAATGCATGTAATCCCAATAGCCCAAGCCACAGGGAGACAAAAGGTCTTAGCAAGTGGTCTCCCCAAAGTCCTCTAAAAATCAACAAGAGACAAAGCATGCACATAGGACCGTCTTCGAACCCCCTGGACCAAAAGTGCCAAGTATTCTAGAGAAGGTGCACTAAAAGAACAAATGTGAGGAGGATTCCTCACTATTGTCACATATAGATCATAGACATATGGCCCCTAAAAGCCTCTCTTCTAAAGATTATCCCATGTGAGGCACTTGTTACAAGCAACTAACCAAAGGAAGAAGTTGCATTTAGACCAAGCAAACTTATTCCACACATACTTCCACCAAGGGACTTCATCCCCCCATATTTCCTCCTATCTAGTTCTTGATACCCAACTACCACTGAGGACACCCCCCAGGATTAGGACCCCAAGTTAGGTCATCATTTTACAACAAAGAGCTACAAGCCCTTCCTTCTAAAAACTATGAAAAAATCTTCATTATCCTCCTCAAAACCCCCTAGCGTCCACACATGACACTATTTCCATTTAAAAATCTCCTCCTAAACCAATCTCTTTGCATCTTTGAAGTCTCACACCCTAGTCCAACCGGCCTCCTAGAAGCAAAGACAAAGATTCTATAAATGAGGATACATGGTTATGATTGGGGGGTGGCCATCCTAAGAATAAAACTAGAATGTAGCATCAGATCCCCTATTACAAATCCAAAATAAGCCCTTATTGATTAAGCTATCACCTCTTTTAAGAGTATCCCAAATCATAGACCCCTTACTAGTTAGGGAAAACCAAGGCACACCTTCTCCTACCACCCTGTCAAATATTTAGAAGAAAGGATCTTGGACCAAGCTTGGTCTTGATTAGTGCACCACCTCTAGTAAATATTGGTAGCCAAAGCTTGACTAGTAAGGATAGCTTGTCACAAACCTAGGACACCCTTTTGTATTGGCCTGTAAATAGACTCTCACTTTACCGAATTCCACTTCTAAGAGTCAAAGTTTCCTGCCCATAAGAACTATCTAGAGATATCGTCTAGTTCCTTGATGAAACTTGTAGGAGAAGCTTACACCATGCACCTAAAAATAGGAAGCACTTGAACCACAAATTTTAATATCATTACTCTTCCAACAAAGGATAACCACCTATAGGTCCAATAGTTGGCATAACTATGAAACTTGTCCAAAACATTCTGCTAGGTTCCTCTTGGAAATGGGACAACTAAGAGGGGAACTTCTAGATACACAAAAGGAAGAACCCCAATATGAAATCTAAGAATGTGCACAATTCTATACTGAATAAGAAGAGGGGTATTGAAAAATAAAAATGAGGAATTCTCTTCATTGATCTTTTGTTCAAAAATAGAAAGATAAATTTCCAAAGCTCGCCTAAATTTACTTTTGATCTTGGCCACACCAAGAGTATAGTGTCATAAAAAAACTATAAGTGAGATTGAGGATGCAATCCTTCACCCCAAATCCAACCATGAATAAGCCCTTGTCTCAAATGGGATTTCAAGATTCTTCCCAAACCTTCAGCTATAATAATAAACCAGTTAGTATTTCATTTCTGATTGTTGCTAAGTTGAGCTTAGATATGTGTCCTAAAATTCTGGTGATGATTTTGAGGATATGTCTATGGTTCCTTATGCTAGTGTAGTTGGTAGTTTGCACTAGACTAGATATAGCCCAAGCAATGGGAGTTCTAAGAAAGTTTATGTCTAACCCTAGTTGAGAGCATTGGACTTTTATTAAGAGCGTGTTTAGATGTTTGTGAGGAAATTTTTATTGCTATTTGGTTTATCATGGTACTGATGATGTGGTCAAGTCATTGGACATATAGGGGTTTGTTGATGTAGATTGGATCGATGACTTGGATAGTCGAAGGTCCACCAGTGGCTATGTATTTACTTTGTTTGGAGGAGTAGTGAGTTAGATGAGTAAGAGGCAACCAATAGTTTCTTTGTCTAGTACTGAAGAAAATTATTTGGGTGCTACATATGCTTCTAAGGAGGTGGTATGGTTACAGAGGCTTGGTAATGGCATTGGTTTTGATTGTAGGATAGTGAGGATTAGATGTGATAGTTAGAGTGCTATTTGTTTGACTAGAAATCCTATGTATCATGCTTGTACTAAGCATGTTGATGTTTAGTATCACTTTGTGTAAGAGATGGTTGAGAATGGTAAGTTTTTGATAGAAAAGGTTGACACTTTGGATAATGTTGTAGATTCTCTTACAAAGTTAGTGACCATGGTTAAGTTTATTGGTGCAAGAAGGCCATGGGCCTTGATCACTATGCTTGATTTTATGCTTTTTGTATCTCTTGGATGTAATTACAATGTATAATGTGAAGTGGGAGAATGTTAGGATAAGATGACATTAACCTTGTAATCCTATGTCATTTGTATGTCTCCACATTCCTTGGAATGTGTTCTAGGGGACATGAGAAAAACATTAAATTTAAGCATGTTGTAATTATATTATAAAGAGAGTATTTTGTTTTTGGTGGAGGTTACACATCAAAGATAGATAAGGCATCTTTCTTAGGCATCCAAAATAGAATATGAAAGGTTTTGGATGAGTCTTTCAAGAATGGAGAAGAAAAGGTGTTTGTTGGTGTTCCATCGAGAAGTGAAAAGGTCACTCGAGCATCCAAAAAGAAAGGAGTTGGATAGGCTATTTGATAGGTGCCTTTGTGAGAGTCTTGAATATCAAATTAATATTTTTTTATGTATTTTGGTTGTCCATGAAGAGGGGCATGGATTTATTCAGGTGGCTTTGTGCCTCTTTTTTGGTTTACCATTCGCGGTTTTACCTCCCACAATTTCTATAAATTGAAGCCATGGGATGGTAGTTTCATATATTGAGTCCTTGCAAGTAACAGGGTGTTGTTGGGTTAATTAGAGATCAGTAGTGAAGTGTATTGTTGTGTACTCTCATTCGAAGATTAATAGTATACTTGTCCTCTTTTCTTGGGTGGATTCTTTTCCCGAAAGGGTTTCTCCATGTAAATTTGGTGTCACATTTTGTTTGCTAATTTTTATATTATGATGTTTGTTGCAATCACATGTTTATTTCTGATTTGGTAATCTGATTTTCAGATCTGAATTCACTTGCATAAGTTCATATTGTAGCTTTCCTTCACCTTGTTTTTCAACAGTGGGAACATGAGTTGTAGCTTCATTAATAGGGGGAGAATACTTGGTTGAGAGTCCTATAGGGAACTCTTCAAAATTCAGGCCGGAATAGGTAGGATTGAACCTCCTAGATCCCATGTCTAAATTCCAATAGCTCCTTCTAACAACATGGCCATAGGTAGTTGAATAGGTCGTAAAGATCATAAAGAGTGTTACAACACACTATCAACTATCCATCCAAGAATGAGAGAAGATTTTTTTTTTAAATAAGGAAAAAGAGAAAGGGAAGGTTCACGTCAGGTTCACCAAAATTTAATGGAGGGGATCCGCCACTCCTGAGTCTCTAGGACAAGGAAGATTCTATAGGGGATAGATATCTCTAGGTTACCTCAATGATAAAGCTTAAGTGACGAGGTGACAAGTGAAGGAAAGACTAAACTATGTTTTTGGGTTTTCTAGATGGAGGAATTTAGAAATCAGGTGAACAGACCTCAGAGGTCTCAAGAAATAGATTGACCAACTTTCATCTAGAGGATGAGAGTGTGGACCAAGGATGAAAACGTGACACATTGGCGTCTTTGTGGCATGTTGGCATCTCGTACTAACAAATAATAGAATCTGTAACTAGAAACACTTGGGACCTACTAGCAACTCGAATGCTAAAATCTAATGAATGAAATGCTAAAAGTGCATAAAAATTAAAGAAGTACAATAGGAAGAATACTTGAAATGACTAATAAGTGAAATGATAAGTAGAAGGAAAAGATATTCAACTCACAATAGGTCCAGCCTCTTGCAAGCTCCTATAAACAAGACCTACACACACGGAAACAAGAAAATGTTGGGGCTGCGTTTTGAGGCTTGCCTTAGTAAAACCCTCACTTTGGTGTTTCCACCTCCATGGATAGCCAAATAGACCACAATATAGAAATAGTGATAAATAAAGCAATAAGAAGAGACGTAGAGAATGCAAAGACAACAATATGCTAACTATAAGATAGATAATGAAATGAAATGAAAAATTTACCTTCCCTACTACAAGCTTGGAGAATTCGAGAGGAAGAAAGAGAGCTTCATAGACATGAGATGATCGTGCAAGAGTGTAGTGTCAAGAGCTTGAAACCTGCAAGGATAATGGTGTAGAGAGAAAGAATGGAGAGAATGAAGTGATAAGAAGTGAGAGTTAGCAAGAATGAGATTGAATGACAAGAAGGAATGAGAATGAGGAATAGAATGAAGAAAATGGTCAAATTTCATGCAAAGGAGTCATTCCCAAGCATGCCTATGACTACAGAGGTGTTACACTTTGTAGGTACGTGACAGTGTAATTTCCCAACAACCACAGAGGTAGGAATCATGTCATGATGTTTGTGAGGCATAGACGTTTGCATGGAATGGAAGCATCCCAGACAAACATTCCCCCCACCGATAGAGAATGACAAGGCACAAACATAAATGAAGGCTTAGGACGATGGGATTTTGTATTATCAACTTATAAGGCTAAATTAAGGGTGATGTTATGGTAAATTGCATAAGGGTGTATTTTTATGCCATAACACCTATATAAGAAAGGCTTGATCATTGTATTATATACTCTTCATATTATATTGGTAGACATACTATTGTTCTTATTTTGTTCACTTCTAGAAGTTTGTTTCAAGCTCTCTGATCTTGGTATTCTCCAACAACCCCACCTAATCCCTTCATTAGCATGTGCACATTCTTAATATATTATCAACCCTTTCCAAATCTACCCTCACCCACCTTTATCCTCCCTACATTAAATTTTCCATTTTGGGAAAAGACACCATGACCTAGGAGGCATAGGTCTTGCTTCTCCAAATCTCCAAAAACAAATTTTAAGTTATTTCATTGTCCTCACTTGCCTCCTTGAACAATCCCCACCTAATTCCTTGATTAGCATGTGCACAATCTTAATATATGATTAAACCTTTCCAAATCTACCCTCACCCACCTTTATCCTCCCTCCATTAAATTTTCCATTTTGGGAAAAGACACCATGTCTTTGGAGGCATAGGTCTTGCTTCTCCAAATCTCCAAAAATAAATTTTAAGTTATTTCATTGTCCTCACTTGCCTCCTTGGACAAGATTTGTCTTTTTTAGAAAATCTTCCAAGGTACTCCCAAAGTACCAACTTTCCTCTCACTCATTCTCATTGTGGTACTTGGCACAATCTCAACACTTGAGAGAATCCAATCAATCCTAGCCCTTGATCCCCAAATCTAATCCTACCCTTCAATTCCGTCACCTCCAAAATTTATTTAATCCTCCAACAAGGAGTCTAGTATAATAACTCAATCAAATAGTCAAATATATAGAACAAGGAGTCTAGTATAATGTTTTATTGCTAAATTTTATTATGTATTTGAACTTCTTTCACCTAATACGAGTGTTTGTTATAATTCATATTGACACAATTTCATGCACACAAATAAAGCTCTAATACACTAATTCTTACCTAACCAACATACAAGACTTGAACCAAGTAAGAAGTTGTACCCTAAAGTATTATTTTAGTACTATATTTTATTAATAATTTCCCTTTGACACTATTTTATTTATAAACATGGGCTATAGATCAATATTTCGCCATCAATGAAGGATACCATTAGGTTGTAGGACTAAGTTAATATTGTGAACATTATACTAGAGCATGGATAAGGAAATATACTATCGATTTAAATATATTTAAGTAAACTTATAAATTTGGAGGATTTATCATTATATATTTTGAATATAAAGGATTATGCTTTTGATTGTGTTAAAATTATTCTACATGTGTAAGTTCATGAATGTTATCATTTTTTATACCTTATTGGAGTTAAGAGGAAAACTCTTGGAAAATTATGAAATTAGATTAGTGGGGAAGTGTTTACATTAGAGCTACCCTTATTGAGTTAGGTTGTTGGGTCATGTAATATAATGCAGGTATTAGAGTATATTATGTTTTCTCATAATACTAAGACCATCACTTTCATATATGATGCATGAGCTCATCTTTGATGGTTTCTTGGTGATGATAATTTTTCTACTACTACCCTATGCTATGTTATATTATGATTGGATTATTTTATATTGACTTTAGTTTTATGAATAATTTCTATGTATGGATTTCATCTAGATAATTTTTTATTGTAAAAATTATGGTCTAAGGTAGGTTGTTTAAGATAGGTCATATTTTAATAATCAACTAAGTATAAAGATGGTCGATAAATAGGACTATTGTATGTAGAGGTAGTTCATGAACCTTGTTCCTAGTAATATACCATATTGACATATTGAACATATTCATTAGAGTCATATTATACATATATCTATTTGTGTTTGGTATCATCTACACAATCTTCCTTGGTCAATTTAGTCCTTGGATTCTTGAGGGAAGTTATCTGTCAAGGATGAAAGTCTTAGAGGGCTATACCTTGCTAGAACATATGTGAAAAAAAAATGGTTTATTTCTATATAGGTTATTGTAACTTGGGAAAATGTAAGTCCTCATCCTAATAGTTGAAATCTTAGAACTACTCGAGACTTCAATTCCATTTAGAAGTAGGTACACAAATAGTCCTTGGGTGAAGGATACACTTGGAGCTGAGTTAATAGGGGAGGGTTTAAGGAATAGATCCAAGGTTTGGGGTTATTCCTAAACATGATCATACCTCCCTCTTCAGTGTGCTTCATCTAAAAGTTAGAATTTGTATTCAATGAACTTGTAAGTGCGAGATTTTGTTTCTAATTTTCAAAATATATAATTTATTCTAATACTTAGATAATTAAAGTTAGTTTTGTATAGGAAATAAAAATTTTACATTTTACAAAAGGTATGTTGAAGGCCAAAGTATGCATGTGTAAGGCCAA
The DNA here is from genome assembly GCA_007115665.2 of Sequoiadendron giganteum. Classification (NCBI taxonomy): domain Eukaryota; kingdom Viridiplantae; phylum Streptophyta; class Pinopsida; order Cupressales; family Cupressaceae; genus Sequoiadendron; species Sequoiadendron giganteum. Next base: position 191,753,370 of record CM021105.1, read on the forward strand.
AAAACATAGTAATTTTTTTTAAAATATTTTGTGGAAAGATGCATATGATGTAGAAGTTTGGCTAAGATGTTTTTATAACTTTTAGTAAACAAGATTCTTTTAAAGCCCCTCATGTGCAACAACATAATTTGACCTAAACTAATCATAATATCATTTTTTTATCATGTAGAGAATGATGTCTAGATTGGTTAGACATTTTTTCAAAAAATTCTAAAAATCAAAAGTTATTAAAATTCTAGTAATATGTGTCATTTCAAGTTTATGAAGATTTTTATTTAAAAATTAATTAATAGATTTTTTCAAAAAAATCTAAAAAATCATAAGTTATTAAAATTCGAGTAATATATGTCATTTCAAGTTTATGAATTGGATGCCACCAAATCAAAGTGAACTTATGGACCAACTCAATATGAGGACAAGGCCCCACAAATTTTCCCAACAACATCATTTCCATATTAGAAACACTTTTCCCAACAATATAGTAAGGGACAAAGATTCAAAATTCACCATTCAACACATTAGAAATGAAAGCCATAGGGGTGAAGAGATTTTACCTTTAGGCTTCACGCCAAAGAGGTTTGACCACTTGAAAGCAGTCTCTAAGAATCAACCACACCTTGTCTTTTCACTAGCAAGCATCGAGCAAGAGGATTTGGAACTTGTGCCCAAATAGCCCCAGACAGACCGTAACCAGACTTTTCAATACCGGGAATACCCAGCTCAGACAAGGACAAAGAAGAATGTGAAGGAAAAGGAACCTTAGGGACCCCTTTCCCACCCAAGTACTCCTTCTCCAAAATAGGGGACCCACACCACCTACCATCAGCCAAGGACCCACCTGACATCACCTTTCCATCAACAAATTGCCTGCCATTAATGCTAGCTTCACCTCCAAGGTTTCCCACCTTCACCAAATTTGAAAATACGCCACCACCATCACCACCACCCGAAGAGAACTCCATCAAATAAAAAAATATGTTAAATTTTTTTAAAAATTACATATTTGAAAGTAGACATTGTCATCTATAATGGATTTTATTCATCTAAAAATTTATAACAAAAATCATTAGCCATATTGTCAAATTCATTTTTACTCTTGTTGCTACCATGACATTGTACTTGTAGGTCCAAGGCTTGGAATTATGTTTCCAAGTCTATTTCAAGCCTAAAACCAAAAAAAAAATATGTGTGTTGAATTTTAAACACACATGTTTTGTTTTGCTTGAGGAGCCCATCTGTTGAAGTTTTTCCCTCATGACTCTTTGCCTAATGGACCGATAAGGTCTTTGGATTTCATGATTAGCAAGAAATAATCCCACATAAATTGCCATAAATGTTATTTCATGCCATTGTTTGATGACCCATCATTGATAACCAATCTGAGAGATCTTCCATGGGCCATCTTGCATGAATCCTCCTTGAAGGGTCCTAAAATTGGCTAATTCCTAAAGTTTCAGGATTTTGAGATTTCACTTACTTCTCTACTCGCATGCCTTCTTCATCACTCCCGCTCCTTCTTTGCCTTCCATTTTTTGTTAAGTGTTTTAGGTTTCGGCCATCGTCCTTACCCTTTAACCATTATTGCTTCCTTCTAGTAAGACGTAAGCCTTACCTCTGATCACCGCAGTCCCCAAGAGGCTTTCCAAGATTTTTCTAAGTCTTGATTTTTCAGACTTTAGGGGTTGATCTTACCTCTTATATCTTTCCATCTCCTCATCTCAGGCATTAAGTCTTCCTCCCAATCCTTGATACTCAAAGTCTCACCTTTCTCTTTTGGGCATCGAACTTTCATCTTCCTTCTTTCTTCCTTCTCACTTCCACTCCTTCCTTCAAAAAATTGACTAAGTGTCAGGTTTTCAGACTTCAGGCTTTAGCCTTATCCTTTACCTCTTACATTTCTTTGGTAAGAGGTAACTTTTTCCTCCGACCCCCCATGGCTCCTTGTGGACTTCAGCCTTTGGTCTTCCCTTTTACCCTTTTTGTCTCTCTGATAAGGCATAAGCCTCCTTCCCAACCTTTGAAGCCCAAAAAGGGTGATCCTTTCGAACTTTGTGTTTCGCACCTTCAACCTTCTCTCTTCTTTTATTTTGGTATGCAATAAGTGGTACACACGAAGCCCAATCACCGATGATATAACACCAATATGAAGTATAAAGTATGAATCAGGCTCAATGCCCGATCCCTGACGAAGATGATTTTTGCAGGTCTAAACCATTTAATGCATAAGTAATGGCTTTCTTTTGGGCTCGACGCCCCAACCTTCCCACAAATTTGGTGTGGTTTTTGGGTGATGCCATTAATGATCGAATTACTTTATGAGCAACCTATTTCAATTTGTGGGCTTCAAGGATGACATTTATCACTCCATTGACTTCTGCAAGTGGATTTTATGGGTGTCCATGTTCATTTATTGCTGATTGTTGTCCTTTTTGACATATCCATGCCCCAAATCATAATTTTCACGAGATGGCTCCATCCTTTCAGGCACAGACTTCATTGCTAACCCTAGTTAGGGTTAGGGTCTGGTTTGTGCTTCCAAGTTATGCTTGATCTATAAAGGCAATAAATGTATTCATTTCAAGGGTTCTTCCTCTAGCTCCTCCAGGGTTTTTCTTTGGTAGACATGTATTTTGCATCTCTGTGATTGTAAATATTGGCTTTATGCCTTTACATTAATGAAGCTGATCATTGATGTTGGTTCTCTCCTCTTTTGTGTATGAGTAAAATTTCATTACCTTCATATCTGAGTGCTTGTTTGTCATTTTCATGCATATATGCTGAGTTATTTTGTTTATAGTTGTTTTGAGAATCTTTCTTTCCTTCTAGCACCTTGTCAAACCCTAACCTCCATGTTTGCCTCTAAGAATCACCAAAGAAAGAACTATGTGAATCATTTGGTCCCTTTCTTTGATGTATTGAGCAATCTTGATCAAGAAGAAACAACTTTCTATCTTGGTGTACCACCTCCCATTTCCCTTTCATGCATTCCTTCTTCCCCTTTTCCCTTGTGAGCTGTTAGAATATGATAGTGGTAGGATTTCATGTGTTGGGTTGGACTAGCACATTGCACTTGGATCGAAAGAGGAAGTCAGCCTTCTCCAGAGACTCAACCTCATTCGCGTAAGGTCCCACACCTTGAGGTTGTTTTCATTGTTTCACTGGAATGTTGGACCCTGTGTTTAGTAGGGTGCAATTTCATGTGACAACAGTAACCATCAATTCTTTGTAAGGGGAACCTTTTTTCTTTTGTATAACTTGAAAATGGGGGGGTGTTTTTTTCAAGTGTGAATAGTCGACAAGAAGCTAGTTTCGTCGATGTTTTCACATTGATATGTTTTTAAAATTGTGTTGGTTTAATGTATTTTTTAACCTCTAAAGTAAATATTGTAAGGGAATTTCAATGGGGCATGACTTTCACCTGGCTTATCAAAATTTTACAATTTTTTTTAATTTCTATCTAAATTTTGTAAAGAATCTGATTGTGCATGTAAAATTAAGATTTGGGTTGCCATTTTTTCATAAAATTATATAAATATTTGACTTATAAATGGAATATTTTGGCATCTAATCTTCACAACTTATAAGGTTTTCATGCACATTGTTCAGGGCTACAATCAACACTAATCAATTTGGGGGGGTTATTCAATCTTGCATTTCACATTGTTTTTTCTTATCAATTGCAAAAAGAAGTGCAAATATTGTGGGAGGAATCAACATGTGGATGAATTTTGACCTCACGTCTCCCATAAAATCATTGACTTATTATTTAAGCTTACAAAAAATAATCTCACTAAGAAATCTTGTGAGACACCATCATTTTGGGATGAACAATGTAGTTCGATAACTTTTATTGATATCTCATCGCCCATATTACATGTTGCTACATTTGAATATTTTGTTGAATCATCCATGAATTCTAGTGATTCTTTACATCAAGTTATTGTTGTTTTCATTTCAAATCTGCCACATTGGGATGCATATCTACCAAAAATCACATCTTTGTTTGTAGAATCCCACCTTACAAATTTGGATAACACTATTGAGGCCATTCATCTTCTCTTTGATGTTAATTTTTATGAAGTTGCATCACCACTTCCATCTTTGGATATTTATCTTGCCTCGCCTACATCAACTTATATCATGAAAAATTATGTAAACATTCATGAGTTGACCTATCTAACTAAGTTATCATCATCTACAACAGTATCAAATTCACATTGGTCTAGACATAACCATACATCCATGGTCCCTATTCCAAAATATTCTATGGTACCTGATCCATCTTATCAGCATTTATCACACATCAGAATTAGATTGGAGATATTTGAGCATCATTGGCATCATTTTAGTCTTTGGATCATGTGCATTATTCAGATACATTCACCTTATTTCCTATATATTCCTATTCGAAATGGGAAGTCATTTTGCACACATTTGTGGTGTTTTTTTCTTTCGAAGGGGAGAAATGTTGTTCAATGACCATGGATCACCTTTAGAATCCAATGTCGAGCATCTACTAGTACTATAGACATAATTTTGAGGGGAGATTGCATGTTTTCTCTTCTACTATAAGTTATGTGAGGAAGCAATTCCTCACATGGATTTCATCACTTCACATTTTCTATGGGGTCACATGACCTTGTCTCTTTTCTCTCCTATGTGGGTAACATCCATTGTACGTTATGCTAGAAGTAGTCCTTGGGGCATCATCATGATTTATCCATCTATCACTTCTTCTTCACTTGTACATTTCATTTCATTACATCAATTTCTCCTTTGAAGAGGGATTTTGTATTTCCCACTGGGTTTTTCTCTTTTACTTCACTTTATGAGGAATTTGTACATGAGTACCTAACATGGCCTTGTATGCGAGACTCATCATTAGTGAATACATTTCTCCCTAAGTTACACTTAGGTGGGGGTGTTAGTGTAAATAGATCATTATCATACCTAGTTAACTAATCACCTTTCTAGGATTGACCTATCCACACCTAGCTTAAGTTTACTTAGGTTTTTTTTTTCTTTTGTCTCACTTCATATGGTTGAGACATGTGTCCTCATGAATTGACTCACCTATTAACACTTGCTCACACACTTTTCAAGTGAGCTCACAAGTATTCCATCTTTGGAGGGGTATTCAGAGTTTCAGTCCTACCTTCTCACCTCCTCATTCTTTCCTACATGAGCAAGGCTTGATCATTGTATTATATACTCTTCATATTATATTGGTAGACATAATATTGTACTTATTTTGTTCACTTGTGTAAGTTTTTTTTGACCTCTCTTATCTTGGTATTCTCCAAGAATTCCCACCTAATCGCATGTGCACATTATTAATATATGATTAACCCTTTCCAAATCTACCCTCACCCACCGTTATCCTCCCTCCATTAATTTTTCCCTTTTGGGAAAAGACACCATGTCCTAGGAGGCCAGTGTCTTGCTTCTCCAAACCTCCAAAAAAAATTTTTGTTATTTCATTATCCTCACTTGCCTCCTTGGACAAGAGTTGTCTTTATGGAAAAAATTCCAAGGTACTCCCAAAGTATCCCCTTCCCTCTCACTCATTATCATTGTGGCACTTGGCATAATCTTACCACTTGAGAGAATCTAATCAATCCTAAACATTGATCCCTAAAATCTAATCATATCCTTCCATTTCGTCACCCCTAAAATCCATTTAATCCTCCAACACTTAGCCATTTTTGTCACTCACAATTTAGTGAAAGTGATGTTATGTTGCTAAAATTTCAAGCATACAAATCAAATAGTCAAATCCACACAATATGGAGTCTAGTATAATGTTTTATTGCTAAATTTCATTATGTATTTGAACTTCTTTTGCCTAATCTGAGTGTTTTTTTGATTAATTTTTTTAGTCATTCATATTGACATAATTTCATACACAAAGATAAAGCTATGGCACACTAATTCTTACTTGACCAACATGCAAGACTTGAACCAAGCAAGAATTTGTACCCTAAAGTATTATTATTTATTACTATATTCTATTAATAATTTCATGTTGACACTATTTTATTTATAAACATGGGCTATAGATCAATGTTATGCCATCACTGAAGGATACCATAAGGTTATAAGGCTAAGTAAATCTTGTGAACATTATATTAGAGCATGGATGAGGCAATATACTATTGATTTAAATATATTTAAGAACTTATAAATTTTGGGGATTTATCATTATATATTTTGAATATAAAGGATTATGCTTTCAATTGTGTTAAAATTATTCTATATGTATAATTTCATGAATGTTATCCTTGTTTTTATACCTTATTGGAGTTAAGAGGAATACTCTTGGAAAATTATGAAATTACATCAGTGGGGAAGTGTTTACATTAGAGCTACCCTTACTGAGTTAGGTTGTTAGGTCATGTAATAAAATGCACGTATTAGAGTATATTATATTTTCTTATAAGACTAAGGTCGTCACTTTGATATATGACGCATGCTCATATTTGATGGTTTCCTGGTGATGATATTTTTTCTACTACTACCCTATGCTAAGTTATATTATGATTGGATTATTTTATATTGACTATGGTTTTATGCATAATTTTTATGTATGGATTTCATTTGGACAGTTTTTCATTGTAAAAATTATGGATTAAGGTAGGTTGTTTAAGATAGGTCATATTTTAATGATCAACTAAGTATAAATATGGTTGATAAATATGACTATTGTATGTAGAGGTAGTTCATGAACCTTGTTCTTAGTAATATACCATATTAACATATTGAACCTATTCATTAGAGTCAGATTATGCATATATAGTTGTGTTTGGTATTGCCTACATGATCTTCCTTGGTCAATTTAGTCCTTGGATTCTTGAGGGAAGTTATTTATCAAGGTTGAAAATATTAGAGGGCTATACCTTGCTAACATTTGTGACAAAAATATTGGTTTGTTTCTATATAGGTTATTGTAACTTGGGAAAATGTAAGTCCTCATCCTAATAGTTGAAATCTTAGGAGAACTACTCAAGACTTCAATTCCATTTAGAAGTAGGTATGCATATATAGTCCTTGGGTGAAGGATGCGCTTGGACCCGAGTTAATAGGGGAGGGTTTAAGGAATAGATCCAAAGTTTGGGGTTATTCCTAAACATGATCATACCTCCCTCTTTAGTGTGCTTCATCTAGAAGTTAGAATTTGTATTGAATGAACTTGTAAGTGCAAGATAATGGACCTCTATCTTTTTCTAAAAAATTAAAATCATTTTTCCTAAAAAAATAAACTTTTTCATAGTTGTGGTAGGACATACAAATGTTACATTTTAAAAAAGTTATGTTGAAGGCCAAATCATGCATGTGTAAGGCCAAAAAAAGGTATAATTTTAAAAAAAAAAATTGTGGAAAGATGCATATGATGTAGAAGTTTGGCTAAGATGTTTTTATAACTTTTAGTAAACAATTGTTTTCAAATCCCCTCATGTGCAACAACATAATTTGACCTAAAATAATTATAATATGATTTTTCTTATCATGTAGAGAATGATGTCTAGATTGGTCAGACATATTTTTTCAAAAAAATCTCAAAATCAGAAGTTATTAAAAAATAGTAGTATATGCCATTTAAAGTTTATGAAGATTTTTATTTAAAAATTAATTAATAAATAAAAAATATGTTAAAAACTTAAAAAAATTACATATTTCAAAGTAGACATTGTCATCTATAATGGGTTTTATTCATCTGAAAATTTATAACAAAAATCATTATCCATATTGTCAAAGTCAATTTTTACTCTTGTTGCTACCATGACATTGTACTTGTAGGTCCAAGTCTTGGAATTGTGTTTCCAAGTCTAATTCAATCCTAAAACCCAAAAAAATATGTGTTGAATTTCAAATTTAATGTAGTGTGTGTTGGATGTTGTGGTTGTGTTGCTGATATGTGGTTGTCATTGATGTCAACACTATTAGCATTGATGTCTTGAAGCCTGTATATGTCAAGGATATTGAGAAAATTATATTAAATATGTTGAAGACTTTTTGTGAAGCTATGAAGTTCAGTGTGGAGGAAAATTCAGTATGTTGGTATTCAGCAGTTGTGCTTTAAAGGGTTTGTTTTTGAGCCTATCTAGTTTATACTCTAGAAGTTTCAAAGGTGCACATCAAGATTTGTGCAAGTTGTGTTTTTTGTGTTCCTACAGTTATTCTGTTACTGTAGCTGGTGCTTTTGGAAGAAGAGAACGTGATTCTGGTAATTCTAGTTGTTGTGTATGCTCCTATGATGTTAGTTAATATTTTTAGAGCATGCTTTATCCTTGTTGCACATCCGCATTGATCGGTGTGATCGTGATTAGAGATTTTTCCCTTGTGTGTTCGGGGTTTCATGTTCTTGTCCGACATGGTGGTTGTAGTGTGTTGTGGATCCTCGTGGATTAATTTTTGAATGATTGGCATGTTCGAGGATGTTATTTTAGGTCTTCATTATGTTGTGATCGACTTTGGTTGGTGCGCATTGAGATTTGTTCATCAATTGGGACGGCAGTTTGTAATTCATTTATTCATTTATTTTTGGCCAAAAAAGTTGTTGATGTAATTCCATGAAGCAGATATATAAGAATGATTGTTTCTTCATTTTGAAGTGTGTGTGATGTATGTGTGAGAAGTGTATATGCAAAATATGTGAGTAAAGATCAGATCATTCGATTGCAGAGTAGAGTATGCAGAATTTTGAGCGAAGTGTGAAGAAGTGTTTATGTGCCTAACTAAAATTGTCATCAGGATTTTGAAGAAGCTAATTTCTCAGTTCAACCTCCTCAGATGGATTTAATCTGGAAGTTTTATGTAAGACAGTGTGTCTTCTTTGAGCAGTAAGCTCTAGGCAGTGTGCCTGAATGCATGTGCATTCCTTATTCATTTTTCTTATACTTTTAACAAGGTATAACTTGTGGATTAACCTCCATCCTGGTTTTTCCCCTAACATGATTTCCACGTAAAAATCTTGGTGTTATGTGTGCTTCTGATGTGTTTCTGATTTATGCTTTCACTGTTATTTATCAGATCTGAGATTAAAGGTTAATAAGGTTAAAAAGTTTTAAATTCTGTGACAACTGATTCACCCCCCCTCCCAGTTGTCTATCCTTGTTTTGCCAACAATTGGTATTAGAGAAGGTTCCTTTGAAGAAGTTTAATAGATTGAGGTGATTTGAGATGGCATCATACAAGAAGGATAGTCCTAGATTTGATGGAACAAACTACTCTCTGTGGAAGGCTAGAATGGAGTGTCATTTGAAGTGCATTGGTGATCCTTTCTGGAAGATTACAAAGAATAGATATGCTATTCCTCATAATGGTCCCTCTACTCCTAATGAGATCAAAGAAGCTGAAACAAATATCAGGGCTATAAAAGCATTATTGAGTGCTCTGACTAATTCAGAGATGCCAAATGTAATGGGTCTAAAAATAGCATATGAGATATGGAAGAAGCTAGAAACATTGTATGAATGAGATGCACAAGTGAAAGTTGCTAAGCTACAAAGTCTGAAAGGCAAGTGAGAAAACTTGAAAATGAGCAAAGATGGAAACATTATTTCTTCCATGCAAAAAGTAAATGAACTAGTGATGGGTATTAGATGTGCTGGTGGAATCTTGGGTGAAGAAGAGATTGTGGCTAAAGTACTCAGATCATTGCTTACTTCTTACAAAATGAAAGCTCATGCTATTGAAGAGCTCAGGACAATAACAAATGTGACAAGAGATATGTTGATTGGTAAGCTTGCTGCCTTTGAATTGAGTGAATTTGGTGAATCTACTCAGGGGGAGTACTCAGATGATTTAGATATGTGGTTTAGAGCATGTGTACCTTTTCCATTGATGTCAAAGGGGGAGAAGTGTAACATGTAAAACCTTGTAAACACTAAGGGGGAGAAGAGTAATGTGTAAAGAGTTAGTTGTGTTGATGGTATTTTTCACATCATGTGTTTCCATCAATGCCAAAGGGGGAGATTTGTGGATGTTGTGGTTGTGTTGCTGATATGTGGTTGTCATTGATGTCAACGCTATTAGCATTGATGTCTTGAAGGTTGTATATGTCGAGGATATCGAGAAAATTATATTAAATATGTTGAAGACTATCTATGAAGTTGTGAAGTTCAGTGTGGTGGAAAATTCAGTATGTTGGTATTCAGTAGTTGCGCTTTAAAGGGCTTGTTTCTAAGCCTATCTATTTTATCTTCTAGAAGTTTCAGAGGTGCGCATCAAAATTTGTGCAAGTTGTGTGTTTATATGTTCCTAAAGTTATTCTGTTACTATAGCTAGTGTTTCTGGAAGAAAAGAACATGATTCTAGTAATTCTAGTTGTTGTGTATGATCCTACGATGTTAGTTGATGTTTCTAGATCATGCTCTATCCTTGTTGCACATCTGCGTTGATCGGTGTGATCGTGATCAGAGATTTTTCCCTTGTGTGTTCGATTTTTCATGTTCTTGGCCGACATGGTGGTTGTAGCGTGTTGTGGATCCTCGTGGATTAATTTTTGAATGATTGACATGTTTGAGGATGTTGTTTTAGGCCTTCATTATGTTGTGACAAACTTCAGTTGGTGCGCATTGAGATTTGTTCATGAATTGGGCTGATAGTTTGTAATTCATTTATTTTTTATTTTTGGCCAACAAAGTTGTTGATGTAATTCCATGAAGCGGATATATAAGAACGATTGTTTCTTAATTTTGAAGTGTGTGTGATGTATTTGTGAGAAGTGTATATGTGAAATGTGTGAGTAAAGATCAAATCATTTGATTGCAGAGAAAAGTGTGAAGAAGTTTGAGCAAAGTGTGAAGAAGTGTTTATGTGCTTAACCGAAATTTTCATCAGGCTTTTGAAGAAGCTAATTTCTCAGTTCAACCTCCTCAAATGGATTTAATCTAAAAAAATTATGTAAGACAGTGTGTCTTCTTTGAGCAGTGAGCTCTAGGCAGTGTGCCTGAATGCATGTGCATTCCTTATTCATTTTTCTTATACTTTTAACAGGGTATAACTTGTGGATTAACCTCCACCGTGATTTTTCCCCTAACAGGGTTTCCACGCAAAAAACTTGGTGTTATGTGTGCTTCTGATGCGTTGTTGATTTATGATTTCACTGTTATTTATTAGATCTAAGATTAAAGGTTAATAAGGTTAAAAAGTTTTAAATTCAGTGACAACTAATTCACCCCCCCTCTCATTTTTCTATCCTTGTTTTGCCAACAGTGTGTAGCCGCCACAAAATTCATACCCATTCTACAAAACAATAGGTATGTGTTCTAAAAATAAAGGGGTTCCCATTTAGAAATAGATATACATTCTAAAAATAAATGGGTATCCATTCTAAATAGATACAGATTTAGGTTTGGACTTCCATTCCTAAATGGATATATGCTTTTTTTATGAAATTCATATATGCATTCCTTGCAACAATTTTTTCTGTGTGATACTTCCACTAAAAGTGAAGTCACCTTCTAGCACTTACCCTATCAACATCAACACAAAATCATTATTTCAATGAATATGTCCTTGTTATATAGGTTTTAACTAATAAAAATTAATTCATCATCATGAAGCTTAACTACTTAGAGGTTTTGTGGTGTTTGGATTTCTGGAATCTACTCCAATCTTGGGTGAACTTTTAGAGTCTATCATCATGGCCTATCTTGATGTGAATGTGTGAGAATTTATCAAGACTTGTCTATACTAAAATAATTAGAGTGTGGTGTGTTAACATTATGGTCTAGTGTCTTGGCCCAATAATAAGTGTGGAAGGGTATAGGTTAGCTTGAAGACCTAGTGAGATTTGTTCTTTCAAGAAATAATGACATGATAAACTTGAATATGAATGAGTTATAAAATCCTACTAACTTTCATTTTATGATAATTTTGAATTAAGACATTATAATTTGAAGAGAACGAATCTCTTAATAGGTACAACTAATTTTCACACTATATATTATGTACTCAAATTTGTGTTGAGATTATGATGAAGTTCTACATAACCAACTTACCCAAGTGTGGGCTAATAAAGGTACTTGTATTGATAAATATGATAGGGAATGTTTCCTTTATATTTGTTTGGTGGATAATTAAACTTTAAGCTTTATGATTAGCAATATATAAAAATGTTAAATATCCTTAGAAGTAACATATTGTCTAATGTTACTATGTTGGGTTTGATTTCTATATCTAATATCTACATTTTGGTTCTAAGTAATAATGTAACAAATTAAAATGCCTTTGAGACTACTTTATCAGTTTGTATTTATATAAAGGAAAACTCATGTGGGTTCAATGTGTTGTTAGATGGATTTTGATTCTAGGACCTATAGGGTCATTGTACAATTTTAATGGATTGTTTTGCCATGGTGTAACTAGATTGATTAGTATAGGGTGTAAATCCTTTTGATAGTATGTTTTAGATCAAAACTCTGGTACTTCCTTAATGTCTCAAAATTGAATTGAGATAGATTGATATAGCACTTAACTTCTTGTCATCACAACTAGGGTTAAGAAAGGGACTCTACTAGGGAATATGTAGAAGATTATTGTTCTCTTAACAAAGGTTGTCCAACTCATCCTAAGGTAATCAAAAAAATTATACAAAGTCCTATAGTATGGTACACAACTTTGGTAGCATGATTCACAATCTTGGTAGCATAATACACAATCTTGTAGTTTTATACAAAGTTCAATGTGTTGTGTGATGGATTTTGCTTCTAGGACCTATAGGTCCATTGTAAAATTTAATGGATTCTTTTGGCATCGTGTAACTAGATTAACTACTAGATAGGGTGTAAATCCTCCTAACAATGCATTTTAGATCAAAATTCTAGTACTTTCTTAATGTCACAATGTTGAATTGAGATAGATTGATATATGACTTGACTTATTGGCATCACAACTAGGGTTGAGAAAGGTACTGTACAAGGGAATAGGTAGAAGATAATTGTTCTCTTAACAAAGGTTGTCCCACTCATCCTAAGGTGATCACAAAAATTATACAGAGTCCTATAGCATGTTACACAACTTTGGTAGCATGATACACAATCTTGTAGTTTTTTATAAAGTTCCTATCACATTTTTTGTAGCCGAAACCTATACTAGAGAAATCTGATTTAATCCTCTAGCAACTTGTAGTTGTCTCATAGCATAGTTATAGATTATCTTAAATCCATTTTAATCTAAAATCCTTTTATAACACTTTTTGAGAAGATAAATTGAAATAAAACTACCAAGCAACAAACACTCCAAAACTGAAAATATAATCTACTATTATTTTTTGTGACACAAAATTACATATAAACCTAAATAACTCATGCATTATATCTAAATTCCCAACTACTTTTATTTTATTCCAAAATATTATTATGTTGTGCATTATTTCCTAACACTTTTTAAGAAAACAAGATGACATGAAACTACCAAACAACACACATTCTAAAATTGAAAAATATAACCTACTATTATTTTTGATGAAACAAAATTACAAGAGAACCTAAATACAAATACATTATTTTCAAATCCCAACCAGTTTTATTTTATTCCAAAATCTCAACCACTTTTATTTTATTCCAAAATAAATTGTATAGTTATGTGGTGCACATGTTCTATCCAAACATTGTCAAGTGAAAAAGTTGGAAAAGATAAAAGACACACAATGCTACAACTGGGCACCCCTTCGGAATATGTGGTCATAAACTATGAAAAATAAAAGATTTTAGTGTTTATGACAACTAGCTGTGACTTGGGTATCAATACAAATCAATCTTAATTGTGACCAACTTATCCATATGTTCATCTTTTTAAAAAAAATTAACAGTGAACAGATCTTTACTATTTTTAATAATTCTGACTTCATTATGTCTGTATTTGAAATAGACTTCTCTATCAAATAGAAAAAGAGAGAACATATTAAAAACACAATGTACTTGTTTGATTGGATTTAGACATGGCTAGGAAGAGCCCACCTATCAAGCTTGATGGAAGTAGACTCAAAATATAAAGTAGTATTAGACAATGAATAGATATCTTCCAAAGTTCTTTAACTTTATTGTTTTCAAAATCAAATAAAGGGTGAAGGAATCTTTCATTTTTTTATAATCAGTTGAAACGTATTATGTGGAAAGAGTAAGATAGAAAAAATCTTAATAAAATGTAGTTTAGTTAAATCAACATTATAATGTCACCTTCCTTTTTAAATAGATCAAAATAATATAAAATATATTGTTAAAATAAATTGATTGTAATATAATATAGAACTTTTTATTATACAAATATTTACATGTTAGATGTGAATTCTTAACATTTATAATAATTAGTACTTGTACTTAAAAGAGGTTCAAGGATTATGTCTAGATTTTTTCCACTAAGATAAATTTAGATTTTTTCTTTTCAGAAATTGGGTATTATTTGATTTTGGTTTTTGAGGATTTCACATGATATTTTGGAAGATTTTTAGCTAATTTATCAGTAACTGAAACTTGTTTTCCGACAGTTCAACAATGGTTTAACGGTGAGTAAATCTTGTTTTCAGATGTGAGACATGTTTACCAATCAATTTTGAACTTGCAAGTTCATAGAAAAAACCTATCAACTAATGATTTGATGATTATGAATAAAAAATATTACATAAATTGACAATAATATCTACTCACCTTTAAAAATTTATATAAAATTATTAAACTCATCAATTCTAATTCTACTAAAACTTAAATTTACATCTCATTAACCATTTAAACATTTTCTTATTTTATAAATAAAATCAACCATAGCTTTTAAAAACTCTATAAATTAATTTATATTTTCAATTATGTATTACTTGTTAAAGTCATAATCTTGGCTTGTCAATTATGTATGATAGATCTCTTTCTGTTCAAATAATGTATTAAAATACCCAGTTTGAGATGACAACTAATATTTGAAATTCAAAAGAACATATTCCTTTACTAGAATTTTGTCCCCTACTATTAAGAGAACCTGCTATCTTATCATTCAGAAAGAGAATATTTCTGCCGACATGTAAAAGCAAAGAAGCTGAAACAAAGAATATTTTATTTTATTTAGTTACTGTAAACATGCAAACAAAACTCAATTGTTGGGCAATGGACATAACTTTTGCTTGTCCTGCACTTGAACATTACTGGCCTTTGATCTTGATATATTATTCTATATACTACTATATGTTTCAAATGTGGATTTTTTGTTTTAAGGAAGCACTAATCATTTAGGTTTATAATATTGAAAAACTATTAAAATTAAGAAATAAAGTGTGCCATTTGGTGATATATTTTTATACATTTTGAATTTTTGTTTTGTTTTGTTTTGGGTTTATTTTAAATTGGTTTTTTTTTATATAATGATAATAGTATAGTTGGTATATAATTTAAATGTTATTAATTTTTATTTGTATTTATTTTTAAATATTTATTTTTATTTATAGTTTTAATTTTTTTTTGTTTTGGATTAGATTTGTGATTTACACAATTAATTTAGACAGATTTTGGGTGATTCAAAAAAATGACCCCCTCGAATTTGTAGTTTCTAATTTTAAATTTAGGACCAACCTAAACCTTCTAACTAGTTATTGTATGTCAAATTAACGCATGAAACATTGCCTTTGCTATCCTTGGAGTTGTATTTAAGGACTAACCTTAGTTCACTTTTGCATAAGAGGTCAGGCCTAGAGATCTTTGAAAAATACTTGCATCAAAATTCAACAAGAATGTAATCAAAACAACTTATAACTACACCTACTACTTGCATCATCATATAGGGAAAATCCTACAAAAGTTGTTCATCAACATCCAAGGGGTTTGATATGGGAGATATATTCTCTGTCATTGACATATCCTTGATGATACAACTATTTTTTTATGCACACAATAGATACAAATATCAAGAGAGACTAAGAGTAAACACTATGTAACACCCCGCAGTGGAACCCAAAGAACAACACATAAAGCACCTAAATAATCGAACAATTTTTTTTAAACATTCAATTACAACATCTGAACAAAATAAACCTTTGCACAATGTTCTCAGGGTTCCACAATAGTGCTACGTAAACATACACTAGAAGAATATCACATCATAAAGTCATATACACAAAACATATGAATATATCATAACGCTGATGAATAATCCCATTTCATAATCATAAAGAGGTTTAATTACATGTTCAAGATACATCAATACATCAAAAAAATAATACAATAAAGTATCATCTAATCATCATGTACATGAATACAATATAGATGATGATCATGCACAACTGTTAATCTCGTTCATGAGCGCGCTCAACATCCAACTCATCGAACAATGTGAGATCAGGAACTTGCCAAAAGAATCATATCATCTCGCACTGCATCACTTGTAAGGGGACCCAATGGAGGATAGAGCACGTTCCTCCCAACCATGTGGTACTTGAAATTACAGCCCCTTGCACAAGGAGATAATAATAGGTCCACAAACCAAACAATCATACAAGAAGACAAAATATAACATCACATGGCTGACAATCACATAACAATATAACAAGATCTAAACCATATGACAACAACAAGCTCCCAGGGGAAAAATCAAGGCAAATGGTAACCCTACACAAGAGACCACATACATGTATGAGGATAAGAGTGTCATCACACAATTGTTTTAGGTTACCCTGGTGAATCTTCCTAGATTATCGACCCTTGTCTTGAGTTACCCTACCAATCTCTACCGATTCCCAGCCCCTAAACGATCTCATGTGGAATTGAATCACTTTTCAAGAGGACAAAGTGAACAACCATGCCATTCCAGGCCATCTCAACCTACCCTTAATCTATACAAGCACTAAGATGTAAGGCGAGGCAAAACATTTATCTGAGTTAATGTTGAACACTACCCAACCCCTAGTGCATTAATTAAGTTTTCATTGGATTAACAATTCTCGATAGGTTACCTTGGTAACCTCTTAGGGTTATGGCCCCTAACAAAAGCCACTCTTCCTATATATAAAACATAACTTATTGACTAAACACGAGATAGCCATCATGCCCAAAAAGGCAAAACATGAATATACACATCATAACATGATGATACCATATAACTTTTAAACACCTCCAATGAGATAACACATCATGCATGGCTAAGTCCAAAATCACGTCATGGCATAGAACAACCATAAGCAAGCATTAAACGCTTGCAATGCAAAGTACAACCCTAACCTCTGGAAGACACAAAAACACAATAACTCCAATAATGTCCTTTAAAATTATAGACAAATATATATAAAGTTTTCCACATAATAATCTTTCAACACATCATGAATTCAAAGTTCAATAAAGATAATACTTGACAAATTAAAAAGTCCTATATATTGTTTTCCAACATATATGCCATTTGATTCATTGTGAACTTATTGTCCATAAAGATAGTATAAACGACATATAATGTCTAATTTAGTGTTTTTTTTTAACTTAACAAGATAATTTAATAAATAATCTTTATTAAAAATGACATAAATACATTACATTATAAAGTATAAATTTAATCAATTAAATTAAATATATATATATATATATTCGAATTAGCATGCCAAAAATTGATATACAGTTTATATCTAAATGTCGACTCTAGAATTAAGGCAAATTCTCATAAACATAACATGTAAAGCTTATATATAGGTAAGAATAACAATTACTGAATGAATGAATAATACTCAATCGTATATATTATAAGCATTTTATCGAACTTAATAAATATTCAATTGCTTTAAATTGTTGATTTCAAATGCATGGTTTTATGCATGCTTACACATGCATTTCAAGATGATTTAACAAATCACAATATATGCAAACAAAGGCGCAATCAAGGAGAGGAACTGGACTCTAAAGTTCAGTTATGAGCTCACTTAAAATAGCTGACCAATAGAGGCAGCTAGAATTACCTAAAGCAACATGCAGAGCATAAAAGCATGCGTAACTACAACCTTTCATACTAAAATATTTTATAATGAATGTGACCCATACGATATAGTGATCCAATAAGTAAAATTTGATTGCAATAAACAGAAAACCTCATGCCATGATCTAGGTAAACACCACTAAATCCAAGGTTGGCATCGATGGTATTTCCTAGTGGATAAACGTGTGACCAAGGAGCAATAAGAGCACATCAACATAGAAAGAAAGATTATGGCATCACATCTCATATCTTGCAAAGCAATATGCGTGGAGAGGTGAAGTAAAATATAACATAGATAAAAACTCTACATTCGTAATCTTACAAATAATAGTTCCAAGAAACTGGACGCTACAAAGATTCTTTCATTCAATCAAAGACACAATGAGGGAGAATGACAATACGAGAGCAACAACAGTTACTAAACCTCAAGCTTGTATACACAAAGGAGAGGGGCAATAAACCGAGCAGCAATCGACCTCACAAAATGATGCATGCAAGACTAAGAATGGATATATTGTAAGAAATCTACCCGCACAAGCCTAAAAGAAATAAGGAAAGGAAAGGAAGAATCAGCCAAGATAGAGGCCAAATGCAAGTCAGAACAAAGGTTGGCTACCTATAACAAATACCCAAATTACAAAATCAGCAGACCCAAGCTGAAACAAACAGTTTCCAAAGAGATATCGAAAATCCACCAAAGAGGCTTAAACTCGACAATAGTATGAGTAAAAGGGAGAACGATGTACAAATCAACGAAAGGTTGCCAATGATATAGGAAAAATTAACCAAACGATTCAAAAGATTTGTAGGAGTTGAGAAAATACAACACCACAAACCCTGAAGATCACCTGCATGCAAATAACCTGTCACAAAAGAAGAGATGGAGACAAACAAGCAAGGGTTCTCTGAAAACTGAAAATGTATATATCAGAGAGAATGAGAGAATGAATTGATATTAAATACAATGGGATCAATCCTTATAAAAAGGAGATCATGCAAACCCTAATAAAACCCTAATAGGAAAAACCCTAATAGAAGCCCTAATAGGATAACATTTAATAATTAATATAATTATTAAATGTCACTTTATGCAAACTAACGTGAAATCTTAAGAAGGGAATAAAGGTAACTTAATCAGCATAATTAAGTTAAGACCTTTACTCTAACACCCCCCCTTAAGATGAGCAACCATGCAACTACAAACAAATGCAAGAAAGCAAAGGTAACTACAATGCAAGAAGGCAAACATGGGTCCTGACAACTAGGCCAGATCAAGTACCCAAATACAACCAAATCTCTGTAAAATTGAGGAATAGAGAAAACCTCATGGGAAAAAGCTCTACTCCAAAAAGAGATGCAGAAAGCCAAGAAGAAGAACATCACTGAAGTAGAAGAAGAAGCAAACAACTGTCGAAAGATGACTGTTATGGTGCTGAAGAACCCTCACTAAAGATAAGATGATCAGGAACAAGAAGACAACAATCTGCATAAGTGCCCATACGACACTACTCAAATCAGATGGCAAACAAAGGCAAACACCTGGAACAAAGATACGAATGGCACAAGAACCAATAGTCTGAAACACTGATCAACTGAGAATGGAAGATCCCTTCCAAGGCGAAACCAAGGAAGAATTAGCACAAAAAATATAATAACCCCCCATAATGCTAAACTGGGAGAGCCTGACAGATCCACTGAAATGATGTGAAACACCCTATAGTGCATGAGGAAGAAGAAACAACATCTGAAAGTGCACAAGAAAGCACCTGCAACTGAAAAAGTGGTGTGCAAAAACAAAGCACACATGCATGAGGCTGAAATCATATGGATCCATGGTCATCGTGGAGGGACACTCACCGGACAAAGGTGTGATGGAAAACAAAGGAAAACTACACAACCCCCCATGGTATGGATTCACTGTCGTTGTGGAGGGACACTCACCGGACAAAGATGTGATGGCAAAACAAAGGCAAACTACACAACCCCTCATGGCACTTTATAATATCAGTGCGAGTACAAAATATGGCACAACCGTATATGCAAAACCCCCAAAAAAAACATGTACAATAGTGTGGCACTTTATCTCAGTGCGTTTACATAAAAGATAGCTTACAAATGATGCTCAAAATGTCCAAAAAGGATAAAGTTGGAAATACATGAAGAACAGCCAAAAAATTGACTGTAGAATGCACCAATAGAAGAATGAAGTGATGAGACCCACACCACTGGAAAGATGAGAAAACCAGCTTTCCGACGATATCTCATTTGCCAAAAAATGATATTGTATGCCCAAGTTACGGCCTCTGGAATAAAACAGCTCCAAAGAGGGAAAAAAACTAGCGCTGGGTTAAATTTGACGATCATACGACCGTCGCAGCAAAAACACTGGGTTAAATTTGATGGCCAAACGGTCGTCACTGTAAAAGTGTTATAGGGCTTATTTTTAAAAATATTGTTTTTTATATAAAAAAAAATAATAAAAAAAAGCATGTTGATTTTTGTAAAAAAAATCATTAAAAAATACATTTTTTTTTTATTTGTAAAAAAAATTAAAAAATAACAAGGCGGAGGCCACCGCCGCCGCCGCCACCGGCTGCCACTATACCGCCAGTCAGCACTAAGGTCATCGGTGGTCGGCAGTACGCCGACCGGTAGGCAAGAGGGTTCGCAGGCCTGCATACGCAGGTACCTGTGGGTACCCTGTACCGGGCCGACAAGCCCTAAAACTGCGAAAACATATATTTTATTCGTTTGTTTTTCTTTTTTTTGATTTTTTTGAATAAAAACTCAAAAATTTTGTACAATGAAATATTTTCGCAATAAAATAAAAAAATTTTGACCAAAAATAAAAAATTTCCGAAATTTTTTTTTTACCAAGCAAGCGACGGCCGTACTGTAAAAAAAATTGCCTCAAATTTTGACTTTGTCCAAAATGAATGAATGAACAGTCTATTTAGGGGTTTTGAACCACTGCGGACGCAATGGCGAGGTTCGTTTGAGCTGAAAATGCTTCAAAATTGCAGTTATGCCCTTGATCAAGAAAATAAACCCCAAACCCTTGAAGCTCCAAAAATCTTCAAAACAAGAACAGGAAGCAATAGGTGTGGAGCTCTGATACCATGTAGAACTTCATAAGAGCTTTGATACCATGTAGGAGTCAAGAAAATACAACACCAAAAACCCCAAAGATCACCTGCATGCAAATAACCTGTCACAAAAGAAGAGATAGAGACAAACAAGCAAGGGTTCTCTGAAAACTAAAAATGTATATTTCAGAGAGAATGAGAGAATGAATTGATATGAAATACAATGGAATCAATCCTTATAAAAAGGAGATCATGCAAACCCTAATAAAACCCTAATAGGAAAAATCCTAATAGAAGCCCTAATAGGATAACATTTAATAATTAATATAATTATTAAATGTCACATTATGCAAACTAACGTGAAATCTTAAAAAGGGAATAAAGGTAACTTAATCAACATAATTATGTTAAGACCTTTACTCTAACAAGATTAAATCCTATAGGCAATCTACCACAATGAAGGATTTAAACAATTTGCAAGCTGATAATGAAGATTTTAGCAATATTTTGAAGATTTAGGAATACAAGGCTAGGTTTCCGTGAATTTATATTTCACTAAAATTTCTCTTCAATTAAATCAAATCTTATCAATAATTTTTTCATTTTCTATTCTTTTTGCAAGTTATATAGCATATAGGCTCAACATAAAGAAAACCAAATACTATAAACGTCATTTTGAAGTTTTGAATTCAAGAAACAAAACAAAAATACAGAAGAAAACCCGAAGCACTTCCTCGAATTCCGACGAAGAGTGAATCCAAACACAGGATATCAGACATTGTATCTTTCCAACATGAGCAAAGCTTTTGAAATCACAATCTTCAATATTTTTCCAACCAAACACACAGAGAAACAAAAATCCCTTTTTCCCCAAAAACTATCGTGAATCAAACTTTTCAAAAAAAACTAATTGAGGTGCACAAATTGCATAACCTTTCCTTTTAATTAATTTTCAATTAAATTGTAATCACAAAGCTTAACTGACAATCTGCATGTGAAGTAAATTAATCAAGCAAATCAAATTAAACAATAACTCAAGATGACACTTCTTCATTTCAAATCATGTTTACAAATATTTTGCATAATTTGTTGAAAACAACTCTTTTAAAAATATCTATTTTAAAAGCATTCAAGTTGCACAATCAATCAACAATTACATTTAATTAGTATTCTATTTAATAATTTTAATTTAATCAAATATTTTAAACATTAAATCAAAATTTAATTATAAAGTAATCTAACATAATTATTTTAATCTAACATTACAATTAAATTACAATAAAATCAAAACCTTATAAATCCAATCATTTAACTAATTAAATAAATCCATTTCCAACATGACGAAACTACAAACGACATGACAAAATGAACGAAAAAACAAAACGGGTAAGAAGTAGGTACTCATTCTATCAAGAACAATGGATTAAGAGAGAGGACCTGACACTATCTATGAACAACATAATTTCATTGGGTCATGGCATGCTCAGACCTGACAAAGCAGGTGGAGTCGATGCATGTACCTACAACTGCATAAAACAACACTGTCAAACATATCAACATCTACCGATAATCACACCGTGAAGAAGAGTCACAACGTAGCAGGGTACTCACG
This sequence comes from Sequoiadendron giganteum, assembly GCA_007115665.2. Lineage (NCBI taxonomy): Eukaryota > Viridiplantae > Streptophyta > Pinopsida > Cupressales > Cupressaceae > Sequoiadendron > Sequoiadendron giganteum. Next base: position 191,776,008 of record CM021105.1, read on the forward strand.
AGTGAGTAATGCTACACTGTCTCCTTCACCAAGATGACATGCATAATTACATCATGATAAACTCATTAAAACTCATAAACAACATGAAAACATTACACACTCAATGTCTATCATAATGTCATCACATGAAGATAACCAGATGTTCACAATGTATAATGTATCATCAACAGAGTATTACAACTAACATAATATCTGTGTCATAACTGAAATAATGTAATATAGTATCCAAAGCAGCTAAACGACTAGCAAACGAACATAAGCAAATTGAAAAAAATAGTAGCAATTGGAGGGACACTACACACTAAAAGATTTATGAAGATCACTCACACACACAAATTATATTTGTAGTTGCAATGGTGAGATCTACAATCACATGACTATTCTTACAATCATGAAGTGACATGTAGACATAGATAGAAAGTTTACCTATTTTGAATATATTTTTTGTGCACCGATGAATCATTTACAACAATTTGACGCAACCTATTTGCATTGAGTTTGTAACTAAATATTTTTTATTTATTTAATTTTCATGCATTTATATCAAATAATTACTTGTCTAATGTCATTTGTCTAGAGGAGATTTTGAGTCCTTATATAATTTATTTATTGTATGTATTTTAAAAAGAATTATTTTAAGCCCTTTTATTTGAAATTCAATTAATTATACAACGTCCTTTTGTATAAGTACTATCTTTTATAGTGTGACTTTGTTAACGTGAAATGATCTAGTAGAGCTATTATTTTGTTGTTTCTAGTCAATTTGGGTCTTATTTTGTCTTGCTTTATTGAAATATTTTGTAAAGGGTTGGGACTCTCATTTTTTGGCTTATTCTACTAAATACATTTTAATGAATATAAAATGTTTTTGATTAAAGTAAAAATAGGTTTTGAAGGGACCTTGAAACCCTATACAGACTTATTTTGAATGGATCTGGAACCCTCAACTGGAAGGTTGTCAAAACATAAAGACAAGAAAGCACAGAAAACGAAGGAAAAAAAGGTCAACCAAGGCCAAAGAACCACGACCAACTACAAAGCCGCAAAACAGCCAGCAACCAGCCAAAAACAGGAACCATCAGGATTTACATTTAGAATTACTCTTGTGGGAGTGGAGAGTCATGTCAAAAGGAGGCTTAGAAGAATTTTCTCTCTTTCCCTTTACAGTTATCCAACCCTCTTCCACTTGCACTGCCTTATCAAGCCAAGCCAATGCACCATTATCTTGAAGAAGAATTCTTGCAGCCGCGGTCTTATAGATTTGATCCATATTCCTCCCTGCAGGCATGGCCAAATCAGGAGAACCACCTGAAATGAAGGCCAAAGCACTTACACCAGTAGTGGCAGCCACAAGCCCATTCTCTTTCTCATTAGGGGTTTCAACATTGTAGTCTTGCATGGCCTCAACAATCCCACCATTAGAGACCTTCGGAGAGGATGCCCTAAGGCCATGTGAATTCAAAGCAACCACCTCAGAAAAACTCCTAGGTTGCTCAAATTTCTTCTCAACCGTATAATGTTGCTAAGAAGCACCTTTCCACCAAGTAGCCATCATGGTTTTTTTCTCAAAACCACATTGAGCAGTAGCATGACCTGTTTTAAAACATCTTCTACATTGGAAGGGAATCCCTTCATAGTCCAAGGCTTGGACCCAAGAACTCTTAGAAGTTTTAAGTAATATCTCTATAGGAAAATCTTTTGAAACATCCATTTCAACCAAAATGTGGGCAAAGGTAGAGTGAAACATATCAGAGGATGCATCATCCACCAACAAAAAATCTCTGAGAGCCTCACCCACTTCCTCCAAAAGGGAATTGGTCCACAAATGGAGAGGAAGATTAGGAAGCTGAACCCAAATTGGGATCTTGTTGAAAGTTTCAGAAGAAGGGTTGAAATCAACATGCCAAGGTTTAATCATCAACACAAATTTATCCTCCCAGCTAAAAAAGTGATCACATAAAATTTTGTTTCTATCCTGATCAATGTCAAATTTTGCAACAAAAAACCCCTTGACCATGGGGAAAATATGAACTTTACCAGTTATTAAAGGATCCCATTCTTTTGAGATCCAAGACTGCAGCTGAGGGAGGGAGGGCCAAAAGCCCTTAAACTGATAGATCACCCCATGTGAGGAGAAGGCATAAGCATTATAATCGATTTCTTCTTCTGTCTCAGCTTTCAAATCCACAAAGATAGCACTAGCCACAAAAATAAACCCACCTATTGGCGGTCTCCCCTATGCCATAGATTTATGTGAACGATGCTCCCTGTCCTTTCCACCAACTCTGTAGAGGCCTCATTCCCCATACCATTTGCCATTTTTGCCCTTCTGCCCAACATATTCTCTACGGATGTCTATGGTCTTCCCACCACCAACACCCATAGCCATTGCATCCACCTTCGTAGACCCCTTTGGGCCATTCGTTCCCTATGCAACTTGGCCACCAACGCCAGAAGAACTCCCACCATCTGCAACAGAACTCCCGCTACCGCCGACCCCATCCTTCACAGTCCTTTTCTCGTCGCAGGCATCGTTGTTCGCTGCCCTTATCCCGTTCACAGCCGTCATCGCGAGCATCACTATTCACTACCCTAATGAAAATAAAATGTTATCATTATATTTTATAGGAAAAATAATTAAACAATAATAAAAGTCTAGGATTTAAGAGTTAAGATTGAGATAATAAATGTAAAAATAAATTTATAAAAACTAAGTTGAATTAAATGAAATATTTATTTTGAACCTCAAATGGTGAAATTTATTGTAAATGTTGTAAAAAATTGATTCATTTTGTGCTATAATTTTAGGTTTTGGTAAGAAAAATAACATAGAATCTATAAATTGGTTGTGGTATTTTATAGTTTAGATTTGTAGCTATAGTACAAATATTTGTGAGTGCAAAAATGATCTAATGCATATAATTGAACATAGACACACAAACAAAAATTGGGAGTGAATGGGTAACTATATTATTTCACCTTACTTTATTATACATATGCATCACATATATAGGCATTGTGCTCATGTTTTGGTTTTTTTCCTCTTTAGTCTATTACTTCTTAAATCTATAGATTCTCTATTTTTAGTTTTTGAATCCTTGTTTGATCTCATGTGTAGAGATAAACTTCCTTTTTAGTATATGGGTTGGTTTTCATGAAGGTCAAAAACTAGTTGTGTGATTAGTGTAGATGTTTCTCATATCTATAGGATGATTTTTTTTCACATTTTTTTACTTGTTTGTAGATCTTTTATTTGTTGATAGATGATTATAGGTAAAAAAAATCATCATGGTGGGTGTTGCAACGTAAATTTGTAATGTCATTTTTATTGAGTCCTTTATTTTTTGTGTTTCTTAGTATTTGACCCATTATTAATAACCAATTTGAGAAATTCTAAATGGTACATCTTACTTAGAATTGTGCCTTTGGGTGTTGTATCGATATTTCTTTCCATATTTTAGTCATATACCCATGTTGAAAAACCAAAATTTGGCTAAGTACATTGAAGTTGTCAACCTTTCAAAATGCCAAGGTTTCCCTTGTCTTCATACCACTTTTAAGTATCCTTGATCCCCAAGGTTTGAAGGGTAAAATGTTACCTAACTATTGTTTAGGTAGAGTTTCAGAGTTTCACTTCCCCTAATACCTTACATTGGCATCCTCAATCCATGAAGTCTAAAAGTATATCCTAAAGGCATAAGTCCTTAATATTTATCATATTTTCAAACTTCATCTTCCATCAATCCCTTGGTCCTCGTCTCTCTAATTCCTCAATTCACTAAAAACTGAAGTCTAGAACCTAAAAGTTGCCTAAGTGTTGAATTTTTCAACCTTTCAAATTGTCGATATTTCCCTTACCTTCCTACCTTCTCTTCCTTCCTCAATTCCATAAAATTTTGTCTATCAAACTTTTGGACTTGCTCATTCCTCCATCCTTGTCGTACTTGCATCCTAATTATGCTTTCCCCAAAAAAATTATTCCTTGATATTTCCCACATTCCACTTCAAACTCTTCTAATTCTTTTGGAATTTCATGGTTTCTATCCATTCATCCTTTCCCTCTATCCCTAATGCTTAGAAGTTACTCCTTTCCTCTACTAATGTCATCATACATTTGGAATGTTAGATTTTTTATTTCCCCCATCCGATTGGTAGGATGTTTGACTATGGTCCAATGTCAAATGATAAAGTGCTTTTTCATGATATCGAAGGTTGATTGCCCACATCCTTGGTCTGAGAATTACATGATCCAATGAGAGATCAACTGTTTGATTTTTTGAAAAATATTGAGTTTTAAATGTGTATGTTGGGACATTGAAGGATTTCATGCTTTCCCCAAGTCTAATGGTCTAATGAGTAGGTGATGGCCTAATTCTTTGATGGTTTTGTTTTTCATTTTTCAGGGGTTTGATGATTTTAAGACCTCATCATCCAAAGGTCCAATAAAGTGCAGGGTGATTATTTTAATGACTGTAAAGGCTCGATGGTGCACTTTTCCTCCATTTTTCCATCAATTTTCATCAATGGTGACTCTCCCACCCACCTTCAATAAATTTAGATTCTTTCCTTCAACTTGGAGCACCCATTTTGGGTAGAATTCATCCTTGGCCATCAATTTTTTGGGTGTTATAGTGTCATGGATTAGGGCTTCAATTGAGAGGTATATTTTGTGTCCAATAACTTTCAAAGGGTTTTGTATTTGTTCTTAATGTAGAATAAGTATTGGAAATTTCTAAGGATTCAATCATTACAATTCAATTGTAAGAGAGCAGTGAAAATGGTTGAATATTCAGAGGTTCTATAGAATAATGTGTTGCAATTGTAATATTTGGGTGATCCCTCAATGCTAGTTTATAATTTCTGGGAGGTTCTATTTTTTGCTGAAATCACATAGTTTTAGAAAATATAATGATTTAAGCCTTAAAAATTTCCATTTTAAGGATTCCAATTGAAGAGGGTTTGATCAAACCACCTTAGAAAAAACCCCCTTGGATAGAACCCCACTAGTATTAAACCATACCTATAACGGAGTCTCCTTTACACCTATCAAAATGCTAATAAAAAACCACTTTTGATTTACCTTTTGGGGAATCAAATGAATTCATTTAAAATTTATTTTGTAAGTATGTAGTACTTATTATAAGCTTCCCAAAAAGTATAATTTTAAATAAATTTAATTTAATTATTATATTTATTTTTTATTTCTTGTGAATGTAGGTTTTTCATCGAAAATCAATCTCTTTGTTATGCACATGTGGAAAAATAGAAGATTATCAATTATTTTTTTTGAAAAATATGAGTGCACCAGATATTGAAGCCCTTGATCCAACAATTTTTTTTTGAATTTTGATACATACAAAAGGATTTATATGTTATACAGTCTGCCTATGTTTGGAAAAAGAAGTGCAACCTGATTCCAAAATTTTTGAAAAAAATATATTTAGAATCTACATACAAAATTTCACAAATCACTAGTTTGCATCATCTTCAAATTCCTCATGGTTTAGCCGCTATAGGTGTCTGAAAGTGAAGATTTAGTTTAAAAAAATCAGTTCAGTGTCCAGTTTGGCCAAAAATTGTAAACCAGTATTGTGGGATTACCCATCTCCAAAATCTTAAGTACATGTTCGATATATTTTATCGTATTTTAGATATTTCCTTTAGCATGTTTAATGTTGAAAATGTAATTTTTTCTAGAGAATGTGATAGCATTCTAAAAAATTTACAATCTTTGTAATAATATTTCATAATTTACATATGAACTTGTGAATTTTTACTATGGATAACTAAGTATGTTATGTTTACAATATTTTCATTTGATCCATTCTTATACTTGTGTCAATCTTTAACTATTTTACCTTTCATTTCTTTCTCCTTTTTGACTTGACTCTGCTACCTATGGATAGGCACTAGTCTAAGAATATTCTAACCCAATCACCCAAAATAGAAAACATTAATCATTAGTGCAGGAGTAGAATTAGTTTTGTTGATCTTGTATTGTTATATCAACTATATATAGGGGTTATACACAACCAGTTTAGCTTGACTTAGTGACATCATTAGGGGTCAAGATTGCATATGGGTTTGGTTGTAGTCATTTTTATTTTCCACTTTATTTTATTTAAATTCCTATTAAGGTATACCCCTAGGAACACCCTCCTAATTCTAAGCTAAACTCAAGGTGTAGGAGAGAAAACCCACTCTCATAGAGTTAAAATTCAACCCTCCATTCATCTATTGATGAACCAATTTCACCCACTTGATGATAACAATGGATTTGCAAGTGAGATTTAGTTCTAGGAAGTGGATCAATGGTTTTGGAACCCAATAGAATGGCACCATTATCAAGGATATGTTAGTCATTGTGGGGTCTTAGGAAATTGAAGATACTCTAAAATGACCTCAATAACAATATTTGCAGTAGTGCATTATTTTTGGGTAATTTTGGAATCCCTTCAAATTATCCTAATAAAATGGCAACGTTGTTGGGGAACAACTATTAAGAGTCAAGACAACTAAATATCATTTACAAATTTTAAAATCTCTGTGAGTTTGCAATTAAGAGTGAGTTCAGAAAAGATGTCTTGTTGACTTAGAATGCTCAAACCCTAGCTTGTTTGAGAAGAATGAGATATGAAGAATAGGAGAAAGAGTTAGGAGGGAGAGAATAGAAGAATTAGGAATTAGGGTGAAAAAAATGAGAAAAATCCTTATTTATACATGTTGTGCCCTAATTTCCCTGAAAATAACACAACACAGGCCGACCTTAGGGTTTAGGAGACAAAATATCGAAAGAAAATTAAGTTTATTTTGATTTTTATGCCACATGGGACTAGGTCACCCAAGGTGGCGACCTAGTCCACCTAGGAAATTATGATTGAATTTCGGGAATTAAAGTATGATTATTGATGTTTGTAAGGATTATCTCTTGAAACACACTAATGTAAGGCATGCAAGTGTATTAAGGGGTAATTATTCCATAAGAAAGGGTTAATTTAGTGATGACAAGCCTAGGAAAGTGTGAATTTTTCTTACACCTTACAACACTTTGGACTAAGGCTTGGAAAGGGGTAGAAAGAGGTCCAAGATCTATAGGAAAAGGCCCAAATGAGTGAAAATTGTCAAGGCTACACTTTTTGGAGACACATTTAGCCCCCAGTTTAGTGAGAGGATGAACTTGCTTCAAACTCACACTAAAGTATCCCAATGGAGATGGTGAAGAATGACGAAGACAAAGAAGGTAGTCAAGCCCCTAGGATTCAAGATTCTAAGTCAAATCAACATCAATGTCAAAAGACACATTCAAGGGTGAATGATTTGCATAAAAACGAGATACATGATCATCCAATGACAAGAACTAGAAGGAAGAGAAGAAGGAAAGGAAAAGGGTGGAACAAGCTTCAACTATTTGTCTAGCTAGTTGTGGATTAGATCTAGGTTGTTTGTCCAAAAAGAAAGTGTACTCACTCTGGGGTGACGAGACGTTTGGTTGCCTGTGAGGTGAGAAGGTCCAAAAGATGAGAAACATACACTCAGTTGGTATGTAATCACACACACACAGGTGGCTTATGGAAAAATTTATGTCGCTTGTTGGGCTTCCCGCTCAAACCATATCAAAGTTATACCTCCTGATAACTTTAATAAGGCACCACAAGATAAAATGGCGTTTGAAATGATGTAAGGTCTATTCAAAGGGATTTTGCTTAATTCGTACAATGTATCATCTTAAGGAACATCATGTGTAATGTCTCCAAGAGAGGAAAAGTGCAAATGGTCTCATCTTTTTTGTAAGAGAGGACAAGTGCAATGTCTCATCCTGAGCAACATTGTACTTAATGTTTCCAAGAGAGGGAATCGTAAGAAAAAGAAAATCACACAATGAAATGTGAGTTTCGATGTATGCCCCCACTTTAAGGGAATTGTGAAACACCAAACTATGAGCAATGGCTTTAAAGTAGAAGAAGAAGACATGAGAGCTTATTCGGAAATCCCTATGCCAAGTCATATGTATCTAATAAGCTACATCATGAAAAGGGTAGTATGTCACATGCGAGTCAACTTAAGACATGTCATCCACATCCCAAGCTTGCTCTTATATGTTCATGAAAGTTTAACGACTAGCCAAAAGAGACAACGACAAGTGACATATGAGGGAAGAGGCTACCTAACCCCTTTCCCCCACTTAGTGCAGGACAAGAGTGAGAAGAAAGGATTGTTGAAATGTAAGGAAGAGTGAAAATCAATATCAATTAGAGGAATTAGGTGCCTCCACATAAGGGAGAGTACCAAACTCCTTAAGATGTTGGATTTTACTCAAGGCCTTACATGCATTAGTGGAATGACCATGAACTCGATGGTAGGCACAAAAGGAATGTTTGTGGTAACATTTCTCTCGAGTTCTGGGAGGAAGAGAGATCAAGTGATCTTGGAGAAGTCTCAACAAGATGCCCTCTTGATCAAGGGGAGAAGGTGTTCCTTTGGTTTGTAACAAATAAATGTCTTGCTTATTATAGGATGTCATACTTATGTAAGGCACTATAGATTATGATATTTTGTACACTCCTTTGGAGGAGTGTGTAAAATCCAAATCAGTAGTGTGTTGCGAGATGACATTGGCAATACACAAAGAGTCCTTTGTTAGTTGCAAAGGATCACGTTCTAAGGTTGGGCTAGAAGGGTGTTTTAAGATGGTGTTGATGGTGGATGAAGGTTTGATAATTTTGATTAAATGATAATAACCAAGACTATGATTTTTTGTTTGCGTATGAGGCTTGATAAGGACATGGATACCTTGTTCACTAGAACCATATCCTTTTCCACTGTAGCCAAGTTGTTTCATAAGATCATAACCTTTTCCATAAAGCTTTTTCATTGCTTTTGGATCAGGTGTTTGTTCATTGTTTTTTGCTTTGTCTAAAGTAGTTGAGGTGGATGCTTGTGAAGGATTTGTTGAGTCTTGAGTTGACAAGACTATGGTTCCCTTTTTAGAGTTTTTGTTTATGATATTGGATTCTCCTAGTAAAGGAGGTGTGAAGTCTAAGGAACCCCAATCATCATCTAAGAGTTGCGTGATTTTCTCAAGATGTTGGTCTTTGTTTGTTTGTTGTGCAGGTTCCACTTGGGTGGTTGGTGTTAAGGTTTTGAAATGATTCTATTTGGATTTCTCCATGTTCAAGAAACTATTAGGTTCAGGATCGGCATCAAGTGTGTACACTTTGTTGTTGTAGATGTACTTTATCTTACGATGAAGAGTGGAAGGCACTCCATTCATTGCATGAATCCATCATCTTCCTAAGAGAAGATTGTATGAAAGCTCATGAGGAATAACATGGTTTTTTGTTTCCAACGTTGTCATTCCAACTGTAAGAGGTATTGTGATCACATCTAGTGGTTTCTTAGTGACATTTTCAAATCCTCGAATAGAGAGAGAATTAGGTTTGATGTTTGATCGGGAAATTCCAAGCCTATCCAAAAGGCTTGTACTACACACATTAAGAGCAGAGCCGGTATCTATAAGAGTTCTCTTGATCCCTTTTGTGTTGTATTGAGAGAATATTATGAAGGATTCATTTTTTTTTTGTACTTCCAAAGGAGGGAGCTCACTTTGGTGAAAAATAATATTAGCATTAATTTTGTGAATAATAGTTGCTATGTCATTTGGTTGCATATTACAAGGGGTAGGAACTTGTCATAGGGAATTTTGCATCATGTTGTGATAGTGAGGGGAGCCTTAAATAAGATCCCATAATGATATCTTAGTATGAGTATTCCTTAGTTGGTCAACAAGGTCATACTCCCTAAGAATTGAATTTAAGCGAGGGGCAACATGTAAGATTGGATTAGGTAAATGTAAGGATATTGAGGTTTTTTGGGGTGGATTTTGATTGTTTCTTGTGTAATGTGTATGAGAAATGGTATTATGACTCGGTTGCTACAACACATTAGTCTTAGGTGGGTAAAGGATTAATTCGGGTTTGGTTTGAGTTTGAGGTTTATTGGAAGGGGGGTAAAGGACAAGTTGAGGTTGAATAATATTAACATCCTTGAGCAAGGGAGAGGATAATGGTATCTCTTATTTTGCTTCTAACGGTGTGATATTATCATTGTTATTGTTATCCTTATTGTGTGATGATATATCCTCTTTAGGAGGAAGGATTTTAGGAGAACTACAACCCAACTGCTCTTGACAATCAAAGGTTGTTTCTTCTAAAATGGCTTCTTCACTAATATGGGAATGATCAATTATTAGATTGTTGTGTGTAGGAAGGGTGTTTTTAGGTGAAGGCGGACAACTAGGATGTTCATGACCTTCACTAATTGTGTTTTCTAACAGCAAAGTATTTTCTTCACAACAAGGAGAAATACTAGGAGAAGAACAAATGCTAGTGTCATGATTAGCTATGTTTTTGTTATCTTGGTTATTAATGTCTTGTCCACTAAGAGAAGTAAGAGGAGAGAAACAACTAGGATTCTCATAACTCTCATTGATTGGTTCTTCTAACAAAATATCTTCATCACCAAGATGAGAGATATTAGGAGAAGAACAAATATGATCATTAGGAATGTCCAAGGTTGTCTCTTCATTCACTAAAACACTCTCATAGGGAGGGTATAGGAAAGGTTTTTAGCATGTCTAGTTATGTAAGCTATTAACATTGTTTGAAAAAAAATGAAAAGTACATGTAACCATTTCATGCAATGTTTCAACAATATAAACAATATATATGCAAAGATACAAAATATTTTTAAATCCAATATATGCTAAGCTTTAAGAATGTAAATAATGTACATGCAAGAATGAAAAGCACTTTTAACAAAATTAAGCAAATTTTTATGAATAGAAAAAAATTATATGCAAAAGTGAAAAGTACTTTTATTAATGTTATACAAAATTGCATAAATGTCAGCATTTTCAGATTTAATGATGAAATGCTTTCAAGAAGGACCATCCTAAAATGATTATTTTGAGCTAGAAGCATGAAACCTATGCTCCCGAAACTTTATAGACTTATAGTATATGATACTAGGAGGCTAAGAAAGCACATAAATTAGGTTTCTAGTGTTGTAACAGACAATGAAAAATCTAGGCAGGGACTAGGTAGCCTAGAATGGCGAATTAGTCCCAGTTAGGGTTTTTTTCAAAATTTCTAGAAATTTGCAATTGTTTTGGATGGTTATGATGTTGGGTGACCAAAAGAATAAAGGTACGTGTAGATTTTGGATGAATGACAAGGATTTGAGATGAAAGAATGCAAGTTATATACACATGCATGCAAGCAAAAATGTGAAACCATAGAATGAAACTTAAACAATGCAAACCTAGGATGATGAAGAACTTCAAAGTAGAAAAGAAGGGTGTAGGAATGTCGGGTTCACCAAAATGAACCACAAATTTTAGGGGAAAGATGTACTCTTACACTTATAGGGTTTTGCACCTAAAAGGAAAGAGGTTTTTCCTTTCACACCTAAAACTTGGAGGGTTCATTCAAGGGATTAAGGGATTTGTTGTGATATGTGTGTGATGATATAAATGTAGTAAACTAGAAAAGGAAATGATTTATTGAATGCTAAACTATTGAAATGCAAAGTGCTAGAAAACACACAATGATATGCAAACATGTACAAAATGATCTAGAATTGTAAACTAAACAAAACAAAAAAGATAAGATACAAAATGTGTGCACATGGAATCTGAAGAGGGATGAGATGAAGGTCTGCAATGCTGATGAAATTGTTGCAGAAGTTGACTAGGACACTTGTGCCATTTTAGGCGACTTAGTCCCAAATTTGGAAAAACTGGTTTGGAGCCCGTTTATGCCAAATGGGTGTCTAAATATGCAAAAATCACTGAAAATCATGTCCAATGGGACCAGGTCACCATTGTTGGTGACTTAGTTCTCTTCTGGATTTCTAGAAATTCAGAAGGGGAAAGGGAAGCCCTCAGTTTGCACTTCGGTTCTTAATAGGTATCCGCTTCTAAAACTCTAATTGTCAAGCCTAAAAGTGACTTTTGGTGGATGTTTGGAATTTGCAAGCAAGGAGAGGTCTTCAAAAAGTCTTCAAATCCTTTAATGATCTTCAATATACCTAAATATGCAAACACACAAGGAGAGAAGGAGAAAATGTTGATTGTTAGGGCATGGGGGTTTCCCTTGGTCAAACCCCTTTTAGGTAACTAAACCAAAATAGAGAAATAATGTAATAAAGCATGAAACAATGGAATAATGGAGTTAGTACCTTTCCATGATGATAGATCTTGAGTTGTTGCATCAGTCAACCCTTGAATGCTTCATAGAAGATGTCTTGTTGACTTAGAATGCTAAAAACCTAGCTTGCTTGAGAAGAATGAGAGATGAAAAATAGGAGAAAGAGTTAGGAGGGAGAGAATAGAAGAATTAGGAATTAGGGTGAAAAATATGAGAAAAACCCTTATTTATACATGTTGTTCCCTAATTCCCCCAAAAATAACACAACACAGACTGACCTTAGGGTTTACGAGACAAACTACCAAAAGAAAAATAAGTTTATTTAGATTTTATGCCACATGGGACTAGGTCTCCCAAGGTGGCGACCTAGTCCACCTGGGCAATTTTGATTGAATTTCGTGAATTAAAGTATGATTATTGATGTTTTTGAGGGTTGTCTCTTGAAACACACTAAAGTAAGGCATGTAAGTGCATTAAGGGGTCATTAAATGCCATAAGAAAGGGTTGATTTAGTGATGACAAGCCTAGGAAAGCGTGAAAATATTTTATGAAACCTTACAACACTTTGGACTAAGGCTTGGAAAGGGGTAGAAAGAGGTCCAAAATCCATAGGCAAGGGCCCAAATGAGTGAAAAGTGTCAAGGCTACACTTTTTGGTGACATACCTACATAAGGAGGTAGTGCAAGTATATGAAAAATCATCATGCCAAGTAGAAAATAAAGGATGGGACTAGTTCTTTGAGTGAGAAAAATTTGAGTACATCAAAAAAAGATAATGATTTTGTTGACCTAGAGATCAATACTAATATACCTCTAATGATTCAGTAGATCGACTACTCAGAATGAGAAGGATCAATTTTGATGAATATGATGTAAGAAGAAATAGCATTGCAAATGGAAGATGTATGGGCCAATTTGAGGACAAATATTAGAAGATATGGCATACTTGATCAAAATTAAGGTTGCCACCAAGTTTTCCACTAGCAGCCTTCATGACTCAGTTCTTAGAGATCCTAGTTTGATCAAAATTTCTATATGATGAGACAGTTTTGTACTCTTCTCTTCCTCTACAACTTTCTCACCATTTAGAGGAGGCAATTTTTCATTCTTTTGCACCTCAAGGTTTTCCAAGTTCTCATGTTTTTCTTCTTTCTTCTGCTCAACATTTTTTTGTGCATTTGGGAGAGGCAATTCTTGTTTTTGTTGATTTTCTTCCTTCTTTAGGGCACCATCATTCCTATCTTCCTCAAAAATACACTTTGCAACTAGAGGGGAATTATCTGTTATCATAACTTCCTAATTACTCTCAAGTCCAGACACATTTCTTGCTCAACATTGTCAACAAGTTCATTGATATCTGGAGTAGATGCATCATGATGCATTTTAGTCTTATCTTCCAGAGACATACCTAACTCCTTCACCAGATCTACAAACTTATGGAGTGTTTTATCCTTCAGCCTTTCTATGTATTATTTATCCCTACTCACCAAAGTTTTGACTCTTTGCTTCATTATAAATTCCCTATTGTAAACCTAAGCCAATCTTGCCCTATCCTCATCAATGGGAGAAGATCCAATCTTCTCCAAATCAAAGTCATCATCTTTACAATCTTATCAAATGAATCTTTTCTTCTTGCACCCAAGACTCCTTTTAAGTCATCTGAAAACTGACTTTCAATTTCACTTAGATAGGTATCAAAAGTAATCATATATTTTATAATGGCCTCTTTAATTATGGCCTTATTTTCATTATTTTCATCTGGATACATTTGTGCAATTTCTTCCAACAGACAAAAATTTGCAATACTATTAAACAAAGCATCTAGTTTTAGAGGGCTATGCTCCCTTACTCGAAGGGATTTTTCCTTCTTCTTGCTCTTGCCCTTAGGATACTTTTCTTCTTTATCGAATGACTTTTCTCTCTTCTGAATGAAAAATTCCAACTTCTCCATTTCTTCTTTGCTTTATGTGTACACAATATCAATTTTAGCTTTCTTTGTATTAGTTTCTTCTCTAGAGACTTGTGTCATTCTCTTCTTTCGAGCCAATTAAGGTTTTTTCTCTTCAATGTCCTCTTCATCCTCATGACTGATATATCTTTCCATTGTGTCTCTTTATTTTCTTCTCCTCTACGAAGGATTCTATTGTGTTGTAGGTGCACTAGTTGTAGCTTTCTTCTTCATACCAATTGCAAACTTAGTTCTAGAGGATTTTAGAATAGATGGAGAGGGAGTAGAAGTCCTGATGGAACTTCTAATGCTTGGTTTCCCCTGTGGATCCATATATGGGGCTTGGATCTTATCTGTAGTCCTCTTGGAAGAACCAATAATATCTTCCAATTCTGCCTTCATTTTCTCTACATTTTTCTTTATTTATTTTTCCTTGTGCTTTAGATGCACTTCACTAGATATCTCCTCATAGGTTTTAAACCTATCTATAGTACGGTCTCTCAAATTTTTCAACATAAGATCTACAAGACTTGTGATTACATCCTCTATAACTTCATAACCCATTTCTAGAATCTAGACTATTATGGGTTCCACTACTTCCATAATGCATTCATCTTTAGTTACCATAAAGGCTATATCTTTTTTGTACTTTGCAACAACACTTTTAAGAATCATCTCTCTTTCCTACATCTTCCCTTGGAAGGTCTTGAAGAAACCCCATAGCATGCTATCCTGATTTTCTATGCTTCCAAATCTTCTTAGGTGATCCCTAATTTGAATTGCAACATGAATACCATCCAACCATGCAACATTATTTGCACTAGGAAGTTCTCTGAGAAAGTAAAATAATAAACATATGATAAGGGTACCATACAAAAATGGGTACTGAGACTCTTTTTTCTTCTAAAGATTCTCCATCAATTGTTGTCTTAGGAGCTTGCATAGATCCATGTCCAAACCTTCTTTCACCATCTAGTGAGCAGTATGAATAGTCATTGCTGAGACAAAATTCTCTTTGTTGGTATAGTATATTTTTTAACCTATCATCATGGATACATATTTCAATTTTGGATCATCTATATCCTTTACTATGACAACACGCTTATCGTATTTCACTCTAGTGAGCTTTATAACCATCTCATTCTTCATGGCCTTCATTCTCAGAAAAATTCCTTCAAAACATAAACCAATAACTGCTTTAATAACTTTCTTATTGATTACATGTGGAATATCCAACCACATAAACGTATCATGATGTGACTCAGTGCATACTTAACCCATGCGTTCTCATAAAATAAGTTCAAAATTATTGTTCCATACATCTAACTTCTTCTCTATCAAGCTCCCAAATTTTAGTTTCAACTCAAAAACATCTCCAGTGAGCTCATAAACCTAAAATTCTCCCAACTTTGAGTGATCATACTCTTCCATTTTCACATGAATGTACATTTTCACATCCTTAGTATGCATTACACCATAAGGAACTCTCAAAAATGTGCCTTCCAAATCTATTTCCATGGATTAAAAAGGGTGTTTCTTGAACTTAGGTCTTGGTCGTTCCAAGACATCAATTACTTGAGGGGTAAACATTGTGAACCACTTCTAAACCTAGGGTTTTAGCAAGAGATGATATATACCTTGAGTTCTTATTTCGGTAGGGTTTCACAAATGAACTTCAAGTCTCTTTGAATCACCTTTTCTCTTCTCTTCAATCTTCAAATACTCAATTGTA
Organism: Sequoiadendron giganteum; assembly: GCA_007115665.2. Lineage (NCBI taxonomy): Eukaryota > Viridiplantae > Streptophyta > Pinopsida > Cupressales > Cupressaceae > Sequoiadendron > Sequoiadendron giganteum. Next base: position 191,791,894 of record CM021105.1, read on the forward strand.
AATGAGATTTTCATATGTGAAAAATAAAATAAAAATATTTTCTGAAGACCTAAGGTGCATTAATTACAGTGATTAATGTTAGGTCAAACATCTAGCAAACCCTAATTATGTAGTCACAATCACCTTCAATCACTCAGTAAATATCCATAATAGTAATTTTCATATTGGAAATTTCATTAGTAGATCTATCATATTGACCTACACATGTACCAGTGTGGGGATTATCAACACCACAAATTTGGTGGGGGATTAAGCGTCTTTTTCTAAAACTCACCTTGACCCAAAGCTCTTCAATTTATTTTCAGAGGAAACGTCTGCACTAGGGACTCATCCTTCACTTCAATTTCTTCTTTCTTTTTTTGGATCTTGTTTATTTCATTCTTTATTTCAATTGTATCCACTTTCTTTTCCGGATTGGCCTTCTTTTGTGAAACAAAGGGTTTCACATTTCTGGAAAAATTTGTTGTGTCCTAGTTTATGGCATTTGTGAATATGACACCTTTTTGAACAAGCTTACTTCCATCCATTCTAGATCCACATTCATTATCCTCATGCCCAAATCCATTACATGCATAACAGTAACCATTGAAATATTGAGACAATATGCCATTATAGCCATTCATTGTCTATTTTTTTCATTCACTAGCTCTATGACCAAATCTATTGCATGTATAGCACTGATCGAGAAATGATTGAAAATTCTGATTCATTTTTCTTCTACATTATACAACTTTGTATCCAAACTTATCGTAGTAATAACAATAACCATTAAAATATGGATACCTTTGTGCATTTGGTTTTTCGATAGGTGGTCTCTTGATGTCTTTCTTCTAGTTCTAGATCTGTTTGACATTGCCCTTCTTTTCAACAATGTTTGGAGTTTGATATACCTTTGAACTTTCAAATTTCTCAAACCCTAATCTTTCTTTGTCCTTATAATCTTTTTATCTTTCAATTATCTCATCAAGCAATGTGGAGCTCTTCTTGAATTTATCTACTTGAATCCTTGATTTTTTCAGATTTGATCTCAAAGTCACAACCTCTTGTTCAAGCTTTGAACATTATTTAGATTTGTCTTTCAATTTAACATTCAGGCAGTCTTCATCTCTTTTACCTTCTTCAGCTTTCACTTTCATACTAGTGATAGTCTCATTGGATTGATTAAGCTTCTCATTTGTTTCCTTGATTTTGTCTATATATTTCTTGATCTTCTCACATCTTCTTAATGCACTCATCTACATTACCAAGATCCTTTTTTAGATCTTTGTTCTCAACTTTTTCTTTATTGAAACCATCAAGACCTTATTTGAGTTCTCCTTCCATGTCCACTATGCAATCTTCTTCAGTAAATCCTTCTGGGATAATTTCTTTTGAAGGGATAGGATACTTCCTTGTATCCATGTGTTCTACTTCAAGATCTACCTCAATGATCAAGCCAATTGAAGGAACCAAGCTTTGATATAAATTTTTGAACAGCCTGAATACTGAGAGGGGGGTGAATCAATATTCTTAATAACAAGCATTTGTTCAATGCATCACATTAAACTTGTAGTAATGGAAAGGAACATAGAAAGCATGCATTCATATCAAGGAACATAAGAACACTAGATTTATGTGGAAAACCAAAAAGGGAAAAACCATGGTGAGGATTAGCTTGCAATATAGATATTGTAATTGATTACAAAGTTTGATACAATTGATGGACTCACTATTTAAAAGAAGGCTCACTATTGGTGGCTCACTGCCAAAGGGCTCACTGTCCAAAATAGAAAGAGATAGAAGAAAGTGTGGCTCATTACCAAATATGAAGTGCTAACAATGCATCTGACCTATGTTGAAAATATAGTTCCATTGAAGCTTAGAATACTGACTTAACACACTTCATTATTCACCTCAAAAACAATTCACACTTCTTTGCTCTGAATCTCAGACACACTCAATTATCTTGCATCTCTCTACTTCACACTAGGAATTAACCTTGTATATATATCTCAACCAACCAAAACATCAATTAGGTCATCCCAAAACATGTAATGTGCAACACTTCATCTAGTTAGCTCAAAACTTAATCAAAGATGCCTTGCAAAGGGAATCAAGGCATATAACATATTAAGATAGGTCGACATGACCTATAATTATTCCCATATTTTTTCTCCAAACCCTTATCATCTTCGCACAACCTAAAATACTTAGGTTGGCACTACTAGTGAAGTAACAATAGAATGAACCATTTGTTCACTCACAACTTGACATGTGAACAACCAAAATGCTTGCCACTTAGAGAAAACATACTAAAAGCATCCTCAAACACTTCTACAAATCTGCATACCAAAATGGTCACCCAAGGTGGAATGCAGAGCATTCCAATCATACACGCTATCATAGTTACACTAGCATATCTAGACCAATACTTTGTCATTATTATCTTCAACTACAAAAGACCTCATATCATGAAAATTTAGATTTAGATTCTTCCAACATACACCATCATTATATCAAAATGGCATAAAAAAATTCTTCACGGCATAGCAATGCAGACCAAAAGACTGGTTCTCTAAATATTGGAACTACATTCTGGACTTAGGAAATTATCCAATCATCTGATCTTCACCAAATCAACACTTCTACATCTTTGTCATGGATTGCCATCAATAATTGGTTTCCATCAATGACAACACCATATAACATCATAAGCTCACCAATATCCATTAATCTCCACCAGTCTCTCCATTCAACTCCTATTGTCATCGCACAATCTTCATTGACAAACTTCCAACAATCTCTCCAACAAGTCAAGTTTCCAACACATGATACCGTATTTTCCTCATGGGTAATTTATTGCAATCTATCACACAAACTAGTTCATTTCCTCTCCCATGTGAGTATAAAATCACATTTTACATGTTATTTTTATCTTATATGTTTATTTTAGCATTTGGCCACACAATTTAATATTTTTTTTCCTTTTCTTGATAATTATACCCACTAATTACATTGTCTATATTAATAGAATCATGTGAATAATATCTAAGGACACTACATTTTTTATATTTTTTTGTACCCATATTATGTTATCTCTTCAAATTGAAATCATAACTTGCCACCATATAATTCATACAACCATAACATAATATTTGGTATCATGGGCATACACATAATTTGTAGGTGTCACACTAGTTCCAACTCCACATCTCTTTATGTGTCATTATCTCTTTTACCCCATTACTATGTGCATTGCTTATGGGGACCACAGTAGTGTACAATCCAAAATCACCTTTTATGTATCATTCCCACCATCATGTATATACTTTTTGGGGTGCACTTTAGTTCTAATATCCATAGATTATTTTTTACAATCTATTTTAACTCAATTACACCAATTAACATATGCATACTTTATTGAGGGCACACCAATTACTAATCCATGTTACCAAGGTTATGTGTTGAGAGCACTTTTAAACCAACTATCATGGCCATATAATTTGTTGGGGATACATTGGTTTCAACTCCCCATCATTCCTTGTGTGTCATTATCGCTGCCATTAATATACTTTAGGGGGGGCAAACTAGTTCCAATTCGACATCACCTTGCATAATCATCAATTTATATACAAAATTTACATCAATTACCACAAAAATTATTTATGGGTGGCACACTAGTTCTAAATCCATGCTCACTTATGTTTGAAGACATAATATTGCTCCAAATTATAATTTTGATCCATAACTCTTTAATTATTTGAATATGATTATGTGATTTTAGCACTAACTCTTGATATAGGTACACCTAATGACTTGTGTACAAGTATTAAATTCATTATTTTTTGCACATAGATGAATACAACATGAGGGGTGTCACCTAAATTTCCAATATTGTGTTTTTTCATGCTTATTTACTTTATACTACATATTACATTGGAATGCATGATTCAAATAGATTCATGTGCACACAAAATTAGGGGTAAAAGTGCACACCTTGTAATTTTAAACTTTCATTTTATATCACTTGGTAAAAATGATAAATATATTCATTGTACTCAATTGGCCTATTTGACACATAAAACCAACTCCTACCAAGAACCCATTAAAGTTGGATGTCATTACAAACCACTTTATTTGGGACCAATCAAAATCCAAAGTTCATTTTCCACCTTGGACTAGGTTACATGGCATGACCTAGTCTATGGACTAAGATACATGACATGGTCTAGTATACCTCCTTTAATTTTTAAATCTCACATAAAAAATATAAAACTTTTTGAAACTAGTTGTTATCTTGTCCTTGTATGCCAAAAAAATGAATTGTATGGTCATGGACAAGTATTTAAAGGAATTCATAGGTCATTAGAAAGGAATCTAGAAATTAAATGATAATTTAATTCAAGAGAACTCCAAATCCATATTTTTCATGTAGGCACTTCACCAATTCATTAGGACATCAAACTTTATGTTTGCATCACTCATTTGTTATACTTTTGATAACTTTTTCTCTTATAGAGGCTTGACTTCTATCAAGAAAATCCAAGTATTCCTCTTCTTAGCTTGAGGAAATCCCTAATATTCTTATTAGAATAATCACATTCAAAATAATCTCCAAAAGTGAAGCTAACTTGATTTAGAAGGTCGTACTATTAAAAGACTAAATTGCATCAATGAAACTATTTTATAAATTGTGGACCAAACCTAGACGAGGTCACAATATCTGACACTATTTGTAACAGAATATTCTCTATATTTTTTTGTGTCTTCTTGATCTTTGGTCCTACATACATAAAAAAATGATACAACATTTTGGGCTCATGCAAAGTAAATATTTTTTATATTGAATGAGTTAGATTTATTGTTTACATTGAGGTGGTTGAGATGGTTGATTTGATGTATTTCATTGAAGAGATAGATGTTATTTATTGGAATCAAGATGTAGAGTGGAAGGGGTGTTTCTATTCCTTCAACTTTCCCTTATGTTGTTTAGTACCGTAAGAATCTTCTTACTGCTTGCAATCTATATTTATTTATTCAATATGTTTATTTTATCTACAAATATTGGAAAAACTAAGGTGGAAGAAAAGACTAACTCATATTGGCATGTGTTCAAGTTCAACTATACCTAGGTGGACTCAATTCCACACTATTCTAGAGAAATAAATACATGGGTATTTTGCATAGGCCTACTTATGTTGAAGTAGATGGATAGATGAATGTTTGAAATGTGTTTGAATTTTTTGTTTCTATACTAGAAAATAGAAGAAACTAAATTACCTTTTCTGAAATGCAATAGTAAACAAAAAAATCAATGAAAGAAAACTTTGCTAGGCAATTGAAACCTCTAGTAAACACTCTTTTTAGAAGATTTTATAATTCTTTGTAATCTATGTTTTAGAAGATTTTTTCATACTTCCAATAAGAATTCACCTAGAACCCTTTCATTAGGAAATCCTTCTTGGATGTCCTAGACATATTCTAAGGAAAATCCTCCTATGAGATAAAAATGATGATTTTAAAAGCTCGAGAATGAGAGTATTCATTTGTGTAAAATAATAAATTTTATAAATAATTATTATGAAAGAGATTTGCCTATCATAAATAGCTTGTTTGTGAAGGATATGAAATGGGGTTTGGACTATTACTTAACCTGATCACAAAATTTAAGACCATTGAATTTTTATGTTTTTCTTATGATGTTATGCAATGAAACCAATTAATTCAAACTTCGTTGATTTTAATTTTGTAAAGGAAATGAACTAAACCTAATATAACATATTAATCTAGATTAAATAAATAAATATAATCTAATCTAAATAAATAATAAATTGTAAACTAATTGAAACAAATAAATGTAATCTTCTAAAAGAAAATACAAGAAAAATCACACTTGAAACTAAATGATGCTAATGTAGAATAGATTTAGTGTTTTTTGGCTTTTCCTCGTATCTAAATCATTTCTTCTTTTAATTTATCCTTCCCTACGTGTGGCTAATTAAGGGTGTATCTTAGGTAAATCTCCAAAGGACAAATATAATAAAGAATTAAGATGTTAGGAGCAACAATGGATGAGTATGTTTGTCTAATTTAGGGTTGCAAAGAAGGTTTATCACTATCCGGGCTAGTTCTTGAAATCTCTACATACCTTTTTGAAATGACTAATTTTTCCTATTTTATAAGAAGTCATTTTTTGGGTGGTAAAAATTTAATTATATATTTAAATTTAATTATAGATTTAAATATAATGAAAGCATGAAAAAATAATAGCAAACAAGAAATAATGAAATGGAGATAGTTAGAAGGTACTAGAAGTTTTGACAAGTGGATTTTGCCTTACAGATATGTGTCAACTATCAAATTTTTATTTTTATATGTAATATTTTATTTTTGAAGATTTATGTTATCGTTGAACAAGTTATGCTAACCCGTATATTTTCAAGCACTTATAAATATGTACTCAAAACTCATGACTGAAAACAAATAAATATCTAATTTATTTTAGCTACTTCAATTAAATAACATTGAATATTAAACTATATTCTTAAATAAAATTATGATTTCTTTAAGTGTAAATCCACTTTATAATTTTGTAAGGTAAACACCATATATAAATCCAATGAATGAAGTCTACATATTTCATGTTGTGGGTATAATCATTTTTGAAGTGTATAAAGTATGAAAGTTGTGGCACTAAAGGTGCATGCCTATTGACTAAAGGAATTAGCTGCATTTGCACGTAACTAAAAGGATGCATTTTCTTGTATTTGAAAAGGTCTTGTAAGAAAATATTCTTTAATAGAAAAAAGTGATTTGATTCTTATGCAATACAACTTTGAAAAAGGAGTTAATGTATATGGACTACGCTTGTACTAGGGGTAATGAATAGTTACATTTTTGACACATTTTTTATAGAGGAGTTTTATTTGTTTTTTATTTATAAAATATTTTTTATTATGGTATTTATTAAAATTTAAATTTTTAAAAGGTGTAATAAATAAATAAATAATGAGATCAAGAATATGAGTGAGTTAAATTTGACAAAATAAATATTTTTTAATTCTTAAATATAAACTAAAAAAAATGATTATTTATGAAGATTTGACTCATATTTTTAAAATTATAAATTATTAAAATATTTAAGATTTTTATAAAATTATTTTCTTTTTCTTTTTCAAAACTGATTACAATTTTTTTTTTGATTTTATATATATTTAATTCTTCATAATACAATTGACTAATTGTCATATCTTTTTCTTAATTATCTTTAATATTTTTTTACACTACAAAATTCTAACTCAATACTTAATATCCCTATAGTGGAATAATTAGCATGGTTCCTATGTCAAGATGGCATACATAAATCAAGACACAGGCCAAATGTTCCTTAGTTTTGCAATGTTTTTAGACATTACATATATTCTACTATATTGTAAATTTTCCTTAAAGATCTATAACAAGTGAGATGTAGAAGGGCATTGAGGATATAGAAGTCATAACTAATATACAAGAAAATAGAGATGTGGAATGTATTATTATAGATAATTGATTTTGAGTTGAGTTATTGATTTTTTTAAAAGGTAGATAAATATTAATAATTTTTTAATATTATATTTATTTTAATTTTTATATTAATTTTATGATATGTTGTAATATTTTTAAAAGTTTGATTATTTAATATTTAAGAAAAAAATTTGTTTTGTTTTTTGAAATTATTTAAATAATTGAAAGAATGAATAACATATAAATATTTTTTAGAGTGAAGAGTGGAATCATATGTTATTCATCTACTTTAAGGAGAGCCTAAACGACATTTAACATATTTTTATTGTTGAAAACCTATTAAATAAAAATTACAAAAATCAACAAACATTGTATCTTTTGAATTCCAACATTAATATTATTACATTAGTCAATTATTAAAATGTCAATATTATTAGACTAGTTGTTTTAAACTAATTGTGTAAGATAAAATGGTTTGATGACTTGACATAATATATAGTAGTCATTATGTAATTATTAGTAATGAACATAAAAAAAAAAAAAAAACAATGTTTATTCAATTGAACATTCATATTTGGATTTCATGATAATTCTTAGATATAATCATATTTAATGTTCATGACTATGATTTGATATCTTAGGCCTTGCTTACTAAGATCATTTATGTTTATGACCTAGAGATATTGATGTTTGTGTTTGGAATTTTGTAAGGTTTAAGTGGAAGTCTATGAATGATTAGATCTAAATTTTTCAATAGCTAAAGAAGTGTCTATATCAAAATTAAATCATTATGTGATTTAGATGTGGAGTGTGTTCAAGTTGTAGAACATTGAAATTTAAATAATCTTTTAAAGAAACATGCTCGCACATTGAGTTGAAATATGACATTTTCCTTAATCTTACACAAATTTACTAAGATGATTGATATTAGGTTAAATAGCCATTGAATCCAACACAATATAACAAAAATATTAGAATTAACCTGCACATATTAACTACCTGAATAAATATTGACAATATGGTGGTCAGTGGTTACTAGAAGTTGATCTCTCAGAAATATGGGGGACAAGATTTATCGTGGTGGAAAAATATTAGGAAAAAGTTTTCTTGGCCCAAGTGCATTTTTTTCTTATGGAATATTTCTTAGAATAGATGCTTGACTTGGGATAATCTTCAGAAGCAGGGTTTTCAGGATCCTTTTGTTTGTGTTATTTGTAGCTGCTACGAGGAGGACTCTTTCCACTTGTTCTTTCACTGTTCTTTTTTCCAAGTTAATTTGGCACTTTTGGTGGGGTATCTAGAGACATACTTGTGTGCACGCCTCCTCTTTGATTGAATTTTGGAGTAGCCTAGGTAGACCTTCAACTCGAGCTTCTTTTCTCTGGATTGTTTCAGGCATTGGCCCAACTTTCATTCTTTGGTAGATTTGGCTTCAGAGGAATTGTAGGATCTTTCGTGGAGGTAAGCTAATGATTCAATGGGTCTAGTAGAGATTTTTTCACATGATTCAGGAGACAGTGGAGTCCAAATGTGAGGTGTCATTCCCTTTGGATAAGGGCGATGAAGAGATTGCGGATAGGTTGGGTCTACATGAGCAGGTGTTTGGCTTCTTTTGTGTGTGAAGAAGTCATCATGTCAAAAAGAAGGTTTAGAGGGAAGGAGGTTGGTTCCCTTTTCTTGAGAATGTTTTAAAAATTAATAGTGATGGCTCTTCTCATGGCAATCCTAGCCTTGTAGGCATTGGGGGCATTGGTAGGGATAGCTCTAGTAAGGCCATCCTCTTCTTTTCCATGCATAAGGGGTAGAAAGCTAATAACCTCATGGAGGGTTTGGCAATTCTTCATGCCATTAAGAGAGCTTGTTCTCTTGGTTGGTGTAAGATTATTTGTGAGTTTGACTCCCAAGTCATTGTGAGCTTGTTGACTGAGCACAATTTGGAAGGGGCTAATTGGAAATTGGCTTCAATTGTTTGGCATATCCTTCGTCTAAGCTCTAGGTTGGAGTCTACTTCCTTCACTCATATCCTGCGTGAGTGGAACACGGTACCTGATAGTTTGGATAAATGGGCTTCTAAGCATATAGGTGGTTGGTAGGTTGAGGGCTAGGAGCAGTTACCCCAAGATTGTCTTTAGAAGTTAGAGAGACTTATTTTAAAGGATGTGGTTGTGTGATGCTCTACTTGCTGAGGGTTGTTGTGTGCTTTGTTCTTCTATTGTAGCTACTTGGCTCTAGTTGTTTAGTCTCTTCTCTAGGATCTTGGTTTGGGCTCTGTCTGGATTGTACTGGTATCTTTTTGGATGAAATAAATTTTTACCTTCTTTCTTCATAAAAATAATCAAATTGAGGAGAATCAACTATCTATTTAGTATTAATAAAATGGTACTAAAATAAATAGTAAAAATGAATAATGAATATTTACCTTAGTTAAGGGGAAGAAATAAAGGAGTTTTGGTAACTTAGTTTTCCAAAATATTAAATTGAAATGTTTCTACTTTAAAGAATAAGATATTCATTATAATAATAAAATTATAATATTAATAAAGGGTGGGGCGGCATTCCACATGGGATTGTGGAAAGTTTGATAAAAGGGGTGAGAATGGGTGATTAAGGTGCCCCATTAGTTGGCTTCACATGGCTCCACATCCGTATCTCCGCGGGAAAAAGGTAATAATGAGGTGTATTCACTATACCCCGATGGGATGAGTGCATAACACCTGTTGTCTTCACATTTTTCCTTCATACGTATCGACGTAATCATGACACCAAATGGTGGTAGGTCTTAGAGGTTTGGACCACATAGGTTGGCAAACACTACTTTGTACAACATAATAACTTTGCACGCTTTTAAGGTGATAGCTATCTCGAAGGTGGTATTTTGGTTTTGCATTTTCCTTTTATTTTGGCTCTGGGAAAGTTTGGAGTTAGCTCTCAATGATGGAGAAATATAAATTCATAGTGCACATGTCGGTTGATTCATTGGTTAGCTTTGGGGCCGATACCCCAATTCAAGTAGGGAGCAAGGAGCAACAAATTGCTTTTGGTGGTGACATCGATCAGTGCCTTAAGCACATTCTTCTGAATATCGATTTGCATATGGTGGTGGCCATTAAAATGGTTCTAGGGAAGGGGCATTTGGCACCGCATGAGACTCCTCGGGTGAATTCTAAAGTGGTGTCAAGATTCCTCGCTTCTTTGTTGGATATCTGCATGGCCAAGGATGAAGCCAAGGCTCTGGTTTGTAATTTTTTTATAAAGGGGTTGATGGAGGGGCTTGAAGAAATTCTAAAGGCGGCAATTCCAGGGGTTGGGGTGCTGAGACCTAAGGATTTGGAGTTGGTAAAGAAGTAGGGTGAGGTCATAAAAATATATCCTTTCCTTCTGGACCTAAAAGGCATGGTGTTCTTCCACCATAGGATGATTGCTACGGTTGAAGTAAACTTCCTGAAAAAGATGTTGCGAATGGTGGAAGCGAAGGGCTTTGAATGGGTTGCTAAATTTGATGCCTTTGCAAAGGCCAATGGCTACATGTGATGAGGATTGGGTGTCTGTGGTTAGGATTTTTGGGTCTATGGTTTTTGGGTATTGGCTCTGGGCCTGTGTATGGTGGTATATGCCTAGCTAAAGGCAATTTTGTTTAATATATGTTAAATTTTTTCCTCTCCTTTCATGCATGTTGGGGTATTTGGTGGTCAATAGGTTATAGGGGCTTGCTTTGATGGTGGTTTGGTACTGCAAAATCTGGTTGGCTCCTGCATATGTAGACATTTATAATTTTTGGCATACAGTAATTTAATCCTCTCATTACGGGAAAAAAAAATTATAATATTAATAAAAAATATTAATATTATCATTTAATTTGGTAATTAATAAAATATCTAAGTAAAACTCATTCTTTTGGAAACCACCATAAAGTGATTGTTATAAATTAAATTTTTATAGTGTAACTAGAGGTAAACCAAGGTTAGGTAGTTGTGGGTGTAGCTTTATACTATTTTTTTGGTTCGACACAATTCGGTTCGACACACTTGATCTTGATTATTAACAACATTTCTTCCAAAATCATACTCTCAACTTTTCATCATATTTTGTCTCTTAATTTAATAAATCATTGTTTATTTGATTAAGTCTTTCTCCTTCTTTGATTAAAATAATTTAATTAATCCTATATCTCTGTTTGATTAAATAAATCATTTTATTAAAGTCTCTAAAGTCCTCTAATTAAATTAAATAAATTAAACCTTATTTGATTGAATCTAACATTCTCCCACTTAGTTAAATAAATCAAAGTCATTTATTTAATTAATCAATTCCTCTCAATTCTGATTTAATTTAATCAATTTAAGTCTAAATTGTCACATCTCCTAAATTCCTCATTAAATTAATTAAACTTTGATTAATTTAATCTTAATCTAATCACATTCTCTAGAGAATGCAACTTGCACAATAAATCATTTACTTTGATTTATTAATTCATCTATTTTCCCTCACATGGCATCAAAAGGGAATATTCTCTCAATTTGAATTCAAAAAGTCCAAGTGGATTTGTACATCCAACAAGACATTCATTCCTCTTACATGTCCTTGTGCATTGAGCCAAGTGGCATTTATTTCATTATTTTTTCCCTCTCACATGTCATTTCTCAAATTTGAAATTCCACCTAATTGTATTTATCATGCACATTGACCAAAATGTGCTCATTCCTCAGCCATTCACATCTTGACAAGTGGTACTTGGCCATTGGATGTTGACTGATCCCACATTGCTCTATTTCATTCTCTCTTCCATTTTGGAAATCTATAAATGGAGGCTTCTTTCCTCATTTGAACATCCACAAATTTGAGTAAACTTACTTTGCTCAAATTCATCTTCATTCCATATTTTCATGCAAGGTTATTCTCTTCATTTGAGAATTAATCTTACTCATAACATCATTCAGCTTGTTCAAGGATTGGGAAAGGGCTGCATCCTACATGACAAAGTGACACCAATCCACTATGAGATAAGGGTTAATCATGTTTGCATATGCTTTTATTTAGCTTGCATTTGTCTTCATTAGTTGCATTGTTTAACATGGTTAAATATTTCATAGGGATGTCTAAGTTTTTTGATTTAAACTAACTTTCATGCTAACAACATGAAACGGTTTGAGTCGATCAACCTGCAGATTTTAGCATCCACATTTTGGCGCTAGAAGGAGGGATGTGCTTCTGAATTCGGTTTTTTACAATCTTTACTTATACCTTTGCTATAGGAAACTTCATAAGAATACAGTCATCTACATTTATTTTCCTTTATATTATTCTGTTTGAGATTTTTTTTTTTCGTAAAATTGCAAGCTTTGGATCTTCTCTATTAAATGCTTAATATTCACGTATCTTCAATAATAGCAATCTGAACAAGCCTTGTTATAAACTCTTTTTATTCCTTCCAGCTCCGCAGGTCAAACTCATTTTACCAGTCTCCTGCAGACTTAGTCTAGCTTCTCACCACCTTACTGTGGCCTACACTTCCACTGCTCACAATACCGTGGTATCTGCCGCCATACCACGACCTACCATTCGACCACCTGCGGTATCGCGGTATCCATCTCCATCACTGCTTTCACTATCTGCCGTCTCTTACCACATTACCGCAGCCTTCTACCGTACATGTCGTGGTAGAGCAGTGTCCACCGCGTCACCACTAGCTAATGCTCCCTTACCCACGGTATTATGATTAACGGTCGTGGTCTTCACCGCTATCCCACGGTCTACCTGCTGACCCCGTGTTATTGCGGTTAACCGCCCACTATCTTCACTGCGTCACCGCTAGCTAACTCTCACCCTCTGCAATATTGCGGTTAACCGCCATGGTCTTCACCGCATCACCACGGTCTGCCACTTAACCCTCCTCAGAAGTGCGGTAACCGCTTCCCTATCTTTCTCGACCGTCACTGCATCACCGCAGTTCCTTGCTAAACCATCTGTGGTATTGCGGTTAACCACTTGACTTTTACTTGACCGCCACTGCGTCACCGTGGTCTTCCATCCGACCACCCGTGGTATTGCAATAGACTCACCCTAACCGTCACTTCAACGTCAGTTTGATCACCGTGCTACCACGGGTCTCCCTCAGACCACCCGCGGTCTAGCGGTAGCTGTCTCGGTCGACTGTGTGAAGCCACCAATTGTGATAGCGCAACCTACGGTAAAATAGTGAATGGGGATTAAATCAGGAAATAAACAGTAGTGAAGGAATTTTTTTTCTTTAAAAGAGGGGGGCAAATGAATTTTTCTTTTTTAGAAATGACATTTTTTTTTTATAACTTATGATTAATGTATTAATACATGAGACAATTTGTGGAATATTTTATTCATAGTGACTTTGTATTTTCTTTTGCAAGTTCATATTAGAATAAAGTCAAGGCAAAACAAGATTGGAGAAATTCACAAAAGCATTTTTTAATGCTTGTTGAGCTAGATTTTTCACTTAGTTTCAAACCATCTCACATCTATTTTTGGGGCTTAAAATTAACCATTTTGACTTGATCTTTTGGTTAAAATTGAACCTTAGAAATTTACTAGATTTCAATTTGGGTCTAAAATTGAACAAGACAATCTCACATTTCCTTTGGTGCTTAAAAAGAACTCATTATTGCTTTGAAGGATTTAAAATGAACATGTGTTTTTCGTGCCTTGTAATATTTTTTGCAAAGTAGTGTCATTTAAAAAAGGCGTATGCACTTCTCTCGTGCTTCATGGCGATCTTGAGAATCAAAAGGATTTTTGGTGACACTAAGCTGCATAAAGGATTGCCTCCACATTTCATTTTGGAATTAAAATTGAACCAAACATGTGAGTGTGAGTAAACTTATTGTGAGTGTTCTCCCTTTGTTTCTAAACAAAGGTTGATCAAACTATGGATAAGTTTATTCACTTTTCTTTATCTTAGCGGGTCTGCCTTGTGGGAAAAAGTACTCACCCAAGGGAATGACTCAATTGGTAACACACTAAAGCCAAGTGTATTTCCAGCCAGGATATAAAAGTGGGTACTAGAACAAAATCTAGTATCACACGGTTGGCTCCGATGAGAAGGGCAACAATGGTCTCTCGCCGCATGGGTCAGCCTCCACGAACGGAATGTCCGAACTAAAACCCTTGTTTAGAAAGGACAAATCCTTGTCTATTTTGTTGGTGCAAAAGGTCATGTCCTTTGAAGCCGCCCCTTGTTATACATGTGGTTTTGTTGTAGAGATGAAAAATATGCCATGAGAGATTCATGGGTACTGATGCTTGGCTGACCTGAGAAGTGTGTGTCATGGAGGGGAGCCAGTGTGGTCAAGCATCTAGTCATATGTACTGAATATGCACAACTGGATTTATCCAAGTGGGAACCCAACAAAATATTGTCTCATCATCCTAGGGTTGTAAAATGTGCTTGGAAGTGAAAAATACATTGCTTGGTCCTCAAAACATTTGAAAAAAATGAACATTCACAAAGGCCTCCAAATTTCAAACCCCTTTGAGGAAACAAATACCTTTGACGAATTTAAGCACTCTTGCTTTCCCTAGGGATCATATCCTTAGAGGTTTCTAAGTGCTTGGATTCCATCATCACTTGTTTTCAAAACGGTTAAACATAGGAAAATTTTGCCCTATTTTCCTTGATTTCCACATAATGGACCTTGTGGGATGAAAAAGAAAGTGGGACAATAGACATACAGTTTGAAACATAATCAAGCAAGTGTTTTTGCTAAAAAGAAATCCACTAAGCCAAGATAAAAGACAAATTGAACTTCATATGTATTTCTTCAAATGATTTCTCGAAAGGTCAAAATCCCAAAACCAAGGTTCAAAAGGATAAGTCTAAAATCCCTTGAACAACGTCTTGAAATGCTCCTTGAAGTCAGAGAAAGACTAGTGTACAAATTCTATAAAAATGCTTCAAGAAATAATCCGACTTTGTATGCATTCTACTATCAACAAAATCCTGAACGTTTTGAAAGGTTTGCTTTCCTCACATAGGAAGTCTAGCATGTTCTTCAACACCGAGGTTTTGTAAAGACAGTTGTGTCTAGGTTGAAGTCTAGGATCAAAGTCGTCATCCTCATCCATATTTCCATCAATCAAATCTCATCCCATCAACAAAATTTTGAGAACTTTTGAAAACCACTCATGCTAAACTTAAGAGGCTAAATCAAACATCATCCTATCTTGGCTTAACATACCTAGCCAAAATAGTCAAAATATCTTGGATGAATTTACCTCTAAGATAACACAACTTCTCGAGGTCTACTAGTTCACAATCACCTTGGTTGTCTTAACACACTTAGCCACTCCATTTTCCTTGTGCAAGTTTTCCCTAGGATAACACAAATTCCTAGGGTCTACAAACTTCACTACAATCTTGTTTGACTTAATACACCTAGTCAAACCATCACAATCAATCTAAGTCCTACAAGTTTAGCATAACCATTCAAAATCTATTCAAAAAGTTTCACTCATCCATGTCATCCATTTATCTCGTCATCACTACCACCCTCTTTGATCTTTTGGCTTCTCTAGTTCTTCTCTTTTGGGCTTGAAAGATTGAGATCAAACGATCTCTATTTTTAATGGTCCAAACAAGATCACAATACAAGAAGAACATGGAAAACATAAATGACATATCAACTTCCGGTGACTCAGGTCCGGTAATCACCAAAGCAAGCCTTGTAGAATCTAGCAATCCCCCAAATAGCTCTTCTCTACCATCACAAAATCCTCAAGGGGAAGGCTATGAAGAGGATATCATGAATGAAGAATTGGGAATGATGCAACGGGGAAATAACTGAAATGATTCAAAATCCAGAGAATCATAGAATTGTTAATGCCATGCTTAAACTTAATCCTTCTCTATACTTACTCACGTTAACGGAAGGAGGGGTCCAGATCCCTTTCGACCTTGATGTAGGCACTAGTATAGAAAGGCCTCTTATGAGCATACCCCCAGTGTCAATTCCTAACATCATCCAAGAAACTCCCATAATCAAATCGACTATCATACCAACCTCACCAATTGCGAGCAAAGGAAGTGCTATGTTTCATGAGTTACAACAGCATCACCTTATAAACAACAAAGAGGTGAGTATCAACACCATACCAAAAAACTCTGTTCCGGTAAATCCATCACACCCGTACATCCCACTCAATTTCCATAATTCTACCGATTCGTCCTCATTTCGTGCTACACCCGCCTATCCGCTAAACATACAAACTTCTCTACCGCAAGGAGAAGGTGTTTTGTTTGGAACCGCGGGATTCACTGACCTGTTATCCTTTCAAGGTAACTTACCACCCTTTCCCCCATTACCACTCACATCCACATCACCTATAGGGGTGGGTCTTCCCCCCTTACCCGTATCTAGCTTCTTAAATCCAGGCAATCCAAGCATCACATTGAATTCTCTCTTTTTTCCTGCAACATCACAACAACAAGTGGCAACCATTCAAGCCACAATGGTAAAAAAATCAATCGGTCCTCAAATCTACCAAGGCATACCTTCTCAAGGACCAAGCATCTCAACCACACCACCAACAACCCAAACCACAACCGCTACCATAACCCTTTCGCCTATCACAATGGTTGGCGTCATTCCCATTCCACCACCAATCCCACCAAAAGCTAATGGGGAGAATTCATTCATCACCATGATCCAAGCCATCCAAAAAGCTAATCACCAAAGGGTACTAAAGAAAAAATAACAAGCCGCACAAGCTGCACAAGCCGCCCAAGCATCCCAACAAGTGCAAGCCCAAGCTCAAGCATAAGCACAAGCCCAAGCAGCCCAACAAGAACAATACCAAGCACAATTATAAGCCATCCATCGACAAGCATACCAACAAGCCTTGCAAGACTTTCAGGCATAGCAACAAGCCAAACAACAAACTTTTTTGGCACAACAACAACTCAACCAACAACAAGATTTGTTGGCACAACAACTGCTAGACCAACAACAAGATTTGTTAGTGCAACAATAGCTGGACCAAGAGTAGGCTTTATGGGAACAACAACAGATAGACCAACAACAAGCGTTGTTGGAACAACAGTAGCAAGATCAACAACAAGCGTTGTTGACACAAATGCAAGCATACCAGCAGGCCTCGAATGCACAATAGAGCTTGCAGCAAACACTCACTAGTACTCCTCCCACCAATCAAACGCCTCAAATGCCTCAAAACACATTCATTCCACCTCTCAATCCAAGTAATGATGTCGCAACACAAATCAAACTGCTCTCACAACAAGTGTTGGACCTACAAGCAGGACAAACAACAAGAACATGAGGAAACTTGTGCCCTTATCCTTTCGACATAAGTATCACCATGATACCATTCCTGAAGGGATTTGAGATCTCCAAGTTTGAAAAGTATAATGGAATTGGTAACCTTGAAAACCACGTCAGGGAATTTCAGGTGCATTGCATGGAGGTAGCATACAATGACACATATCTAATGCAACTCTTCCCTCAAAGTCTGACTGGTCCAACCATGGAATGGTTTTCTCACCTACTCACGGGCATTAAAAAATTCAAGGAGATTGTGGAAGCATTCTTGAAAAATTATGCTTTCAACATGGGTGCAGATGTTAGTTTGGAAGAACTATCAATGCTCAAACAAAGAAAAGGAGAGCTATTCGCATCCTTCTTGCAAAGATGGCGATCCAAGGCTAATCAGAGCAAGTGGACCATGCTAGAAGAACAACAAGTTTGCACCATCATATCCAATCTAGATGAAAACTTAGCATTCTACTTGAAAATGCAATGCATCACATCATATGATCAACTAATCCCAAAGGCATTCAACATTGAAAGAGACCTTACTGCACGAGGAGGCGCATCAACATTCACTCCACCACAGGATAACCGCCCGTCTAACAATTATAATGATAAACCTCAAACATGGTCGAGGAACAAAAATATCACAAATGACGACGTGGCTGATGCTAAAGTGGTCATCAGTGCCCCTAAGCAGAACATCCAGACCCATCATCAACTACAAAATCATAATCGCAACAATGTTCAAACTAATGCGGTCATAGCACAACAAAAACCACCTCCCACCAACCAAATCAACAATCTAAAAAATCAAGGAGGACCACCTCCCAGAGGCAAATACCCTCCCAAGTGGAAGTTCATGGCTTTGGGAGAATCAATTGAGTCCATAATGAAAAATTTGGTCAAAGAGAATCTAATCAAAGTCTCTAACTCCGAGCAATACATGGAACCCATGACCAAACTGCCATGGTATAGCGAAAATCTCCTTTGTGACTTTCACAAGATCAAAAGGCATACAACCGCTAATTGCATGAGACTAAAAAATATGATCCAAGACCTCATCGAGGATAAGATCATCAACGTTGAACAACCAGCTGATAACCAAGACTTGAAAATATACACAAATCCAATGCCGAATCACAATCAAGGAAACAATCAAGGGAACAATAAAGGCAAGCAAAAATATGCTAGTGCTAATCTAGTGTATGAGGAGATAGTCGGATATGTCGATGAAATGGTCACGGTCATTAATATCAAAGGAGCCAACAACAACTATGGAGTCACCACACGTGGTGAAAAGGTCACCATTGTAGGGGCACCAGCTAAGACCTCCATTTCTAATATAAAATCCGTTCCCTATGACTAAAATGTCATTGACCAGTTGAAGAGAACCCCCACCCAAATCTCCATCATGGAACTATTGAAAATCTATGTCACCCATAGGAAGATCCTTGATGAAGCATTAGCTGCATCCACTGTGTCCGCCACCCTTGACATAGAGCAGTTTCAAGCTATGGTTGGTAACATCATTACCCCAAACCTCCTTACATTCTCTGACCAAGATTTCCCCCCGCAGCCATCTCATAACCACGCACTCCACCTTCAAGTGTTGGTCCATAAAAATAAAGTTAAAAGAGTCCTGGTGGATGGAAGTGCAGGCCTTAACATTTGTTCTCTAAAACTCGTAAAGAAATTGGGATTCACCAAGGATTCCATAAATAAGAACAAAAGCATCACAATAAGTTCATATGATGATCAAGAAAGAGTGTCTTAGGGCACTATCAAAATCCCCATCGAAGTGGGACCAGCAACCATGGAGACTACCTGTCAGGTCCTCGACCTACCATACAAAATCCTCCTAGGATGTCCATGGATCCATGGAATGAAAGCAATGGCCTCGACATATCACCAATGTATCAAGTTCTCACACCAAAATGAGGAGGTCACTATATATGGGGATCCCGAACCCTTCGCCTACTACAAAAACTTGGAAGCCAAGTTTTATAAAATCCCCCAAGTACCAAAAAATGATGAAGGCCCATCCACTTCATTCATCAACCCAGCCAATCTCGCTTCCACCTCTGCGACAGTGACACCAGCCATCCCTGACATATCCAACATCAAGAAAATGATTCAAGACAATGGATGTGGTGAATACAAAATGAAAAGGAATGCATTTGTTGTAGGAGAGTTACTACAATCTCCTAGGTCACATGGACAAACTCGATCAACTGAAACACCCATCCGCACCCTTAGGGCAGATCCTTCTGGATTCTGCCATTAGGGAGATCTAAATCTGGAAAGTGTTGACGAGGAAGATATTGCAAGCTCAATATACCATGATGCAGAACTCACACCCACCTTACCGATGGAGGAAACCAATAGAGGGCTACAAATGATGCTTGGTATGGGCTACAATAGAAACGAAAGCCTTGGAAGGAATAGTGATGGACGTCTGGAGCCCATCATTGTAGAAAGAAGAATGTGGAACCTCAGCCTTGGCTATACTCCTCTGAGTATAACCGTGAGTGGAAGAGGTGCTCTCAGTAGGGCAGTCAGGTCCTCTCCTCAAGTCTCGGCAACCAACCATAGATTACCCATATCCACAGGCCTACCTCTTGACAACTTCACGTTTGACATAACCGAGGTTTGTAGTAGCAGTGACGATGATGACACCATAGCAGGCCTTCACAGGCTCTTTGAGGATTCCACCCTACTAATGGTTAGTGCCTCCCCAACCGAGTCAAACCATCAAACCCACCAAATCACCTTAGAGTACCCTCAACTCATCGATCACAACCAATGAGAACCACCAATTCTAGACTCATTCGAAAATGATGAGGCGCTCTTGGAATTCATGGGACTAAGAGATACAGTTTCATGTGGGGATCACAAGGCAAGCTTCAACATCACATTAGACACCTAGGCATATTATGGGGAGATAATTGAGTCCTTCAATCACAAAAAAAAAATATTGAGAAGAAGCTCAGAGTTATTGAGTGAAAACCACACTGTGGCACTCTCTAACCACATAACAGTAAAAATAAAGGATGCATCCAATGGTGAAAACCTCTTTGAGGCATCAGAGGATGAAGGATTCAATCTCCCCCCTATTGCACTACATCAAGAAAAATCAGCAGTCCCAGTAGAACAGTGTAATCCTATTAACTTGGGAACAAAGACGGAACCACAAATCACATTCTATGCTCAATCACTTATGATAGAATAATAGGAATTGTTGGCTGCATTCTTAAAATAAAGAAAAGTAAACTTTGCATGGACCTACGCTGACATGCTAGGTCTGGATCTTGAAGTAGTGGTTCATCATTTAGCCGTTCACCCTGGAGCAAAGTCGGTTAGACAAAAGTTAAGAAAGATGCACCCACAGATAGCTTTGCTTGTAAAGATAGAACTATAGAAACTCTTAGATGCTGGCTTCATACGCCCGATTGACTATCCAGAGTGGGTATCCAACCTTGTACCAGTCTCAAAACCTAATGGGGGAATCCAAATCTGCATAGACTTCAGAGACCTAAACAAAGCATGTCCTAAGGATGATTTTCCACTACCCAACATTGATATGATAGTGGACATGACAGCTGGACATGAGATGCTATCCCTAATGGATGGCTTCTTGGGGTACAATCAAATAATGATCACAAAAGAAGACCAACATAAGATGACCTTTACATGTCCTTGGGGCACCTAATGCTAGAACGTGATGCCATTTAGGTTAAAGAATGCAGGGGCTACATACCAAAGAGCCATGACACTGATCTTTCATGACATGATCCACAAAATAGTTGAATATTATGTGGATGACATATTGGCTAAATCAAAGAAAAGGCAAGACCACATAGTAAATATAAGTGCAATTTTTGACCAACTGGAAAAATACAAGGTCAGGCTCAACCCAAAGAAATGTGTCTTTGGGGTACAATCTGGAAAACTTTTGGGCTACATAGTATCAATGAGAGGGATAGAAGTAGATTCGGAAAAGGTAAAAGCAATCCTTGATATGGAAGCACCCAGAACACTGAAGCAACTCAGAGGACTACAAGGAAGACTCCAGTCCATCTGGAGGTTCATAACACAGCTAGCAGATAAACAGATTGCCTATTCACATCTGCTCCACAAGGGAGTAGTGTATAGGTGGGATGAAATATGTGAGCAAGCATTTAAAAAGATCAAGGAATACTTACTTACGCCACCAATGCTAATGCCACCGATCGTAGGGAAATTATTGATTCTATACATCTCAGCAACGATGGCCGCCCTTGGTGTCCTTTTAGCCCAACATGATGAAAAGGGAACCAAGTGGGCCATTTACTATATCAATAGAACAATGGTAGGACATGAGCTCAATTGCACATCAATAGAAAAATCTTGCCTGGCAGTGGTGTTTGCAGCCCAAAAATTCAAACACTACATGCTAGCTCATCAAATTAAGCTAATTGCCAAGATAGACCCCCTCAAGTATCTATTGTCAAAAGCAATGCTTACAGACAGAATGGCTAAATGGTTTATGATACTATCAGAGCATGATATTAAGTATGTAGAGAAAAAATCAATCAAGGGACAAGTCATCACGGATCAGCTAGCAGAGGCTCCAATATATTCAGACAACCTGCTCATATCAGAGTTTGCAGATGAATCCCTTTTCAATATCAGTGTTGCCGATCATTGGAAACTATACTTTGACGGTTCCCACACACAACATGGATCAAGAGCCAGTGTGTTCTTCATCACCCCCTATGGGGATTGTATACCGAGATCCTACAGGTTAGCATTCCCCTATACCAACAATATTGCTGAGCACGAGGCTTTAACCATAGGTCTCAAGATTGCAGCACAGTGGCGAATCATGGCATTAAAGGTTTATGGAGACTCACAACTTATCATCAACCAATTCAATGGTGAGTACCAAACTAAGGATGATAAGCTTACACCATACAAGAAGGTTGTAGAAATCCTCAAGGAATCATATATCGACATCACCTTTGAGTAGATACCGAGGGCAAACAAAAGAGCAGCTGATGCAATGGAAATGACTGGATCCTTGCTAGATATCCCTCGCAATGTCTCGAAACATGAATTCCTGGTAGAGAAGCTTCTCATACCCACTTTCAAGGTACCAGAGTCAGAATACGCATGTGAACTCGCTGGTCCCAGTGATATTTGGTACCATGAAATTTACACCTACCTGAGATTAGGAATCCTCCCAGCTGACATTACCCCGAACCTCAAGCGAACCTTCATCAAAAGGTCCTTACGATTTGTCATCCTAGGAGAAACCCTCTTCCGTAGAAGTATCGATGGAACCCTGTTACATTGTTTAAAACCTGAGGAGGCCTTGACTACTTTGACTGAGATACACAATGGAACTTGTGGTTCACACTCGAGTGGTATGACCTTAGCTAAGAAGTTGCTAAGAACCGGATACTACTGGCTGACAATGGAGAGAGAGGCACACGACTTTGTCAGAAGGTGTCTACAGTGCCAGCAGTATGGGGATCTCATTCATGCACCAACTCAAGAATTACATCCCATTGTTACACCTTGGCCCTTTTCCCAATGGGGGCTCGATCTCATAGGTAAAATCTCACCCACCTCATCCAACGACCACAAGTTCATTATCATAGCCACTGAATATTTCACAAAGTGGGTCGAAGCAATTCCCATGACCTACATCACTGGAAAGCAGATATCCAAGTTCATCCTGAACTACCTCATTTTCTGATACGGTGTTCCCCAATTCATTATCTCTGATAACGGGACACCTTTCAAGAATCAGGATGTCCGTGACTTGTGTGAAAAATTCAAAATCCAACACCGTTTTTCCACCCCATACTACCCACAAGGCAATGGCCAGGCAAAAGCTACCAATAAAACCATTATGAAAATCCTCAAGAAAACAGTCAATGACTCTAGTCATGACTGACATCTATAGTTAAATCCTGCCTTATGGGCCTATCACACCAGCATTCACACACCAACAGGCACCACCCCATTCTCCCTAGTCTACGGATTAGAAGCCATCCTCCCTATCGAGATTGAGCTTTCATCACTGAGGATATCATTAGAAAACCTCATCACAGATGAGGAATACAAGGTTACGAGATTGAATGAGTTGGAGTTACTAGATGAACGGTGCATGGATGCCCTAAATCATCTACAAATCTACTAGAATTGCCTGAAACGAAGCTACAACAAGAAGATCAGGCAACGCACCTTCCAATCGGTGAACTTGTGATGAAAGAAAACCAAAAGAATGTGCAAAACTCGGATAGAAAAGGAAAATTTTAACCCAACTGGATGGTACCTTTCATCATCACTGCAAGCTATAAATCAAGGGCATATAAGTTGTCAACACTAGAGGGCGAGCCTCTGTAGGAGCCCATGAATAGTTGTCATCTCAAAAAGTTTTATGCCTAAATCTTGTAAGGTATAGAATCAAAAAATACAAAAACAATCAGAAAAAGTCTTGAAAAAATGGTTACCTTGATGAAAACCTGGCAAACAGGCGTCTTCGTGACAAAAAATAAAAATAAAAATACAAAAATACAAAAATCCTAAAAAAAAATTAAAAAAATCAGAAAAAGGATTGAAAAAAGCAAAGAAAAAAATCATCCTCTAGTGAAAACCACTTCAGTGGTGCTTTGGACAAGTACCTTGGTGAAAAACTGGCAAATAGGCATCAAGTGTAAATAAAGCAATCCCCTTCCTCCAGGATCTACACGACTCACTCATCCATTCCATCATATTTCATTAATCATCCATCCACCCATCTGCTCGCATCCATACCATAGCCTAAGCTAATGTCCATATCATATTCCACCATAGTACTACTTGGCATATTCCTAAGGTCAATTTGTCCTGCCTTCATCGAAGTAGTCTATCACACCACATTGGGGGCATGTTCCTATACCTGCATCGGATCAGATTCATGTATATTCTCATGATCTTCCTAAAGCATCAAAAAATCCAAAAACATTCAAAAAATCAATCTAAAAATAAAAAACATCCAAATCATCAAAAATCCAAAAACATGTCAAAATATCAGAAAATCTTCAAAAATCCATCATTGAGTCATGTCATTCTTTCACCTTGTCGAACTACATCATCTCTGAGCTTGAACGTAGGCAAGGTTGATCTTTGATCATCCCCCGAGACAGTTTAGGTCAGTCCTTAGGCGTCTGTTGCATTGGCAATCCATTTGCAAATCTATTTACATTGTAGGTCAGTCCTTAGGCATCCGTCGCAATAAAATGGCAATTTGTTTGCCCATCTTTCTCATTAGCAGTCAAGTCAATTGTCATCCCAACTATGTCATCTCTGAGCTGGAATGCAGGCAAGGTTGATCTTTGATCATCCCTTGAGACAGTTAAGGTCAGTCCTTAGGCGTCTGTCGCATTGGCAATCCATTTTCCCATCTATTTACATTGTAGGTCAGTCCTTAGGCGTCTGCCGCAGTAAAATGGCAATCCGTTTTCCCATCTATCTCATATTTAAGTCAAGTCAATTGTCATCTGAACTACGTCGTCTCTAAGCTGGAATGTAGGCAAGGCCATCCTTGATCGACCTCCGAGACACAAAATCCAAAAACATTCATAAATCTCAAAAAATACCAAAATAATTTTTGAAAAAGCTGAAAATCAAAACAGCCTCAAAACATTTGAAAAATCCAAAATGGTGCATCCATTTCATCTCACTTTCACCCATGATTTGTCATCACTCATAATAAATTCAATCGTCACCTTCACCCTTTGGTGAGTCAGTCAGAAGCAAGTCTAGCACGTTCAAAAGTGAACACCCAAATCGTCAAAGTCTCGAAAGTCTAGGTCAGTAAGCAAGCAAGTTGATCAACTCAGAGTATCAATAGCTTATCACCCAATCAGTCCCACCAAAACTCTGATCACTACATGTCCTAGGATGAATCCTTCCCATGATGGACATAAGCATCAGGTACCTCATAGTAGTTTAGTCTTGGCTAGCGGTATGAATAAAATTAGCTTGTTTGTTTACTTTATCTTGGTCTTTTTGACTTATCTTATTTTGCATTCATTTCTAGGACCTCTCGTTGATGCCTAAACAAATCAGGTTTAGAGAGAAAGGAATGGGGCAGCAATTATTATCTTTTTTATCTATTGTGCTTGTTGGATACTCTTCTAAAATAACTTAGTCATGCGTGCCTTGTTTGGTTTGTAGGGAGGGTGTTTTAGGTATCTTGTTGACCACATAGGAAGGCTTACTTTTCTATGTTTTGGTCTGAGATGTTTGGAATATCTGAAATACATCCTAAATGAAGTATGTACGCTAAGTGTGAACAAGAATACACCTATATGATTGTCAAGTCAAAATCCATCACACTAGGTACAATGCCATCCTGGTCCTTTATACCTTGATGCATCATACCTACGTGTGTTATCAAACATAAATTAATTGGCCCTTTGAAAATCCCAACTCCTGGTAAGAAAATCATCAATCATCATCTTGTGTGGATCTTCTTTCCATTCTTCTCATTCTTCTATATTTACTAACATTTCTACCTAAAATTGGTGTGTTGAATCAAGGTATAAACGAGACTACCCATAGTCAATGACTGTCTATACATCATCAAATCTGTCTACATCAAGGAATTATCTTTCATCTTCTGATCATTAGAACCAATCCTCTCGCAATTTATCGCGATATCGATTGGAAAATTAGTATTTCCACTCGATCTCTTGAGGGGGCAATATACCAGCATAATCCTTCCGCTGGGGCAACAATGGCGCATTCTGGAAAATTCAAGAATTTTTTGACTTTGATCACAATAGTTTATTCTTTGAATCAATGCAACAAGTGCATTGCTTCAAAGAGGGGCAAAATGTAGACATGGAAAATGTACAATTCGGTTCGACACACTTGCTCTTGATTATTAACAACATTTTTTCCAAAATCACACTCTCAACTTTTTATCATATTTTGTCTCTTAATTTAATAAATCATTGTTTATTTGATTAAGTCTTTCTCCTTCTTTGATTAAAATAATTTAATTAATCCTATATCTCTTTTTGATTAAATAAATCATATTATTAAAGTCTCTAAAGTCCTCTTATTAAATTAAATAAATTAAACCTTATTTGATTTAATCTAACATTCTCCCACTTAGTTAAATAAATCAAAATCATTTATTTAATTAATCAATTCCTCTCAATTCTGATTTAAATTAATCAATTTAAGTCTAAATTGTCACATCTCCTAAATTCCTCATTAAATTAATTAAACTTTGATTAATTTAATCTTAATCTATGTCACATTCTCTAGAGAATGCAACTTGCACAATAAATCATTTACTTTGATTTATTAATTCATTTATTTTCCCTCACATGGCATCAAAAGGGAATATTGTCTCAATTTGAATTCAAAAAATCCAAGTGGATTTGTACATCCAACAAGACATTCATTCCTCTTACATGTCCTTGTGCGTTGAGCCAAGTGGCATTTATTTCATTATTTTTTCCCTCTCACATGTCATTTCTCAAATTTGAAATTCCACCTAATTGTATTTATCATGCACATTGACCAAAATGTGATCATTCCTCAGCCATTCACATCTTGACAAGTGGCACTTAGCCATTGGATGTTGAATGATCCCACATTGCTCTATTTCATTCTCTCTTCCATTTTGGAAATCTATAAATGGAGGCTTCTTTCCTCATTTGAACATCTACAACTTTGAGTAAACTAACTATGCTCAAATTCATCTTCATTCCACATTTTCATGCAAGGTTATTCTCTTCATTTGAGAATTAATCTTACTCATAACATCATTCAGCTTGTTCAAGGATTGGGAAAGGGTTGCATCCTACATGACAGAGTGGCACCAATCCACTATGACATAAGGGTTAATCATGTTTGCATATGCTTTTATTTAGCTTGCATTTGTCTTTGTTAGTTGCATTGTTTAACATGGTTAAATATTTCATAGGGATTTCTAAGTTTTCTGATTTAAACTAACTTTCATGCTAACAACATGAAATAGTTTAAGTCGATGAACATGTAGATTTTAGCATCCACTTTAGGTTCCAAAGAAAAATAAAATAAATTATTTAGCTACTCTATAAGGGATTAAATTGGCTATTGCATTTAGTTTAAAATGTTGGTTTTTAAATGGGACTCTAGGTTTTAGTGATCAACTATTTGAAAAAGAATAAATTATAATTTTGGGATTAAACATCATCTTAGTTGAATCTCAACTCTTGTGTAGTAATTTATGTATGGTTATGTTTATTCATTTTTGTAGAGAAGGGGGACCCATCACCCTTGGGACTTTAGGTCATGGGAGATCCCCAAGGAATGGGCTGCCCTAAACTACCTCGGGTTTGCTAAATAGATCAAAAAGGATAAAGTACTTAGGTTGAAAAGGAAGGGAAAATAACTTATCGCTTTCCTTATGCTAAAATTGGATGTTTATAGGGTCATAAGAGTCAATCCAAAAGGTTTATCTTGCTACCCAAACATCTCATTGTCTAAGGACAATGGTGAAAATCTCAAACTCCAGCATAGTGCACTGGCATCTCAAGTATGCACTAGCATTCATAGGGATAGGGGTCCAGAAAATAGGAAAAAAAAAACAAGGAAATCTACTAACTACCTAACTATGTGGTGTTTTATGTTTTGATAGAGAATAAAAAAGTGCAAAAACAACAAATACAATGAAAGATACACTAGAAATGAGATGTATGAAAATGAAAAAGAAAGAGGGAAAATGTACCTTTCCGCCCAAAAGTCGATTCTTCAAGCAGCCACACTCAAAAAATAACTACACACATGAGAATGGGAAAAATGTTGGGGTTGTTGTAGAGGACTACTTCAGTCAGTCCCTCATTTTGGTGTTCCCACCTCCACAAACAGCTAGATAGCCACAAAGTGTAGAAAGCCATAAAGAAAGTAGAATGGAAGTAGAACAAAGACAACATTATGCTATCCAGTAAACAAAATGATGAAAAATGAACAACAAAGTACAATATCACCTCCTCAACTATGAGCTCTCAAGGCTAATAGTAGAAGGAAGGAAACATCTCCATCACGAAGAGAAGATGAAGCTTGATAGTTCTCTAATGGCAATGGTGTTGCAATGAGAACGTGATGCTAGATCCAAGTGGGGAGCTTGCAACCAAGAAGAGATGGTGTAGAATCAAGAATGGAAGAGCTAGAATGAGTTAGGATGTCAAAGTGAGTGAGGAGAGTGAAGAGAGAGTGACGGAATAAAAGTTAGAACATTTTAATTGGAAAAAGGGTGATAGAAGGGTTGAATTTCATCGGTCAAGGAGGTAGGAGATGTTACACTTCACACCCAATAGGAAGCGTAACGTTTATGTAGAAACTAGGGGTAAGAGTACTATCTGGACAATGGTGCAACATGTGTGCATCCCCAATAGAGATTCCTCCATTGATGCAAAATGACATGGCCAATGGAAGGAGAGAGGTGGCGGAGGAGGATTTGCATCATCGGCTTTATATTTTCTAAGGGGGTGATGAAATGGGGAATTTTCCTAGGGGTACAAAATTTCCTCCATTACATTTTTCCCCCACTTTAGCGATCATGTGTGTCAATATAAATGCAAGGTAAAGTAGAAATAGGTTGAAGAGAATATACTTTAACCATCGAGGAAGCAGATCTTTGATCTGGTGCACCTAGACATGCAGGAGGTAGCTCTATATGTTCTCGGTCCTATAGGGTAACCTTGATATGGAAGAGAGAGAGGTGGCTCAAGTACTCGATCCTACAAAATTATCTCTAGAAAGTTCTTAGTCCCGTAGAAGTTGAACAAAGGCTCTATAGGTTCTTGGTCCTATAGAAAGAAGGAGCCTCACAAGTTCTCATTCTTGCAAAGGGGGCACCATAGGTTCTCAGTCCTATAGGGCTTGACATGAAAGGACTTTACAGGTGCTCGGTCATGAAGAATTTGATTTGAAAGGCCCGTATAGGTGATTGATACTGCAAGGCAAGATTGACGAGGTGCTTGGTCTACAAGCTTGATAGTAAAAGCGGCTTTATAGGTGCTTGGTCCTGCAAAGCAACATGTTAAGTTGCACATAAAACATGTTAGATGAAAAAGCCAAAGCAAACAAACACATCCCAAAGCAAGCAATTGAAGGATAATTTTTTGAAGGGGGTCCCTTCAAGAACCCTTCAAAACAACAAGGGGCCCACCCAAAGGGACACTCTAATTTGAAAAGAGTGACATTTTTTGCAAATGATTCTATCATCAAGGAATCCTTTGAAATATCTCTTTCATAAAGGAATCCAATAAAAAGAATGCTCCTTCTCAAAGGCAAGTTTTCAGACTTCTTCATCAGGAAAAGTACTCCTTTTTCGAAGGAAATTTTTTAAATTCTTTTGCTCCGAATTCATTTTTGAAAGAAAAATTTCACTAAGGGGATCTTTGTTGAAGAATGCATTTTTTAAAATGAAATATTTTCAGTAAGGGATTTGTTGGCCATCGAATTCAACTTATTGAAAATCATAGAAGGGTATCCCCCCCTTAGGATGGTGTGTGTGAAGCAGAGGAGCATCCTAAGGAGAAAAAGAAGAGGTAGAGATGTTGTGGCCCACGATACATTGTGATATATAAATGGGGAAATATTATCATGCATGCGAGGGACAACACATAAGTACCACAACATCACGAAGAAAGTAGAAAGAGAGACAAGAAAAGATAAAGAAAACAAGAGACAAGTAGAGACAAAGACATTAAGCGACAAGGGGATCTAGGAGTTTAGGGTCAAATATTTTCATATATATAAATAGGTAGCATGTGATGTATGAATGACTGATATTTAAACCCCAAAGTTCCCAGATCTTGAAGAAGAGCACATGAAGAAAAAATGAAAATAAAAAATTGGGTCAACATGGAAGGAAGGCCTACATGCCCCCAATGCTTTGCATCATCCCCAATTATACAAAATAAAATTCATGACATATATAAGAATGATGAAACATATAGAGTAATTTCATGAAAAAATTTCTAGGCCTGTATCCAAGCACCTACAAGGGTAGCAAGGGTCCTCCAGGAAAGATCACAAATAGATAAATACAAGCACAAGGGAACACAACACACACACAAATCTAATCTACAAATAAAGAAGAGGTACCACCCCTACTCCTCATCGACCAGAAGGTCATCTTTCTCCCAACCTACATCATTATACGAGAAGGGAGGATGAGCCTGCAAGGGTGAGATAAAAAATGGAGTACCCTACGACTCTCCTACAACAAGGGCCAAGGAAGAAGGCCCCTTGAGGGACCTTCTTCATTGAGCTCCTATGAGGTAAGGGTCATCGATCTTGCAAAGATCAAGGATAGAGATGGGACATCATCCATCAAGTTAAACATGTACTTCATCAGAATGCCATGTGTTAACCGAGCAGGAGAAGAAGGAGGCACCTGTGATCCATCTTTTACCTCTTAGAGAATGAAAGTGACAAAGTCAGGGATGTAAGGGATGCCTTTGTCACAAGGATGGTGCAAGCCAAAGCAGAACTATCTCCTAAAGAATGTGAGTCCTTCTGACCACCACTTAGAGTGAGGTCATCCTTCAATCTAAGCTTCAGTGGAGGATGTTGGATCCCCATAGAAGAAGCAACGATAGAGGAGGGAGAGGGAAAATATGTAACAAACACCACCATTGTGTTTGGCATGTCTATGGGCTAAGAAAAGGGAGGGGATGTTCAAAAGGGACATCAGAAGAGGAGGCTTCATGAAAGGAGTGATGAACACCTGCACCCTTTTGGGGTGAGGATCATCAACACCTATCAGGGGAGACAAAATAAAAACCAAGGCAAGTTGAGCTAAAGCAGAAGGAGGAAAAGTAGGAGGGAAAATAGGAGGTGCATAAACAAGATCCACTAGCTCTCCTTTTGCCTTCTACAAGGCATCTTGCTCAGCGGCCAAATATTTCCTCATATGCTTGCACTCATGTGCAAGCTAGTTATGTCAACTCTGGGAACTAGAAGTTGCAACCTGAGATGGGATGAGAGGCTCCTATTCTTTCATAGAAGTGTCCTCCATAATCATTGTTGGTGGAAGGACAACCTCTTGGATAGAAGTAGGAGTAGGAAGCATGGGAGTGAAAACAACATCATGTTGAGAAGCAGACACGAGTTCCTTAGTAGCAAGCCTCTTCCCATTCACTACCGGAGGGGAAGAGGGAAGAACTATAGGAGGCTACAAAGGCTGAGACACGAGGGAAACTGCATGAGGACCCTTCACCTTGCTGTAAACAATGGGTCTAGGAACTGCAGAAAAGATGGAAAGTTCAAACACTTGACACTTAGCTTTTTGCTAAGCAAGAACCATCAGGCTCCCCATGCAAGGCATGGGAGCAGGAGCTGAGGATTTCATAGCAAGGCAAGAAGCTAAAGTAGGTGGATCAAAAAATGCAAAAGAGGAAGACCCATGGTCACGAGAAAGCTTCCCTTTCCCCTTTTTCTAGGAGGAGGAGGCATCTTGCTACTATACAATTATAGAACCTTTGACTAAGATGACATAGGGAGAAACTGGATAGGTCACCTTTAGGACCGTTCCCCCTATCTTATACTTGATTTAGGCATGATAGAGCAAGTTTTTCCTTGGAGGGAGAGGTCCGACTAGAGTGGCCCAAAAGTGATCTAACGAGAAGCCCCCACGTGAAACCAATGGTTTATAACTGATGTCGTGCACAACATGCATAGAGCCTTCATGAGAGATCTTGAGACATTTATGAATCACTGAAGTGATTCCATTCATGGAAAGTAGCCTGAAATGCCCAGTTCCACCCTAAATATGTCTGACTCTGAAATTATGACAAAAGAGGTATCGACAACCCTGGGTCCTACCAAGAACGAAGGATTAATAGAACCAAGAGGAAGACCAAGATTCCATCGTACTTCTCCCTATGCAAAAATTTTATCAGCAGAGTTTCTTTCATTATGACATTTACTCGGGTCGCAGGGTCAACTAGGACACTAGTTACAATGTTCCATTGACACGAGTGGGAATGTACAAGGGAGAAGGTTCTTTATTCATAGGTAAATCATATGAGGTAAACATTATGTCTAGTGATCCACTCATAGGCTAGGTGGAAGGAATACACATGAAAGAGGCCATGTTAACGTACTTTGATGGAACAAACTCGGTAGAAGTAGAAAGTTCAAAAATTAAGTTTGTGGAATGAGACCGAAATGGATCCATATAGATTTTCAGTTCGCTATTATCCTTTTCCACAAACATTATAATTCTACTTTTTTACATCGAGATGGATCATACCATCATCGATGCGGTCTTGGATATCATGACACAAGCACATGCATCTTTTGGTATCATGTATATGTATTCGATGATACTAGCAAAATTGATTCTCATCATACCAATCAGGATAGGGTTCGGTAAGAGGTCAGGGGTTTGGTAATGTTAGGAATTTATCTTTTAATAATCTTTTTAGCATAGAAGTGTAAGAATTCGATAATTTTATAAAATGCATGTTGCGCTTCAAGCTCTTTTCGTTGGGCATAGGTACCACATTTGCAATGACCTTGTTTTTACTAGACACTGACACTATATATCAACCTTCAAAATGGTAGCATGAGGAAGATCCCCCGAACTATGCAATTGTTTGTTGGTATGCTCATAACACGACACATAGATGTGCAAAATAAGGATATTTCATTAAAGCAAAATTTTCCTACCAAGGCCTCTATAGATTTCTGACAAAGACATTTTGAACATCTAAGTTGGGAAAAGGATAAGAAATTTGTGAGAAGAGTGCTTGATATCAATCGATAAAATCAATTATCTTCTCATAGGTAAGTGCAAAAAGATGGGGGGACAAAAAGGGGGCTTAAGTGGCCACTTTTTTTTCTAAAATCAAGAAACGCTGATCTTGGACATGAAATTGAGGATAGTTACACTCAAAATTTTGAGATGTAACAAAAACAAGGATCATGGTGCTTTGAGTCTACTTTATAAACTACTAATCTATTTTGAAAATGGTTGAGATTAAGGGGTTCAAAAGAGGGACGTACAAAAATTGGTATTATTTTTGTCAAAAAAACATAACATAACAACTTTTGTACATCCCTAGCACGGTGAACTTTTTTTAGTATTTGTAAAATCTCTCCAGTGAGAAATCAGCTAACAGTATCTAATTTATGCATGATTTTTCTGATATTTTTAATGAATATTTTAGTTTTTACTAATTTTCTAAGTGGACGCTTCCTGAAAAATAGAATTTTGGTTGTGCTACCCCTACAAATTTTGGAAACTAATTGATTTTTTTTTAATTTGTAGAATGGAGTCTAGTTTCTAAAAATTTAATTTATTTGAAATTTCGATGAACAGTTAATTTATAACAAAAAACACCAAACATTGTTTTTTGCCAAAAAAAAGACACACAAACAAAATAAATTATAGATGAAAGGCCTAACATTGTTAAAAAGTAAAAAAATTTACATCATTGGATAGCTAAAAGAGAACCTAACATTACCTAGGTGTTCTATTTGTTCCAAATTGAAACACATGCAACCCTGATAGTGAGCACGAACCCAATTATGTGAAATATTGTAGAATTTGCAAAAACAGGTCTCTAGTCGTTGGGAAGGCCCTCCAAGTCTTTGGGTTGGTATTCCAAGTCAAATACCAAGCCTAAGGCTTGGGGATTCCCAAAGAAAGATATAACATGAGTGTGTTATAACACACTTGCATTATATATTAGTTTTGTTATGGTTTTTTATGTGTGTGCAGGACATGTCTAGTAAGACACAATGTGAGTGTGGTATAACGTGCTCACATTATGTCTTGCTTTATGTTAAATGCTATTCTGTTGATGTAAGATGGGGTAAAATCAAATAGCATAGATAAAGTGATAGACAACACAAATCTAAGCTATTAACCTCATCCAAATAAGAGAATACAAACAAATGGAGAATAATAAGCTAAAAGCATTCAAATCAAATACTCCCCTTTGAATTTTCTTCACTTCTCGTGTCTCTCATATTTCTTCTTATACCAATATTGCCCTTAGATTTATTTATGAAGTTGTGCAAATACTTGCAAATAGTAAGAAACAAAGTTGGAGATAATGGTTGTTAAATTGAAAATGGAGGAGAAAGGTTGCTTTTATAGACAACCTTTCGAATGGATGATTGAGATTAATCCTCTAGAAGGATTCCAAGATCAATGGATGAGAATGAATGAGACGGAGGTTATGAAATGGATGGCCAAGATTGAATTTCTAGAAAGATGCCAAGATCAACGGTTGAAAATTGATGCAACCAGAATATGTCATGCATGGAAAATATATGATGTCAACGACTATGACAGACATGCAGGCAATGATAGACATGCAGGCTATGAAATGAAATAATGATAGGGGATCTTTGACCAAAATGGAGGGATAAATAATTTATTTTAAATTATTTATTCGAAAATGGAGGAGAAGGACAAGTGGTAAATAAATAATTTATTCTCAAATTATTTATTTGGAGGAAATGAAAAAGGAGACTTAATTAAATTCATAAATTTAATTAAAGGAGGAGATAGAAATTGGACATGGATAATTGATTTAGATCATTTATTCAAAAGAGAGAAATGACACATAATTAAATAGTTTTTCCAATTATTTAATTATAGAAGAATAAAAGGTCCAATAATAATTATTATCTGACTATAGACAGGTGATGAAAGATAAATAATTAAATAAATAATGATCTATTTAATTATTGAAGAAAGGGGGTATCAATGACACAATTAATTTATTTTAATTGATCAGGGAAGAATAGAGATTAGAAAGTGAATTAATTAAATAATTAAAAATTATTTAATTAATAAAGGAATATGATCAGGAATAATTAAATAATTAAAATTATTTAATTATTAGAGGATGATGACTAAGGAAAAATGTTGCTCGCAGACTTAGGACATTTTTCAGTGTCTACATATTGAATGTATGTTTATATATTTGTATGTTTGTATGTACATGTATGCTTGTATGTCATGTATGTATGTATGTATGCATGGTTGTATCTATGTATGTATGCATGTATGTATGTATGAATGTATCAATGCATGCATGTATGTATGCCTATTTGTATGTAATATTGTATCTACATATGTATGTGTTTGCTTGTATGTATGTAGGATCGTATGTACATATGTATTATGCTTGTATGTATGTTTGTATGTATTTATGTATGTCTTTAGAGGGAGGGAGAATTTTAAGTTAGAGAGAGAGAGAGAGAGTTGTTGAGGTAGGGTGGGAGGGAGAGAGGGAGGGAGAGACCTAAGAGAGAGAGAGAGGTAGTGAGAGAGAGTCTTGAGAGAGGGAGAGGGGGTGGAAGGGAGAGTCTAAGAGAGAGGGAGTGGGAGATAAGGGGTTGGAGTGAGAGGGAATTAGCTAGGTAGAGTGGGAGGGATAGAGGGAGAGAGAGAGATAGGGGTGGGAGAGAGAGAATTGAGAGAGAGGGAGAGAGAGAGGGAGAGAGAGAAGGTGGGAGAGAGAGAGAAAGAGAGAGTTATGTAGGTAGGGTGCCAAAGGGAGAGACTTGAGAGTGTGACGGGGTGAGAGGGAGAGACTTGAGAGATAGGTAGTGAAAGGGAGTGTGAGAGAGAGGGAGTGGGAGAGAGAGGGAGTGTGAGAGTGAGAGACCTGAGAGAGGGAGAGGGTGTGGGAGGGAGTTACCTGAGAGAGGGAGAGATAGAGGGGGATGGAGTGAGAGGGACTTATCTAGGTGGGGCGAGAGGGATAGATAGAGAGAGGGTGGAGAGAGAGAAAGAGTTACCTAGGTAGGGTGCCAGAGGGAGAGACCTAAGAGAGAGGGGGTGGGATAGAGAGAATTGAGAGAGAGGGAGAGAGAGGGAGTGATGGAGAGGCATTGGGAGGGAGATAGAGAGAGGTAGATAGAGGGAGTGAGAGAGGGTGTTAGGGATTGATTGAGTGAGACGTACGTAGAAAGAGGGAGAGGGTAGATAGATACAATTAGAGAGGGTAGGAGAGAGGGAGGGAGAGAGGTGACATGTATAGATAGAGAGAAAGGGATAGGGGTTGAGGGTATAAGGTTGAGGGATTAGGGTGAAGGACCTATAGGGTTGATGGTTTAGGGTATTAGGGTTTAAGGGTTGAGGATAGAGGGTATTAGGTTGAGGGTAGAGGATATAATATTTAATGGTTTAGGGTTTAAGGGTTTAGGGTATAGGTTTAAGGGTATATGGTCGAAAGATTAGGTTGAGAGTCCAATGTAAAGGGTAGAGGGTATAGGGGTTGAGGATTTAAGGTTTAAGGGTTGAGGGTTTAATGTATAGGGTAGAGGGTAGAGGGTAGAGGGTTTAATGGTTTAGGGTTTAAGGGTTGAGGGTTGAGGGTTGAGCATTTAAGGTTGAGGGTAGAGGATTGAGGGTATAGGTTTGAGGGTCCAATGTATAGGGTAGAGGGTATAGGGTTTGAGGGATTAGGGTTTAAGGGTTGAGAGTAGAGGGTAGAGGTTTAAAGGGTTGAGGGTTTAGGGATTAGGGTAGATATTTTTCTTAGGTTTAAGGGTTGAGGGATTAGGGTTGAGGGTAAAGGGTAGAGGGTTTAAGGGTTTAGGGTTTAAGGGTTGAGGGTTGAGGGTTTAGGGTTTAGGATTTAGGGTTGAGTTTTTAAGGGTTTAAGGGTTGAGGGATTAGGGTAGAGATGGAAGTATGGATGGATGGAGATATGGTGGGAGAACAAAGATAGAGAGAAGGAGAGAAGAGGAGGGAGGGATAGAGATATATCAAGGTTGAGGATCCAATGTATAGGGTAGAGGGTTGAGAATTGAGGGTATAGGGTTGAGGACTTATAGGGTTGATGGATTAGGGTTGAGGGTACATATGGTTGAAGGATTAGGGTTGAGGGTCGAATGTATAGGGTACAGGGTATCGAGGTTGAGGGTTTAGGGTTTGAGGGTTGAGGATTTAGGGATTAAGGGTTGAGGGTTGAGAATTGAGGGTTGAGGGTTTAATGTATAGGGTAGAGGGAAGAGGTTTTAAGGGTTGATGGTTTAAGGTTGATGGTAGAGGGTTGAGGGTATAGGATTGAGGGATTAGGGTTGAGGGTCAAATGTATAGGGTATAGGGTATAGGGGTTGAGGGACTATGGTAGAGAGGGAGGGATGGATGGATGGATGGAGAGATGGAGGGAGAAGTGAGATAGAGAGGAGGAGAGAAGAGGAGGGAGGGATAGAGATTTATGAGGGTTGAGTATCCAATGAATAGGGTAGAGGGTTGAGAGTTGAGGGTATAGGGTTGAGGACCTATAGGGTTGAGGGATTAGGGTATTGGGTTGAGGGTATAGGGTTGAGGGTTGAGGGTTTAGGGTTGAGTGTTTAAGGGTTTAAGGGTTGAGGGTTTAGGGTTGAGGGTTGAGGAATTAGGGTAGAGAATGAGGGATGGATGGATGGAGAGATGGAGGGAGAAGTGAGATGGAGAGAAGGAGAGAAGAGGAGGGAGGGATAGAGATATATGAGGGTTGAGGATCCAATGTATAGGGTAGAGGGTTGAGAATTGAGGGTATAGGGTTTAGGGATTAGGGTATTGGGTTGAGGGTATAGGTTTGATGGATTAGGGTTGAGGGAACATATGGTTGAAGTATTAGGGTTGAGGTTCCAATGTTTAGGGTAGAGGGTATCTACTATTGGGGTAGAGGGTTTAGGGTTTTAGGGTTGAGGATTGAGGGATTAAGGGTTGCAGGTTGAGAATTGAGGGTTGAGGGTTTAATATATAGGGTAGAGAGTAGAGGGTAGAGGGTTTAAGGGTTGTGTTTAAGGTTGAGGGTTGAGTGTTTAAGGTTGAGGGTAGAGGATTGAGGGTATAGGGTTAGGGGATTAGGGTAGAGGGTATTGTAGTTGAGGGATTAGGGTTTAAGGGTTGAGGATTGAGGTTTGAGGGATTAGGGTAGAGATTTTACTTGGGTTTAATGGTTTAAGGTTGAGGGATTAGGGTTGAGGTTAGAGGGTATTGGGTAGAGGGTAGAGGGTAGAGGGTTTAAGGGTTTAGGGTTTAAGGGTTGAGTGTATATGGTTGAGGGATTATTGTAGAGAGGGATGGAGGGAGGGAGGGAGAGATGGAGGGATAAGTGAGATAGAGAGGAGAGAAGAGGAGGGAGGGACAAAGATATATGAGGGTTGAGGATCCAATGTATAGGGTAGAGTGTTGAGAATTAAGGGTATAGGGTTGAGGGTTTAAGGGTTGGGGGTTGAGGGTAGAGGGATAAGGGTATAGGGTTGAGGATCAAATGTATAGGGTAGAGGGTATAGGGGTTGAGGTATTAGGGTTTAAGGGTTGAGAATTGAGGGTTGAGGGTTTAGGGTTTAAGGGTTGAGGGATTAAGGGTTGAGGGTTTAGGGATTAGGGTAGAGAGTTTTCTTGGGTTTAAGGGTTTAAGGGTTGAGGGTAGAGGGTATTAGGTTGAGGGTAGAGGGTAGAGGGTTTACGGTTTTAGTGTTTAAGGGTTGATGGTTTAGGGTTGAGTGTTTAAGGGTTTAATGGTTTAAGGTATACTATTGAGCGATTAGGGTAGAGAGGGAGGGATGGATGAAGGGAGAGATGGAGGGATAAGTGAGATAAAAAGAAGGAGATAAGAGGAGGGAGGGACAAAGATATATGAGGGTTGAGGATCCAATGTATAGGGTAGAGGGTTGAGAATTGAGGGTATAGGGTTGAGGACCTATAAGGTTGAGGGATTAAGGTTGAGGGTACATATGGTTGAAGGATTATGGTTAAGGGTCTAATGTATAGGGTAGAGGGTATCAGGGTTGAGGGTTTAGGGTTTGATGGTTGAGGATTGAGGGATTAAGGGTTGAGGGTTGAGAATTGAGGGTTTAGGGTTGAGGGTATAGGGTAGAGGGTAAAGGGTTTAAGTATTTAGGGTTTAAGGGTTTAGGGTTTAAGGGTTTATGGTTTAGGGTTGAGGATAGAGGGTAGAGGGTTTAGGGTTTGAGGGTATAGGTTTTAGGGTTTAGGATTAAGGATTTAAGGGTAGAGGGATTAAGGTTTATGAGTTGAGGGTAGAGGGTAGAGGGTTTAAGGGTTTAGGGTTGAGGGTTTATGGTTTAGTGTTTAA
Source organism: Sequoiadendron giganteum (assembly GCA_007115665.2). Classification (NCBI taxonomy): domain Eukaryota; kingdom Viridiplantae; phylum Streptophyta; class Pinopsida; order Cupressales; family Cupressaceae; genus Sequoiadendron; species Sequoiadendron giganteum. The sequence continues at coordinate 191,831,774 of CM021105.1, forward strand.
GGGTAGAGGGTAGAGTGGGAGAGAGATAGAGGGTAGAGAGTAGAGGGTTTAAGGGTTGAGGGTAGAGGATAGAGAGAAAGAGAGAGAGAAAGAAACATACTAAAAATCAACTTTCTCGTAATGCGAGCACCTTCTAAAGTAGTAGAGATATGGTTATTTTTTAGCAAGACATAATGTGCTCATGTTATAACACAAACATGTTATAACATGAGCACATTATAATGCGAGTTTGTTTTTCTTTCTCTAAAAATGGTAAAAAATTTAATATACCTGCCATCTCGAGGACCACATTGTGCACATTTTCCTAGTTTTGCGTGTGTTCCAATAAAAATAAATATTTTTGATGATTTTGTGAAGTGTGCATGCATTTTTTTCACATTCCACCACCTTTTTAATGGAGATGTACCATGTACATCACCATGAGTCCCCATTTCTATGAGACATACACTACCCCTACCTTTTCAACCTTACTGCATTAGCAAGCTAGTGGAGCTCACTAGCTTGCCAAGCTCACTAACTTGTCAATGCTACCACATTTTGCATACATTTATACAAAAACATTACTGCCAAACAATTCAAATGCCTTGTCCATGCTTCCATTTTGAGACATGATTTCAAGATAGGTTTCTCCTTTATGGTGATGTACATCACCATGAGTCCCCATTTCTATGAGGTATATGCTCCACCTACCTTGTTAACCCTACCGCATTGCCAAGCTAGTGGAGCATTGCCAAGATAGTGGTGATCCACTAGCTTGGCAATGCGGTAGGGTTAACAAGGTAGGGGTAGTGTATGCCTCATAGAAATGGTAAGCTTGTGATCTCACTAGCTTGCCAATTTTCTCACATGATTCTTCTGATGGAATGCCTAAAATTAATGTGGTAATGTGGCATGCCATGATTGTAAGTATTTTGTATGAAGCCTTGAATGACATATATTTCATTTATTTGTATGGATTCATTTTTAGGAACTAATATTTGTCTCATTACCATGCTACAGGTAAATTATGCTCCATTCCAAGGAAATGAACAAGGAATAAACTAACAAATGAAGAGTATGAAACCAATAAATTAAAAGAGAAAGAATGGGTGTGTAAATATCATGAGAAGAAGAAATTGGATACGATTGATGAAAACAAGCCAATTAAAGAGGAACCTCAACCATCAAAAGAGAAAATACATTGGCGGCACAAAGGGCACAAATGTGAAAGCATCATGTTAAGATAGATTTAGATACCGTAGTTAGACACACACCCTCTACTACAAGTGAATATGAAGGAACACCATTAAGCACAAGTGAATATGGAGGGACACCATCTACCACAAGTGACTATGGAAGGTCACCATCTACCGCACCTCAAATTGAGAGTACATCATCAATCTAATTTGATGAAGAAGGTACATCATCATCCCCATGTCAACCTCAAGGTATGTAATCTATTCCACCCTCGATCGAAGGTATGCAATCTATCCCACCTCACTTAAATATTGATGAAATTCCTAATGTTGAGGAGTATGTTCCTAGGAGAACACCACCTAGAATTTTGCGTAGAAATCCAAAGTATTTGATGAATATTGATGAGTATATTTTGCAGCACATGGAAGGTAAGATTCCAACAAACACTTGTAGAAGATATGCAAATAAGGTTTAGAAATGATTCTTTGAAAGGCTAAATGAGACCGTAAGATGTCAACTATTTGTTGAAATAATAAAGGGTATAAAGTATAGAAACATCATGAAGACTCTTGGGTTTAGAACATTTAACGCTTCAAGTGAAAACACTATTGTGAAGAATCTAATGGATGCTTATGAGAGTGTGGGTAAGACCTCATTCTCAAAGGATAGTAATGTCACCCGACGTGTCATTACATCAACTTTGGTAAGTATTCAAACAAAGAGAGATCGTCTCATTAGAAAGACGGGTGAAAAAATGAAAATTAATAGAAAAAATTTATCAAGAGCCATTCAAAGGTGGAAAAGAATTGAGGGCACCAATTCAAATGAATTATGGGCATTCTCCGGGAGACTACCATGAAAAGATAAAAAAAATTGTTGAAGCATTGAGAGCACTAATTGAAGAGTATTGCAAGAATAACACAAGACCATCTCTAAATCAAAGGGATGTGGTAAGAAGGATAATCAGTAGTCGGAACCGTGAGCCGCATCCAAAATATTTTTTTGGATACGACTCAAACCCAATTTTTTCATAAATTTCAATAGGATTATCCTCAAATTAGTATTTGTCAAAGATATTTTGAAATGATTAAATCTTTTTATGTCAAGATAAATCACACATGCACTACTTTTTGTTGTAGACTACATATCAAATTCTCTAACCATTATGATGTTTATCATTCTATAAGTTTAGATTTTCATACTAATGATATTTAGCAAGATTGTGGCATACACGCCCCACCAACATCTTCAAGAGAGTTCTTATCAAAAAATTTATGTGAAAGAGAAGGTGTCCAAATATTTTATAGGACACTATGCTTGGAGGGTTCATGTCAGTGTTGTGGTAGCTTGCAACATATGCCAGTATGTCAACATATGGAAAACATAGATGAGGTGGGACAAAAACTAGTAGAGTTAGGAAAGTATAGAACAGTGGCATATATTACAAAAGATGGTAATCAAGCAAAAAGGTGTGATTTGGTTATTCAAAATATTCCAATGTATCAATTTATGCACATGTTTCATGACAATATATTGTATGAGTATGCAAGGTATACCCATAGAGCCTGATGGATAGATACACAATTCAAGCTATGCAAGGACACCTTTCCAATTGGCAGCATAGTTTTAGTGGTCGACTTTGCAGAGAACTACATTCTACAACCACAATGTGAGGTGTAGTCACAATATTACAACTCCACACAGGTTTTGATATTTGTGCACATAGAATTCATTCATGTAGCTAATAGTAAAGAGGACCAAAGGAAGGTATTGAGGGAGTATCACTTTTATATTAGTGATGATCTCACACATTGCCCAAATTTCTTGCAAGGTTCCTTCCAGATGTTCTACAATGATTTGGATCAGAGGGGCATAGCATATGATTGGCATATAATATGGTTGAATAACTGTGCAACACGGTTCAAGAAATTGTGCATGTTCTACTGGTTGTGCAGGATGCATGTCATTATAGGTGTTCAACATATGTGGAAATTTTGTGAGGTCGAGCATGGAAAGGGGGAGCATGTGTGAAAAGAGAATTATCATGAGAAGAGTTAAAGTATAAAGACAATGCAAAGTTGACATATGCAAAATCAAATGTCGAGTGGTGTAATTCTTTGATGGGTCTAGGTAATGAAGGTACATCTTTAGCTCATAGAATTTTTTGGTTGATGGATGATACTAACATTGAACCATATGAAGATTTTTGTACACTAGCAGGATCGAGTGAGCTACACTCTTTCCTTAGCTCAGATGTAGGCTCATGGAGTATCAATATATGAAAGATGGCATACTTTTGTTCTTCATGTACAATGCAAGCTTGGGATGATTGTGAGTCAAAGGAGTGGGTTGAGAAATGGTCATTAAGTTATCTTAACCCACTTCACTTGTATTTCCCTTCGACGACATTGGAACTAACATAGATGGATTAATTGGTCGACTTTGACCACATATCAGATCTAGTTCAACCAAGTAATATATCTAATTGCTTAGTTTTTAAAATTCCTATTGTTATCTTACTTTGTAGTGTATTTGTAATGTTGACTAATTTTAAGAGATTTGTTGCAAATATCAATGCAGGGCATGTTTATTCAGTTATTGTAGATGAAGACAATGAAGAGGGAACAAACTATTACTTGTGTCATTGTGTTGAGGCTAAAAATAAATTGGAGGCCCTAGTTATAGATGGAGAACACATCGAATACCCTACAAGCTCAGTTGTTATTGGAACGTGGCTTAGAAGGTACACACATAAGAGTGTTAAATATTGATTGTTTCAAGACTTTGACATGCATCAGAAGATTCTTCATTACTTGAACCTTGTCATGACATCCAATTTTTGTTTAACCAAATATGGGGGTAGACCTTTGAACAAGATCTTGGGAAATTTCGTGAGTCTTACCATGAGGCAATACTTGACACAATAAAGAGTAGAGAAAACCTGGATGGTTCATTGGATTAATTTGTATGCACAATGGTTCTTATTAATTTATACTTGTAACTCCCAATGAAGATGTATGGGTAGAAGTGACTAAGTTGAGAGAGTGGCATACCTATCCTCAGTGGGAGCTTCAAGATTTAAGCCTTGTTATTCCTGAGTTGGAACCAAATGGTGTGGATTTTTTGTCTGTAAGTGCCTTCCATCTATTTTCATTTCATTTCCATTTTGGATGATCTTTCTTTTTCTTCTTTTACTTTGCCTATTTGTAAGTAACCTACTAAAATTTGATTGGTGTCCCCTTGCAAAAATGTTTATTTATGAGCCATCCAAGAGAATCTCAGCCAAAAAAGAAATGCAACATCCTTATTTTGATGATCTTGACAAATCTCAATTCTAATTTGAAGCCATTATAAAAGAGTGTGAAGCTTAGTGAGGGAATCTCAAGCTATTCATTTGAAATTAACCTCATCATTAGAACCTATCATGTAGGCATTATAAGAGAATCTTGAATGTATGAGTGACATTGTAAAAAATCTATGAAAACAGAGTACCTAAGGCATTGGGCCTACAAGTACAAGCACTGGGGTTTTAGAATGGTGTATGAAGCATATTGGACAATTGTAGCACAAACAGAAGAATTATGACAGCCAAATAAATCTCATTTTATTGTAAACATCATATTATTAATATAGTGAGTGTAATAACCATTGATGGTTACTAATCATTCTTTTTCTTCTTTTATTCTCTCCCTATTATAACTAGCACCAATTGACTAACTTATTATAAAAACTTCATTTATTAAAAAAAATCAACCTAATGATTATATATCAATATCAATATACCATATATTCTATTCAAATAAACACTTTTATTGATATTTACTCAAATTTTGAAATATATTGCTCCACTGAAACATTTGTAATTCATGCAACGTAATCCCTTAACAGTACAAATTGCAAAAGGGCAGAAATATTTGACAGAATGTTACTCAGATACCATGTCAATTATAGGAATTCCATCTGAGGCATTGAGATCATGTAAGGAACATCTACAATAACCTCTCTCAGTTTTTGTTATCTCAAAGTCATTTTTTGTGGTGTCCAATTTTGACTTGATGGAAATGTGTCAATTGCAAGCATTGTAAAGTTGTAAAGTGGTGCAACTTTCATTCTGCAACTCAAGTGACCAAATAGATTGTTCCAATGCATTTTGATGGGTGGTTTTATGCTAGGAATGGTCCACTTTCACACCCAAACACGTCGATTCGCTTCAAACTACATTCAATCAACTTGATCCCTTAAGGGTTCAAAGTGCAAAAGGGCAACAATCTTTGATAGACTATTACTCAGAAACTGTGATGCTTACAAACTCTCCATCTAAGCCTAAAATATCATGTTGGGCCTCTCTAGAATAACCTCTCTCGGTTTTTATTATCTCAAAGTCATTTTCCCGTGGTGTCCATTTTTCACTTGATGGAAAAAGTGTCAAATGCAAGCGGTGTAAAAAGGCAAAGTGGTGCAAATTTCATTCTGCAACTCGAGTGACCAAATGAATTGTTCCAATGCATATGTTTGGTTATTTTTATGCTATACATGGTCCTCTTTCACACCCAAACACACCAAATCACTCTAAGCTACATTCAACCGACAAAATCCCTTATGAGTCCAAAGTGCAAAATGGTTGCAATATTCAACATGTTGTTACGTAGACACCATGACACTTAGAAAATTCTTGTATAAGCCTCTGGAATCATGTTGGGACCCTCTACAATAACCTCTCTCATCTTTTTCTATATCAGAGGCGTTTTCCCGTGGTGGCAAATTTTTGCTTGGGAAAAAAGTTGTCAAATGCAAGTTGTGCAAAGTTGCAAAGTGGTGCAGCTTTCATTCTACAACTTGATTGACCAAATGGACTATTCCAACATGTTCAAATGGGTGGTTTTACACTAGGCATGGTCCTCTTTCACACCCAAACATGTTGAATCACTTTGAGCTATGTTCAACCGGCTCGATCCTTTAAGGGTCCAAAGTGCAAAAGGGCAGTAATATTTGATAGACTATTACTCAGAAAAAGTGAAGCTTACAAACTATTTGTCTGAGTCTACAAGATTGTGTTGGACCCCTCTACAATAACCTCTCTTTGTTTTTGTTATCTCAGAGTCATTTTCCCATGGTGTCCAGTTTTCACTTGATGGAAAAAGTGTCAAATGCAAGCAATGTAAAGATGCAAAGTGGTGAAACTTTCATTCCGCAACTCGAATGACCAAAAAAATTGTTCCAATGCATCAAGGTGGGTAATTTTATGCTATGCATGGTCCTATTTCACACCAAAACATATTGAATCATTCAGAGCTACATTCAACCGACATAATCCATTATGAGTCCAAAGTGCAAAATGGCTACAATCTTCGACATGTTGTTACTTGGACACTCTGACACTTAGAAACTTATTGTTTGAGCCTATAGGATTTCATTATGCCCCCTCTAGAATAATCTCTCTTGGGTTTCTCTATTTTGGAGGCATTTTTCTATGGTGGAAACTTCTCACTTGGGGAAAAAGATGTCAAATGCAAGTTGTGCAAAGTTACAAAGTGGTGCAAATTTTGTTCTGCAACTCAAGTGACCAAACGAATTGTTCCAACATGTCTATGTGGGTACATTTATATTAGGCATAGTCCTCTTTCACACCCAACCATGTTGAATCGCTCTGAGCTACGTTCAACTAACTCGATCCCTTAAGGGTCTGAAGTGCAAAAGGAAAACAATCTTTGATACGCTATTACTTAGAAATTGTGATGCTTCAAAACTCTCTGTCTAAGCCTATGAGATTGCATTGGGTCCCTCTACAATAACCTCTCTTGGTTTTTGTTATCTCGGAGTTGTTTTCTTGTGGTGTCCAGTTTTCACTTGATGGAAAAAGTGTCAAATGCAAGCAGTGTAAAGATGCAAAGTGGTGCAGCTTTCATTCTTTAAATCAAGTGACTAAAAAAATGTTCCAACGCATCTAAGTGGGTATTTTTATGCTATGCATGCTCCTCTTTCACACCCAAACATGTTGAATCACTTCGACCTACATTCAACTGGAAGAATCCCTTATGAGTCCAAAGTGCAAAATGGTTGCAATCTTCAACGTTGTTACTTAGACACCATGACACTTAGAAAATTGTCACCTAAGCCTATGGGATCGCATTGTGCCCCTTTACAATAACCTCTCTCAGTTTTCACTATCTCAGAGGTGTTTTCCTGTGGTGGCAACTTTTTACTTGGGGAAAAAATTGTCAAATGCAAGTTGTGCAAAGTTGCAAAGTGGTGCAACTTTTGTTTTGAAACTCGAGTGACCAAATGGACTGTTCCAATGTGTCCGAGTGGGTATATTTACACTAGTAATGGTCCTCTTTTGCACTCAAACATGTCGATTCACTCTAACTTATATTCAATCGGCTCGATCCCTTAAGAGTCAAAAGTGCAAAAGGGCAGCAATCTTTGATGGGCTATTACTCATAAATTGTGATGCTTACAAACTCTTTGTCTGAGCCTACAGGATCATATTGGGCCACTCTACAATAACCTCTCTCATTTTTGGTTATCTCAAAGTCATCTTCTCGTGGTGTCCATTTTTCCCTTGATGGAAAAAGTGGCATATGCAAGCATGGTAAAGTTGCAAAGTGGTGCGACTTTCATTCAGCAACTCATGTGACAAAAAAAAATAGTTCCAACACATCCCGATAGGTACATTTATGCTAGGCATGGTCCTCTTTCATACCCAAACACTCTGAATCGCTCTGAGCTACGTTCAACTAGCTTGATCCCTTATGATGGCATGCACAACATTCGAAAAGAGAATCATTCACATGATAGTTGATAAGTATGAGTTTTCCACACAAAAATCATATGATCATCCTCAAGTCTAGCAAGCGCAAGACATTTTTTAATTATCTTCCTTTCCCTTACAACAATATACAACCAATTGTAAATGTGTACAATGGTGGAACTTGGAAACATTTTATTTTTCCTTAATTAACAACTTTGGTTGTGAAGCATTTTGTCATTTTCATTTGAAATTATTTTCTATGCTTGAAAATTGGAGCCTAAGAGAAATAAGTGATGCTCTCACGTATGTTTATTATTTGGTGTGATAAATAAAGTTTTCACCCTTGAGTCCATTTCTTATTAACATGTTATAAATTATAAAGCTTTCTCCCCAAGTCCATTTCCTATACAAGAAATAATAGTGCAAAAATTTGACATATACATCTTTTGACGTGTTTATATGGTGATGAATCGAGAACACAACAATTTATTTTGTACTATGAGGATTATGTTGTGAAAATGTTTAAAGACTATTCAAGATAAATGTTTATATGATAATGTGTCAAGAAGTTAACTACTCATCATCTACTGTGAATATTATGTTTTGCAAGTGTTGTGAAGATTATGTATCCTTTGCTTAATTGAGTTGTTTCAACCAAAAGATTAAATATACTGGAATCTTTTTATGAAACATCTCATGGAATACCAATTGAAAACATGTTTTTTTCTTTTAGATAAAGAATTTGATGGAATTCTTTGGCTTAAACTGAATTGAGATATGTAAGAACAATGGAGCATTAAGAAATGCATTGCTCAAGGATCTTAAATAAGTCTTCTCTCCTATTTCAATTTTGGGTGGATTATTGCTTTCAAAGTATTGGGAATGCTTTGCCTATTTTCTAGTTGGAAGTTGTCATTATAGAAGGCTCATCTCTTGATATATAGTATACTCATTCTTAATCAATTATCAAGTTAATAATTAGTGCATTTATTTATAGAATCTTTTTTTTTCAATTTGTGCAATTTTGTAATTTATAACTCTACTAGTATTCCTAGAAATATTGAAGTTGTTTAGCATCAATCAATAAAAATTCAAGACAAACCATGAAGGACAACAATGATCAATGTTAGGGCTAACCAATTAATAAGTATACACATGAATAAGTCAAGCATACATGTCAGTGAAGGAAGCACAAGTACTCAAAAATGTGTAAGCCTTGAAGTATACACACGAATACATAGTATACACAAATTAATACAAAGTATATTCATGAATATAAGGTATACACATGAAAACACATAAGTCACAAAGTATACATTTGAATACACGTAAGCCACAAAGTATACACATAAGTTGTAAAATATACATGTAAGTTGTAAAGTATACACTTGAATACACGTAACTCATATCTATTGAACCATGGATTTATAATGCAAATATGGACACCATCGATAAAAAATATTTGTATTAACCAAATATCCATGTAGGAATACATCAATATATGTTGATATAAGTATAAAATATATACAAAATATCCATATAGGCTTATGAGAATTCCATATAGGCATACAATGTCAAATATATCCAATACAAAATATGTACAAAAATGCCATATAGGCATACAACAAAGGGCTCTAGAATCAAAATTCATTGCTTTGCATGCCCTGGAAAAGAATTCTTTCCCTTTGCTTGTTGACCAGATGGTGATAGATCTATCACTCATTTGTTCTAAGGCCAAGGAGTGCTCCCGGTGCTCATCCTAAGGTTTAGTTCCTGGTCAAGCTTTATCTGTTACAATAAGAAGTAAACACATTAATATATAAAAATTACATTATAAAAAATGATATATTTAACAAAATAATCACTTACCACCATTTGACGATCACTCTCCTCGAGGGAAATATTCAAATTCCCATGTTGAGGTGTGTTGAAAAACCATTCAAAGAGAAATTAAACTATGAATCAATAATGGTTTCATTTTTCACTAACTAACAACTATAACATCAAATGTAAACGTAAATTTAGTAATCTACCTCATACCTTTGTGAGGGGAATCGAGGAGTCTATAGCAGATGAAACACCAGTCTCCATTTCCCTATGAACATTTGGAGGTGTGTCCGCTTCCAACAACTGAAAATAAAACAACAAATTATTCAATCATGAAAACTACAATAGTGATGCATGTAATGGCTTTTAATGTATGAGATAATGAACAAGAATTTGAATACTTATTAAACTATATATTTCTAACTATCATGCTTACTTTTTTCCCTATCCATAGCTTGTTCAAAAGCAACTATTTTTATGCTTTTATCCATAGTAGCAAGGCGGTGAGCTGTTTTATACAATGCTTTGGTAGACATGTATGATAACTGTGGTAGCATAGAGAAGGTAGTGAATTTTTTGAAAAAATGCCTCAAAGAAATATGGCCTCATGGTGATGGAATTCCATTACAAACAAATGTGTCATGGCATTCCATCACCATGAGATCGCATTTCTTGAAGGAATTTTTTCAAACTACTCACTACCTTGGCTATGATATTGCTTACTATTGTGCTTTGATATATTTTTTCCAAGAATCCATAGTTTGTTGGAAAGCACCTATTTTAGGCTTTTAATCATAGCAGCAAGGAAGTGAGTAATTTAATAAAATGCTTTGGTAGACATGTATGCAAAATGTGGTAGCATAGAAAAGGCAATGAGCTGTTTGAAAAAATGCCTCAAATAAATGTGGTCTCATGGTGAGGGAATGACATTCCATCACCATGAGACCACATTTCTTCAAGGCATTTTTTAAACTACTCACTGTCTTGTCTTTTCTATTGCTTACTGTTATGCTTTGATATATTTTTTCCAAGCATACATAGTTTGTTGGAAAGCACCTTTTTTAGGCTTTTATCCATAGCAACAAGTAAGTTCAAGTAGTTTGATAAAATGCTTTGGTAGACATGTATGGAAAATGTGGTAGCATAGAAAAGGCGGTGAGTTGTTTGAAAAAATACCTCAAAGAAATGTGGTTTCATTGTGATGGAATGGTATTACATCACCATGAGACCACATTTCTTCGAGGAATTTTTTCAAACTACTCACTGCCTTGTCTATGTTATTGTTTACTATTATGCTTTGATAGATTTTTTCCAAGCATTTGTAGTTTGTTGGAAAACACCTAACTTAGGCTTTTATCCATAGCAACAAGGAAGTGAGTATATTGATTAAATGCTTTGGTAGACATGTATGGAATATGTGGAAGCATACAAAACGTGGTGAGTTATTTGAAAAAATGCCTCAAGGAAATATGGTCTCATGGTGATGGAATGGCATTACATCACCATGAGACCACATTTCTTTGATGCATTTTTTCAAACTACTCACTGCCTTGCTATGCTATTGCTTACTATTATTCTTTGATAGATTTTTTTTCATGAACCCATAGTTTGTAGGAAAACACCTTTTTTAAGGCTTTTAGCCATAGCAGCAAGGAAGTGAACTATTTGATAAAATGCTTTCATAGATATGTATGGAAAATGTGGTAGCATAGAAAAGGCAATGAGCTGTTTGAAAAAATGTCTCAAAGAAATTGGGTCTCATGGTGATGGACATCACTATGAGACCACTTTTCTTTGAGGCATTTTTTCAAACAACTCACTGCCTTGTCTATGCTATTGCTTACTATTACTCTTTCATATATTTCTTTCAAGCATCCAAAGCATAGAAAAGGTAGTGAATTGTTTGAAAAGATGCCTCAATAAAAATTGGTCGCATGGAATGCCATGACAAGCAAATACAATTGGCAGCTGCTCTTAGTAAATACTTATGCTATGTGAAGTAATTGTATCACTGCTTATGTTGAATTCCGAAACTTGACTATATTGTAGTTGAAATTTTGTCATCTATCAACATCTAGTTATTAGTTATGGAATGTGAAGTAATGCTTTGACTTTAAAAGATGTGCAATACAATGTAATCAATGATATTAATATAAGCTACACAAATCTGTTAAGTATAATTCATTAGTTAAACTCTTCATTCTATTACCTATGTGAAGGTTTGTCCAACTCCACTCGCACTCAAAGGTGTTCCCATAAAACCTCCAATATTAGCCTATTCAACATCCAAAATCATATATTAGAATACCATTCATATAAAAATACTATTAACATGTAATAAATTCCTAGTTGCTTTCCTCCTATCTTGCCAACCACTTAATTGTTTGGTGATTGCATCTACATGTTCTAACAATTCTTTAAGAGAATTTTCAAGTATTCTTCTCTCCATGATTAAACCTGCTGGATTGTTCAACCTCATGATTAACTCCTTAATTCATTTTTTATTGTTTTCAATTCCACTCATTAAATTTTGTTGAATGCCAAGAGGATGTTGAGGGATTGGTGGAGAAGATTGTTGTTGTGGTTTTTCAACTTGAGGATTTTGTTGATGTTTTTTTTGCTCTACTTGTTGAGGATTTTTTTGATGTTTTTGTTGCTCTACTTGTTGATGATTTTCAGAAGGGTTTTGAATAGGGTTTCCAATATCATTACCATCTCCTACAAATTCAACAAATGAATATCAAAAACAACCTAAAACTAAGAAAAAATAACAAAAAATAAACAATACTTACCTCTTCGACCTCCCCATCGATGTGGCAGAATCTTGGTGACAAAATAGCAAAAATTTGATGAAAAAATTGCAAGATTCACTCCTAGAATACGAACGTGCAAAAGAAGTGATTTTGGCCACAAGTAGAAAAAAAAAACAATCACAAATCAAATGAGTCTTTTTCCCTTTTTTTTGCTTTTAATTGCTCATGATGTGAGTGTGTTATTTTGCACTCACGTTATAATGTGAGCATGGAATAGGCTCAGTGTGGTCGAGCCTTAGGCTTGGCACACCAAGCCATAACATGAGTGTGTTATAATGCACTCGCATTATGAGCTATCAAAACTTTTTTTGAAATTTGGCCACAAATTGGCCCCCCATATTTTTGCACCCACCCTCATTATCCCCTTGCTTACATTGGACGAGATTCGAAAAGGTCATATTTGGTCCAATATTAGGTTGGAATTTTCAAAGAAACTAATTTATAAATTGATCAAACGAAAATATAGAATTGTCTAGTAATGAACAATATCACTCAAGGGTAGTATCCTTAAGAGACCTTGGAAACAACTTAGCCATTAAATAATCATGGTGAAAGAAATTTTGGCACATGGCATTCAATTTCAAGACATGTGTTTGAGGATCTCCTTTACTACCGTATTTCTCAAACTTCAGAATCTCCATCCCTTGATGGATATAAGTATTTAGAATTTCTATCGACAAAGGACTGTGATGAAAGAAGGGTTGAAAGATAGCCTGTGAAATAGCATTAGACAAGTTCACTAGTTGGTTCTATATTTTACCCATGTCCTGAAGTGAAGAAATTATGGACCAAGGTGATATTACCTCCTAGTTGTACCAGGAAGACAATGAATACCCCTCACCATCTATTCAAATAGCTAAGGATCAATATGGAAAAGGCTTTAATATAATGCAAAGCAAAGGCTATGATGGACATAGTGGGTTACGACTACATCAAAATGGAAAGATGAAACCAATCATTGTCTCGCCATGATCGAAATACCTAGGGCTAGGGTTTCAACCACTTAGAATTGGCTTTCCTAGTACTTCATCACCATTTCAAGAGGAAGTGAGTGCTTATGAAGACATCAAGATATCTCATGAACCACTTCCCCCAGTTTACGATGAATCCCCTAACTCAAGTGACTATGAATGGGATTCCCTTTCCTCTACCAGCACCATGAACCTAGATAATCTATTTGGAGAGCTCAACCAAATGATAAAACCCTTTCCAAGTCCATCTAGCCCCTATAATAAGAATTCCTTGACCAAAGAAGAATGGATGAAGCACTATTATTGGGAAACCCTTGATCATGCATCTTGGGCACCTGACGAACCATCTTCTAACGACCTAGCCGTTATAGTAGTCTAACATCAGAGTTTACCTACCCATAGGAAAAAGAACAAGGAGTTAGTCCAAAACTTCTATGACCATGTCAACCACTCTATATTCACCTTGTCAGCTTCCACCTTTGATAACTCTGATGAGGACATTCCCCTCGTATATCCCCAACTTATCGACTGGGATCAACAAGGTACACCCATCTTAGACACATTCAAGAATGACGAAGCAATAGCTGAGTTCATTGGACTTCGAGAAGGCATACCAAGAGGGGATCATAAGACTAGTTTTACCATAGACTTGGATGACAAAACATATTTTGGGGAGTCTATTTACACCTCTAGTCACAAAAATGAAAATAAAAAGAAAAACAATGAAAATGAGCAAAATGACGAGTCCCTAGGTGAAAACCGAAAGGCGCCTTTGGATGAAGAAATAGTAAAAATAAAGGACGTATCTGAGGGCGAAAACCTCTCTAAGGCACCCAAGGATGGAGGTTTGAATATTCTCCCCATTGCTTAGGAAAGGTCACTGATGTTAGTAGAGGAGTCTGTTGAAGTCAACATAAACATAGAAGAAAACCCTCAGGTAATATACTTTGCAGCCTCTTTGACAGAGACAGAAAAATAAGAGTTTTAGGACTTCTTCATAAAGAGACAAATAAACTTTGCATGGTCATATGCAGACATGCCTGGGCTAGATTCAGACCTTATATTGCACCATCTACCATTACAACTAGGTATTAAGCCAGTCAAATAGAAGTTAAGGAAAATGCATCCACAGATTGCTCTACTAGTCAAAGCAGAACTTAAGAAACTATTGGATGTCGGATTCATACAAACCATAGACTATATAGACTGGATTTCAAATCTTGTACCAGTGACTAAACCAACTATGGGCATCTGCATTTGTACAGACTTTAGAGATATCAACAAGGCATGTCCTAAGGATGACTTCCCTTTGTCGAACATAGACATGATAGTAGATCTTATAGCAGGATACGAGATGCTATCCCTCATGGATGGTTTCTTTGGATATAACCAAATCAAAATCACAGCTGAAGACCAACACAAGACAACTTTCACATGTCCATGGGGAACATAATGTTGGAATGTTATGCCTTTTGGGCTTAAGAATACAGGAGCTACCTATCAATGAGAAATGACTACTATTTTTCATGACTTTGTACATACTCTCATGGAAGATTATGTCAATGACATTATAGCTAAATCAGTAACAAGGGAAGATCATTTGAAAGTTCTAGACAAGATATTCTAGAAGCTAGAGAATTACAACGTCAGATTAAATCCAAAGAAATGTGTCTTTGGGGTGAAATCAGGGAAACTTCTAGGATATATCATTTCCAAAAGAGGCATTGAAGTAGATCCAGAGAAGATAAAATCTATCATATAAATGCCTCCCCCAATTAGCATTGGTCAACTAAAAACACTACAGGGAATATTACAATCTATCAGGCATTTCATTGTACAACTGGCAGACAACATACACCCATTTCAATATTTACTCAAGAAAGGAGTACCATTTAAGTGGAAACCTAAATGTCATGAAGCTTTCCAATAGATCAAGGATTATCTACTCACTCCACTTTTCTTATTGCACAAAATGATGATCAAGGTCATGAAAGAGCAGTGTACTACATCAGTCATACCTTGGTGGGATATGAATTAAATTACAACATAGAACATGCATGTCTTGTGGTAGTCTTTGCTACTCAAAAACTTTGGCAATATATGCTAAATCGCGAAACAATGTTGGTCGCAAAGATTGATCCCCTCAAATATCTCCTAAGTAAAGCATCATTAACAGGTCGATTGGCTAAATGGGTTATGATACTTAGTATATATGACATCCAATATGTGGAGAGGAAGGCTATAAAAGGACAGGTGATTGCAGATTAGTTGGCGAATGCACCCATGAAGGAAGACCATCCTTTAGTGGTAGTTTTTCCTGATGAATTTATCTTCACAGTTGACACTAGAACCGCATGGAAATTATACTTTGACGGGTCACATACAAATCGTGGTTCAGGAGTAGGTATTTTAATACCCCTCCATTTTGATCTATTGTTCGAGCAATGTTGTTTTCCCTTTTATGCTTTAGTATGGTGTGTACTTTGACTATGCACTTGATTACAATTGATCATTGTTTTATCGTGATGTACCTTGATGTGATGATACTATTTTGATGTGATTATTATGGCATGTTTGGAATTAGCATGAGTGGATATTTAAATTTATGATATTTCATGCTTTGATTATGTTGCTATGTTAGATGCGTCAATAGTACTACTATATTGGTGAAGAGGACGGTATCACATCACTCACTTGCGAGTGCCCTGCGATTTCGTGATTTCCTCTTCACGGTGTGCCTTATTTATGACATATTATTGCATGTGGATATATTCTTTGTTCGCAGGTTGACAGGTATAGGACATCGACTCCACCTGGTTCCACAGGTTCGAGCGTGTCCAAGGCCCAACAACATTTGATTGGGAGATAGTAGCTAGGATTTATGTGCCAAGTCGTCACCCTGGTCATAGTCTGTCATCGATCATAGTTTGGTATAGTTGTTTTATATTGTTCAATTTGTCTGGTTTCAGCTTATTTTGAAAGTTAGAAAAATGTTAAAGTATATGCTTTGTAGTTAAGTTGTTGAGTAAATTAATCTGGGTATATGTTTGTAATGTGATTTAATTTAATTAATAAATAATTTAATCTTGTAATAGATTTATTTTATTAATTAATTAAGTTAGTTATGTTGAAATGAATTGAATCATGCATTTTTGGTTTGGAAATGGAAATAAAAGAAAATGGATTAAAATTTCAATTTAGCAATTTGGAAATTCAAAAATTTGAAAAGAAAGACTTTTGCATTTTTTTCTGTTTTAGAGAATTGATGAGGGTGGTCATAGGATTTTTTGAGAAAATTTTCATTATCTTTGAATTTCTTCACAAGTTTGGATTATGGAGTTTTGGAGAAAAAAATTAAAAAGAGAAGAGGAAGAAATTGTTCAAATTGTGGGTTTTTGGATTAAAGCTTGAAGAATCTGGGGATCTGAAGAGGGGATCTAGGCATCAACAGGGTCTTCACTCAACCTCAAAGAAAATAGGTTCATGTTCTTTAAATGAGTTTCTTTTGAAATTTTAATTGGGTGTGTTGTTGAAAAGCTTTGAATCTATTGTTTGATTGCAAAATAAACTAGTTGGGTTTTGTTTTCCAATTTGGAAGAAAACCTGGTTAGGATTAGATTGTTTCCAAAATTTAAAATGGTTACTTGAAGGTAAATAATTATTTTAAGTTTTTGTGTTCTTCATTTTGTTTAGTTTTCAATTTGGGTTTATGGGAATATGCTAGCAAAGTTTATTTATGGGAATATGCTACCCTGGTAAAGTTATGCTAGCAAATTTTAAAAAAGTAAAATTCGAATTTGCTAAAAGACTGTATTTTTCTTAGTTTCTCGTTTTTTTTGTTTTTTTTTAAAAAAGCCTTTTTTTTTTTAAAAAAGATAGTCCGAAATTTTATTTTTTAAAAAATTTTGTTTAAAAAAATTGTGTTGTGTGGTGGGGCATTATAGGTATCCTATTTGTTATACCTTAGGGCGATACTATTCATAAATCATTCAAAATTGATTTCCCTTGCACCAACAACATAACAGAGTATGAAGCCTTAGTGACAGGACTACGAATGGCAACCTAGTGGAAGATTAAGAGTCTACATGTTTTTGGCGATTCTCAGCTAGTAGTCCGGCAAGCAAATGATGATTATGAAACTAAGGATGAGAAACTTGCTCCCTACAAGCGCATGGCTGATAGTTTCAAGCAGTACTTTGATGAAATCACTTTTCAACAAATACCACATATTCAGAACAGGGTCGTAGATGCTATGGCAACCATGGGTTCCTTATTGGATATTTCGAGCAATGTACCTAAGTTTGAGTTTTTGGTTGAATAATTGTTGGTCCCTACCTATGATTTCCCCGATTCTGCGATGGTGTGTATGATTGTTGGTCCTTCTTCCCCTTGGTACAAAGACATATTCGACTATCTAAATGACCAAACCTTACCATTAGACCTATCAAACAACCAACGTAGAACCTTTATCCGTAAGTTAGCTAAATACACCATCATCGGAGATACCCTATATAGACGTACCTTAGATAACACCCTAATGAGATGTCTCGATGTTGAAGAAGCACAAACAACCTTGCGAGTGGTACACAAGGGTATATGTGGATCCCATTTGAGCAGTCCTACTTTAGCCCATAAGATTATGAGATTAAGTTATTATTGGCCTACAATGGAAAAAGACTCATATATCTTTGTAAAGAAATATAGACAATGTCAGATACACGGAGATTCGATATGAGCACCAACACAGGAGCTTCATCTGATTACATCACCATGGCCCTTTTCCCAATGTGGACTTGAACTCATAGGTAAGATACACCCTCCATCATCCAATGGTCATAAATTCATCATAATTGCCACCGAATACTTCACCAAATGGATTGAAACTATTCCCGTGACCTACATCACCGGCATGCAAATATCTAAGTTTATCTTAAAGTATATCATTTGTCGATATGGTGTACCCCAATCTATTATCGCAAACAATGGCCACCCATTCAAAAACCAAGAAGTATGTCATCTATGTGAAGAGTTCCATATCAAACATCATTTTTCCACCCCGTATTACCCACAAGGTAATGGCCAAGTCGAGGCATCTAATAAAACCATTGTTAGAATCCTAAAAAAGATTGTCAATGACGTTGGTCATGACTGGCACCTACAGCTAAATCTTGCCTTATGGGCTTACCACACAAGCATCCGTACTCCCTAGTATTCGGATTTGAAGCTATCTTACCTATTGAGGTTGAAATTCCTTCCTTGAGGGTATCCTTGAAAGGTCACATTGACGATGAAGAATACTGTGTATCCAGATTACAAGAGTTAGAATTACTAGATGAATGAAGATAGAAAGCACTAGACCATTTGCAAGCATATCAGAATTGTCTTCATAGTAGCTATAATAGGAAAGTTCTAAATCGACACTTTGACATTGGTGACTTGGTTTTAATGGGGAATCCCAAGAATCAAGCTAAACGAGAAAAGCCAAGTAAGTTTGAATCTAACTGGTTAGGGCCCTATATTATCATAGAAGCTTTTGGATCAGGAGCGTACCAACTCTCTACCCCTGAAGGAGAACCACTTTTTTCACCAATCAATAGCCTTCATCTGAAGAGGTTCTATGCATAGCTTCTGAGAGTCTTGGTCTTAATCGAGAAAATATGAAAAAATGGAAAAACAAAAAAATGGTTACCTTGATGAAAACCTAGCAAACAGGCGTCTTTGTATCACCAAAAAAATTGGAAAATCAACAAATAGTAAAGAGAAATAATTCATCCAATAGTGAAAACCACTTCGGTGGCGCTATGGATGAGTACCATGGTGAAAACCTGGCAAACAGGCACCATGTGTAATCAAACTCACTCCTTCGTCTACCGTCATTCCAATCAGAATTTTTCACCATCCCTCATAATAAATGGTTGTCTTATCCATTACTTGGAATGATTGACATCAAGTCCACTCTATCTCCCCATTCCATCCTCTATGTCTTATTCCCGACTGGGGGAAAATCCTCGTTCTATGTCATGTGGACCTTGTACATAGCAACCCAACATCGGAAAATATCCTAAAAATTTCCAAAAACATCAGAAATGTCCTAAAAAAATTCAAAAATAGTAGAAAACCTTCAAAAAGACAAAAAAATCAAAACATGTCAGAAAATCCCAAAAACAATGTCAAGTCAGTTATGGTAAGTTAGTTGTAGACATAATCAAACTGTGTTGCCTCTGCGACTGGACGTAGGCAAGGCCATTAGTTGATGTGCCCCCGAGGCATTAGGTCTGTCTGTCTAGGTTTCTCACATCTCACACACATTAAAATCATGACTCTTTGTACATTCAAAGTCATTGGTTGTGTCGAACTACGAGGTCTTTGCATGTACAACATAGGCAAGGCTAATCAATCGATGAGCCCTCGAGACCGCACTAGGTCAGTCCAACAGGGTTTATCACATTCACTATCACACACATTGCATATCATCAACTTAAGTACATATTTTTCAGTCATTTATGTCAGTTAAATTTTGGTCGAACTACGAGGTCTCTACGTGTACAACTTAGGCAAGTCTATCAATAGATGAGCCCTCGAGGCCACATTAGGTCAATCCTTTAGGATATGTCATCTCAAGTCATACACTATCAGCATACACACACTCATAATAGTTAAGGAATAAAAACAAGTCATGCATCAACAAGGCAAACATCTCAAGACTGCCATCAATTCAAAATCAAACACATTGTCAGAGTGATCAACTTATGTCTTAAGCAAGATATGTCTTTCTTGTCAACGGACATTGTCAAATTATCATAGCCTCGTGTAGTTTGTCATATCAATGTCATCAAGCTCCAACGTCGTATCCGGAACATGTCTTTCTGAAACCAGGCTTTGTCATGCCTTACACAAATAGTCACCAAGTCAAAACCAGACTCAACTTCTTATGCTGTATGTGTCATCCCTCACATTAAACTATGTCAAACATCAAACAATCCCACAAGATCAAGTTTTGGTGAATACTTTTATTTGGCTTTATGACTTTATATCTTATTTTGTCTTATCTTTCTATCGATTTGTGAATAAGTTTGATTACTAGCTTTCTCAAGGATGTCCCTTGAAGGATTTAGAGAAGCAAGGATGTCTCAGGACTCTTTTTCTTTGATTGCTGTCTATCAACTGTCTTTTTTTAATTTTGGATTTTGAGTCATGTTACTAGTTTCCTCAAGGATGTCCTATCAAGGATTTAGAGGAGCAATGATGTCTCATGACCCATCTTTTATTTCTTTGTAGTCTGTGTTTTTTCAAGACAAAATGACTGGGGCAATCTTGTCCTTAGTTTGAGTTAAGACACTCCTTGTCTACGACTATCTATTTTTTGTAGATGGATGACTTTGTAGACTATGGTCTATCTCATATCATGGTGTGTACTATTCATTTGTGTCAGTCCCTCCCAATGATGATAAAAATGCAAGCTTAGCATATATGGAAAAATATCGAAGATCATATGTTTTTCAATCAACCTTCGTTGTTTCTTACTAAAATTCTGAAATCATCTGTGCTAACATTTCTCTTTTCTGACATAATGATAGAGTCCTCTGACACAACAAAAAAATTAGATAATTTGCATATGCATACATTCTATAAGCATTATGTAAACATTTTCAAATGTCTATATATAGTACATCATAATGTAGAAACAATCATCCATAACACATGTATATACATCATCTAGGAAACATAATCATATAGAAAAAAATGCATCACCATAAAATAGAACTACATATCATATAGAATCCACCAAAAAGCATATATATATCGCTCAAAATAACGTGTCATAGTACAATGTCAGAATGTATCCATAAATAAAAATGAGCTCACTGGCTCTCTGATCAAAATACAATGTCCACAAATTTGAAGTGTCAACATGTCCTACTACCACTACTATCACGTGGTGAAGGTGGAGGAAGCTGCCTCAGAGGTACTCTCTATGAGGTGGAAGGCCTGTCATATGGACCTATCCTCGGTGGTCCTACCACACCCTCTATGCTTTGAGTCCTAGTCTGACTTCTGCTTTATGATCTCTGGTTGTGAACCTTTGAAAAGTGAGGGGCTCGTCTCTCTGTTGGCATCACTAACTCGTATAGATCTCTATAATATGAAGCCCTCTCTATTGATCTGACTAGCTCACGTGCCAACCCATTAGATAGAGTACCACTGCAAAGGCATCTAACCTCTGTGAACTACTACTCTATCTCCTATCTCTAGGCTACTTCCTGATCTCTCTCCATCTGTAAAGCATCTCACTCTGCAATAACCACATTGAGCCTCTCCTCCAATTCCTCTCTATCACTATCCCTAGGAGCCTCATCATCCTGTCGCCCCTCTATAATCTGATCCTAGAGCTCTCTCTCCTACTCCTGCATGGGTGCCTCCTCCTCAAAATCATCCTCCCCATAACCTGCTAGAATACCAAGAGGATCAATATCCATATTAGCCTCCTCCTCCTCTGCAAGGTCCTCTCCGCCAATCTCTACCCCTGCATGCTCACCTCCAACCTGTGCCTCTGCTCCACCTCCGAGGACCAACATAGGTACATCCTCCACCTCTACCTCTCGGATAGGTGATAATCCACCTACTTGACCACCTCTTTGTCCCTATCATCCTTGTCTACCACCACCACCTCTGCCATCATCACCACCATCCCTACCACCACCTCTACCTCTGTGCCGCCCTCTCAGTCCTGTACCTTATCTCTCTACTGGTGTCGAATGATCCAAATATGTATACAGAACAGGATGATGCTCTACCCACCAGGTGTCATATGCAGCTATAGTCCCAGGATCTATTGCTTCACCTCTCCATCCCCACTATAAAGGTTGCAAAGCCTAAATATTTGCCTCTATAGTAGCCACTAGTATCATAGGCCCCCAGTAAGGAACCTCTCTAGATGATCGAGCAAACTCTGCTCTCCCTCTAGGCTCATCCTGAACCTGTCCAAACTATCTCAATACACAATCTGGTAGATTTCTCTCAATGATATGTATGCTCGAAACAATCCTATCAATCAGGTACTATGTCTACCGACAGTAGGTCAAATGCATGTCCTCATCTTACCATCTCTCGCAATCCATGTATGGCCTCCATGTAAACTGAACCAATGTGTCCAATGCATGTCTCCAATAGCTTGTGTCTCCTACATGACTCTAAGTAATGTTTCCCATATACCAGAAAACATATGGAGATCTAGCCTCTTGCTCTGCAATAGTAGGAGGATGAAATATAGCAATATGCTCCCATGCCCAAACCATGAGAAGAGTGGTACCATAGCTCATAGACTATGCATCTCAGTACACTATATCATGTAAGTGAAAATACAACATGCCTAACAAACAGGGACCCCAGGCATACACAACCTCCCTCTCTAACATCCCGACAAGCATCTCTTTCCACCCGATAGGAAATCCATGACCCCGCCGGTCAGGAAGAACTATCCCTCCAATCAATGTACATAAAATACAATCTATCTGCTCATACCTATCAGCTAGAACCTGCCATCTGATCTCATAATGCTCTATCCCTAATCTCCTAATGTCATCATAAACATAGAATTGGGTAATCTCACTGTACCTACACTATGTGTCATACATAACCCTCTCTCCTCTAATAGGTAGCCAAAGGATCCTATATAAATCCTCTAATGTCACAGTTGCCTCACCATTCAGCAAATGAAACAATGAGGTCTCAGAATGCCATCGCTCACATAAAGTAGTCAGCATACCTCTATTTGCCCGAATCATGGGCATAGTCAGTACATGATGTAGTCCCAATCTCCATAATAATCGTGAATCCACGCTAACCAATCACTCTCTCAGCTCAAATGTATCAAGCCGTGTCTCCCGGGTATAAATGGGATCTAAAATAACTTGCAAATGCATTTCCACCATGATGTCAAATGTCAACTTTTTTAATTTTTTATCAAAAAAATTTACCAGCTAAATGTGGTTCACAGAATCACCTGCGGTGCTATTTTCCACATGCGTTGCACAAAAAAGCATTTGTGTCGCTTATCTCACATGCATTGCAAAAATCACTCAAATTCAAAACCAAGCAAATGCGTCTCAAACAATTCATATGCGGTGCAAATCTATCTACCTACCTATATGCATATGTGTTTCGCAATATCAATTGTATTACATTATCCTACATGCGCCTATCCAAAACCAAAATTCGATTCAGAATATCAAATGCGGTGCATTTAAATTCATTTACATTGAGTGCCTAAATGACCTAAATGAGCTTAAACATCTTTTTGCAAATGTGTCGTTCCGCAAGCAAATGCGTTGCGCACGAACGCATATGCATTGAACGCGAAAGACCATATGTGCAAAAATAATTTTTAAGTGCCTAAATCTACATGCAAAATGAAATTTCAAGAGCTCATTTTAGGGTACATACCGGGGGTCGTACATTGGCTAGCCATCTGAATGTCTGGATCCGATATCCACGATATGCAATGTAGGGAACTGGAGACATCTTCGTCCAATACTCAGAGAAAACTTCTAAATTCTTCAACTCTTTCGGGTGCAAATGAATTGGTTTTCAACCTAATTTCTATTTATACCTAGGGTTTGGGTGGCATTTCTTCTGACCTTGTCTATTAGATGCTTAAACTTCCAACTTCTAATGAACTGTACACATCCCTAACACTTCCAAATTCAATTCTATCAACTCCTTAGCATTTCTGACCATCAAATTGACTTATCGAGAATATTTCCTTATTTTTTTGAAATTTTTCTTAAATTTGTCAATTTTCCCGAGGGGTCATACCCTAACCTATTTCATACTGGGGCACGAATGGGGCATATTTTCTTTGACACAACGTCGAAATGACATTATATCAAAGAGGGGAAAACTGTAGACAACGAAAATTTGTCTAGGCTTGCAAGTACCACTTTCGACATAATTTTCTAATGTCCATGGTCATGATTAAATAATTTTTATTATTTAATTACTTTCTAAACACATATTTCCTCTATTAATTAAATAACCTTTTAATTATTTAATTAATTCATTATGACCCTTTATTCAACTTTGATTAATTAAATAAATTGTATTTATTTAAATATGTCGCTAACTAATTAATTCTTCTTCTTAATTAAACAGTTTATTATTTAATTACCCCTTTGTCATATTTCAACTATAATTAAATATTTATTATTTAATTATTCAATTAATCCTTTTCAACAGTCAATTAAATAAATTATTATTATTTATTTAATTAATTCATTTCAATTTTTGAATGTTGAATTAAATTAACATTTAATTCATAATTAATTATTTCTGTCACATTCTTCTATCATCTAGTTATCTAATTATTCACTCACCTTCTAACTCGATATCTATTTTAAATCCGCCAGTTATCTCCGGATTCGATATCTGATCGTCTCTGGGAAAGGACTCTCTATCACAACTAGACAATTAACTAGTTCTAAATCATATGCATGAATGTGTTTATTAATTAAATATCTTTATTTAATTAATTAATTCATGTGTGCATTCGAACAGATTATTCTTCAAGTTCTAACTTTGTCTTTTTCATTCAAATTCTACTTCTTCTATTTTCGAAGACTTTCAACTGAAGATTAAATTGTTTATTTAATTTGGAACTCTTTTTCTTTCTATTTTCAAGTAGTCTTAACACCAAATTAAGTTATTATTCTAGTTTAATCTTTATCTTGCAGAATTTCCTAACTCACATTCTAACTAACACAGAACTCAAATCGCATGGCATTCATCAATCTCGATCGTTGATCTCTCTTTCGAATCTAAGCCGATCATTCAAAAACCTAAAATCTATAAATTGACCTATCATTGTCAGTATTCCTCCTCCTAAAATCAATACTTTTGAGAAGAACCTATTACCTTCGATATTTTTCTGAGACAATAAATCCAGGTTATGCTTGCATCAATACTGAAAATCTGAGGGCAAGAATACTGAGACAACAAAATGGAGAAGGACAATCAAGATAATTCGAAGAAGTGGATGCATATTCAGTGAGATTGTTCTAGTTATATTTTTAATTATTTTGTTCATTTTTACTCGTTCTTAGTTGTTTGATTTAGATTAATATTTGTTAGATTAGATTTAACCGTGTATCTTTGCAGATTCCCATTTATTTTACGTTACATTTGGTGAACTCGACGTGAACCACACTTCAAATTTCATGACATCTTTTCATCTTTCCATTTTTTATTTTGCAGGAATCATACAAAAAACCATAATTGATTAACAACGCATCTGATCTCGCTAGCCACATCTAATACATTATGTGATGCATTTGACAACACGAGCCGCATCCACAAAATTCTACATCGCATCCGACTATCAACGCCACATCGCATGTGACTGTCAACATCGCACCGCATCTGTAAGTTTAAAAGTCGCATCTGCCTGGTAGAATTTCTTTTCATTTTTTATTAACTTTCATATTTTCACGATTTGATTTTTAGTTTTTGTCTTGTTTTGTTTTTGTTAATGTTTTTTTTGCAGCTGTGTTTAGGGGGATAACTTAATTTTTGCAGGACAAAACATAGAAGACCAAAATAAAAACCAAAAAAATCTTCTTTTTTGCAGGACGAAAGTCGAAGACACAAAGGAAATTACTAATCAGTTGCATGCAGGACCTTATGAAGACACTGATTTGTTTATCGTTTTAATTTATTTGTTCATTTTTACTCTTTCTTAGTCGTTTGATTTAGATAAATATTTGTTAGATTAGATTTAAGTGTCTATTTGTGCAGATTCCCATTTATTCTACGTTACAATTTTCTTATATGTTAGTAAGAATTATTAAAAAGGTAGAAGAGGG
>CM021105.1:191866765-192104127 GCA_007115665.2 Sequoiadendron giganteum
GTATTCTATTCAATCCTCTATTTGTATTTGTGTTGGGTCATTTAGTTGATATTTACTTCAAGCCTTAAGGCCGACTGTTGTCATAAAAGGTTGGTTATTGTTTATGCCACATTGAATGTGACCTCGCCTTGACTTTGTGGGAACTTCAAGTCTTATGAGTTTGACTTTACTTATGAAATAATGCATGGTATTATTGAGTCGGCATTACTCATTGTCTAAAATAGTCAAATTCCATAATGGTTGTCGACATGCAACCCTTGGATAAGCCCGCGGACTTGTCAAGGAATAATGAGTTTTTGTTTAATCTCTGTCCTTTTCGGACTTCAAACATTTATCATCATTTGCAAAGGAATAATTTGCTTTTCTTGCATTGGAAGGTTAGGGCAAACATTTTTTTTTGTCTCACATTTTTTGGACACCCCCATTCTAGCCACCATGCTCGAGTCTGTATCTCAGATGTTTCTTTGCTATCCCTGGCATTTTTGCTCTTGGATAGTGATTGGGAGCAGTCATGAGACCAACACAATGGTCGCTCTGTGTGACTATTTCCAGCCACTGGGTATTGGCACGTTTTTGGAAGGCAGTGTGGTCATTTTTCTCCTCTACAGGACTGGTAATCATTCTTTGACAACAACATTTGTTTACCAGTTATTCTTCTTTTGATTGGTTTGCAGATCCACTTTTGGACAAGTAAGATGGTTATAACTTATTCTTTCTCTCTTATGCAAAGTGAAAAATTGAAAACGTCTATTGCTTTCAAGAGAAAAGTCTGAAATACTTCTTTCAAAAATCAAAACATGACTGAAATTTCATTTAAAGGTTATCATGACAGTTATTTTAAGGAACTGTGTTTTCTGGTTGTGGGTAATGATAATGTCATTGAATCTCTTCAGTTGTTTATCTAGGTTCATGGATAACGGTTCTTGTGAAGTTACTTCAGTCGCACTTCATAGTGATTTCAGTTTCTTAAGATTTACAGTCACTATAATGGGTATTGTTCATGGAATATTCTCTCAGCCTCACTAGAAATTGTGGGTAACTATTATAATGCATGATTAATAGCTTTTGGTTACATGCTAGTTGGGGTTTCAGTTACTTCATTTTCGTAGCAGCTTATTTGTCAAAATTCCTTTGGGATATGCACTCTTCATTATTACTTGTGGGTATAATCTAAAAGAGGTTTCATTTTGCTAAAAATACCTCTGTTTCATTGCTGGTTCTGTCAAGGAAACATGGTTATCATTTTAGTTTTGAATGATGTGTTCTCACTGCTTTTGTTTAAGCACTGCATGTGCAGGCTTCTAGTGAATATATGCTCTATCACACCTCTATTCTTGGACTTTTTTGTTCTATCCTCAACAGAAAGAAAGAATCTTCTTTTATGATCACTGCAACATCAGATCTATTTCTTGTCAGTCATTCTATAACCTAAAAAACAACCTTGTATAACCTTCTAGAATGTGAAATTCGAGAAACAGTGGTAATACTTCCAATTTGTAATGATGTTTTCTATAAAAATCCAAAAACAATGAGTTTAGGGTTCTATCATGACAGAAAATCAAAAACTTGAAACAAGGGTATTACTATTTAGAGATGTGAAAGTCTATTCTGTTCTTTGATATTGAAAATTGGAAAACACAGTGTGTAGTCAGATTTGTAGTTTCTGTATGGAAAAAGATTGAAAATCAAACAATGAGAAAAGAAAGAAAAGATGCATTATTTTAACAGTTTGATGAGATTGTATTGTGATTGTGATAGGATTTTCCTCAAGTTGCATCGAGATTAGATAATGCATAAAATTCTGAAGAGTCAATTTTGACTCTTGAAAATTCTATGGTTTGTCTGTCAAGAGGCACTTGACAGAAATCAAGTGAAATAGAGAGATCCTTTGTACTATTGTACGTTCTATTGAATATCAAGAAAGGGGTTGGTGCTCCTTGAGATTGGTGTCTCTAAACAGAGGGGTTGGTGCTCCTTGAGTCGGTGCTCAGAAATCAGCCATTGAGGCTTTGTCAAAATAAATTATTGAAATGAAAGCCTGAAAAAGGCAGTAGGTTCAAGAGTGGTTTTTCTACCCTGGGAGGGTTTTCCACTCGACATATCTTGTGTCTATTTGTGTCTCTATGACTCATTTTCTTCAGTACTTTACTACTTTAAAATGCAATGTTACATTACTCATTTCAGTTTATATGACTGCATTCGAATACATGAATGACACTATCATTGATAAATGCGAACATATGTATGGTTATTTTCAGTTTCAGTTTAAATTGTTTAAGAAGTTATAAACATTGATTCACCCCCCCCCTCTCAGTGTATTTTCACTCCAACAATTAGCATACTTATGTTTTATGAATCTAGTTCTAAGATAGCTTTGCTAATGTCAAAATACCAAAAACACATGTTTTATATACCTTGGTGAAGTTGTCTTTTTAATCTAAGAATAGAACATGTGAATGCTCAAGCAACTAAATTCATACATATAAAGCCATTAAGTTTAAATTTGCATCCATGGCATTTGAAAGGGTAGAGCTCATAGTATTTCTTGATATCGACCAATGCTTCTTGGTATAAGACAACTTCAAAATATGTCCACTATTTGTGAGCACAACTAAAGGCTTGATCTCACAAGAACCACAAAATCCTTCAAGATCCAAGGGTGAATGCAACAATCACCAAGCTAAAATGTAAGATGACTAAATTAGCCATCAAGCTTAGTTTTCCCACATACTAACAACAATCAAACTAAAGTATTCGATGGTTAATTTGGTCCATCTCTTTCTACAATAGTTATTCCAAGTAATTACAACTATGTCACATTTTAAGGGAAAACCTACCATTTATATAAAATTATATTGGTGAAATTTGCATCAAATTCAACACTTTGTTTGGGTTAATTTAGGAAACTTAAATTAATATAATTTTAGTTAGTGTTATTGATTTGTCACTTGTCTATAGTGCATCATTTCAAACATTGAATGGATGTAATCACATTGTCATAGCTCATTTATCCATGTTTCCTCAAATTATTTATGTGCATAATGTACAATTAAGAGTTTGAAAATAAAAACTACAACATAATTATTATACTCATTCAAATGCATTTCCATTAAATTTTTTATTACAAAACAAATATTATTATCACAATACTTCAAAGGAAGGTACTCACCACTATGTGGCACTTGTTCTTTAATGTAAATATATTAAGTTCAAGTCTCACATTTATTACTTTCTATTTGGAGAAATAAGGGTTCATGGGATATTCAAAACATTTTAGTTGAAGGTTTATTTTTTGGAGACATAAGGTTTATATGTTTCACTCTAAAAAATGTTTTGTATTGGAGGCATTTATGGAAAATGGATGTATTTTCAATTGAATATGACACCCATTGTTTTTTGCATTTAAAATTGACCATATATAGTGCTTGTACTCCCAAGGCCATCCAAATATTTGATGGTAAGATTTTAAATAAGATCAAAGAGGAGGCTAGAGGACACCATAGACTGGAGGATTCTTCTATTTCAAACTAGATTCTTGCTCAAAGATGGTATGAGATAGCTTGGTAGTTTTATTTTTTATTCTTGTGGATAGTTAAATATATCTTGATCTCAAAAAAAAAATTGTATCTATGGATAGTTGAGCAAGTCTCAATCCAATTTAACATGGAGATTTGTAATTGTGGATAGTTGGGTCTATTTTAATTCATAGGAGTGATGTTGCTATGGATAGTAGTATGTCTCAACTCACAACTAGAGAATTGCATGTTAGATAGTTGAGTATGTCCCAATTCATATGTGAGGTGGTGTTCTTGTGGATAGTGGAGTATGACTTGAATCGTAAGAGGTGTGTAATTTTGAATAGTTGGGTATGTCTTGACTCACAAGAGGTGTGGTGTAATTTTGAATAGTTGGGTATGTCTTGACTCGCAAGAGTGATGTACTTGTGAATAGTTGAGTAGTTCTCAATTTATAGGTATTATTAGGCAATCAAGACATGCATTGATATGTTTGTTTTTTTGTTCTATGGGTGATTTGAGAGATTTAATGAGCCATGAGTATGTCTAAGTTCATCAGATTTCCATATGAGCTACTATGTTCAGTCCATTTAATGTTTTTCATTTCTTCAAATTGATGTATTAATGAGGAAAATGTTGGAATTTCATTACATTTATAATATAGCTAGTAGGTTAATAAATAAATAGTTAGTATGTTAGTAAACAATAATGTTAATATATTTAAATTTATTGGAATTATATTATTGGGTGCAATAGTTTAGGTTACTTGTGTGCAGAATTTTCTTGATAGTTGTAGGCTAGTCGATGAGAAGTGGCTTTTATAAGTCAATGCAAACAATGTAATATCTATCTCAAATCAACCATATAATAATGTATAGGAGCGAATTTTCATCCCTAACGCAAATTCCCCTTTCACCCCTTTACACTTTAGAAAACCAAACTCAGAGGCTTTATTCCACATAAGCTTGATGTTTGCATGATACTTGGCATCCTATTTGTGTGTTGCTAAAGGCATTTCTATCAGGGACACCCGCATGGTGCACAAACGTCTGCATAGCACACTTACATCCCTGGTAGATTCTTGTGGTTGGAGACTGCAAAAATGTTACACTTCCTATTGGGAGTCTAAGTGTAATTCCTTTATTCGATTGGCCAACCTGAATATGGTCGTTTCTTGACCTCTTTCCTTCTTATTCTTCATCCATTCATCCATTTGGACCTTATTCACAAGTTTACACAATCTCTTCACAATTTCTCCACACTTTGAGCATTCACTCCAAGCTTTGTAGTAGCACTTCACACCTCATAGTAGCAATCTACCATTCCATCACTTCAATAGTGCAAGCACAAAACAATCCATTGCAGTAGAGGCTTGAGCTCCTCTCATCTTTCTCCTCCACTAGCCTTGAGCACTTTGGATGGAGGTGGTAATCTCCTCACATCTTCTCTATTGTTTGGTTGAATAGGAAGTACTATTTTGTAGTGTCTTTTGTATGCTTAGCTTGTATTTTCTTCTTTATCTCATTATTTATATCATTGCAATCTTGGATGTCCATGAAGGTGGAAACACCAAAACAGGCGTCTGACTGAGGCAGACCCCTAAATAGCCCCCCCAACATTTTCCTACTTTTATGTGTGTAGATGGAGAGATCTTGGGACAATTTGGCAAGAAGATTGTTGTGCAAGATCATCTTCATCACCCTTGCGGCAATCTACTTTCTTTATCATGTTCACCTTTATGTTTCATAATTCTTAATTTTATTTTGCCCTTCTCGAAACTCTTAAACTAGGCTGATAGTCCTGATATTAGAAGTTAAATCTTTTCTCATTGGTTTTAGAGACCGTAAGGATGCTAGTGCACCTATGAGACATCAATGTGCCGTGTTTTCATCCCAGAACTGTGATTTTGTCCTCAGATAGAGAGCTATCTAAGATACAAAATTGATTCTAAAGGTCGACTCACCTAGTTTCTTTTTAACTCTCGGGTTTGTAGAGTGATTGAAGGACCTCATAGTCCTCATCATTCTCATCCTGTCTATCCTAACATCCTGGAAAATTGAGGTAAGTTAGGGCAGCCATACTACTCTCGGCCTTTCGTGAGCTAGGGCCTTGCAGTGGTTGGTCCCCCTCTCTTAGATTTTTGGTGAACCCAACATGAACCATTTTGGTTCCATTTTGTGATACTAAAATTCCCTTTCCTCATGTCCTAGGAGTGTTTTATGTGTATTGTTGTGAGGCTTCCACCTTATAACCCAACCTACGACTCCTATTAGGCGTAGTTGGAAGGTTTTGATGGTGTTGTGTAACGAAACCTTGATTGGGTCACTATCTTATCCCGTAAACCTTAGGATGCTCTATAGAAGTACTATTAAGTGTGTGTGATGGCCTCTTTCTTAAACCAACCTATTCCCTCTACACAAACTATGAGTAGTTGTACTAGCATAACCTTTACTTCACAAGACTTGCAATGGGCTTTAATAGGGAACCATTTCCTCTTTACATTCCTACGAGGATAAATGGGAATACTGTAGCAAGTGTTCTCATTGATCCGACATCCCAAGTGAATATCATAACTAAGGAGATCATGTTGATCAACTTCCTACATAAGGATGGATATGATGCACTTGAAAGTATCATCCACACACATGACGGAATTTTCATACCTCCTATAGGGAGTATTGTCCTATCAGTCCTCGTTGGACCTAAATCTATGAACCTTAAGTTTGATATCATCTAGGGGTCTGAAATCTTCAGAGTGAAGCTAGGCATCCCCTGGCTAGTAGCTATGAATGCAATTCCCTCAGTTATACACAAGTGTCTTAAATTTGTTCATGGAGGCTTGGTACATGTTGTTCATGACACTGATTATAGATTGTCGATTGCACTTGGCAGCTATACCTTGGATTAATTTTGGCCTGCACCTATTGGTCCTCTCCCACCCAGGAAGGACCTCTTACATCGCACATATCAAAACTATAAGAAAGGGCGCTCTACGCCAAAAGTGAGATGCCCTCCTTCACCTTATGTTATTTCACATAGAGCTTGTCTACAAGTTGATAGTGATGTCACCAAGGCACGTAGAAGAGAAGAAGAGAAGCAATCTCAAGATCTTCCTTCTTCCTCTTATGTTGTTTAGCCTGATGCTTCCTCTCACTCTGTCGTAGTACCATCTTCTTTTGTCTCATGCTTGTAGAGAATCCCATGGTGCCCGCTTGGTGAAAGGCCAAGCATCCTAGGTTTGAGCTTCCTATATTACCCAAAGAGCCTAGGCCCATTCGGTATGGTAGACAGAAAGCCCCCCATGGAGAGTCCTTTCTGTCTTGACCTCCACGACCTCCTATTGTTCCTGCTTCTAAAATACTGAATAGAAAGAGGCTCGCTGTCGAGGCACTAGATTTGGTTCCCCCTGTCATGCCTAAACCTGCTCTTCCTACTCCCATCCAGGAGTCTTTCCCCCCACTGGAAACAACTATGGAGTACATTCCCATGGTTGAGCAGGATCCCTATGTTCCTTCACAAATTTTGGCTTCTAGCTCGAAGAGTCGCAGAGACAACCTTGCACGTGAGCGCAAGCGCCAACAAAAGGCTATTCTAGCCGAGCAAGCCTCCTTATAGAGGAAAGAAGAGGAGATGACCACTCTTGTATCAGGACCTCCTACTATGTCCTCCTCTCCCCTCCCTTTTGTTCTTGTCCAAACTAGCTTCGTGTCTCTTCTAGCTTCCATTGCAAGTGCACATGTGCCTAGAAAGGTGCAAGTGTTCCTCGCTCCTTTTGTGGAGCTAGCTTTGTTGACATCCATCCCAGATGTCTCGCCCTTTCTAAAGCCCATAGACATGATTAACACTTCAGTTGTATCTATTGCGCTTATTTCCTCCTCTCCCTCCATATGTATCACTTTGTCTATGGGGAGTTCACCTCCTCCAATGAAGAAGAAGGTAGAGAGTGGTCCCTCCAACAACGG
Source organism: Sequoiadendron giganteum (assembly GCA_007115665.2). Lineage (NCBI taxonomy): Eukaryota > Viridiplantae > Streptophyta > Pinopsida > Cupressales > Cupressaceae > Sequoiadendron > Sequoiadendron giganteum. Next base: position 191,874,243 of record CM021105.1, read on the forward strand.
GTGACATAAGAGGATCCCACCCTCTCTGAAAGGTGGCCCCACATTGACTTGTTATGTCCTAGTGATGGAACCAATTCCAACCTCCCCTGAGTTTTTCACTGCTCCCGAATCTCTTGGTGAGCTTAGCAGTGAACCTTGAATGTGAAATCCTTCATCCATCAAATCGAAACATGGCACTCCTGTCAAGTGCATGTTTAACTCGGTGGACAATTTTTTTACCTTTTCAGCAATATTCGTGAGGTCGTTGACCTTGGACCCACAAGAGTTGAGTGACAGAGACCTCATAGGTCCCTCTACCTTGCCCCTTGTTGTGGGAGGATCAGAAGCTCCTCACCTTAACATTACACTATGACAGGCCCATCATCCTTCCCCCTACGATGATCTAGAGTGGGAATCTAATGACCTCTTGGTTGACCAATGTTAGGGGGAGACCCTTTTCTTGATCTTTAGATTATATGTGTGTGTGTGTTGTGATGTGTTCCCTTGTGATCATGCTATATGTACCTGGATGACCCTTTTCACCCCTTTTGGTGCTTGGATACAGGTGTGGCATTTGTGTTGTAAACCTTCTTCTATGTGTATCATAATTATTCCATGTTTGTGATTGACTTTTCAAAAAATTGGGGATGATGCAAAGCGTTGGGGACATTTAGGCTTCCTTCCACATTGACTATTTGTTATTTTTACTTTGTCTTTTGTGCATTCTTCCTGATCTATTTGGGGATTGATGATATTTTGCCTCTCACCATGGTTACCTATTATATATATAAATAAAGGCGGATCTAACCCCATGAAACCAGATCCCCCTATGCCCTTTGTTTGTGTTCATTTATTTTTTCTTTTGCTTCCCCTTTATCTTTCTCTCTTATTTTCTTGAGTTCTCCCTTTCATGTGTGAAAAATCCACTTCTACATTATGTGGTCTTTATAAAATGCATTCATTTCCAAATGAATCTTTTCTCGAAGACCCTTCACACACTTCTTTGTTAGAATTGCATTCTCAAATTGAAACCCTAATGGAACGTGTTTCCTTCATCACAGGTTCGTAAAGAAAGGACTTGGGAGCCTTCCTCTGAAGCGAGAACACCTTTTATCTTCCCCTCATGTGGGGGCATATCCTTCCTTTCAAATTCCTTGATGATCAATCGATTCAAGAAAGAAGACATCGCCTTTTGAATAGTGTATCCCTTAAGTGGACCCTTTCCTTTCACATTGGGTTCCCTAGAGACCCCTCTGAACATTTTATCTCTGGGGAGTTCTATGATGTCTAGCTCGTGGGTAGCTCGACTAGACCAGTTTCACATCTTCATGTCTAGTCTGAGAGTAGCCCGACTAGACCTACTTCACATCCTTGTGTCTAGCTTGGGGGCAACCTGACTAGATCTTACCTTTCAAACAATGCGTCCCTTGAGTGGACCCCTTTGAAATTCTTCCAACTTAGCGATGGTCTACGTGACTATCCATTTACTGGCCTGTGTGGCTGCTTCCTAACATGTTTTATCTATAGGTAAACATGTCATCTTCCTTGACTCTATGGAGTCCCCTCTACTCAGTCTCCCTCATGTGATATTTCTTGGGGGATACCTACCTTGCAAGTCTACGGGTCTATAAGGTGCTCTTCTTGGTTTCCCTCATGTGAGAGTTCTTGAAGGATACCTCCCTTGCATGATTGTGAGCCTATAAAGCACTTTTATTCTTCAACTTCATAATTATGTGGAGTTATGAAGTCCCTTCTTGCACTTTTGGGTTCGCCAGACTATGATCTACTTCCTCATCGATACAGGTATACATCTCTAACCTCACTACTCTACATTACTGAAGCACTCATCAGTATTTGTGCTCACTAAAGTGGGGAAAAAATGTATAGGAGTGAATTTTCACCCCTGATGCAAATTCCCCTTTCACCCTTTTACACTTTAGAAAACAAAACTCGAAGGCTTTATTCCATATAAGCCCATTGTTCACATGACACTTGGCATCCTGTTTCTATGTCGGTGGAGACATTTATGTTGGGGATGCCCACATGGCATGTAGATGTCCACGTGGTGTGCTTACATCCCTGGTAGATTCCTGCAGCTGGAGATTGTAGAAACATTACACTTTCTATTGGGAGTCAAAGTGTAACGCCTTTCTTCGGTTGGCCAACTAGAATATGGTTGTTTCTTGACCTCTTTCCTTCATATTCTTCATCCATTCATCCATTTGGACCTTATTCACAAGTTTACACAATCTCTTCATAATTTCTCCACACTTTGAGCATTCACACCTCATAGCAGCAATCTACCATTACATCACTTTGATAGTGCAAGCGCAGGACAAATCCATTGTAGCAGAGGCTTGAGCTCCTCTCATCTTTCTCCCCCACTAGCCTTGAGCACTTTGGACGAAGGTGGTAAGATCCTCACATCTTCTCTATCATTTCGTTGAATAAGAACGTACTGTTTTGTAGTGTATTTTGTATGCTTGGCTTGTATTCTCTTCTTTATTGCATTATTTCTATCATTGCAATCTTGGTTATCCATAGAGGTGGAAACAAAAAAATGGGGGTCTAACTGAGGTAGACCCTAAACAACCCCCCAATATTTTCCCTCTTTTATATGTGCAGGTGGATAGATCTTAGAGCAAGCTAGCAAGAAGATTGTTGTGTGAGATCATCTTCATCACCCTTGCAGAAATCTACTTTCTTTATCATGTTAATTTTTATGTTGCATACTTCTTAATCTTATTCTACCCTTCCCAAAACTCTTAAACTAGGCTGATAGTCCTTATTTTAGAAGTTAAATCTTGTCTTATTGGTTTTTTTACCGTATGGACGCTAGCGCACCTATGAGACGTTAGCGCACCGTGTTGTCATCCTAGAACCACACTTCTATCCTCGAACAGAGAGCTATCTAAGATACGCAATTGACTCTAAATTTTGACTCGCCTAGTCTCTTTTCAACTCTCAGGTTTGTAGAGTGATTGAATGACCTCATAGTCCTCATCATTCTCATCCTATCTATCCTAACATCTTGGAAAACTGAGGTAAGTTAGGGCAGCCATACTGCTCAGGGCCTTTCGTGACCTGGGGCCCTGTAGTGGCTAGTCCCCCTTTCTTACAAATAATACATATTTGGTGGTATTAATTTATGTGATAACGATGTGATTTGTATATACAATTATTTCACCATTCCAATAAAGTTCCCTTAAACATTTATAAAAAAAATTGATATTATTTTATTATAACAAGAGAGGGCCTATACCCCTCACTTGAGTGACCCCTAAAATATACATTCACATTTTCCCTTAACCTAATCCATGTGTGAGTGTTTATGGGCACACCATTTTAGAAAATTAATAAGTACTCCAACACAATAGATGTAAAAACAATGAACCAAAAAGTCATCTATAAGGCCTCAATAAAACCTTAAAACTCTCACCCCGAAATCCTCTCATAGGGGGTTGTGGACCCCCCATACACCTAGGTGGGGTGAGGCTTCAAAATCCCTTGTTGTGGTGGGATGTATACTCTACAAGAGCTTTAAAATATGAAAATTATACAACAAGTGTCCACATTATCCCACTTCATATATACCTTGCATAGGAGGCCACAAAAATCAATTGTCGAGGACAATTATACCCATTGATTTCCTAAAGAAATAAAACTTCTCAATACTATCAAAAAATTTCAATGTCATCAATGTGTTTTAAACTTCCTTTCTATTTTCAACCATATAGTTAACAAAATTATTCTACATAACAATATGCTTCATCTTATTATGATAAATAGAGTTATTTTCCAAACTTATTGCACTTTAACTATTGCAATATATATTTTTTAAGAAACCAACATTTGAACACAACCTATATAACCATACAACATCCTTTCATACATGAGTAGCCAGCATGTAATCCCCTATCAAAAAAAGATCATTTTTCCAAAAGAGAAAACTTACCATAAAGAAAATTCTTTCATGCATTCACTAATAGGTTTATCCAATTCAAAATTTTGTGTTAACTCCTTCCCCCTAAGACCGATGAGTCATGGTCTAACACTAATGTGGAACAATTATGATGATAAGACTCAAGATCAAATAAAATGAATTGTCTCCCTACATATTGATGCATAACTACTATATGCAAGGTAGAAGACAAGATCGAATGCAGGCCCTAAATGATATATGCAAAATAGAAACAACTATGCTATAAATTTTAACTAAAAGAATTCTAAGCTTGATAATGCTTCCTCCTTGGGGTCATGAATCTTCATCAAGATGGAAATCCTCCCCAACTAACTAGTGGTTTCCCTCTTGGAAATTGGAAGGTTGTCATTGATGTCAATGATGGAATTTGGAACAGTATCATTGATGTGCATTACTTGTATTGTCCAGCAATTGCTTTCGTAATGGAAGACTATTGATCTGATATTTTGGTCCAAATTACCTTACTTTATAAGATTCATTCAAAAGCTAATAATATGTTTTATCTCAATATCATTTTCATCCACTTACAAGATTTCAGTTGACTTGGTTATATGGTTGGAAAGATACAGTTACCAATAGTTTGGAAAAAACAATGTTCTACTTATATACTAGTTCAGTATAATTGGTTTTTGGTTCGAATTCCACCTCGAAGAAAAATAACTCTATAGGACTTTGTACATATATTTTTGACTACAAGATGCATCTTACATCTAAGTTTTGCGATGTTATGTAAACGCATTCAGAAGAAGTGGGTAGCAGTTTTCTACTCTAAGAAGTACAATAAGTTTTTGTACAGTGCATTGATGAGGGAGATTCTTCATTTTCTCATGATTAATTATTTTTTCTTGTAAAGATGAAGATAAGTTATTCATTATTGTCTAAAAGAGAATTCAATGTGTTAAAAAAATTTTATGTTAAACATTTGATGAAATACATATACGTTTGAGGTTTTGATGTTTTAGGTCTAACTTTGGCCAACCTAATTATGAATTGGAGTTAAGGAGGTTTGATATGCACTACAAATGTTATATGGATATATATTAGGTCCATGTTGACTAATACCATATAGTACACGTGAAGATGAATATGTTTTTGAGGATAATGCTAACAGAGTTGGTTTTGATTTAAAATAGGGTTTCTCTAATTAGGTCAACCTAATTAGTGAATACGAATGTATATGATATAAATAAGACATTGTTTTGTGTGGTGTGGAGGAAGCAAGAGAGTGAGTGATATGAGTGAAGATGAGATGAATGTCAGAGAGTGTGAATATGTGGAATTGTATGTATGAGTAGACAAGAATAGTTGATTATATTGTACAGAGAAGATTTCCTGTATCCACTACTTCACCGAAACTGAACTCCAGCACAAGGAAGGCACATTCTATGTCATTTCATCTCTTAGCAGTGAGCCTACTCTATTTTGTAAATTACTTCAGGCTATGAGCTTCAAGGACAGTGTCTGTTGCAGTGAGCCATTGTAATATTCTATATTTGGATATATTATATTGTGAGCTAACCCTCACTGTGGTTTTTCCCATTTTGGGTTTTCCACGTAAAAATCCTAGCATTCATGTGTATTGTCATCTTGTATTGATTGCATGCTTTCACTTATTGTTATAGTTAGAATTTTTCTATTACTTGGATGGATATTAAGTAAATGGTTTAATGGAATGTTGATTCACCCACCCCCCCCTCAGTATTTTGGGTGTTCAACAATTGGTATCAAAGCTTGGTTCCTCTTAAGAACTCTAATAGCTTGAGGAAGATCTTTAAATTTGACCTCATGGGAGATAACAGATTTCCTATTCCTTCGGAAGAGATTCCTTTGGAACACATTGAAGAATATTGTATCCTAGATAATGATAGTGAACTTGAAATTTCTCTTGAAGATCTTGACAGAATAGAAGAAGAAAATAAGGACTTGAAGGAAAGCCTGAAATAAGCAAATGAGTGCATTAAGAAACTAAGAGAACAAATTAAGAAATTCAAGGAAAGATATAGAGAAGTCAGTGATCAATTGAAGAAAGTGGATGAGGACATCACCAAACTAAAAAAACAACTAGAAGAAAAGAGGAGAATTGAAAAGTGTCAGAAAGCTAAAATTCAAAGGAAGATGGATGAATGTTCAAAGCTTGCACAAGTAGTAATTCTAAAATCGGATCTAGAAAAGGAAAGAAGACATGAAGATAAATTCATGACAAGTTCTATAATGTTGGATGAGCTGATTGCATGGTAGAAACCCTCTAAGAAAAAAATTGGTTTGGGATTTGAAGAAGGACAAAGTTCAAAAGAAAATCAGTCTCCTAACAAAATTGACAATCAAAGGAAGACTCAAAGCAATGGTAGACAATTCAAGAATCAAAGAAGCAATACCAGAAGGAATCCTATCAGAAAACCTAATGCTTAAAGGTACTCATCTTTTAATGATGTCATTTATTCATGCAATAATTTTGGACATAGAGCAAAATATTCTAGAAATAAAATAAAACAGAATGATGGAATGAATCAAAATGCTTTATCATTCATTGGTCAATGTTTTAAATGCAAAAGAATTGGACATAAAGCTATAGAATGCAGAAGTCAAATGTTGAACAAGATGATCTATCCCTTTAAGGGATACTATTATCACTGCAATTTATTTGGACACAAGGCTAACCAATGTAGATATAGATTGAATAATGGACAATTTGGATGGAAGAATATGGCTTGTTACAATTGTAGAAAAGTGGGACACTTTGCCAGAGATTGCATAAGCAAAAATATGAAAAGAGATTATCTAGTAAAGAGAAATGAACCAATCATTAAGATTGATTTGAAAGAAGTTAAGAAGGAAATAGAAAGGATCTGAAGAAAGGAAGGAGAATCAAAAGTATCGATTTCATTTGTGTCATTCTCTGGTATAGAAAATCTCATCAAGGGGGAGCAATAATCAAAGAAATGAATACCTCCCTGTCGATATATGATGTCATATTATGACATAAATTTAGTTATTACATATAAAAAATTTGATATCTCATGCAAATGGAATTTCAAGTGCACATGTGTGAAGATGGAATATTGTAGAGTTTGAAAAGATAGAAGTATACGCGAACTCCAAGGATGGTTATCTACAATCTAAAGCATTTATTTTTGAAGTGAATGGGATCAAAAATCAAACTTAAGTGCATTAAAGAGATAAATCATTCGATGAAAATCAATTGTGGAAAAGAAGTATTGTGTGGAGCAAGCTTGAAGAGTTTGAAGCATTTTCATACTACAAAATTTTAGTGTTTGGCTTTGGTGTACTGGCAAGAGGTAAGTTACTACTACTATACATTATTCCATTTTAATTATTCATTGAATTTTGAATATGATGGATATATCTTGAGTCTTAGACAATTTAGAGAGATCAGAACCATAGTTTAAGAAGTATCCTATTAAAACCATAGAACCCGACCCCTTGGGTTCATTTTTGGAAGTTCCCCTTGGTGTTATTCCAATTGAAGATATTGGGATGTATATTCATAAACAAATGGAAGAACCTACTTATGGAAAAGCACACATATTGTGGTTTGAAGAATTGACTAGAGAGATTACTTTACCCTGAAACTAGAACACAACATACTTACAAAGATGAAATTGGATGTGTGGGATGGTTTTTCGAACTTTAGTAATGAAGAGATATGTATTAGATTGACTCTTAGTAGATCTCATGATCAATTTGTGTGGCTTCACAATTTTTAAATGATATCCAGAGAAGAAATTAGAGATGTTACTAGTTTATAATCCTCCGGACTTACTCTTGAATGCAATTTTGACAATGGAAAGGGCTTAATGAAGAACACATCTATTGGAAACAATAATCTAACAATTTAGTATGCAAGTTTGATTATTTCACATCTAATTTTTGGTGGCAATGATGTATGTACCACCACGATTGACTTCACATTGGAAATGGTTGAGAAAAGAACATAATATGATCTTTGTGAGTTGCTCTAGTAATAACCGTTGGAAATCTTGAATGGTATCAAGAAGAAGAAATGTATATTTAGATATGGAACATTGGTATTATGTCTAACTTTCTACTTTATGAGAGAATTTTCTAGTATAGGAGAAGTTTTTTTGGATAAATACCAAACTAGTTGCTCATCAGATCAAAGAATTGATGAGAAATATTGGAGATTTGGATGCACAAGAAGATGCCCTTGTTGCATTCTTTGGAAATTTCTAAAGAAGAATGAATAGAAGACGAAGAATTCCAAGAGAACTAGTTACAAAATACAAGGATAATATAACATTTCTGGTATCCACTAATAGTTTCATTATCAAGGAAGTTGAACCAAGAAATACATGGATTCCTGAGCTAGGGTATGAAATTGGAAAGGATTATGCTACTGGATGTATTGAAATGTTAATCAACAGTCCTTGAGATCCCAACAAACCAAAATTTGGAACCTATACTGAAGCTGGTCGAGAAATTCTTGAAGGATATGAGTTGGTCTCCAGTAAATCTATGACTACCTCTGGAGAAAAGAGAAAATTTATTGAGGTTCATGCATTTTTTCTCAGATCGAGCCAGCTCCAAGGAAACTAAAGAAACTAGCTAGGAGAAAGGCACATCTTCAAATGGTTCCTAAAGCATTCACTCATTCTTCACAGACCTTTATGGAAAGCACAAATTCATTGATTGATAAATTTAATGAACTAAAGAGTCAAATAATAAGTGAAATGGTCACTTGGGTAAAAGAAAAAGGAATGTTGTAAATTGAAGACAGGTGAAAATATACACATTGCACTACACTTGAGAGATTTAAAGAGGTTCAAGAGTGTGAGAAAGAGGCCAAAAATCTATTCTCATTTTGTTGGACATGGTATAATGAGATTCAAAGATTCAAGGATGTTGAGGACACAATTGAGACATAAGTAAAGTATGCATCCAACACCCTCAATACAGCTCTAGATCTGGATAATTAGACTTGGTACGATTTAACAAAGATGGATGAAGAATATATTACATTACATAAGGAGAAAGGAGAAATGATTGAACAGTATGGGTAGCTTAAAGATCCAATTAAGATTAAGTGCACTCCTATCTACTATGTTCTTTCTCTAGATGACAGTATTCTGAACTTGAATGTGTATCCTGGAACTCTAGATGAAGAAAAATATATCCTAGTTGATCTTAATTATCTATGTAGATTCTTGTCAGAAGCAAAGAAGCTCTAGGATGAAGGAAAATCCTCTTAGAAAGGTACTCCTAGCAAACTTTAAAGGAAAACCACCTTCATTTGATTACTCATAGCTACTGTGTTGGATGTACTCCTCAAGAGGAGTATTCAAGTATGTAAAGGAAACTGTTAAATCATTCAATATATTTTATCCTTTTCCATTGATGTCAAAAGGGGAGATAAGGTACCATGTGAAAAGTTTTGTGAATTTTTTTTTTTGGAAGAGAAATGAAAAGTTACAAAGAAGAATTTTTTGATGGTTTTCACATCATGTGTTTCCACCAATGACAAAGGGGGAGATTGTTGGAAATTGGAAGGTTGTCATTGATGTCAATGATGGAATTTGGAAGAGTTTCATTGATGTGCATTACTTGTATTGTCGAGTAGTTGCTCTGGTAATGGAAGACTGTTGATCTGATATTTTGGTATGAATTACCTTACTTTGTAAGATTCACTCAAAATCTAATAATATGTTTTATCTTGATATAATTTGCATCCATTGACAAGATTTTAGCTTACTTGGTTATATGGTTGGAAAGATACATTTACCAATAGTTTGGAAAACAGTGTTCTACTTATATAGTGGTTCAGTACAATTGGTTTTTGGTTTGGATTCCACCTCAAAGAACAATATCTCTACAAGAATTTGTATATAGATTTGTGACTACAAGATGCATCTTACATCAAATTTTTGTGATGTTATGTGAATTCATTCAGAAAAACTGGGTAATAGTGTTCTACTCTGAGAACTATAGTAAGTTTTTGTATAGTGCATTGATGAGGGAGATTCTTCATTTTCTCATGATTAATTATTTTGTCTTGCAGATTTGAAGATAATTTATTCAGTGTCATCTAAAATAGAATTCAATGTGTTAACAAGTTTTTATGTTATATGTTCGATGAAATGCATATACTTGAGGTTTTGATGTTTTAGGTCTAACTTTGGCTAACCTAATTATGAATTGGAGTTAAAGAGTTGTCATATGTGTTGTGAATGTTATATGGATCTATCTTAGGGCCATGTTGACTAATACCATATAGTACACATGAAGATGAATATGTTTTTTAGGATAATGCTGACAAAGTTGATTTTGATTTAAAATAGGGTTTCTCTAATTAGGTCAACCTAATTAGTGAATATGAATGTATATGATATAAATAATACATTGTTTTGTATGGTGTGGAGGAAGCAAGAGAGTGAGTGATATGAGTGAAGATGAGATCAAAGTTAGAGAGTGCGAATATGTGGAATTGTATGTATGAGCGGACAAGAAAAGTTGAGTATATTGTATAGAGAATATTTTTGTATCTACTACTTCACCAAAACTGAACTCCAACACAAATAAGGTGCATTGTATCTTATTTCATCTCTTGGTAGTGAGCCTACTCTATTTTGTAAATTACTTTAGGCTGTGAACCTTCAAGGATAGTGTGTCTTGGCAGTGAGCCTACTTTGTTTTGTAAATTACTTCAGGTTGTGAGCCTTCAAGGATAGTGTGTCTTGCTAGTGAGCCATTGTAATATTCTATATCCAAATATATTATATTGTGAGCTAACCATCACCGTGGGGCTGGTGCAAAAAGATGGGGGGCCAATTTGTGGCCAAATTTTAAAAAAAAATTGATAGATCATAACGTCAGCGCGTTATAATGCACTCGTGTTATGGCTTGGTGTTTTGAGCCTAAGGCTCGACCACACCAAGCCTATTCCATGCTCATGTTATAATGTGAGTGTGGAATAACGTGCTCACGTTATGAGCAATTAAAAACAACAAAAAAAAGGAAATCGAGCTCATTTGCTTTGTGACTGTTTTTTTCTACTCGTGGCCAAAATTCCTTCTTTTACATGCTCACATTTTGGGAGGAGTGAATCTTGCAATTTTTTCATCAATTTTTTTCTATTTCATCGCCAAGATGTCACCACATCAACGGGGAGGTCGAAGAGGTAACGATTATTTATTTTTGTTGTGAATTTGTTAGTTTTAGGTTGCTTTTATATTTATTTGTTGAATTTGTAGGAGATGATAATGAACCTACAAAACCTCTTCAAAACCCTCCTAAAAATCCCCAACAAGTAGAGCAATAACAACATCAACAAAATCCTCAAGTTCAACAACCACAACAACAATATCCTCCACCAATCCCTCAACATCCTCCTAGCACTTGGCAAAATTTAATGAGTGAAATTGAAAACAATAAAAAACAAATTGAGGAGTTAATCACGAGGTTGAATGATCCAAATGGTTCAACTATGGAAAGAAAAACACTTGAAAATTCATTGAAAGAAATGTTAAAACATGTAGATTCAATCAACAAATAATTAACTGGTTGGCAAGATAGGAGGTAGGCGACTAGGAATTTTTACCAAGATAAATTATCATATAAAGATGTAAAAGATCTAAAAATTACAAAATTAGATTTGTGTTCATTATTCACTGACCCGCACACAAATAAAAATATTAGCCTCAATGCGAAGAGGTTTCCTATCCATTAGTATCACCACCAATAGATTATGACCTTTTTTGGGGATAGGTGTTACATGGTTTTTGATTACCCACCATGCAATAATTGCGAAGTCCCATAATATTTCCTAAGGAAACTATATTGTGAGTTCATCCTGAACAAAATGCTGAATTATTTTGATACGAGGGACTTCCAAGGGAGAGGTGGGGGGTCAGCTCAAGATAGAACCGATGCACATTAGGATCCTATGTGGCAAGTGAGACAACCTCTCGCTAGGCCACCTCATGAGAAAATCGTTATCCCTTCCATCGTGAAGGAGAGTGTCAAGGAAGACACTTTGCAGGCCATCAATTCTTTGACCCAGAGTGTCATCTGGCATGCTAGCCCTATACTACAACACCATCTAGGGGAGTCTTTGAGTGGTGGGCTTCAATCCCATTTGTTTCAAGCTTACGGGGCAACTTTTTCATATGACCCCACTAACACTCAAGAGGTTGCTACGCAGGATATGTCTATAGTTATGGAGATGGCAAGGGCAGCTGAAATCTTGAATGACACCTTTGGCATTGATACTCAGGTAAATGTTAGCATGTTCATTGAATTTAATTTATTAAATTTCAATTTTGAAATGCAAGATTAACTAATTTAGTTTTATGATTTTAATAAAAATTTAGGGTCACAGTGTTGATACTGGATACACTGGCCCTACACCCACTTAGTACTACACTACATCTACCATTGAGGTATGTAACTAGTAAACAGTTATAAATTTATTACATTTTAATAGCATTGTGTTATGAATGGTATTCTAATAGGTGATTTTGGATGTTGAATAGGCTAATATTGGAGGTTTCATGGGAACACCTCCCAGTTCCAATGGATTTAGGAAAACCTACATGTAGGTAATAGAATAAAGATTTTAACTAATAAATTGTACTTAATACATTTGTTTATTTTATATTCATATCATTTATTACATTGCATTACACATCTTTCAAACTCAAAGCATTACTTCACATTCCATAACTAATAACTAGATGTTGATAGATGACAAAATTTCAACTACAATATAGTTGTTTAGATATTCAACATAAGTAGTTATGCAATTACTTCACATAGGATAAGTAATAATTAGGAGAAGCTTCCAATTGCATTTGATTGTCATGGAATTCCAACAGACCACTTTTTACTGAGGCATCTTTTCAAACAATTCACTTCCTTGTCTATGCTATGGATTCTTGGAAGAAATATATGAAAGAATAATAGTAAGAAATAGCATAGACAAGGAAATGAGTTGTTTGAAAAAAAATCCTCAAAGAAATGTGGTCTCATGGTGATGTCCATCACCATGAGACCCAATTTCTTTGACACATTTTTTCAAACAGCTCACCACCTTTTCTATGCTACCATATTTTCCATACATGTCTACCAAAGAATTTTATCATACAATTCATTTCCTTGTTGCTATGGCTAAAATCCTAAAAAAGGTGCTTTCCAAAAAACTATGTATGCTTCGAAAAATTATATCAAATCATAATAGTAAGCAATAACATAGACAAGGCAGTAAGTAGTTTGAAAAAATGCCCCGAAGAAATGTGGTCTCATGGTGATGGAATTCCATTCCATCACCATGAGATCACATTTCTTGGAGGCATTTCTTCAAATAGCTCATCACCTTTTCTATGCTACCACATTTTCCATACATGTGTACCAATTTTTTTTATCAAACTACTCACTTCCTTGCTACTATGGTTAAAAGCCTAAAATAGGTGCTTTCCAACAAACTATGGATGCTTGGAAAAAATCTATCAAAGCATAATAGTAAGCAATATCATTATCAAGGTAGTGAGTAGTATGAAAAAAATCCTTGAATAAATGTGCTCTCATGGTCATGGAATGCCATTCCATCACCATGAGACCACATTTCTCTGAGGCATTTTTTCAAACAGCTCACTGCTTGAAGAATAGAAACCAACCCTTTAGCCAAAATTCCCCTCCAAATTCTTTTCAAGGTTCTCATCCTCAATTTACCAATCCATGGAGCCTTCCACCTTTTATTCCACTTGTTCATGTACCCACCCCTCACTCTTCATGTCATGATCGCCCTCCATCTCATAACCAAGACCACACTATACCATCCACCCCATCCCAACATAATACCATAGAGAAGGCAATGAACTATTTTTAAAAATGCCTCAAAGAGATGTGGTCTTATGGTGATGGAATGCCATGACACATTTGTTTGTAATGGTATTCCATCACCATGAGACCCCATTTCTTTGAGGAATTTTTTCAAATAGTTCATTGCCTTCTCTATGCTACCACAGTTATTGTACATGTCTACGAAAGCATTTTATCAAATAGTTCACTGCCTTGATGCTATGGGTAAAATCCTAAAAATAGGTGCTTTCAAAAAAGCTATGGAAAGGGAAAATAGTAAGCATGATAGTCAAAAATATATAGTTTAATAAGTACTCAAAATTTTGTTTATTATCTCATACATTATAAGCCATGACATGCATCGCTATTGTATTTTTCGTGATTGAATTATTTTTTGTTTTATTTTCAGATGTTGGAAGCGGATACACCTCTAAATGTTTGTAGGGAAATGGAGCTCAGTGTTTCATCTGCTATAGAGTCCTCAATGGCTCTCACAAAGGAGGTATGAGGTAGATTACTAAATTTCAATTTACATTCGTTGTTATAGTTGTTAGTGAAAAATAAAACCATTATTGATTCATAGTTTAATTTCTCTTTGGATGGTTTCTATAGGGCTTCAACACACCACATCATGGGAATGGTGAATATCTCCCTCAAGGAGAGAGATCATCTACTGGCGGTAAGTGATTATTTTGTTAAATATATCATTTTTTATAATTTAATTTCTGCATATTAATGTATTTACTTCTTGTTGTAATAAATAAAGCTGGACCATGAACTAAACCCTAGGAGGAGCACCAAGAGCACTCCTCAACCTTAGAATAAACGAGTGACAAACCTATCGTCATTCGACCGACAAGCAAAGGGAAAGAATTTATTTTGAGAGGATGCAAAGCAATGACTTTTGGTTCTAGAGCCCTTTGTTGTATGCCTATATGGTATTTTTGTACATATTTTGTATTGGATATATTTGGCATTGTATGCTTATATGGCATTCTCGTAAGTCTATATGGTTATTTTGTATATATTTTATACTTATATCGACATATATTTATGTATGCCTACATGGCTATTTGGTTAATACAAAAAAAATTTATTGATGGTGTCAATATTTGCATTATAAACACATGGTTCAATAGATATGAGTTACATGTATTCAAGTGTATACTTTACAAATTACTTGTAAACTTTTTGACTTACATGTATTCCAATTTATACCTTGTGACTTACGTGTTTTCATGTGCATACCTTGTATTCATGCATATACTTTGTATTAATTTATGTATACTATGTATTCATGTGTATACTTCAAGGCTTATGTGTTTTTGAGTACTTGTGCTTCCCTTATTCACATGTATGTTTGACTTATTCATGTGTATACTTATTAATTGGTTATCCCTAGCATTGATCATTTCTAACCTTCATGGTTTGTCTTGAATATTTATTGATTGATGCTAAACAACTTTATTAGTTGATGCTAAACAACTTCAATATTTCTAGGAATACTAGTAGAGTTACAAATTACAAAATTGCACAAATTGAAAAGAAAAGATTAACTGTAAATAAATGCATTAATTATTAACTTGATAATTGATTAAGAATGATTATAATATACATCAATAGATGAGTTTTCTAGAAAGGCAATTTCCAACTATAAAATAGCCAAAGCATTCCCAATATTTTGAAAGCAATAATCCACCCAAAATTGCAACGAGAGATGAGGCTTATTTAAGATCCTTGAGCAATGTATTTCCTAATTCTCCCTTGTTCTTACATATCTCAATTCAATTTTATCCAAAGAGTTCCATGAAATGCTTTATCTAAAAGCAAAAAACACATTTCCAATTGGTATTCCATGAGATGTTTCATAAAAAGATTCAAGTATATTTAATCTTTTGATTGGAACAACTCAATTAAGCAAAGGATACATAATCTTCACAAAACTTGCAAAACATAATAGTCATATAGATGATGAGTAGTTAACTTCTTGACACATTATCATACAAAAATTTATCTTGAATAGTCCTTAAACATTTTCACAACATAATCCTTACAATACAAAATGAATTGTTATGTTATTGATCCATCACCATATAAACACATTGAAAGATGTATATGTCAACTTTTTGCAATATTATTTCTTGTATAGGAAATGGACTTGGGAGAAAGATTTATAATTTATAATACAAATAATAAATGGACTCAAGGGTGCAAACTTTATTTATCACACCAAATAATAAATGTATGTGAGAGAATTACTTGTTTCTCTTAGATTTCAATTTTCAAGCATAGCAAATCATTTCAAATGAAAATGACAAAATGCTTCACAACCAAAGTTGTTAATTGAGGAAAAATAAAGTGTTTCCAAGTTCCAACATTGTACGCATTTACAATTGGTTGTATATTGTTGTAAGGGCAAGGAGGATAATTAAATATGTCTTGCACTTGCTAGACTTGAGGATGATCATATGTTTTTTGTGTGGAAAACTCAAACTTCTCAACTGTTGTGTGAATGTTTCTATTTTCGATTGTTTTGCATGCCATCATAAGGGATCAAGCCGATTGAACGTAGCTCAGAGTGATTCAGCATATTTGGGTGTGAAAGAAGACCATGCCTAGGGTAAACGTACCTATCAAGACGTGTTGGCATATTTTTTTTGGTCACACGAGTTATAGAACGAAAGTTGCACCACTTTGCAACTTTACACTGCTGTATTTGACATTTTTTCTATCAAGTGAAAACAAGACACCATGAGAAGACAACTTCGACATAACAAAAATGAGATAATTTATCATAGAGGGGTTCAACACAATCTCATAGGCTCAGATAGAGAGTTCATAAGCATCATGGTTTCTGAGTAATAACCTGTCAAATATTGTTGCCCTTTTGCACTTTTGACTCTTAAAGGATCGAGCTGGTTGAACGTAGCTCAAAGCGATTCGGCATGTTTGGGTGTGAAAGAGGACCATGCCTAGCCTAAATGTACCCATCTGGATGCGTTGGAATAGTTCATTTGGTCACACGAATTGTAGAAGAAAATTTGCACCACTTTGCAACTTTACACTTCTTGTATTTGACACTTTTTCCATCAAGTGAAAATTGGACACCACATGAAAATGACTTTGAGATAACAAAAACTGAAAGAATTTATTGTAGAGGAGCCTAACGCAATCCCAAAGGCTTAGATAGAGAGTTCATAAGCAATCATGGTTTTTGAGTAATGGCCCGTCAAAGATTGTTGCCCTTTTGCACTTTGGACCTTTAAGGGATCTAGCCAGTTGAACATAGCTCAGAGCGATTTGACATGTTTGGGTGTGAAAGAGGACCATTCCTAACATAAAACCACCCATCCAGATGCATTGGAAAAGTTTTTTTGGTCACACGAGTTGCAGAATGAAATTTGCACCACTTTGCAACTTTGTACTGCTTGCATTTGACACTATTTCCATCAAGTGAAAATTGGACACCACAGGAAAATGACTCTGAGATAACATAAACCAAGAGAGATTTTTGTAGAGGGGTCCAATGAAATCTTGTAGGCTCAAACAAATATTTTGTAAGCACCACAGTTTATGAGTAATAGTCTGTTAAATATTTTTTTCCTTTTGCACTTTGGACCTTTAAGGGATCAAGTCGGTTGATTGTAGCTCAAAGCGATTCGGTGTGTTTGGGTGTGAAAGAGGACCATTCCTAGCATAAAACCACCCATATAGGTGCATTGGAATAGTTTGTTTGGTCACACAAATTTCAGAACAAAAATTTGCACCACTTTTCAACTTTACACTACTTGCATTTGACACTTTTTCCATCAACAAAAAACTCGACACCACGAGAAAATGACTCTGAGATAACAAAAACCGAGAGAGGTTATTGTAGAGGGGCCCAACATAATCTCATAGGCTCAAAATAAGAGTTTTCAAGTGTCACAATTTTTGAGTAATAGCCTTTCAAAGATTGATGCCCTTTTGCACTTTGGACCCTTAAGTGATCGAGCCGGTTGAACATAGTTCAAAGCGATTCGGCATGTTTGGGTGTGAAAGAGGACCATTCCTAGTGTAAAATTACCCATCCAGATGTGTTGGAATAGTTTATTTGGTCACATGAGTTGCAGAACAAAAGTTACACCACTTTGCAACTTTACACTACTTGTATTTGACACTTTTTTCATCAACGAAAAATTGGACACCACAAGAAAAGGACTTTGAGATAACAAAAACCAAGAGAGGTTATTGTAGAGGGGCCCAGCCTAATCCCATAGGATCAAACAAAGAGTTTGTAAGTTTCATGGTTTTTGAGTAATAGCCTGTCAGATATTGTTGTCATTTTGCACTTTGGACCCTTAAGGGATCGAGTTGGATGAACGTAGCTTGGAGTGATTCGGAGTGTTTGGGTGAGAAAGAGGGTCATGCCTAGTGTAAATGTACCCATCCAAAAATTTTTGAATAGTCAGTTTGGTCACATGAGTTGCAGAATGAAATTTGCACCACTTTGCAACTTTACACTGCTTGCATTTGACACTTTTCCCATCAAGTGAAAACTAGACACCACAGGAGAACAACTTTGAGATAACACAAACCAAGAGAGGTTATTGTAGAGGGGCCCAACATGATCTTGTAAGCTCACATGGATAGCTCATAAGCATCACATTTTCTGATTAATAGTTCATCAAATATTGTTGCCCTTTTGCACTTTAGACTTTTTAGGGATCGAGCCAATTGAACGTAGCTCAGAGAAATTTGGTGTGTTTGGATGCAAAAGAGGAACATTCCTAGCATAAACATACCCATCTAGACACATTAAAACATTTTTTTTGGTCACACGAGTTGCTAAATGAAAGTTGCACCACTTTGCAACTTTACATTGCTTGCAATTGACACTTTTTCCATCAAGTCAAAATTGGACACTGCAGAAAAACGACTCTGAGATAACAAAAACTGAGAGAGGTTATTGTAGAAGTACCCTACATGATCCTGATGCCTTAGGTGGAATGGCCATAACTGACATTTATCCGGGTAATAGGCCGTCAAACATTGCTACCCTTTTGCAATTTGGACTATTAAGGGATTACGTTGCATGAATTACAAATGTTTGAGAGCAGCAATAACTTTCAAAATTTAGGTAAATCTCATTACAAGTGTTTATTTGAATAGACTGTATGCTATATTGATATTGATATATAATCATTAGGTTAATTCATTTTAATAAATAATTTTTTTATAATAAGTTAGTCAATTGGTGCTAGTTATAATAGGGAGAGAATAAAAGAATAAAAAGAATGTTTAGTGGCCATCAATGGTTATTACACTCACTATATTAATAATATGATGTTTACAATAAAAATGAGATTTATTTGGTTATCCTAATTCTTCTACTTGTGCTACAATTGTCTAATATGCTTCATACACCATTCTAAAACCCAGGTGCTTGTACTTGTAGGCACAATGCCTTAGGTACATCGTTCTCATAGATCTTTTACAATGTCACTCATACATTTAAGATTATCTTATAATGTCTACATCATAGGTGATCATGATGAGGTTAACTTCAAATGAATAACTTGAGATTCCCTCGCTAAGCTTCACACACTCTTTTATAATGGCTTCAAATCAGAATTGAGATTTTTCAAGATCATCAAAATAAGGATGTTACATTGCTTTTTTGGCTGTGATTCTCTTGGATGGCTCATAAATCAGCATTTTTTGCAAGGAGACACTAATAAATTTTTAGTAGCTTACTTACAAATAGGAAAAGTAAAAGAAGAAAAAGAAAGAGCAGCCAAAATGGAAATTAAATGAAAATAGATGGAAGGCACTTACAGACAACAAATACACACCATTTGGTTCCAACTCGAGAACAAAAAGGCATAAATCTTGATGCTTCCATTGAGGATAGGCATACTAGTCTCTCAACTTAGTCACTACTGGTCATACATCTTCATTGGGAGTTCAAAGATACCTATTGCACACAACACCTCACATGAATAGAATAACTTGAAATGTCTACATCATAAGTTCTCATGATAAGGTTAACTTCAAATGATTAACTTGAAATTCCCTTGCCAAGTTTCACATGCACTTTTATAATGGCTTAAAATCATATTTGAGATTTGTCAAGATCATCAAAATAAGGATGTTGCAATCCTTTTTGGCTGAGATTCTCTTGGATGGCTCATAAATTGGCATTTTTTTGTAAGGGGACACCAATCAAGTTTTAGTAGGTTACAAATAAACAGAGTAAAAGAAGATGATATAAACATTAGATGATAGCATTGGAATCATACAAATTAATGTGCATACAAGTATAAATTCATAAGAACCAATGTGCATACTTACAAATTAATCCAACAAACCATTTGGGTCTGCTCTACTCTTTATTGTGTCAAGTCTTGCCTCATGGTCAAACTCGCGAACCTTCCACAAGGTCTTGTTAAAGGTCTACCCCCATATTTGGTCAAACGAACATTGGATGCCACGACAAGATTTGAGTAATGAAGAATCTTCTGATGTGTGTCAAATTCCTAAAATAGCCAATATTTAATGCTCTTATGTGGGTACCTTCTAAGCCACGTTCCAATAAAAATTGAGCCTGTAGGGTATTCAATGTTTTCTCCATATATAATTGGAGCGTCTAATTTATTTTTGGCCTCAATATGACACAAGTAATAGTCTATTACCTCTTAGTTGTCTTCATCTGCAATAACTGCATAAACATTCCCTACATTGATATGTGCAGCAAATCTCTTGAAATTAGCCAGCATTACAAATACACTACAAATTAAGATAACAATAGGAATTTCAAAAACTAAGCAAGTAGATATATTACCTAGTTGAACTAGATCCTATATGTGGTCAAAGTCAACTAATGAATCCATTTGTGTTAGTTCTAATGTCGTCGGAGGGCAATATGTGTGAAGTGGGCTAAGATAACTTAATGACCATTTCTCAACCCACTCCTTTGACTCACAATCATCCTAGGCTTTCATTGTACATGAAGAAAAAAATCATGCCATCTTCCATGTATTGATACTCCATGAACCTACATCTAAGCTAAGGAAAGAGTGTAGCTCACTCGATCTTGTTAGTGTACAACAATCCTCATGTGGTGCAATGTTAGTATCATCCATCAACCAAAAAAATCTATGAACTAAAGATGTACCTTCGTTACCTAGACCCATCAAAGCATTACACCACTCAACGATTGATTTTGTATCTATCAAATTTGCATTGTATTTATACTTTAACTCTTCTCGTGCTAATTCTCTTTTTACACATGCTCCTGCACCATCATGCTCCCCCTTTCCATGCTCGGTCTCACAAAACTTCTAAATATGCTAAACACCTATAATGACATGCATCTTGTAAAACTAGTAGAACATGCACGATTTCTTGAAATGTGTTGCATAGTTATCTGACAATATTATATACTAACTATATTATATGCCCCTCTGATCCAAATCACTGTAGAACATCTAGAAGCAACCTTGCATGAACTCTAGACAATGTGTGCGATCATAACTAATATAAAAGTGATACTCCCTCAATACCTTCCTTTGGTCCTCTATACTATCAATTGCATGAATGAATGTTATGCGCACAAATATCAAAACCTGTGTGGAGTTGTAATATTGTGATTGCACCTCACATTGTGGCTGTAGAGTGTATTTTTCTGCAAAGTCAACCACTGAAACTATGTTACCAACTAGAAAGGTGTCCTTGTATAGCTTGAATTATGTATAGCCATCAGGCTCTATGGGTATTCCTTGCATACTCATACACTATATTGTCACAAAACATGGACATAAACTAATATAATGGAATCTTTTGAATACCCAAATCACACATTTTTGCTTGATTACCATCTTTTGTAATGTATGCCATTGTTTTATACTTCCTGAACTCTACTAGTTTCTATCCCACCTCATATGTTCTTTCCATATGTTGACATACTAGCATACACTACAAGCCACCGCAACGATAACATGAACCATCTAAGCATAGTGTCCTATAGAATATTTGGCCATCCTCTATTTCATATAAATTTTTTGATAAGAACTCTCTTGAAGATTTTGGTGGGGCTTGTATGTCACAATCTTGCAAAACATTGTTAGTATGCAAATCTAAACATATAGAACGATAAAAATCATAATGATTAAAGAATTCAATATGTAGTCTACAACAACAAGTAGTGCATGTGTGATTTATCTGGACATAAAAAGGCTTAATAATTTCAAAATATCTTTGACAAATACTAATTTGAGGATAATCTTGTTGAAATCTATGAAAAAATTGGGTTTGAGCCATATCCAAAAAATGCTTTGGATGTGGCTCATGGTTTCGACTACCAATTCTCCTTCTTACCACATCCCTTTGATCCGGATATAGCCTTGTGTTATTCTTCCAATACTCTTCAATTAGTGTTCTCAATGCTTCAACAACTTTTTTATATTTTTGTGGAAGTCTCCTCGATAATTTCCATAATTCATTTGAATCAGTGCCCTTAATTCTTTTCCACCTTCAAATGACTCTTGACAAAAAAATTCTATTAATTCTCAATTGTTCACTCATCCTTCTAATGAAACGAACTCTCTTTTTTTGACTACTTACCAAAGTTGATGTAATGACACGTCAGGTGACATTACTATCCTTTGAGCGTGAGGTCTTACCCACACTCCTATAAGCATCCATTAGATTCTTCATAATAGTGTTTTCACTGGAATCATTCAATGTTCTCAACCCAAGAGTCTTCATGATGTTTCTATACTTTATACCATGTATCATTTCAACAAATAGTTGACATCTTGTGGTCTCATTTAGCCTTTCAAAGAACAATTTCCAAATCTTATCATCATATCTTCTACAATTGTGTGTTGCAATCTTACCTTTCATGTGCTGCAAAATATCCTCATCAATATTAATCAAATACTTTGGCTTTCTATACAAAATTCTAGGTGGTGTTCTTTTAGGTACATATATCTCAACATTACAAATTTCATCAATATTTAAGTGAGGTGGGCTATATTACGTACCTTTGATCGAGGGTGGAATAGATGACATAGCTTGAGGTTCACATGGGGATGATGGCATACCTTCTTCTTCAAATCCAAGTGATGATATACTCTCAACTTGAGATGTGGTGGATGGTGTCCCTTCATATTCACTTGTGATAGATGGTGTTCAACCATATTCACTTGTGATAGATGGTGTCCCTCCATATTCACTTGTGGTAGATGGTGTCCCTCCATATTCACTTATGCTTAATGGTATCCCTTTGTATTAACTTGTGGTAGAGGGTGTGTCTCCAACTATGGTATTCAAATTTGTCTTACCATGATGCTTTCGCATTCATGCCATTTGTGACGCCAATGCCTTTTCTCTTTTTGATGGTTGAGGTTCATCTTCAATTGGCTTTTTTTCATCAATCGTATCTAATTTATTCTTTTCACAATATGCTCTCACCCATTCTCTATTTTTTTCTTTATTGGTTTCATACTCTTCATCTGTTAGTTTATTCCTTGGCATGGCAGATAATTTTACCTATAGCATGGTAATGAGACAAATATTTGTTCCTAAAAAATGAATCCATACAAATAAATGAAATATATGTCATTCAAGGCTTCATACAAAATACTTACAATCATCCTGTAGAAGAGTATTTCTAGTATAGAAAAAAGTCAAATGAATTTTTTTGATGGAATGTCTTAAACAAATGTGGTAATGTGGCATGCCATGATTGCAAGATACACTCAAAATGGAAGCATGGATAAGGCATGTGAATTGTTTGACAATAATATTTTTGTAGACATGTATGCAAAATGTTGTAGCTTTGAAAAGCTAGTGAGATCACTAGCTTGCCAATGTGGTAGGGTTGACAAGGTAGGGGCAGTGTATGCCTCATAGAAATTGAGTCTCACGGTGATATAGGGTTGAGAAGGTAGGGGCAGTGTATGCCTCATAGAAATGGGGTGTGATATATATCACTGTGAGACCCCATTTCTATGAGGCATATGTTGCCCCTACCTTGTTAACCCTATATCACCGTGAGAAAATTTTTATGTGAGGCATATATTGCCCCTAACTTGTCAACCCTACTAAATTGGCAAGCTAGTTGAGCATTGGCAAGCTAGTGGCTCCACTAGATTTCCATTGCAATAGGGTTGAAAAGGTAGGGGCAGTTAATGCCTCGTAGAAATGGGGACTCACAGTGATATAAATCACCATGAGATCCCATTTCTATGAGGCATATGCTGCCCCTACCTTGTCAACCCTACCATATTGGCAAGCTCCACTATCACCATGAGACCCCATTTCTATGAGGCATACACTTCCCCTACCTTGTCAAACCTACCGCATTGGCAAGCTAGTGGAGCATTGGCATACATTTCCCCTACCTTGTCAACCCTACCACATTGGCAAGCTAGTGGAGCTCCACTAGCTTGCCAATATGGTAGGGTTGACAAGGTAGGGGCAGCGTATGCCTCATAGAAATGGGGTCTCACTCAGACCCCATTTCTATGAGGCATACATTTCCCTACCTTCTCAATAGACCCCATTTCTATGAGGAATTTGTTGCCCCTACCTTGTCAACCCTACCAAATTAGCAAGCTAGCAGAACTCCACTACCTTGCCAATATTGTAGGGTTGACAAGGTAGGGGCAGCGTATGCCTCATAGAAATGGGGTCTCATGGTGAATACATCATCGTGAGACCCCATTTCTATGAGGCATACACTACCCCTACCTTTTCAACCCTATCACATTGGCAAGCTAGTGACTCCACTAGCTTGCCAATGCGGTAGGGGTACCATATGCCTCATAGAAATGGGGTCTCACAGTGATTAGGGGCACTGTATGCCTCATAGAAATGGGGTCTCATTGTCAACCCTAATCACTGTACATCACTATGAGACCCCATTTCTATGAGGCATACAGTGCCCCTAATCACTATGAGATCTCATTTCTATCAGGCATACGGTGCCCCTACCTTATCAACCCTACCACATTGGCAAGAAAGTGAAGCCACTAGCATGCCAATACTCCACTCTCTTGCCAATGTGGTAGGGTTGACAAGGTAGTGGTCACGTATGCCTCATAGAAATGGGGACTCATGGTGCACTGTGAGTCCCCATTTCTATGAGGCATACACTACCACTACCTTGTCAACCCTACTATCTTGTCAAGCTAGTGGAGCATCATCACCGTGAGTCCCTATTTCTATGAGGCATACGTTTTCCCTACCTTGTCAACCCTACCGCATTCGAAAGCTAGTGGATCATTGTCAAGCTAATGGAATCACCATGACTCCCCATTTCTATGAGGCATACGCTGCCCCTACCTTGTCAACCCTACTGCATTGGCAAGCTAGTGGAGCATTGGCAAGGTTTTGGCTCCACTAGCTTGCCAATGTGGTAGGTTTGACAAGGTAGCGGCAATGTATGCCTCATAGAAATGGGGTCTCATGATACTCCACTAGCTTGCCAATGTGATAGGGTTGACAAGGTAGGGGCAGTGTATGCCTTATAGAAATGGGGGCTCACGATGATATAGGGTCGACAAGGTAGGGACAACATATGCCTCATAAAAATGGGGACTCACAATGACATACATCACCATGAGACCCCATTTTTATGAGGCATACATTGCCCCTACCTTGTCAACCCTATTGCATTGGCCAACTAGTAGAGCATTGGCAAGCTAGTGGTTCCACTAGCTTTCCAATGCGGTAGGGTTTACAAGGTAGGGGAAGTGTATGCCTCATATAAAAGGGATCTATCACCTTGAGACCCCATTTCTATGAGGCATACGCTACCCCTACCTTGTAAACCCTACCACATTGGCAAGCTAGTCGATCTCCACAAGCTTGCCAATGTGGTAGGGTTGACAAGGTAGGGGCAGCATATGCCTCATAGAAATGGAGACTCACAGTGATATAGAAATGGAGACTCACAGTGATATATCACTGTGAGTCTCCATTTCTATGAGGCATATGTTTCCCCTACCTTTTCAACCCCTCCGCATTGGAAATCTAGTTAGATTTCCAATGCTCCTATCGTATTGTCTTGTGGCATGCCATGATTGCAAGATAGGTTACACCTTTCCCCATGTTGCTAACTTAGCCTTGAATAAAGAGTCTTGAAATAGTGGAGGAAGGGTTACAATCCCTTGTAGGTAGACTAATCAAGGAAAAATTTAAAATATATCACAACATAAGTGATAAGGTAAGTTTATTGATGAGGTAAATTTAGAAATAGAGATGAAAACCAAATAGATTCAAAGATCTATCAATGTGGGAGGAGTGTATTCCAATTTTTTAGAGACATGTATGGAAAATTTGGTAGCATAGACAAGGAAATCAGCTGCTTGGTGTAAATTTTTGACAAAATACCTCAATGAGATATGTCCTCATGGACTATAATGATTATAGGATATGCACAAAAAATATTTTTTGAAAAGGCTTTATAAAATTTCAAGCATATGCAGATTTTAGGTGTAAAACCAAATTCAACTACATTTTCCAACATCCTTCTACCCCTACCCTCTATATATCTCCCACTCCCTCCCTCTCTCTCTGAATTCTCTCCCTCCTATCCCCTTTCCCTCTCTCGAATCTCTCTCAC
Source organism: Sequoiadendron giganteum (assembly GCA_007115665.2). NCBI lineage: Eukaryota > Viridiplantae > Streptophyta > Pinopsida > Cupressales > Cupressaceae > Sequoiadendron > Sequoiadendron giganteum. Next base: position 191,900,648 of record CM021105.1, read on the forward strand.
TCACTCACTCACTCCTTTTATCTCTCTCCCCTCTACCCTTAACCCTCGACCCATTACCTTTAACACTTAAATCTTCTACCCTCTACCCTTAAACCCTTAAACCCTCTACCCTCTACCCTAAACCCTAATCCCTCTACCCTCAACCTTCAACCCTAAACCCTTAAACCCTCTACCCTTAAACCCTTTACTCTCAACCCACAACCCTTAATCCCTCTACCCTTAAACCCTAAACCCTCAACCCTAAACCTTCAACCCTAAACCCTTAAACCTTCTACCCTCTACCCTCTACCCTCAACCCTCATCCCTCAACCCAATACCCTAAACCATCAACCTTATAGGTCCTCAACCCTATACCCTCAATTCTCAACCCTCTACCCTCTACCCTCTATATCTCTCCCACTCCCTCCCTCTCTCTCTCTCTCAATTCTCAACCTCCTACCCCCTCTACCTCTCTCAAGTCTCTCTCTGTCACTCACTCACTCACTCATATCTCTCTCCCCTCTACCCTTAATCCTCTACCCTCTACCATTAAACCCTTAGACCCTCTACCCTCTACCTCTCTCCCACTCCCCCCCTCTCTCTCTCTCTCAATTTTCTCCCTCCTACCCCCTCTCCTGCTCTCAAGTATCTCTCTCACTCACTCACTCATGTCTCTCCCCTCTACCCTTAACCCTTAACTCTCTACCCTCTATCTCTCTCCTACTCCCTCCTCTCTCTTTCTACATCATCAGAAACCCCATTTCTTGGACCCTAAACCCTAAACCCTTAAACCCTCTACCCTCTACCCTTAATTTTCAATTCTCAACCCACAATCCTCAACCCTCAAACTTCAACCTTGATATCCTCTACCCTATACATTGGACCCTTAACCCTAATCCCTCAAACCTATACCCTCAACTGAATACCCTAAACCATCAACCCTATAGGTCCTCAACCCTATACCCACAATTCTCAACCCTCCACCCTATACATTGGATCCTCAACCCTCATATATATTTATCCCTCCCTCCTCTTCTCTCCTCTCTATCTCACTTATCCATCCATCCATCCCTCCCTCTCTACCCTAATCCCTCAACCGTATACCCTCAACCCTTAAACCCTTAAACACTCAACCCTAATCCCTCAACCCTCAATCCTTAAATCCTAAACTCTTAAACCCTCTACCGTCTACCCTCTACCCTCAACCCTAATACCTCAACCCTTAAACCCTTAAACCCAAGTAAACTCTCTACCCTAATCCCTCAACCCTCTTGACCCTTAATCCCTCAACCCTCAACCCTTAAACCCTATCCCTCAACCCCTATACCCTCTACCCTATACATTGGACCCTCAACCCTAATCCCCCAGCCCTATACCCTTAATCCTCTACCCTCAACCTTCAACCCTCAACTCTCAACCCTTAAATCTTAAACCCTTAAACCATCTACCCTCTACCCTATACATTAAACCCTCAATTCTCAACCCTCAACCCTTATTCCCTTAATCCTCAACCCTCAACCTCGATACCCTCTACCCTATACATTGGACCCTCAACCCTAATCCTTCAACCATATGTACCCTCAACCCTAATCCCTCAAACCTAAACCCTCAACACAATACCCTATAGGTCCTATTGATGCCTAAAATTGCTAGGCAAATAACCTTATTGGAAACACAATTAATGGGGGGACCAATTGCGCTAAACTAAGTAACCTCTAGGATTTTTAAAGAAGTCGGCTCTTCCTATAATGGGGGGTTTGGAAAGGGAAAAGGAAGCAGATATAAAATAAAAACTAATCTAAGGAGATGTGTCAGGATTTAAATGTTTAGCCACAGGAAACCTTCCTTTTGGATACGGTTTGGGGGTTGCTTACCAATCTTCTATGTCCGAGAATAACAGAAACAGAGATGAAAACCTTAAGTAATTAATCAAATGACATAGTATAACTTCAACATACATCTACTAATCAAGAAGAGTCTAAGACATGATCCAAATAGTAAATTTCTATCGAAGTCATAAAAGTTGTAGATAAACTACTTAATACAAAAAATAGCACAGTATCATGTCTTATATTGACTAAGAAATAGAGATGCCGAACAATGGGCATATTTTCTAAATCTCAATACAATAATTAGAAAACACTACAAAGGATTTAAAGCTTTTTGTCGCTTTTCTATAAATTTTGAACCCTTTCTTAGAGAGCAAGAGCAGTATATATAGATCGCCCACCGTCACTAAGCCAGTAACTAAAAATATTCCCAGATACGAGTAATGATACCCAACACGATGATTCCCCAAATCCATTGCAACAAACATATTTGGTTCATCACATGCAGTCACCATCGAACAAGATTTTCCTCTTAGAAAATGATGGTTGTGGTCCAAAGGAAGAAGTAGTGAGCCTCTCTAGGAAACACATGTCACTAACCCATATAGTTGGCTCGGATATGTGGAAAAGAGATGGAGCTTCTCATCTTGTCTTTCCAACCCTTCAATTAAAATCCCCATGGAGCTAACATGTGGAGATGTTTGCATTTGGACACCAATTGTGGGGACCAGAAAAAAATTTCCCGTAGAATGAGGTGATCTGGCACACGAGCGATGCTTGGAGGAGAAAAAAAGGAGAGAGGACCCTCAGAATGCATGCTTCTAACACGTGGCGAAGAGATGGAGCTTCAAAGAGAAGCAAGGGAAGAATTCCCTTCAATGAGCGTGCAGTGGACACATGGAGAAAAATGTGTAAAGGCAATGGAAAAGGGGCCAGTGATACTCAAACATATAAGGCGTGGTATGGGGGTTATTTAGAATAGTCAATATTAACCCGAAGGGAACCCTAAGGATTTTTCAATCCACAAATTTTGGCGACTACTAGGGGCATTTTGCTTGCGGAATGGGAATCTAAAATTTTTGGTTCACAGACCAAAGCTTTGTTCATTGGGGCAATGAAGTTAGAGCTTTGAGAGTGAGGTATACAAAGGCAACCATTCAGCCTTGGAAGACATTGATGTGGTGCATAAACTCTCCTATGCCTCGTGCAGATCGATAACTTCTTTGAAAGGCAGCTCCCATGAGATCTCTATCCCAGACTCGAGTTGAAAAAGGAGATGCGCAATCTGATAGGTGGTGCCTTCTATGTGTGTCATTGTGGGAGGTTGACTAAGACTTTGAAAGGTAGACATGTCTCGCTACTTCTCTTCGATCCTTGTTGTAATGTGTTTCATCGTGGCCACTGAGTCATCGGAGAGAAAGGGTGAGGGAAGGCCTATTTGAGTCATTTGGGACAATTTTATATGCATTTTTCTCATATTCCAACTTAGTGTTCCCTGGAAATTGTTAGCTTGAATGATGGCCGCATGACAATGGATGAATTCCCTCACTTTCTTGGCAACTATCTTTCGATCTTCAATCATTGTGGATACTAAGTACGCGTCTTCCACCATGTACAACTTGTCGAGTAACCTCTCTATCTCTGGCACCCTTTCTGCAATGAATTAGGGAACATGTTCCATTGTTCCACGTACCTCCTAGCTTAAATTTGTGGCATCGGCCATGAATTGGAGTGTCGGTTGAAGGGTCAAACAAGACACCTTGACTTTCTCCCAATAGGAGATATATAGATGTTGGGCCAACAAAAGGATATTTGTTTGAGGAGAAAGCGATTGAGGAGGCTCTTTCAAAAGACCAATTTTGACCTCCTTCGACCCAACAACTTGAGTCAACTCCTCAATCCTTTTTCTTGTTGTAGAGAGCTATTCCCGTAGAGTTTTCAACTTGGCATCCTTTCTTTGTAATGACTCTTCAGCCTAGCCTCAAGTTGGGGACTATTTTTTCAGAGAGAGCTTTAGCTCTTGGAATTCCTTCTCGAACTGAGCTTGCTTGCCCTGGAGCTCCTCATCTCTCGGTTGTATTTCTTGCTCTATCTGAATCAACCGGCCTTGGAGCTCTTGGTTCTTTTGTTGCAGTTTAATAACTAGGTTAGGATCTTGGGATTGAAACTTTGTGAGCTCCTCCTAAAGTTTGGCCTTTTGTGCCAGCACCGGTTGGGATAGGCATGCAAATTTGGCCTCCCTCGCCTTCTCCTTTTATGTAGGAATTCCATTTTTTCCTTGATGATCTTGAGCTCCTCCTCCCACTTCTTTAGTTGGAAACTACACTTCAAGAATTCAGTAGTAACCACCCATTGAGTTTCCTCTATAAGCTCAACCTTGTCTTATGGCTGGGTTGTGTGTAGAATGATATTTACAGCATGGATAGTATAATACTTGGGTTTCATTTCCCATTGTGGTTTGATGGTTTTCAGAGTCATGGTTGTAAATTGTAATGACCCCTATACTTCGTTAAATAGGGTCTGCACGTGTGGCTCGATTGGCCTTGCTAAATCTTTCTCTTTTCTTTTTTGGGATCTAATAGCATGTGATGCCTTTGCTCAGTTGCCTTGATCAATGAATTATGTTGGAAACCTAATCAGTTCACCAACGAAGGGCGCACCAGGTGGAACGGTGAAAGGGAAGGAAATCATTGCAGTCTCGGAGGATGATTTCTTCGGCAAAGAGACCGTCAATGGGGAGAATGAGGGAATGCTATGTCAGGGTCCAACATGGGAAGTGGCAGGAGGACTCATAGGAGGTGGCAGTATAAGTGGAGATGTAGAGGATTTCATCTACTGGTTGGTTTGAATCGGAGCTGACGTGGTGGGAGAAAAAGGACTCGCAATAGTGGGTTGAGGTTGGGCTCTAATTAATGGTGGAACAGACCGTGGGGGAGTAAAAGGACTTCATCTAACTTGGGAGAATTAGGAGAATCCTCTCGTGGGGGTAGAAGCAACAAACAAAAGGCCCACACTCAAGGTGGTGAGAGATGTAGAGGTTGCAAGGGAAGAAAAAGACTGTAAAGCGAGAAGAGAAGGGGAGAAAGATACCTGAGTTGTCGCGGAGATCATTTCTTGGCTCGCTACAAGTACTTGTGAGCTTTCCCTAGGAGATGTGTGGTCTCTTTGTGGTTGGAGAATCATTTACCCTTATCACCTCCTAAGTTTGTTGGACTATCTTGGGTTTCCTCGCGGCCATTATGTGTTGTAAAAAATTCTCTAAATGAGAGGAAGCCAGTTGTGCACTCTGTGGGGCTTTATCGGGCTACTCTAAGGATTTTTCATTTTTTTGCATTGAGGCTTTCTTTGTCTCCTTTCCCTTGCTTGATGTAGTTTCCTCATCTAGATCTACTTCTTCATCTCCGATTACATCGGTATCATCATGTGCCCAATTCCAAAGATCATCGAATTCGTCATCCATGCCTACCGGCTCGAAAAGGGCCTTGAGGTTTTGGGTCTCTTGACGATAAATCCAAAACTATGCAATTTTTTCTTCACTCCACTGCCATTGACTGACCAATTGGTTATGAAGAGTAGACCCCATTTTATATTTATCATTGGGCTTGGCCAAAGGAAAATAGAAGGAGAGCCATGGCGGCCTCTTACCATCAATAGTAATAAAGGCTAGGTCCATGAATAGATCATCCCGATCTGGTGACTGTGAATTCTGCCGAGCCTCCCAGTAAGGTCGAGATTTGTGAGTCACCTTAACATTTAACTCCCCCAAGTCATTATCGGGATTATAATTCCATTTTTCACAGATTAATACTAGCCCTAGATGAGCTAGATTTGCCTCTAGCAAAACATGTGTCTACTTCTTTAACATTATCACTGAGCCAAAGTTCAAAGGACATCTAAAAAAACTCTTTTGTTTCTTTCCCCCGCAGAAGCTGACGTCAATGATCGACTGTTACCGAAATACCTCAAGGGCCAAAACTTGGTCTGTGACGCACATCGGGAGCCAGAATGGTTCCTCAGTGAAACCATGCAACCTGACAAATGAGAATTCCTCTCTTAGGAACCAATTGCAAGAAGGGGTAAAATACTGCATCCATCTCGTTTGCTCGGCAGGAAAATAATAAACCTCACCCTCTTTACTAAAATCTTGTAAAATCGGAGCCAAGAAAAACTCAAAGAATGCATAGTAATCATCTGTTATGGAAAGGAGGGGAGTCCATGCAGAAACCGGATTTCTTATCCCACTTTCCTCAAACATAACCAAACCCAAATAGTTTCTACAGAAATCAAAATTTTGGTGCAAGAACATGTGGGCAAGGAGAGAAGAAAACCTGAACCTACGCTGTGTCTTGTATTCTTTGAATTGGCTCAGCATTTTCCGAATAATGATTTTAGCGAAATCATACCAGAATAGTGAGTGTTGTTTTTTCAATTGAAAATCTAGACCCATTTGAAATTCCTCAATATATTGATCATCATCCATCCCACAAATGAAATCGATCATAGAGAAGGCTCCTTGTAAGTCTATGTTGAAAGCATTGAGTGCAATTGGAATCTATGGCAGCCTTGTTGCCTTTTCCTTGGCCCTTTTTGTCTCTCGATTATAAAAGTCCAAAGAAAATTTTCTAGTCCTCCAGAAGTGTTTCACGCTTTATATTGTGAACGTCTCCATGCCTTCTTCTCTAGATCTCTTTCTGATAGGAACGAATAGCATATTCCTAATTGCATACATGCTGATCACAATTTTCAATTCCTAGGCTTCAATAGTACCGATATTTGGGTTAAAATGTTGAGCGCACGTGTGAACTAGTTTTGGGCAATGGTGTACCAAGGGGACCATATATTGAGGGAGACCACAAAACCACAGCTTATTCGCAAAATAATCCTAATTATTAATCTTTTTCATCCTTTTGCAAGCCGCTTCTCTAAGACTTGTTGATGTATTTTTTATGCACTTCTCAACACAGGTAATGCATAAGTACATCACCTCTCTTGAAAGATAATCTTCCACAATCAAATTGTAGAACAATATCTCAAGGTCTCTAATGTCAGGTCTTGACAGTGCTTGGAATGTCTCAATTTTTTCATCTACTTTGGTGGAATCACAAGGTGGACTTACAAATGAGTTACAAAGCATGTGAAATTGGGTCTGCAAATGGAGTTCTTAAGGTGCAAAAATTGTTGCTCAGTTGCTGTAGGTTCGAATAGCAATCTAGAACTCCTATTTCAACTTCAGATTTGGCTTTACAATGTGAAATGAACCTTAGCATAGTTTACTTATTAAATAGATGGAAATGGTAGGGAAGAGATGAAGTTCCTAGACCTGAAACTATGAATGAACAATGATCATGGAGGCTGCTACAGTAGACAAACTCCCTAAACTGGGTTTTTCTTGGCCAAGAGGAACATACAGTTACACAAAACTAGTACAATCTTCTAAGGGCTGCTTATTTTCAGATTGCACATGCACATCATGAATATGCAATTGAACTAAGTTGCAACAATCAAACAAAGAATCTCAAGCTAACTTTGCATAGCAACTTGTCATCAACAAGTGCCAAAAGTATGGGCTGAGATCTCATCAAATATTGAAAAATAAATCACCATCATTACTTCCATCCAAGAAACTAACAACTAAGTCTAAAATGGGAGTTGAACCATGTATGCACAATGAACAAACTCAAAAGAAAAACCCATAAATCATGCAATGCTCCTCTTTGTTGCTGCAAAATTCATTTTACACCAATTCTCCAACCATCTACAAATGAAGGGGAGACCCTTATTTATAGTTTTCCAAAGCCCAAATGAATGGCTAGGATTAATTTGCTTTGTGTGCCTCAGATTTTTTTTACACTAGGGTTTCACCTACCCCCCATTATCCAGCAATTTAAAAATACGTCTTTTGTCTTTTCCCTGTTTTATCTTCATGTGGCAGCACTGTTGTAATTTTGTCTTCTAGCTGATTGCCCTTCACTACCGTAGCAAAACTGCCTAAAGGTTGTCTTTTGTTTGATATATTTGCAGCATTCTTTGGTCAATCAAATGCATCTCATTTGCAATTTTTTGTTATCGTGGTATGGGAAAATTACCCTAGATCTGATGAGACAACCTCATGACGGATCATGATTATTTGGGTGAAAAGTAAAATGGCTCCCCCTCACCCCCCAACCTTCAGTAGATAGCCATTTGTATCTTGGCATTGATCTTGCATTGACATACGTTCACCAGTATATGGGTCATTTTGGACAAAATCATCTGTCCCCTACACGATCATCCTTCTTCGGGAGTCCTCAATGTCCTTGGAGTGTTCCTGTTGACAAGCGGATGAAGGCACCCCTTTAATATGCAGCATCTACACTGGGCACCCCGAATCATCATTTTCTTTGTGAGCTTAGTAGACAGCCTGCAGAACCCTCCATGTGACACTCCCTTTGGCAAAGTAACATATTTGGTAAGCACACCACGAGTAGCCCTTTTGATGATAGGTTCCTTTGACCATTTGTATCTTTAGCTAGGGTCCTGCACAAGGCAATAGATTAGATTAGCCCCACATATAATCCATTTCCCATAATATGAAACCCTTCAAATTTAATATAATTGTTATTCAATTTGCAAAGCCAAAGAGAAATCGTTTATGTAATTTGATCCTCCTCCAAGTTTAAATGACCCCATAATGTTGCCCACTCACTCATCCGTCTTAGTTATTAAACATTGATGTCCTTCCTCACACTGGGCCTATTTCTCCTTAAAATCTGAATATCTACGGAATGCTCTGAGTTTAAATTGAAGATGCATGCAATTAGTGTTTCACATCGGTCATGCAGAGTTGTTTCAATCTTGGGGTACATTCGTGTGCAGCTTGGAAGAACAACAATATGGGTAGTGGGGTCCGCACAAGAGTTTTATGTCGGGGAGAGCATGCGAAATGCTATAACATGAAAGCCATGACAATGGTGGTGCTTGGCAAGCGAAATTCTACTAATGAAGTCCTGACGGGCGTAAATATTCCACTGTTCATCATTGTTTGCCCGATCTCTACGATATCTTTATATAAGCTTTTTTGCCAGTCCATCACTTTACATTTTATTACACCACATGATAATGGCTTACAATGCCAGGCACCAGGTTGTCGAGCAGATACCAACTGATTTTACCTAGAGATAAAAAAAATTAAAAAACCTTAATCACTTCCGACATTATGCGTGGTCTGTTCATTTTATTTCTCCTCTAAAATCTGATACTATCATATTAGAAATGCCTAGCTACACCACCTCATTATCCTAGATGTGAGCTCTTCAATCGACCAACCTCCTTAGTAGCCTGTCCCATATTATCAATCCTCAACATTTAGTTGCGTGTTTCTTTCGTATTGTGTTCCAACCCACCCACGTCTCCACCAGTCATGAGTGTCTTGCAAATGTTGTTCAAGCACCTCTCTCCATTCTGATTATAGTTTAATTCCAGGAGAATATTGAGTGTGGGATATAGGAGGTGAGAAGCGGCCGCGGGAGAGCCCAGAAGAAATGGTGAGTCCATAAACTAGTCGCGGGCAATGCGGACCCCACGAAGGTTAACGTCGGCGGGGACCTTAATGCGGCCAATCGAGGAGGAAGTGTCATTTAAAATGGAAAAACACAAGTGACCCTCCGCACCACAAACTCTGTAAAATAAACAACTTTCAATTTTGGTCTCCTCCGACTAAAGTACAACTTTATCTCCACCTCGAGATTCATTATGGAAATATATTCATTATTGTTGTTCTTAGCATTACGACGCAAGATATAAGGCAGCAGTGAAGTGTGGGTGGTCTCCCTTAGATGGATGGTATGAAGAAGATGCCAGGATGCGGGCGGATAAATGGTTGGTACAACCATGGGAACCACAAGTCCAACGACCGTCAATGCAATCGGTTTAAATATAGGTGACCAGCCCTCCCAATGGGAGGGATCTCCACCCCATCTATGAAATCCTTGTTTGCCCACTCACTCGGCTACATTCGTGTGGTTCGGCCCATGGGAACAAATGCATTCTTGTCTATTGAGTTGCTTGTCCCCTTCCTTGTTTCTTATGCTCCAATGTTTGTCTTTATTTTATTAACCCCATAGCATGTCGTCAGTCAGAAATTATTTAAATGTGTTACGCGGAATGATCATGAGAGGAGCTGAAAGACCTCACCCAGCCAATCATTTTATGCTCTATTACATCTCACAATGAGAGACTTTTATAAATGCGACCTGACCATCCCCATCATAATGCCCTGGCACCGAGCAGGTGCCATTCGATTTTTCTCGTAGATTATTGCTTAAAACAATCCCAATCTCAATTATTTTCACCACCACACATGATCCACCTATCTCTATTATTCCTAATAATCGGTGCCATCGCGTTATGGATCATATTGGCTCAGCCATCATGTGTTTGTTTCCTCCATGTTGATTTCTTTTAAAGGCTCTAATAACCCGATTATCACAAGTGATCCTATGAATGGAATTTGTGTGGAGGGGTACTATGTGACAGCCACCAAATGCGAGAATGAGGGTGCAGGTTGTCATCACAGAATGTCTATTGAGAGGATGGTGTGGGCTAGGCAGCCACCCACATAGCGGCGTTTGCCTCGGTGAAATCCATCATCCCCAATATATTTCAATTTCGACCACCTTTAGAATATGACTTTACTGCTTGCTCTCGTTCGTAGCTTCATCAAAGACTATTTCCATGTCAATATACATGTTGCATTTATAAGACTAGCAATGTTGTGATTACATTGTTAACTCCACCTCTGAATCTCCACACAGTTCAATGATTTATATGGGAAGCGGAAACACTGTTCACGGAGGGAGGAATGCGAGGTGCCACTTTACTAATGTGGTAATAAATGGATGGCCACGAGTTTAGGAGAACCCGCATGAAGGAGAGTTGCAGGTGATGGATCATGGGGTATAGCCAAATGACAACCATCATAAAATCAGCAATGGGTTGCCACCTTTCCCTCAAGCGAAATCCACATAGAAGGCCATCATTTGACATATCGGGTGCTTGAACGTGGGAGGATGTAGTGCAATAGCCACAATAGTAGCATCAGAGGGCAACAACTACCAACGGGGTAAAACCCACATTGTTTGATGACCTCCCCCCTTAGGATCCTCGCACAACCAAACCATGTTGTTCTCATTCATATGTCACCACCTTACAAGTATGTAACCCACGCGACCGAAAGCATTGGACCCGACAAGTCTTCCCTCCTTTCCATAAGTCACGAGGAAATGTGATCAAACCGAATTCGTGATATTTCAAAGATTATGATTTCCTCTTATACAAATGAAACTATAATTTGGGGGAGCTCCTCTTACGATACACTATCATCCCAAAACAATAATAATAAGTCATGAGGATGAGGAAGGCGTCAGCACCCCAGATTGGAGATTTAACAATAAACTCAGGTATCACCTCGATTTTGCTATGTGAGACACCATTAGATTTTTCTTGAGCGGGTTCATGTCTTCGGATGAAGTGTTCCCTCATAAATGTGATGCTACCATCATCCTCCCAAGGCTTTGCTTCTGTGGTGATGAGCATGCCACTTTTCCCCGTACCGATTCATTATGTGTGCACGTAGCTTAGGCGATTCCCATTAGACCTGGCTCAAGCCCCTCCACGCAAATAATTAAAAAATTTGTAAAGCGACGATACAACGAAAGGGGCCTTGCTTGCGGGTGCATTATGGGTCCCTGCCATTTGTGGGAAAAGCAAGCAGGGCAGCCATTTTAGGGAAGTCATTATGGACGGCTAGTAGGGCGATGGCCAAAGTGATATTGGGATCCGGAAGAATGGTGTACGTCGAATGGGGCACAGACTGGAAAATGTGGGCCATCGTTCGAGGGACACTGGCAAGAAACAGCAGGAGGCAGGGAGAAACCCGCAATGCGGGTTCCATCCAGACGATGGCCACCGTTGCCTTTGAAATGCCTATAAGGCAAGCGCCAGGTACTATGATTAATTCCTTGCATAAATAGAAGTGATGGCGAATGGAGGCAAGAAGCCCATATGGTAAAGATGGCGTTGATGGGTTGTAGATTCACAAAGCGGGGAAGCACCGAGGCTTTGCCGTTTTGAAACAACGTTAGGGTGACAGACTCCTATAGGCGACGGCCCATGCAAGCGGGCCCGCCGGTGGGTTTTGACTCAAAATCCTACCCATGGTTTTTAAGGTTTACTTTGATGAAATGGTACGAGCGGGATCCGAGCCACGAGGTGACACGAGGGAAAAGTCATTTAGAGAACGGAGGTCATGTAATGGCAATCCGCACGAGAGGGCCCTAGACGTTTTGGACTTGAACAATTTTGAAGCAACTGGGTCAGTTGGTTTTGTGGCAATAGCGAAGACGAAAAGGCCAACTATGAAGCCCGTCACTCGAGCAGATGTCAAAACTCGGTCGTCGTAATAACGGCAAAATGGGGACAGAGTCTCACCTAGAGCGACCCACAAGAGCAGGCCCGTGGAGCATGAGGGAAATAAGGGCGAACACAAGCGTGGGGTACATGGAGCGTACAAACGTTGGGACTTAGCCACAGGTGAACGGTAGATCACAACGGAAAATGAGAAGGGGAAAACTGCACCCGAAGGTCTGTGGAGGCCAATGGACCTCGGGTGAAAAGCAAAGGGAAGACCATAAGACCTAGCCCGCAAGGGACTAATGACTTAGTGAAACCTATCTAGGTGAATTTGGCCAACATAAATTGATCTTTTAAGAGCTCATGGCCGAATTGGGCTTGGAAACAGGGGCATGCAAAATGAGACAAGAACGAAGCAGCCTGTCGGGAGTGAAAAAGATGGGGTCCCTGCCTTCGACAGGGCATGTGTTCAAAACATGCACAATAAAAGGTGACTCACTAGGGAAATGCTCTGGAGCATTTTGATGACAAACTGGAATCACAAACGCTGAATCTTTGCTTCCGATCCTCATGCTAGGGCAAACAAACTAGATGCTCGATCAAAGGATCAAAAACTACTAGTCGACCCAACCTTCAGTATGCTAAAAATCCAAGTGTGTGCAATTGTATTAATTTCCATCCTTAAGTTGCTATAGGAACCTAAGCTCTATCAAGTTAAGCTACGTAGTTTATTCTAACTCCAAAAGCATTTGGGACATTGCCTCACTGCCAGTCAGGCATCCATAGCCCCGATGAGGTTGTCGTTGTGATTCTCCCTAATGTTTCTCTACTATCGGTCAGGCGTCCATAGCCCCAGTAGAGTTGCTCGGATATCCCTGAAAAAGATGAATTTCTTTTTATTTTGATTTTCAATCTTTTTATTTCTTTCCTTTTGTTTCTTTTAATTTCCTTTTCAACTCTTTTATTCAACCTACAAGCAGTGAAGCTCGCACTTAGGGCTGAGAACCACAATAGTGTTGAAGCAAAATTTTATATTTTTCACTTAACTAGACTTCGCAAAGGACCTACAGTGACCTCCAGATTCTTAAAGTGTGTAAAAGATATAATATTTTAGAATACATCGGAGTCAGACTAAACCAATGACTTATCCTCTTTTAATCAAACACCCAGATCACTTGACACTAATAGAAGATCCTCACCATCCACTTTGAAAGCTTGATTAGAGTTTGATAAAGAAATACATAAAACAACCCCAGGCAATAAGTGTGGTTGTTGCATGCACATATGTGCCCAGCTAAAAGCAGAGGGACCCTGAGCAAAGAAGCAACAAAGCAACAGCAAGACATAAGCAAGATGGAAGCAAACACCTAAACTAACCGATGTGGGAAGGAAAAAGCAAACAACAAAGAAATGGGCTTAAAGAAAACTAACCTACGGCAAACCAACTATCGCAAGGAAAGCAGAGTATTTACAAGAAACTTACACTACTCAAAACGGGCTATGTACAAAGATATTTACAAAGCACTAAGTTCAGTCATGAAAACCCGACGTTAACGCTCATTGGATTTGGTAGTGCATGCACAAGTAATAGGGAAATCATTATAGTTCTAAGCCATGCATATTTATCTTTATATTCAAAAAAAATAAGTTTATTATTGTGGCATTCAAATTCTATCTTGTCATCACAAAAAATCAGCAACTGAGGAGGCTCATTAAACCCATGGTTAATCCATAAACATGTTCATCTCCCCTCATTCCTATAATCAAAGTGGTAACCATAGTTATGAAAATTAATAGGGGCAAGGAATGATAGAACCTGGTGTCGCCACATGAAGGTGGCAACATTTGACAGGGGAGAATGGGCACAGCATCATCGATCATTGCATCGGCAGCCTCAAGTGGGCACAGTGGAGGGGGCAAAAAAATTTATCTTGGGCATGTGTAAGGCTAGGAGAATAGGGCATCAAGCACTTCTTCCAAGTCTTGTGTGGGATCGGCGCCTCTTATCGACTGTTCCTCAAGGAGATAGACTTCACCCCATTGATCTCCTATTAACCTAATGTCCACTTGATTGTTGTCTTCAAAAGGCAGCACGATGTCCTACCTCCCTTCCCAGGTTTTGACCTTATTTTTATGATGTTCAATGTCATGGGACGATGACATGCATGAATTTTTCCTATTGTAGCTCCCTGAATGTGAAGGAGGATTAGCAATAGACAAGGTAGAAAGATCCTCAATTGCATCCCTTGATTGGCAAGGCACATCCTTTTTGTAGTCAACTTCCAAAACACCCCTACCTTGGTCTTCTTCTCCTTATTGTTCATGCGGCTCACCATGATGTTCATTCATTTCTTCTTGTTCACTGTCACTGTAGATGGAGAAGGAACCCCTTTCCCAATCCAGAGACTCTAATGTTTCACCATCTAGAGGTTTAGGTAGTATGTCTTCATTGTTGCCCACTTCTGAAATGTATTCCTCCTTAACATTGGCATACCTCTGAAGTATAGTTCCCAGTGGAAAGAATTCATTGATTGATGGTACCTCATCAAGGCGGACAAAATTTACTATGTGATTTTCCTCTAAGGATTCCTCATAAGGCCCATCATCCATCATGTATAGATGTTCTTCAAGAGGGAAAGGCTCTTGATGTCTGATGGACAACCTTCCCATGTGATCTACTTTGTCATTCAAAGACTCAGGATTATGTTGTTCTTCTACCATTGTTGTCCTAACACCCTCTTGAGGGCTGCCTTCAGCTGAGCTAGCACTTGGTTCCAGCCCTTGATTCTCACATTCCATCCTTGAAGTAACTGCAGGAAGTGGTGTACTTGGTTTCCTCGCTTGTTCTTTGACTTGCTTGATGGCCTCTTGGCAGAGTCTGCATGTGAACTCCGAGTGCGGAAATTCATGAAGTCTGCACCAATTCGGGAGCAACAACACCTCCAAATCTACTTAACATCTCAACTCAGACCAATCCTTTGCTAATCTAGAAATGAGTTGGTTGTATCTTTCCATTATTGGATCTCCACCATCATTGGGAAAGGAAGGTGGATAGTGATGTTCAACCGTGGCATATGATTGTTCCCACTCCACCAAATCTACATTTTTAGATGCGTGATCACTGTCACTTATGAAGGAGAGGTCTTCTAACCTGATTTCGCTTATGCCTTCATCATCATTTTTTAATGTCCTAACACCCTCATCTTCTTTCTGATTTTCAACATCTTCATGGGCTACTTGAACATGCACTGTTGCAAACTCTGTTAATTCCTTGTCAATTGCCAACTGTTCCTCTTCCTATGTAGAAAGTTGCCCACTAGCATTGAAGGGGAAGCTTTCTACTTTCATTTTGGCTGAACCTTTATCAGAGCTTCTTGTTGTCCCAAGGGAATCGACACCTTTTGTTTGATTTTTAGTCTCAACACTTGTTGTCCCACCACTACCTTGTGTCAAATTTCATGATTCCAACTCAATGTGTTATCCTCCAGACTTGGGCAGTCCTCCTTCCTCATGGAACAACTTCTTCTCATTGAGGATCAACTATTCTGGCTTGTTCAAACTTCCTTTGACTTGGGTGATAATAGTTGCACAAGATGGGCAAGTTAACTCTAAGTGAGGTGCATTGTGAAATCTACACTAGGTAGACATCAGTATCTCCTCCAATCTTTGTCCATCTTCGATGTCCAAACATTCTTGGATCAGCTCTTCGAATGCCTTGGCTGCCATGTTAAAAAATTCCTCTTTTGGATCAGCAAGAGCCAAGGGCTGGTAGACTTCCCAAAAGGGAATTTCTCCTTGCAAGACCCTCTCAATTCTATCCAATAATGTGAGACATTCCAATTCGTTGTTTCTACATGTGCTATAGATTCTACATTTGTCTGCAAATGCAAATTGTTGCAATGGCCTCCTGAATCTCCTATTTAAATCTTCTTGTAGTTGAGTGATGTTGATTTGAAGTCATTCCATATCAACTCAAATGGTGCCTAGTCCTCAAATTTCTGATTTTAAATTTCCAGCATATGATAAGACCTTTCCCTATCTAAACTTTTTTTACTTGAAAGTGCTTTTCAACTTCAAACTTTCAGATTTGCAGCCTCAAGCTCAACCAGGCCCTCCTTCTAGCGCCTATTCTATTGATGTGTTTTTTATGCACTTCTCAACATAGGTAATGCATAGGTGCATCACCTCTCTTGAAAGATAATCTTCAACAATCAAATTATAGAATATTATCCCAAGGTCTCTAATGTCAAGTCTTGACAGTTCTTAGAATGTCTCATTTGTTTCATGTGATTTGTTGGAATCACAAGGTAGACTTACGGATGAGTTACAAAGCATGGGAAGTTGGGTTTGCAAATGGAGTTTTTAAGGTGTAGAAAATGTTGCTCAATTGCTGCAGGTTCCAACAGCAGTCTCAAACTCCTATTTCAACTTCATATTTGGCTTTACAATGTGCAATGAATCTTAGCATAGGTTACTTATTAAATAAAGGGAAAGAGCAGGGAAGAGAGGAAGTTCCTAGACCTGAAACTAGGAATGAAGAGTTATCATGGAGGTTGCTAAAGTAGACAAACTCCCTAAACTGGATTTTTCTTGGCCAAGAGGAACCTACAATTACAATAAAACTAGTGCAATCTTCTAAGGACTGCATATTTTTAGATTGCACATGAACATCATGAACATGCAATTGAACTAAGTTGTAGCAATAAAACAAAGAAGCTCAGGATAACTTTGCACAGTAGTTTGTCATCAACAAGTGCCAAAAGTATGGGTTGAGAGCTCATCAAATACTGAAAAAGCAATCACCATCATCACTTCCATCCAAGAAACTAACAACTAAGTCTAACATGGGAGTTGAACCATGCATGCATAATGAACAAACTCAAAAGAAAAACCCATAAATCATGCAATGCTCCTCTTTGTTGCTGGAAAATGCCTTTTACACCAATTCTCCAACCATCTACAAATGAAGGGGAGACCCCTATTTTTAGTTTTTCAAAGCCCAAATGAATGGCTAGGATTAATTTGCATTGTGTGGCTCAGATTTGCTTTACACTAGGGTTTCACCTACCCCCCATTATCCAGCAATTTAAAAATACGTCTTTTGTCTTTTCCTTGTTTTATCTTCATGTGGCAGCACTGTTGTAATTTTGTCAACTAGATGATTGCCCTTCGCTACCATAGCGAAACTACCTAAAGGTTGTCTTCTATTTGATAGATTTGTAGCATTCTTTGGTCAATCAAATGCATCTCATTTGCAATTTTTCATTATCGTGGTATGGGAAAATTACCCCAGATCTGATGAGACAACCTCATGACGGATCATGATTATTTTGGTTGAAAGGTAAAATGGCTCCCCCTCACCCCCCAACCTTCAGTAGACAGCTATTTGTATCTTGGCATTGATCTTGCATTGACATACGTTCACCAGTATATTGGTCATTTTGGACAAAATCATTTGTCCCCTACGCGATCATCCTTCTTCGGGAGTCCTCACTATCCTTGGAGTGTTCCTATTGACAAGCGCACGAAGGCACCCCTTTAATATGTAGCATCTACACTGGGCGCCCCAAATCATCAATTTCTTTGTGAGCTTAGTAGGCAGCCTGTAGAACCCCCCATCTAAAATTCCCTTTGGTGAAGTAACATCTTTGGTAAGCAGACCATGAGTAGCCCTTTTGACAATAGGTTCCTTTGACCATTCGTATCTTTAGCTAGGGTCCTGCACAAGGCAATAGATTAGATTAGGCTCACATATAATCCATTTTCCATAATAATATGGAACCCTTCATATTTTATATGATTATCATTCAATCTACAAAGCCAAAGAGCAATCGTTTATATAATTTGATCCTCCTCCAAGTTTAAACAACCCCACAATGTTGCCCACTCACTCATTCATCTTAGTTATTAAAAATTGATGTCCTTCCTCACACTGGGCCTATTCTCCTTAAAATCCGAATATCTACCGAATGCTCTGAGATTAAATTGAAGATGCATGCAATTAGCATTTCACATCGATCCTGCAGAGTTATTGCAATCCTAGGGTACATTCACGTGCAGCTTGGAAGAACAACAATATGGGTATTGGGGTCTGCACAAGAGTTGTCTGTCGGGGGAGAGCATGTGAAATGTTGTAACATGAAAGTCCTGATAATGGTCGTGCTTGGCAAGCAGAATTACGCTAATGAAGTCTCGATGGCCGTAAATATTCCACCGTTCATCATTGTTTGCCCGATCTTCACAATATCTTTATATAAGTTTATTCACTAGTCCATCACTTTACATTTTATTACACCACATCATAATGGCTTACAATGCCAAGGCACAAGGTTGTCAAGCAGATACCAGCTGATTTTACCTACAGATAAACACTTTTGTTAAAACCTTAATCACTTCTGATATTATCCATGGTCTGCTCATTTTCTTTCTCCTCTAAAATTTGATACTATCATATTAGAAATGCCTATCTACACCGCCTCATTATCCTCGACACGAGCTCTTCAATCGACCAACCTCCTTAGCAACCCGTCCCATATTATCAATCCTCATTATTTAGTTGCGCGTTTCTTTCATATTGTGTTCCAACCCACCCACGTCTCCACCAGTCATGAGTGTCTTGCAAATGTTGTTCAAGCACCCCTCTCCATTCTGATTATAGTTTAAATCCAGGAGAATATTGAGTGCAAGATATAGGAGGTGACAGGCGGTCGCGGGAGAGTTCAGAAGAAATGGTGAGTCCATAAATCATCCGCGGGCAATGTGGACACCGCGAATGTTAACGTTGGTGGGGACCTTAATGCGGGTGGTCGAGGAGGAATTGTCATTTAAAATAGAAAAACACAAGCGACCCTCCACACCACAAACTCCACAGAATAAATGCCTTTCGATTTTGGTCTCCTCCGACTAAAGTAGAACTTTATCTCCACCTCGGGATTCATTATGGAAATATATTCATTATTGTTGGTCTTAGCATTACGACATGAGATGTAAGGTAGCAGCGAAGTGCAGGTGCTCTCCCTCAGATAGATGGTATGAAGAAGACGCCAGGATGCAAGCGGATCAACGGTCAGTGCCACCACGGGACCCACAAGTCCAATGACTGTCGATGCAATCAGTTTAAATATAAGTGACTAGCCCTCCCAGTGGGAGGGATCTCCACCCCATCTGTGAATTCCTTGTTTTCCCACTCACTCGGCTACATTCGTGTGGTTTGGCCCATGGCAAAAAATTCATTCTTGTATATTGAGTTGCGTGTCCCCTTCCTTGTTTCATATGATCCAATGTTTGTCTTTATTTTATTAACCCCATAGCATATCACCGATCAGAAATTCTTTAAATGTGCTGCGTAGAATTATCCCGGGAGGAGCCGAAAGACCTCAACTAGCCAATCATTTTATGCTCCATTACGTCTCACAATGAGAACCTTTTATAAATGTGACTCGACCATCCCCATCATAATGCCCAGGCACCGAGTAGGTGCCATCTGATTTTGCTCGTAGATTACTGTTTAAAATAATCCTAATCTCAATTATTTTTGCCGCCACACATGATCCACCTATCTCTATTATTCCTAATAACCGATGCCATCGCGTTATGGTTCATATTGGGTCAGCCTTCATGTGTGTGTTTCCTCCATGTTGATTGCTTTTAAAGGCTCTAATAACCCAATTATCACAAGAGATCCTATGAATGGAATTTGCGTAGAGGGGTACTATGTGATAGCCACCAAATGTGAGAATGAGGGCGTGGGTTACCGTCATAGAATGTCTTTTGAGAGGACGGTGTGGGCTAGGCAGCCTCCCGCATAGCGGTGTCCACCCCGGTGAAATCTACCATCCTTATTATATTTCAATTTCCACCACCTTTAGAATATGACTTTACTACTTGCTCCCATTTGTAGCTTTATCAGAGACTATTTCCATGTCAATATACATGTTGCATTCATAAGACTAGCAATGTTGTGATTACATTGTTAACTCCACCTCTGAATCTCCGCATAGTTCGGCGATTTGTATGGGAAGCGGCAACACTATTCGTAGAGGGAGAAATGCTGGGTGTCGCTTTACTAATGCAGTAAGAAATGGATGGCCACGAGTTTAGCGAAACCCACATGAAGGAGAGTCGTGGGTGATGGATCGTGAGGTGTGGCCAAATGACAACCATCATAAAAACGATGATGGGTTGCCACCTTTTCCCTGAGTGGAATCTGCATAGAAGACCGTCGTTTGACATATCAAGCGCTTGAACATGAGAGGACGTACTGCAATAGCCGCAATAGCCGCAATAGCAACAGCGAAGGGCAATGGCTACCAATGGAAAGGAACCCGCATTGTTTGATGACCTCCCCCCTTAGGATCCTCAAACGGCCAAAACATGTTGTTCGCATTCATATTTCACCACCTTACAAGCATGTAACCCACGCGACCAAAAGCATTGCACCCAGCAAGTCTTCCCTCCTTTCCATAAGTCACGAGGAAATGTGATCAAACCGAATTCGTGATCTTTCAAATATTTGGATTTCCTCTTATAGACATGAAACTATAATCTGGGGGAGCTCCTCCTATGATGCACTATCAGTCCAAAACAATAATAATAAGTCATGAGGATGAGGAAGGCGTCAGCACCCCGGATTGGAGATATAATAATAAACTCAGGGATCACCTCGATTTTTCTTTGTGAGACACCATTAGAGTTCGCTTGAGCGGGTTCATGTCTTCGGATGAAGAATTCCCTCATAAGTGTGGTGCTACTGTCATCCTCCAAAGTCTTTGCTTCTATGGTGATGAACATGCCACTTTTCCCCCTGTTGATTCATTCTACACGAGTGTAGCTAAGGTGATTCCCATTAGACCTGGCTCGGGCCCCTCCACGCTGCTAATTAAAAAAATTGTAAAGCAATGATACAACGAAAGGGGCCTTGCTTGTGGGTGCATTATGGGTCTCTGTCATTTGCAGGAAAAGCAAGCGGGGCAGCTATTTTAGGGAAGCCATTACGGACTGCCAAAGTGATACTGGGACCCGCAAGAATGGTGTACGCCAAATGAGGTGCAAACTTGAAAATGTGGGGCGTCGTTCGAGGGACACTGGAAAGAAATGGCGGGAGGTGGGGAGAAACCCGCAATGAGGGTTTCGTCTAGATGATGGCCACCATTACCTTTAAAATTCCTATAAGGCAAGCGTAGGGTGTTGTGATTAATTTGTTGCACAAATAGTAGTGATGGCGAACGGAGGCAAGAAGCCTGTATGGTAAAGACGATGCTAATGGGTTGCGGATTCACAAAGTGGGGAAGCATTGAGGCTTTTCCATATTGAAACAACGTTAGGGTGACAGACTCCCACATGCGACGGCCCACACAGGTGGGCCCGCCGATGGGTTTTGACTCAAAAGCCTATCCATGAGTCTTAAGGTTTACTTCGATGAAATGGTATGAGTGAGATCTAAGCCCTGAAGCGATGCGAGGGAAAAAAAAATTAGAGAATGGAGGTTAGGTAATGGAAATCTGCACAAGAGGACCCCAAATAATTTGGACTCGAACGATTTTGAAACAACTGGGTCAGTTGGTTTTGCGGCAATAGCGAAGACAAAAAGGCCAACTCCGGAGCCCACTGCTCGGGTGGATATCAAAAGTCGGCCACCATGATAACGACGAAACAGGAACAAAATCTCGCCTAGAGCGACCCGCGAGAGTGGGCTAGCGGAGCATGAGGGACACGGCGGTGAACACGAGCACAGGGTTTGTGGAGTGGACAGACGTTGGGACTTAGCCGTAGGTGAATAGTGGACTACAACGACAAACGAGAAGGGGAAACCTGCACCTGCGGGTCCGCGAAGGCCAATGGACGCTAGGTGAAAAGGAAAGGGAAGACCATAAGACCTAGCCCACAAGGGACTAATGACTTAGTGAAACCTATCTAGGTGAATTTGGCTGACATAAAATTGATCTTTTTTAGAGCTCATGGTCGAATTGGGCTTGGAAATAGGGGCACACAAAATGAGACAGAAATGAAGTAGTCCATCGGGAGTGAAAAAGATGGGGTCCCTGCCTTTGGCGAGGCGTGTGTACAAAACATGCACAATAAGACTCTTAGGGTTAGTTTTGAGGATGGGGTCATGAATTTTATCCCATTCCTCCATTATCAAGGTTTTGTCCCTGTGATCATAATTATTTTCCGTAGAAGCTCGAGTGTGAGCCCACCTCGACTTTTTAGGAAATCCTGGCGAGGCGTAAGAGATAGCATCAAAAAAATTGTTCATTGGCACTACCAACATGGCATCCATCAAGCTCATTACTACCTCCCCTTGTACTTCTATTTGAAGATTCTGGGCCATTTCAAGAATCCAAATTTTCTACAACATTGAATATTTTTGCAACTCGGTTCGATTCCTCCTAGCAAGTTGTGTACTCAAAATCTCTTGCAATGAAATGTGTATTCAAGACTCCTTAGTTTTATCTTTGTGTATGCAACACTTTCCATTCTCGACTGGAGTTGTAGACAACTGTTGCCTTTCCTACAATAAATCTGGCATGCACCACCAACTCTTTTTGTGCGTGCAAAATAAATTTCAACTCCTTTGAAAAGAAAATCATTCATGATGACAACTAATTTCCATGCCTTAGAGTACCATCCCTTGGGAAATTGAGCTGCAAATGAAGAGATACGAACCTTTTCGCATGCTTTTGCAATTAATAACCTTGGAAAAAGTGATTAAGCAAGGAGCGTCATAATGACTCAAAAAGATTCAAGTTCATCCTTGGAGACCGAAAAACATCCACACCTTGACACTTACCACCTATTCATGCAGACCATCACTTGCATCTGCCACCAGCTTAAGTTGATTAATTACCTCTTCCTAATTTGCACACAGCAATTCAGACACTGCAACCACAACTTGGTGGGGTTTTTGAGATTGCAACCTTGAGAGAATTCTCGAGTTTTCTTTTGATCATCGTCATGCTTATTGCACACATGTACCCAACTAAGTCTATAAATATACCCAAGGATATTAGCAAAAATTATACCAGTAATTGGGTTTTCCTAATAAGAGCAATGGATACTCCTATTAGGCTTACTAGCAACAAGTCACAGGTAACTTTCCTAGGTGAGATATCTAGCTGAAGTTTAAAGAGGATGACTAAAAACAAGCATTCACTAGCAATTATTGCGATAAAATGGGTTCCAGGGAGGGATTGCCTAGACTATGAGGATAAGTACAAAGTAAATATCAACATTTTCTCTCATTTTGTTGCATCCTTGCTCGACATGCAAACACGAAAGTGGATGATACTGAGACTTGTCAAGGAGATTTTCCCAAAGCGCTACCTCGGAGGCCTTGGCGAAATCGTGACTAATCTGGTGTATGGCCTTGGTCTCCCCAGATCTAGTGATCTCCATCAACATATTGAAGAAGATGCAGTGGTGCCCTGGGTGCCATTCTTGAGCAGGTTTCGCCTTATGACAATTGGAGAACACCGTCAAAGAGCTTCTCATTCTTGCGACTTCCTCCTAAGATGCTACAATGTAGTACTCTTTTACGACATGGATTGGTACACCAACTTCAGAAATCTAGTGTTCCCACCTCCAATTGTCATTGTTGCCATGGATGCTCTTGTTGTTGTTGTTGCTCCTGATGCGCCTGCTGATGCAATTCCTGACATGTCTATTGCAATCGATGGTGATGCTACTCTAGTTGAATAATAAATCACCTTCTCTTTCCTTTTGTATATATGCCTCATAAGACAGTTAATACACATACTCAAAAAGTATGGCCAAAGAGCCATTTTTGAATTGTAATATCTCAAAGTATATGAATATAGAGCTCTCTTTTTTTGTCAATTTTCTATCTTTTTTGTACTTCTCCGCTTTCTGTAACATGGTTTTCATACCAAATCTCAAGCCAAACAAAACATAAAGGAAATATTTACATAGGTAAAATGATTAACGAAGCTAATTGAACAATTTGAGGTGAATTCCGTTGACTAGAATTCCCAATGCTTCTTTTCCCATATTTTCAAATTCAAAAGCTTTATGTTGCTTGCATTGAATAATACAAAAAGGGCCTTCACACAAACTATCAAATTTCCTATGTTGGCCAGGCTTTACGGCCCTCTTGTTAAACTTTAGCACTAAGTCTCTACACTTAAGATTCTGGTCGGGGATCTTTTGGTCAAACCACTTCTTAACTACCTATTGGCGGTCGTTCATGGCCTTTAGAGCTTTCCCTCTTTTGTTTGGCACCTCCAATAGTTTAGCTAACCAGACCTCCATGGCTCCATTTTGTTCCACTTTTAAAGACTTAAACAGTTGTAGTACGGTGTGTGGATTTTGCTTCTAGCGGACAATATTTGCACCTTCTGTTAGTTCTATAGTATGTCGGATGATTTCAGGATCATATATCTTAAGGTCGGCATACTACAGCAAAATAAGAAATTAGCACCAAATTTTGTGCCTAATTTTTGTGTATTTTGAGAGCATGACTTGAACAATTTGGCTGGCGCTCAACCTGGCGCAAACAGGCATGGTCAGTTTAGCGCCAAATTTTGCACCGGATGTTGCATCGGATTGAGTGTTGGATTAAACGTCGTATTTAGCGTTGAAAAATCCTAGTGCCTCTATTAGCGCCTAATATAGCACCATGAAGTAACATTGGAAATTGCACCAAAATGGGTGCCCAATTTGGCTTCCAGTTTCACTTCCATGTCTACTCCCATTTTTGCTTCCAATTTGACATCCAGGTTTGCTTCCAATTTTGCTTCCAAGTTTGCTTCTAGTTTTGCTACCAATTTTGCTACCAATTTTGCTTCTAGTTTTGCTTCCATTTTTGCTTCTGTTTTTACTTCCAGTTTTGCTTCTGGTTTTTCTTCTAAGTTTTCTTCCAGTTTTGCTTCCGGTTTTGCTTCTAGGTTTTCTTCTAGTTTTGCTTCCAAGTTTGCTTCCGATTTTGCTTCCAATTTTGCTTCCGATTTTTCTTTTAGGTTTGCTTCCAGTTTTGCTTCCAGTTTTTCTTCCGATTTTGCTTCCAGTTTTGCTTCTGGTTTTTCTTCCAATTTTGCTTCTAGGTTTACTTCCAGTTTTGCTTCTAGTTTTGCTTTTAGGATTGCTTCCAGGTTTGCTTCCAAGATTGTTTCTAGTTTGCTTCTAGTTTGGCTTCCATTGTTGCTTCTTTTTTTTCTTCTAAAAATGCTTCTTGTTTTGCTTACATTTATTAATTTAATTGTTTTATTTCAATTTAATTAGTTAAATATATCGTGCCTCTTAAATAACTCATATGATTATAGATTAAGTAATTTAATTATTTAACTCATATGATTAAATAACAATATAATTATTGTAACATGATCATCATCTATAATTAGAACAAGTGAGTCAAATATTTATAATTTAATTGAATTTGACAACATTCATCTTGAGCAGTAAATTAAAATCATCATACTTAATAAATATCCATCCAAAAATCATCGACCACTTTTAATATATATAAATTGATAAGTCAATACTGATAATATCATCATCATATATAACTAAAACAAGTGAAAGTCAAATATGCCAGTACATCAAAAACATGTCAAAATGATACATGTCCAACAGTTGACATAAGTGAAAATGATACATGTACAAATGATATAATTAAAATTGATAAATTATGTAACTCAAATTGATACAAGTCAAGATGATACATGTCCAAATGATACAATGAAAATGATACAACTCAACAATATAGTACTGTAGGCCATGAAAATGATACATGTCCAAATGATACAATGAAAATGATACATGTCAATATGATACAAGTCAACAATATAGTACTGTAGGCCATGAAAATGATACATGTGATAGTAACCATGAAAAGATTCATCATAACGATGTATCAGAAATGATCCATGATGTAGTCTATATGATCATGAATGTCACTGGTTACTACCACCAACTGTCTCATCATCATCACCACCATTGTGATCATCATCTTCGTTATCATCATTGTCATCGGACTCGGTGTCTTCTGTATCTGCATCATCATCATCCTCTACCATGTGATTTGTACCAGAAGAACCAATATTTTGTGGATCTATATCATGTTGAGGATCATCTTGATCTTTTGGAAAACTTGTGTTCTGCAAAAAAAAAAACATTATAAATGAAAAGTTATTATTTATTTCATGCAATAATTTATTTTTCCATTATATATCTAATATTACAACATATGAGACGAAACCATAATCATATTACATCATATCAAAGTGCACATACCATAATAAAATTTCAAAAACGTTACAGCTAATATTGGTGAGTCAAGAGAAACTTCAGCTTTCAAAAACAAAGCCAATTAGGCTGGTAGACTTGTGGATCAGGCTAGCATTTGGTGGAAGAGGAAGAAAGATGACTAGAACTCAAGAGTCCCACCATAATGGATTTCATTATTCAACCATGAGAGCAGAAGAGAGAGTTGATATCATGTATCAAAACATTAAGCATGCATTCTTCCAGCCAATAGAGAAGGAGATTATTACTTTGCTTCATGTTCATTTGCATAACCATATCACGGCGTGGGAACCAAGAAAACCAAGGATGTCCAATTTTATGTGGAGGTAATGGATGTGGTCCAAAATTTAGGAGGGACAAGAAGGTCAATGTATGATCCTGAAGAAATTGAGGAAGAATAGCAAGAGAGGGACAGGAAAAATAAAATCAATACACAGTTTCAAGGATTTGTCAAGCGAGTAAGAGAGCTATGGGAGCAGCCTCATCTAAAATATTTTGAACTAGAGTTTGATATACCATTTAGAGAGCTTGTTTCTCATGGAGTTCCTTTCAAAGCCTCTTCTTTTATTGTTCCTACGGTAAACTATTTGGTAGAGTTGGTGGAATTACCTTTCTTAGTAATCACTATTAGTGAGATTGAGATTGTTAACCTTGAGAGAGTAGGACTTGGGCAAAAGGCATTTGATATAATGGCTATTGTTTTCAAAGACTTCAAGTGGGATGTACTCCGCATTGATGACATTCCTCAATCTTCATTTGATGGCATCAAGGAATGGTTGAAATCCATGGATATAAAGTATTATGAAAGCAGAATGAACTTGAACTGGAAGCCAATTTTGAAGAGTATTACTAATGATCCAGATAAATTTATTGAAGATGGTGGTTGGGAATTTTTCAATATGGAAGCTAGTGATTCTGATTCTGATAATTCAAGAGAGTTAGATCACTAATATGAACCCTCTAATGTAGAAGAGGAATCAGAATCAGATTTCATGTAGCCACCATCAAGAGTGTTACAAGCCAACAAGATGGAGGGAATTCTTATATAAGGATAATTTTCAATGTTGTAGGTACCGGCTTTAATGCCAACTACAATGGCAACATTGAAATTCCCTAGTAGTATTTATGTTAAGGAAATTTCCTTTAGATGCAAGGATTCAAAGCGCATCAACTATGTGGTACAAATGATTAAATCCCAGAGATGATCTATAGCAATGAAAGAGTTTGAAAAGGAAGAGAGAGCTACACTGGTGACTCAGGAGAAACTTTAGCTTTCAAAAACAAAGCCAATTAGGCTGGCAGATGTGTGGATCAGACCAACATTTGGTGGAAGAGGACAAAAGATGACTGGAACTCTGGAGGCCCATCATAATGGATTTCGGTATTCAACCATGAGATTAGAAGAGAGCTGATATCATGTATTGAAACATTAAGCATGCATCCTTCCAGCTAGCGGAGAAGGAGATGATTACTTTGTTGCATTTTCATTTGCATAACCATATCATGGCGTGGGAACCAAGAAGACCAAGGATGTCCAATTTTATGTGGAGGTAATGGATGTGGTCCAAACTTTAGGAGGGGAGATCCTGATGCCTGCCTAGAGGCATAAAGTCAAATGAATAAGTTCACCTACATGTCTGCCAAATTTTACTTCCAATTTTTATGACTATTTTTCTTGACTGTCAGAATTTACTTACAAATTTGAAATTTCTTTCTGGTCATTTTGATGAGGATATATTCAATCAATGTGTAAGCACCTTTTGTTTTTATCACAAGCATATGTGCATTGCAAGAATTCTAATTATCTATGGTCTATAGCTATGTCATCTCACTTATTGGATCTTCTATTTCAATGTTTTCTATGGCCTTCTCTGTTGAGGTAGCACCTGACAATCCTACCTCATTTCCTTAGTTGAGAAGTGGATTTGAATTTGGAAATATTGTACTTTAAAACTAGCTATGGTTTAAGGAGAGATATTCTAGCTTTGTTGTTGACACCCTTAATCTTCAACAAGGACTTAGATGCATGGACTAAAATGCAAGCTTTCAAACTTAGATTTGAATGTGCATAATTTGATTGATTATGGTTTTCACAGGTAGTTATCTTTACATGACTATTTTGGATTGTCAATACGTGTAATAGTGACTGCATCCTTATCAAGTTTGGCTACCCTTATTCAGAATGACTTGGTCTTTGGACTCAATACAAAGTTGTGCATTGTTATTCCATATTTATAACATGTAGGACATTTAAGTGGTACAACATATATAAATTCAGTACTATCATCCAAGGAAAACTTACATATGGTGTATCAAGAACAACAAAAAATGCTTTAATTAGGGTTAATGCTTTCTTCCCCACGCTGATGATATTTTCCCTAGAACATGTTTTTCTTATTTTATTTCAACGCATCTCAAAATTCAATGTATTGATTAACATTAGTTATGCATTTTAGCTGTTTATGCAAATGATGCATATATGTTAACTCGATTAGTGTTTTTACTTTGGTAGTTTGACTTCTATGACAACCAACCATTAGGCCATTGTGTGCAGGAGCACGTTTGTTTTTTTAGTTATCTTTTTTGGATAGCTCTATTGGATGTTGAGGATATTCCATTTATCTTTTGAATGTTAATAAGTCAGAGTTTCAAGGATTTTTCAAGCGAGTAAGAGAGCTATGGGAGCAGCCTCATCTAAAATATTTTGAACTAGATTTTGATATACCATTTAGAGAGCTTGGTTTTCATGGAGTTCCTTTCAAAGCCTCTGCTTTTATTATTCCTATGGTAAACTGTTTGGTGGAGTTGGTGGAATTACCTTTCTTATTAATCGCTATTAGTGAGATTGAAAATTCTTAACCTTGAGAGAGTAGGACTTGGGAAAAAGGAATTTGATATGGCTATTGTTTTCAAAGACTTCAAGCGGGATGTACTCCACATGTATGCCATTCCTCAATCTTCGCTTGATGGCATCAAGGAATGGCTGAACTCCATGGATATTAAGTATTATGAAAGCAAAATGAACTTGAACTAGTGGAAAATTTTGAAGAGTATTACTGATGATCCAGATAAATTTATTGAAGATGGTGGTTGGGAATTTTTGAATATGGAAGCTAGTGATTTTGATTCTGATAATACAAAAGAGTCGGATCAAGGATATGAACCCTTTGACGTAGAAGAGGAATCATAATCAGATGAGGAAGGTTCAGAAGATGAATCTCTTGTGGAGTCAAAGGAGGACAAAGAAGAAGAAGAATATTCTGAAGAGGAGGAAGGTAAAACATGGGATGAATTAGAATCCTAGGCTAGAAATGGAGATAAGGAAAAAGGAGACAATTTTGACAGTGAAGATCAAGAAAGACAGCAACGAAAGGTAAAAGCTACAGGGAAGTCTCGGGCACCTAATATTAGAGATTCAAGAGGAATGCCTACCAAGAGGCATAAACTCACATGAATTGAGCTCATCTACATCCTTCTACTATTTATTCATACACATAAATGTTCATCTTGTAATCATAAGATTTGAGCTCTATTTACTCATCCTACGCATCAATAAACAACTCAACACAAGAGATGAAAATTGACATATTAACACAACAATATCCAACTAAGTTATTGAAACTCAACTATCGATACCTCGTTCTCCAACCAGATTACAAAATCATTCTTTTTGTTTTGTAACATATTATTTTCAAATTTCTTTGGATGGCGGCCATATTTCTCCTCCTGTCAAAACATGGCACATGGACTAGTTAAACTAATTAATATGCAATCATTTACTTTTTCCAAGGAAATAAAAAAATATATCATTTAACATATTAAATATACTTACAAATGTACAGATCAAGGCCTATAAACCTTTCTGGCCACTGCAATGTGTGGCACGAAGTTTCTCAAGCCTAGCCTTGGAGGCCTTGTCCTGAAACATATACTAATTCAATTTAAATATGCACAAATAAAATTTAAATATCGTTTAATAAATTTGGTATAATCTTATGAGAAAATTCAAATACCTATGTACTCTCCTCACTGGGCTTCCTTCGTGCATCGGACTTGTCATATGCTTTTACAAGCTCTTTCCATACTTTCACACTTACATCAATTGGCCTTCTTTTCTGCCTTAGCTCAGGAGGGATATTTTTTATCTTTTTGTTTGGTTGCATTGAAATCTCTTGCAGTTTTGAGACATTTGTAGCTTTATCTTCTTTACAGACCAACCTATGCCAAATTCATTCTCCATGTCATGGATAACTACTTTTTTCAGTTGCATGGGTATCTATGAGAATGGAAAATGTAAATGGTCTTTGAACCATTGAAGGCATGATTCCTTCAACCTATTCACAAACGTTTTCCCAGCATCCGTCATTCAGACTTCCCCTAAAACCACCTCGTATTTTATCTTTGTATTGTAGCTACCAATGCAAGATTGATAACATGGCGTGGTGGAAGAAGTCTATGTCCCAGGAGTGACTGGTACATTGGAAGTCTCTCTTCTCTATTCCACATTCTTAGAGTTTATTGTCATTGATTTCATCCTGGATCTTTTGCTTGATCTAGGACTAGTTGGGGAATCAATTGATTCCCTTTCACACAATTGATTTGTTTGCAATGTTTGAGGGGCATTACCAGATTGTTTTTCTATGTATCTAGCAAGCATTGTCCAATCCACATTAACCAGTTTGTTCACTACCTCTACCCCCAATATGGAAGCCAATTCCTCTTTATCTTTGTCAGTCTCATGTCCCTATATATATATATAACTATATAATTATATTTCTTCTTTTAAATTTAGAAATAAAAAACTAAAAACTACAATTCCTCTTTATCTTTGTCAATCTCATGTCCCTATATATATATATATTTAAATTATATTTCTTCTTTTAAACTTAGAAATAAAAAAGTAAAAAGTAAAATTCAAAGAAACAATGGAAACATTTACAAATCTATAAAAGGACAATGAATTACCTCATTGTGGCCAGAGTCTACTGACAATGCTCACTTCCTTCTATTGCTTGACATTTTGAGGCGACCTAGGGAAAATTATTTTTGTCTAGTCTGTGGAGGCAAACGAAGTACACACTGTCAGGTATGAAAGTTTTTGTCCAGTTTGTGTTATGAAAGTTTTTTTTTGTGGGCAAATATGTTTGTTGGGTTTTCTTAGTGTTGATAACCTAGGGCAAATATGTTCGTTGAGTTTTCTTAGTGTTGATAACCTTATCATGAAAACTCTTTCATAATGCAATCTTGCATGAATTTTTCATGGGATCGGTGACTATGTCACGACTGGGCAAAACCAAGTGGTTTCTACATTTATTTTCATCAGTTGCTCAACAATGATCGACCCAATTCCCAAATTTTCCAAGCAATTCACTATTTCCTTGATACCCAGATTAGGGAAAGAATGCGGAGGCATCTTGGCTTCGTGCTATAATATTTTGAGCCAAAGCTAAAATGGGTAGGGTAAAAAAATTTATTGGTTTCTCAAAGGTTTTACAATTTATAATGATGGGACAATTTAGAGGTTGCCTAGACAGGTTAAGCCATGAACTAGTAAAAAATCACGAATTCAAATGCAATACAAAGAGCAGTAAACAATCACAAATTCAACCAAGAAAAAAATATTGTAACCTTACTTATGGTGTTGCAAACTAAATCAAATTTCTCATCAGCTACTGGTAGCGCCCTGCTCTCTTCCTTCACACGACGTTTTTCCCTTTTTTTGTCATTTGATTTCTTCCTTCTAGCAACCGGTGAAGAGAGCAAAGCGCCCCGTTTTTCCCTTTTTTGTCGTCTGATTTCTTCCTTTGAATTTAGAGGTTGCCTAGACTGGTTAGGCCATGAACAAGTAAACAATCACGAATTCAAATGCAATACAAAGAGCAGTAAACAATCATGAATTCAACCAAAAAAAAAATTGTAACCTTACCTATGGTGTCACAAACTAAATTGAATTTCTCATCAGTTTTTGGTAGTGTACTGCTCTCTTCCTTCGTGCAGTGTTTTCCCTTTTTTGTTGTTTAATTTCTTCCTTCACGCGGGAATTTTTTTAATTTTTGATTTCGATTCAGTAGTCGGCGCTTTAGTCAGTGTTAGTTAATGCCAACTTTAGCGTTGACTTTTGGCCATTAATGTAATCTATTTGGGGTGCCTAAGGTGGCCCAAGTGTGCCTAATTAAGCACCTATCATTGTTCTATAGTGACTATTTTCATTTTTGTGTATCATAGGATCCAGAGTGTTGGAAATAATTCCAAATCTTGCCTTGTTTTTGTGACCACTATTGTCACGTGGCTCCTTCATCAGCTCGGTGTGATAGAGCGGTTTTTATCGTGGTCCTGCAAGGTGCTTCATCCTTCTCAATGATAGTGCGGTGAAAGCTTATGTGGCAGCACATGAGTCTTCCTTTTGTTCCTGGCGGTGTTGCGGTGACTCTCGCAGTCCCGTAAGTCTTCTACCATTGGCGTGTAGCAATGTGGTGACCACCGTTGTCCCGTTGCTCCTTCATCAGCTTGGTGCAGTAGAGCGGTTTTTACCTTGGTCCCGCAATTTGCTTCCTCCTCGGCGGTAGTGCAGTGAAAGCTTATGTGGCAGCATTTTTATTCACAAAGGAGGCCATGGAGAGAGGATGTGGATGGCGTAGAAATACTAAATCACTGGGAGGAAAGTGGGTGGAAATAGATGAGACAACGAAATATGTAGATACAATAGAGGTAAGAAAATAAATCAACCTCAACCAAAGGAGGAAGGTGTTTATGAATTCACAAATGATACAACATAGAGGAGATATCAATATGTCAAATATATGACTAAAGTGAGGTTTTGTGTTGGATAGCATACTCGTTGAAATGATAGAATTGGTGAACTAAACATTATTTACTATGTTGTGTATTATAGGGGCGAGAAAAGGCCATGCCAACAAATCGTTTCATATCAAATGAGGACACAACAGATGAAGCGGGACATTAGGTACTCAAATTTTGACTTAACTTAGGAAAAAATGATCTAATGGCATTTTGTGATACGTCCATCTTTTTTCACAGTATTATTGAAATTTATAATTTATTATCCAATCTTGACATAAATTAATGCATGTTGTTGATTATTTTAGATGGAGATTGGAGCAAATGCAGAGCCTGAGCATTCAACTAGAAAAAGAAGATATTTACATGGACGTGGACCTAAAACTCTTCAATCACGTAGACAACAGTGGATGGAAGAGGATATGACAATAGATACTGCAGACACAACAAATGATTGCACTAAAGAAGAGGTAGGTCAGGACTTATATGATGAGCTTCCAGTCAGCAATATGCCTCATACAATCGATTAAAACCAAAGAATAATAAATGAGTGTGGAATGATGTTTTATAAACTATGTTGTCAAAATTGTGTTTTATTTAAACTATTGTATAAAAAAGGTAGTCTATAAAATAATGTTCCATTATTCAATTGACGTATATATGTTCATAAAAAAAATTAATTTTTTTTTAAGCCATATTTGATTATATTTCTTTGAAATTAATACATTTATGATTTATCCAATTGTTGTCACACATTAAATAATGCTTGCATTTGTTGATAGGTAGAAGATTTTGAATAAACACATAATTGTAGACACATAAAAATGGCCTAGACCCGCAAACCACATTCTTCTATATCATGCTTCATCTCAACATAATTAAAATATTTAATTATGTCCTATAGTCCAATGTCAACTATTAATTAAATAATTCTTAATTATTTAATTAATTCACATCTTTTATTCCTCCTGGCTATTTAAATAAATAAATTACATTTATTATTTAAATACGTCGCTAATTGCTTATGTCACTCTATAATTAAGTAAATTCTAAATTTATTTAATTATTACTTCCTCATGATTATTTAAATAAATAAACTTTATTTATTTATTTAATACATCATTAATTATTTATGTCTTCTCATAATTAAATAAATTCTTATTATTTATTTAATTATTATCCTCTCCAACTTTCTTTCTAATTTTAAATAGAATCATATTTAAAATTACCCACTTTCTAATTTTCCTCCAAAATTGAATAATTTTAATTATTAAATTGCCTTATTGATTTTCTTTCTAAATTTAAATAAAAGCATTTTATTTAAATTAGCAACTTCCCTCTTTCCAAGTAAATAATTTCAAATTATTATTATTTACTGTCACATGAATTCATCATTTTGGAATTAACTTAAAATATTAATTTCAAAATAGCATTTCTCTCCACAAAGTAAGTTATTTCTAAAATAACTTGATTTTCTAAATATCTTCTTCTTGTTCAATCTTTATCTTTTGATTTTTACTAATTTCATCTCAAGGTCACGTTTATTCTCCACCATTGATTTAATTTCTTAAATTAAATCTTGTCCACACATTTGAAGATTGTTGCCCTAACCCTAATTGAGATTATCATTTTGAATCTTAACCATTGATTCTAGGGCATTTCTTAATCTCTCATCTCATCCGTCCATCCAAAATTGTATTTTCTATAAAATGTCAATTTTTTCTTCATTTTGAGACCTCTTATTATCTCTTAGTTTTATATATTAATATTGCATAATTCTTCATCTTCTTCTCTTCTTCCTTTTCATCTAACATTGTCTTTTGCAAATTTTTTTATTGCATGTAGATTTATCTTCTCTTGCATTTTAGATCAAATCCTTCAACACTTGCTAGGTCATGTCATAAACTTAGTTTGCTCACACAAAGGTTGAGGGCATCCATCATATTGCAGCAAATAAAGAAGGTGCAAGGAAGGTGATTCATGGAGGTTGAAGACATTTGGTGAGATCTTTCCATTTTTTTTCTATTATTTCCTCCTTTGTTCTTTCTTACTTATTTAGGTTTATTGTTTATGCATTTAATCATTGCTAACTTGATATTACCCTAATGTTACATTGGTGAACCTGACCCACTAACACATTTTGTAGGTTCTCGTACGGCCTTGGATTTTATTTTGCAAGTACAGGAGTACGGAACGACGTAACCACAAGCCTACGCGATGCAAGTGCTCTGTTGCAATGCATTTGTGATCGTGAACGACACATACACCCTGTCACGATGCATACAAAATCTAGAATGACAGATTCGACAGGATGCAACGCATTTGATAGACATCGCACCACATCCACTTTGATGAGCCGCAAATCACTAGTTGTATTCTGTTTTTAAATTGTTTATCTGGATCCGACATGACTACGGCCAGTTACTCTTTTTGATGGGATTAAAATGAACCGATCCTAGGATAGACATTTAATTTGGAATTTATCAATCCTAGGATAGACATTTTAATTTGAAAATTATCAATCCTAGGATAGTCACCAAATTGTTTATTTTTGTTTGGTTAAAATGAACCCCATGCTTTTTGTGAAGCAATATCCTCACTTAGAGTAGAAAATTTTCATTTGGGTTTAAAACTAAACAACTTGTCTACTGTGATTGATTGGGTAATAGGTATATGCTCTCCCCTTTACTGGGGGACCAAAAAACCAGACTTACCCATTTTCTTTATGCATTTTACTGCTTTTCTTAAATCCTTTAGAAGGCTTGTCGTAGTGGAAAAAAGTACTCACCCTACAGGAATGACCTAAGTGGGAACAACCAAAGCTAGGTTTTCCAACCCACTATAATCAAAAGTGAATTTTGAGGAAACCCATATTCAACAACAGTAGGCAAGATAACCATCCCCAAAGTCTTTGTTCTAAAGATTGGGAGGTCTCCTGAGGGATTTTATCTATTGCCACGCTGAACGGAAACCCTTACTAAGAACCATAGTGTAGAAGCCAGCCGTGTCAGTATCCAGACATTATTTCAATCACGGTGCAAGGGGAGGGAAGAATCTCCCCCCAAGACACTCACCATATAATCGCCACGGATTGTTTTCTCAGGGGATTCGGTATCCACTTCCGTCACCTTGAGTACGCACCTAGAAAAGACAAAAACACGGACACCCACTAGGGGGCGACACGGCTGTGTGAGTCGACGTGATTTTAAGATGTGGGTTGTGATTGCTATGATGACCTTTTGACTATTAAGAGTGAGTCTGCTTGAAGTGTCTTTTTGTTCAAATACAAGTGAAAACAAAAAAGGGTCATGCTCGATACACTCAATGTTTTAGATTCCATGTCTTGCCTAAATTAACAAACTCAACAAATGAACATCCAACTTGCCTAAATCTAACACAAATTGGTCAAACTGCTGAAATTTATTTTGAGCCGCAATTGTTCTATTGAGCCACAATCATCCTGTCAAACTACAATTGCTCATTTTTTAGTCGCAATTGCTCTGTGAGACGCATACGCAATACTGCACCACCATTGACTTTTCTTGAGTTGCATATGCTCTGTCAAACCGCAATCACCCTCTATACCACCACAATCGGTTGTCATTCAGCACATTTTCCTAATTAAATGTCGCATTTGCAATATTGAACTGCAATTGCTTATGACTAAGCCACATTTTCTCTATCAAGCAGCAATCACCATCTGAAACAACGCATTTTCTCTCTTGAACCGCATTTTCATTTCTTGATGCTACATTTTCCAGACCTATCAAAATCCTGCAATGTATCTACTATTGTGCAACGTATTTGCTAGATGATGAGACACATGTGATTATTTTGCAACGCATTTTCCATGTTGAAACGCATCTTCTGCTTATAGAGATGCATTTGAACCTGCACCGCATTTGAAACATTAAGCGACGCATTTGCCTGGATTTTGGGAAAACTTTATTCTTATCAAAAACCAGAGGCCAAACTTTTGCAAACATATTTTCCTGGCATCTTTTTTCCTGCGATCTCTATCTGAAACCAACAAATCACTTGTCCAAGTCATCCATCTTTGCATTTTGGTTTTCATCTAGCTTGCGATCCATCATCATCAACATAGGAAAAGTCTCAAGTCCTCATTTGCACAACTTTGGGATAGGAAAACTTTCCTTACTTTGTCAAACCTTTGTCTCAAAAGTAAGTTGTCATTGGACCAAGTCAAAACAAATCAATCCTTAGTCATTGTCCTTTGGTGAGTTGCTTCCAACTCATAAGTCTAGTGTGGAAATCTCACCTTGTCATTTTGTCATCTTGTCCTTCAAACCAGTCCTTTGACAATCCAAATCAAGACATTGGCCAAACTTTGAATGGTTAGAAAACCTTTCCTAAAAGTCTTTTGACATAAGGCACTCATTTTAGGCAATCATTACCACTTTGCATTTGACATTCCTTTTTGTCCTCGTTATCACTTTGCATAGTCTTAGTCTCATTCCATCCACCATCATGTCTTCAAGTCACTATGACATGCTTGCTAGTCGAATTGAATGACAATTCATTAGTAATGGTCAAGCACAATTGGCTAGGGACTTCAAAATGCTATACCTCCAATCCAAGTCCAAATTCACCTCAACCTCTAGTCCTCCATCCATCTATCCATCTTACCAACAATCCATGAGTCCCAATCTGCTATCCATCTACTATCAGGAGTCCTCTAACACAATCCATGACACTAAGTCACAACAAACTTTCATTACCCACCCTAACCTTGACAAGGGAAACCAACCATCCATCAATCCTAGTCCATCATACACTCATCCCTTCCAAGTCTCCTCGACATATCCTAGTCTTCCATTCATGTCATATCCTAGTCCTTCATCATATCCTAGTCCACCACCCACGTCATATCCTAATCCTCCATCCACGTCATATCCTAGTCTTCCATTCATGTCATATCCTAGTCCTTCATCATATCCTAGTCCACCACCCACATCATAGCCTAATCCTCCATCCACGACAAATCCTTGTCATACATTCATGTCCTATTCTAGCCCATCATCCCTCAACCAAGTCCAAAACTCCATGTCTTATTACCCTAGTCCAGCATACACCAATCCATTTCAAGACACTCCATTTGGTCATGAAATCACATCTAGTCATAGTCTCCAAAGTCCCATCCCATTTCATAAACTTGAGGATACATGCCAAGAGGCAAGTCCAAAGCACAAATGTATAACATCATCGTCATGTCAAGATCAAATTAGTCCATCCCATGACCCTATCTTTAAATCCATTCAAGAAGTCCTCCTAGACAATAATGGCATACCAAAGACACCTATCCTTGGTCAAGAGTCCATCCAAAACCATGTCATTCAAGATGACCCTATCCTTGGTCAAGATCTTATTTCCAATCATGACATTCAAAATGCACCCATCTTTGATCAAGACACTATCTTTGATCAAGAAGTCCAAAATGATCCACTCCTTGAACTCTATGCCAGTCACGATCAAACACTTGAAGATGACCCTATCCAAACTTCAAGTATTGACACTCCCAACAGTGAGACACTTGCCTCCATGGGACACATAGATGATCTACCACTAGAACAAGAGTTTGCTAGCATGGACATATTTTCAAATGATCAAGCTATAGATGAATTCAGTGGGCTCTATTACAATGACCATGAAGACGGTTTTGACATAGACTTTGAAGTACCAGCAAAAGCACAGGAGTCCGACATGTCACCAAATCAGACAAAAGATATTAATCACAAATCTATGCAACATGTGAGTGAAACTACAACATCCTATCAATTAGGATCATCCATATTTTTCAGAGCAGGATTTCTTATAGATGAGAAGATTTCAAGCATTGATTTCCACAATAAGGATGGGTTAGCATCTTGCTTCCAAAATAACAAGTACCCCATCGCAAAGATAATTTTTCAGAACATGCATTATCAGGGAAAAGGATTAGGCCTACACAAGCAAGGAATTATTGAACCAATACAAGTTTAGGCAAATTACAGACATCAAGGTCTTGGATACTCCTCAGTCAAAAAATCAAACGATGTTAATGGTCCCTCTTCGATATTGGGGGAAACTTTATCTAATACAAATGTGAAAATGGGTGTCATGAGTAGTCCTTTTCATAAGATTGTTTCCAATACCCCTCCCCCCACACCCAAAACCATCATTCTGTCATGAATAAACCTTCCATTTGGAACCAAAAAAATTCTTACAAATACAAAATCCAAAATCAAATGTTAAAGGCCATCAAATCAGACAAAAACTCAAGTGGACAAATGAACCTAAAATGGATCCCAAAACAAAAGGGATCAAGTCAAGAATTAGGCAAAGAAAAGATGCCAAATCCAAAATTCAATCAAAATGTGGAGCCACAGCATAAGAGGACTCCCACATACAATACATGTCCACCTCCGTCAAAATGGCCATCAACAAAGACATATGAAAATGTTGGTTCCAAACAACATCCTAACCCAGCACCCAAAGTTTGGAGAATGAAAACCAATACATCCAAACATCCAACCAACCCATCCACGTCCACCATCATCTGTCATAATCCTACATCCTCCTTAAAGTCCAAACATCCCATGTCAAAAATCCGTCACATCTTGGCAGCAACTCTCTATCATAAGGACTCTCATGGAACTCTATCATGATGTGCGCATTCTGATAAGGCCAACTCTAGTATCAACAAGGATAACAATGACATCAATCAGCAGTATGCAAGCGCTATCATCCTGACAAGGCAACTACTTCAGAAAGGTCATTATTGGCATGTCATGGCACCAGTCTCTACATCGGCTTCGTCAAAGGCTTCAACACAGTCAGTGGTCATATAAAGCATCAAGGCTACCCGACAAAAAAATGAAAAATCAAAAAAATTGTCACCTTGATGAAAACCTAGAAAACAGGCATCATGGTGACACCAAAAAAATCAAAAAATATCAAAAATAGTAACGAGAAAAATTTCATCCAACGGTGAAAACCTGGCAAATATGCGCTTTGGATAAGTACCATGATGAAAACCTGGCAAACAGGCATCATGTGTAGAATAAATCATCTATGTGGACCATTGCACTTGGGGGAAAGTCATCTCATCTCCCATTCCCTTCACATAACATTTCCATCCATCCATCTTAGCCCTATCATGTCCATCCATTTTCCTACCTATTTTGATCTTGACAAAGACTAAGGCACAAACACAAATCATGCTTTGGAAATTTTTTGACATGTCCATCCTTTGGTCATACACTAGTCACAAAGTATCATGTCATTACCTTCATAGCCTCCATTTCACTATGCAACATCATCCTCAAAGACCAATTGATGTTTCTCCTAGTCCAAGTCGTTTAGATCTCCTATCTTTTACCAAAGTTGTCCATTGTCCTTTTGTACCTATCACCCATCTTGGTTTCCCTTGGCAATGGCTTAAAGATCCCTCGTCATTCTATCCTGTCCTCATCAAGTTATTCCAAATGCAACAATATGGAACCCTAGCACTTGGCTTTCTCCCTGGCCTTGCTGCAAAATTTTATCCTCTTGTCATGTCATTGTCATCTTCACATTGTTTCGGGATGTGTCTTTCCCACATCAAACAATGTTGTCATCATCATCATCACATGTCCGTTGGTATTCAGCCTGACTAGCAGCAAAATCATGGTTATCCTTGGATTCATGTGCGTCGGCATCGTTCACATGTATTTGTCACAATTTTTCGTAAAACCTCAAAAAATCCTAAAAATTTGAAAAAGTCCTAAAAAAATCCTAAAAATCTGAAAAAGTCTTGGAAAAAGACCTAAAAATCAGAAAATATCTTGAGAAAACGCAAAAACATCCAAATCAATGTCAAAATCCCAAAAATAGAGTCAAGGTCAATCGTATCTTGTCAATTCAGTCACGTCAGTCAATCTTTTGTCACCATTCAAACTACGTGGTCTCTGCGCATTTGCTACGTAGGCAAGATTCACCTTTGAAATCCTTGAGACATTAGGTCAATCCCTTTAGGTTTGTCCAAATAAAATCATGAGTCAAACATGGTCGTGTTGGTAAAATAAAGAAAACATAGTCGCACTTGACGCAAGACAGTCATTTGAAATGTCAACATCATAATTCATCAAAATCAAGCAACATAAGCCAATCAATTATACAGTCAGCATCAGTCATCTTGCCAAAGCATTAGTCCAAATGTCAATCTCGTCACTTTTTGGTCCTCTTCAGGATATGTCCTTCTTGGATGTGGATCTCGTCAAAGTGTCATTTTCCTTTTCAGGATGTGTCCTTCCTGACCTTAGGCACCGTCAAAACCTCAAAACTGTCAAACTATCAAGCTTTCAAACAATTAATCTTCGGCAAACAAACATTGGCAATACAAGTAAATGACTATGAATTTTTGGCTATTTTGGTCTTATCCTTTTATTGACTTGTCTTTTGGTCATGTTACTAGCTACCTTAAGGATGTCCCATGAAGGATTTAGAGGTGCGATGATGTCTCATGACCTATTATGTTTTCCTTTGACTGATGTTTGTGGATTGTCTTGACAGAAAGACTAGGGCAAATTGGTCTCTAGTATGAGTTAGGACATTCCTTGTCTGCGATCGTCTGTTTTGCAAGTGGATGACCTTGCATAGCTTGGTCTATGTCATACCGTGGTATTTGTTGTCCATTTGTGTCATTTTTACTACCCAATGACGATTCGAGCAACACCTATTAAGTACCTTGGAAAATATTGAAGTATTCTAACATGCATTTCTTCTATCCTAACATTCATCTTTTTCTCTCTAACATTTCTTCTAGTCTCCATCACTATCATCCTTATCTATCTTTCCTACATACTTTTGTCTTTCATCTTCTAGTCTTCTCATCCATTTCGAGAGCACACTCATGTCCTCTAAACCCAATTGTCCTCTCGAGGGGGCATACTGTTACCTCCTCGTCATTCTTCCTCATCCTATTTTGCATTGGGGCATATTCTTGACTTGTTTTCTTTACCACAATGCGACAAGCTGCATTATGACAAAGAGGGGCAAATGTAGACACATAAAAATGGCCTAGATCCGCAAACCACATTCTTCTATATCATGTTTCATCTCAACATAATTAAAATATTTAATTATGTCCTATAGTCCAATGTCAACTATTAATTAAATAATTCTTAATTATTTAATTAATTCACATCTTGTATTCCTCCTAGTTATTTAAATAAATAAATTACATTTATTATTTAAATACGTCGCTAATTGCTTATGTCACTCTATAATTAAATACATTCATAAATTTATTTAATTATTACTTCCTCATGATTATTAAATAAATAGATCTTATTTATTTATTTAATACGTCATTAATTATTTATGTCTGCTCATAATTAAATAAATTCCTATTATTTATTTAATTATTATCCTCTCCAACTTTCTTTCTAATTTTAAATAGAATCATATTTAAAATTACCCACTTTCTAATTTTCCTCCAAAATTGAATAATTTTAATTATTAAATTGTCTTATTGATTTTCTTTCTAAATTTAAATAAAAGCATTTTATTTAAATTGGCAAGTTCCCTCTT
Organism: Sequoiadendron giganteum; assembly: GCA_007115665.2. NCBI lineage: Eukaryota > Viridiplantae > Streptophyta > Pinopsida > Cupressales > Cupressaceae > Sequoiadendron > Sequoiadendron giganteum. Next base: position 191,943,472 of record CM021105.1, read on the forward strand.
TCCAAGTAAATAATTTTAAATTATTATTATTTACTGTCACATGAATTCACCATTTTGGAATTAATTTAAAAGATTAGTTTCAAAATAGCATTTCTCTCCACAAATTAAGTTATTTCTAAAATAACTTGATTTTCTAATTCATCCTCTTGATTTTTTACTAATTTCATCTGAATGTCACGTTCATTTTCCATCATTGATTTAATTTCCTAAATTAAATCTTGTCCACACATTTGGGGATTTTTTACCCTAACCCTAATTGAGAGTTGCCATTTTGAATCTTAACCATTGATTCTAGGGCATTTCTCAATCTCTCATCTCATCTGTCTATCCAAAATTGCATTTTCTATAAAATTTCAATTTTGTCTTCATTTTGAGACCTCTTATTATCTCTAAATTCTTCTTCTTCTTCACTTCATTCTTTTTTTCTAACATTTTCTTTTGCAGATTTTTACATTGCATGTAGAGATTAGTTTCTTACATACATTTTAGATCAAATCCTTCAACACTTGCTAGGTCTTGTCATAATCATAGTTGCTCACAAAGAAATCTGAGGGCACATTCCACATTGCAGCAAATAGAGAAGGTACAATGAAGGTGAATCATGAAGATTTGAAGATTGGGTGAGATCTTTCCTAGTTTTCATTTTTATATTTCCTTTGTTCTTTATTGTTTACTTAGGTTTGATTTTGTTTGTTTTAATGAAACTAACTTGAATACAGTACCCTATGTTACAATAATAATACTCAAGATCCAACAGGGTTATTAAGATTTGGACGAGATTATCCAAACCATCCCTTAAACCATACTTGGGAGAGAAGAGAAAGATTTAAGAGAACACTACCACCTGAGAAAATTGAAGATTTGATGAGAGTCACATACACTGATGGCATGCCACCTAGCCTTAATGATGATGATCATGATAGTGAAAATGTAGTGCATGAAGAAGGATTGAATGAAATGCTTACAAGTTTCTTTGGGAATGGAAACAATGATGACAATAATGATGATATGGTTGACAGTAATGATGATATCAGGGGTAATTACTAGCAACGTAATGTTGATGATAACAACATCAAAGACTCCATCAAGCAATTAGCGAAGACACCCATGTTCAAATCGGGTGCAAGTAGAACCTCAAAACTGGCATGCACATTAATATTATAGGAAATCAATTCACTATTTGGTTGGTCAGACAAAGGATTCACTACCCTACTGAAGTGAGTTGGGATATATTTCTTACTTTGCATTGTCAATTGGTGTACATAATTTGTAAACATTCATCAACTTCGTTTATATTTATTTAAGGGGATTTTAAAACCATATATTGTATATAAACAGTCCTAGTATAGATTGACATATCAAACATGTTCATCATAAGTCAAACATTCAATTGATTTAATCTCTGGAAATCTTACAAGGCACTAAAAACTAAAATATTCCCTGAAGAGAATGTGTTTCCATCAACCTTTAGAGAGGCACGTCTATTGTTGGTTGAGTTGGGGATTGAATATAAGGAAATTCATTCATGTAAAAATGATTGCATTTTATACAAAGATGAATATCAAAACAAGGTAGAATGCCCTGTATGCAAAGAGAAGAGATATCGTACAGATGTACAAAGTCCTATAGTTACAAAGAAGGTTTTACGTCACATGCCAATTATACCTAGACTTCAATGAATGTTTCGTTGCAATTCACTAGCACAATTGATGAACTGGAATGCAAAGAACAAGAGTAAAGATGGATTCATGTGAATTTCGGCCGACTCCAAAGCAATGAAACACATAGAGGAAAAATGGCCAATAAAATTCAATGATGAACCCCGTAGTATTAGGTTTGGTCTTGCAATTGATGGAGTGTACCCATTCTCTTTCCTAAGCTCAAATTATAGTGTTTGGCCAATCATATTGATAGTATACAATATTCCCCCATGGATGAGTGTTAGAAAGGAGCACCTTATGCTAACTCTCATTGTTCTAGGAAAGCATCAAGTTGAAAACATGGATGTTTATCTTGCTCCTTTTATTGATGAGATGCAACTGCTATGGAAAGGCATAAGAATGTATGAAATATCACATCCTCCATCAAATAGGTCCTTCATGTTGTATGGTGTGCTATGTTGGACTATTCGTGATTTCCCAAGACTTGGTGTTTGTTCTGGTAAAATAAAATATCTACGTATTTACACTCATAATTTATTTTCATCCCAACTTTCATACTTATTTTTATACTATTTTTTTTATGTTATTAACATTACTTGTTGAATTGCAAGGCTTCAAACAAAGGGGATATGTGCATGTCCAAGATGTGCAGAACAATTTCAAGGGCGGTATTCTAAAGATCTACATAAATTTATTTATGCAAACAACAGGGTTTTTCTACGAATAGATCATAGGTTTAGAAATCGCCTGAAGAATCAATTTGATGGAAATTTTGAAAATAGAGGCCCTCCCATGATTATGGGTCCAAGTGATTGGCTTAAAAAGTATGAAGATGCTGAATTGAAAGCTTGGGAGGATTTTTTGATCGAGGTGATTCAATTCAAGAACCATAATAAGTTCTAGTCAATATGCCAGAAGGAATGAAAAGGAAATCCATATTTTATGAGCTCCCTTACTGGAAGGATCTATTAATATCTCACCTATTAGATCCTATGCATGTCTTTAAAAATTTCCCATATTCTATATTTCGACATATATCAGGCAAAGAGAAGGACACCTTGTCTTTGAGGAGAGATATTGCTCTTTCGTATACCAAATTTGATAGAAAACATTTGTGGCCAAACAAGGAAAATGAAACATATGCAGAAGCTCCATGGATTTTGAAAAAACAAGAGGTAGACCAACTAAAAAATGTCATCCGCTCAATAACGACACCTATTGGTTATGGGTCATCATTGGCTAAAGATTTTACAATTGATGGACATATCACATGATTTAAAACACATGATTTTCATAATTTAATGAAGGTATTATATATCAACATTTAACATTTTCTGGTAACATTGATTAAGCACTAAATTTATTTTGATATTTTGTTGTGTGAGAAAAAATTACTAATGACCTTTTCATAAATGTGTTTGATAGCATATCATGTCATTGGCAATTAGGGGGGATTCCTGTCTTACAGCTGACTTAAGGAATGCCATAAGTCGATTGTCGGCATTTACAAGGTATGTGGTTATATGAAATGTTCATGTGTGAGAGACATAGAGATATTATATTGCATTTTAATTTATGACTAAAGTTTCATACTAATTTAATATTCTTATATTAGGTGGGTGACCTCCAAGGAGATCCATGAATCTGAAGTGCCAAAGTGGAAGAAGGAAATTGCAGAAATTGTATGTGTATTTGAGAAGGAGCTCCCTACAAGTTTCATGGACCTACAAGTCCATTTACTTATACACCTAGTTGATGACATTGAATTGGCGGGTGTCATATCCGTGAGGTGGATTTTTTTCTTTGAGAGGTATATGAAAACTCTTAAAAGATATGCCTGACAAAAGGCGCATCTAGAGGGTTGCATGGCTGAAGGGTATGTATTGAATGAAGCATTTTTCTTCCTATGTGAATTCCTTGGTAAGGATTTTGAAGATGGCCCACACGTCTGGGATGAAGAATGAGCATCACATATTATTGATGGAGAAAAACCACAATCTAATGGTGTTGAAGTAGAAATTAGTAAGTAAATTCACGATCAGTGCGGTTGTTTTTCTTGCAATCATTAATTTACTCTATAATTTATTTGTCAAATTAACAACATGACATTTGGATTTTGAAATAAACATGTTGACATATAATAGGTGTAGACAAAAGTTCTACACTCGACAAGTTCATTATGTACCACATGGACTTTATGAACAAATGGATTGATCTATATGATAAAAAGAGAGAAGTGTCAGAAGCAAGGAGACAGTTTAAGAGATAGAACCCAAGGAATACTCCACTTCCCACTCATTTGCTTGGGGAACGGGGCAAATATTGCACACTAGAATGGGTTACTGAACAAATTCAAAATCAAATAGAAGATGTGGGTACAGATTCAAACATAACAGAAGATTAAATCAACATGTCTAGATGATGTGAAAGAAAGATACAGTTGGAATTTTACAAAATGTTGTTTCCTTACAGTTTTGATAGTATTAACTATTTTAATATTCATCATTATATTTGTTTTCACTGAAATAAATGGTCTTTAACAGGCGAGGAAATATCCAGCAATGTGGGCATATGGTCGACATTATCGTGTAGAAAGTGTAGATGTAAAGAGACACTCCTTCGATTGTGGCATCATGGTTGATTTCAAGCAATCCAGTCGATCAAGCTCAAAAGATAAGAATATAATTGAAGGGAATCTACAATATGTTGGGAAAATACAAGAAATTATTGAGTTGGATTACCGCTCTTTTAAATGTTGTATTTTTAAGTGTAGATGGTATGAAGCATTTGAGAGGACATGAAGACATGATACCCATAGTGGATTGTTTTCTATAGATTCCTCATCATTCCTACCAGAGGATAACGAGCCTTATGTTCTACCAATTCATTGTGAGCAATTATTTCTTTAACTCAAACAAGAAGTGATAGTGATCATTAATCTATTAATTCATAGCTTATTGTGAATATATACATGTGTTTATTAATCAATAAAATTGTTATAACATACATCTAATATATGTACGTCGTTCATGTGCAGGTATTTTCTATGAAGATATTTTGGACCTGAAATGGATATTTTTCATACATTATGATCCAAGATTAAGGCATGTATTTGATGATGCATTAGTGGATACTGAGAAAAACAATGATGGCCAACAAAATGAGAGAGAGGGATTAGATAACATCGAAGAAATTGGCATCCATAATGATATTGAAGATGGTTATGTTTAGGCAGAAGAAGACAACAATCCAGAGTTAGATGATGTTATGGAAGACAACAATATGGATGGTATAGAAAATGATGATCCAAATACATCTGGTAACACTATAGATGGTCTACAGTCAAATTTCAATGATGATGAAGATGATGTGGGTCAAGATGAGGATGATGATAATATTAAATACTTGAAAAAACATATGAAAATTGACAATGATACATTGGATGACATTGTAGCAAACAATAATGCTAATGACCAAGAATTCTACATTTTCAGAATTATGTGCAATCCATGTTTAAAAAAAGATGATTCTTATGGCCTAAAATTTGAAATGCTTCAGTAATATTATTATGTTGTATTCACCATGCATTTCCCTTGACAAAGCAAACATGTGCTTTCATTTATTTTTACTGTATATCTCAGAAGTGAAATTGTCATTACATAATGATGCACTAAGAAAATAATATATACAAAAATGCAAAGAAAATGTTTGAAATTTAACATGCAACCTATTGTGTTGTGCTGAAAGAAATCGAGATTAACTGGGACAAGAAATAAAAATAAAATTTTGATGATTGTACTTAAAAGTGAACAGGATATGAAAAGTGTGGACAATGATGGTGCTGAAATTGAAAACCCTGATTCTGATGACATTACTATTTTACGTCATTGGAGATAAAGAGAACATACAATTTTATATACATAGAAAATGAAGATTTGAAACTAGTAAACTGAAAATGTAAATACTGTAAAAAAATTCCTTAAACAATAATTCACATACTCACTTACAAAAAAGGGTGAAGCATTTTTTATTCAAACTTTGTTTTCTTTAATAGACATAACAGTAAAACAATATTTACAAGTACAAGAATATATACATTGTTTCATAGACTTCTAAATTTTCAGAGTTATTTGCAATCTATTGGGTCTCAAAAACGTAGGTTTTTAGACCATAAGAGGGTGCCAATCTCTAAGAGGACTTTAATCCTTAATACAAACCAATTAAAGTAAATTATTTGAAAGGACTTTAATTCACACCTAACCAAAAACCAATCAAACCATCCACACAGTAACAACAAATGTGCCCTAATAAATCTTGCAGATTTAAACAACTTGAAAAGACCACTTTGGAGATAGCAAAGCAATAAATAAGCATGAAAATCGACACAACAATTGAACACTAAAAATGGATTACGAGTTATAATGTATCTACTTCATTATATTTCTCAAAATATAAACATACATAACATGAGTTCTTTTGATATGAATAAGTGGATGAGATGGTCTAGTATCTATTCTAATGGATTGAAATGATGATGATATGATGATCAAAATTGGACCTTGGTTTCCCTATTTGTACAAGAAGAAACAAGCTTCAGGTCTATTCACAAAATTTACATCGTTTCTTAACTAAAGCATAATTAACATAACATAGAAACTTAAAAAGAGTTTATTGTTGGATGCACCATAGCCCGTTAATCATCAGCAAGTGACTGTGACCACCTAAGATTTGTTCAAGGCTCAAGCACCATGTTAATGCATCCACAACAACCAAACTCTAACTACCTCCTCATACAACTTGTGCAAGGAACAATTTAACCTTTGACATGTGATCATTGTATTTCTCCTGGGCATAAGTGTTTGCATTTTGTAGAGTGTATGTCATTACATTCTCCAATCCAAGAATCCTCCTGAGTTGCTTGTGTGTTTTCCTGAGTACCTCATCCTCATCATTGATGTCATCAAGGATGCCTGGAAAATATTATGATATCTCATTTTTCTAGGTTTCCTAGTCCTTCAAATCTGTTTCTTCAAAGAAATCTAGCATGGCCATACATAGTGACTAGCTGAAGTCAGTCAATTCCTATGTCAAGATATTCTGGAAGTTTTCCTATGTATTGATGAGGCTTTGACATTCTTGGAGCAAAGCATTATTATCTCCATCTTTTTCCTTGATATGGGATTCCATTTCCTTCATCCTATCAAGTAGTCTTCCATGCTCCACGAGAGCCTTGTATGTTCCATTGTGAGCATGCCAGACATGATCTACATGTTGGCAAATATCTTTGAATTTCATACAAATTATCCCTGATGCTACTTCAAAATTAGTATCCTTCAATTTTATTTTTAGTTATTCCTGTTCCTTTTGATCCTTTTCAAATTTATGCTTCCTTTGAGCAATCTCAGACATGGCCTCTAACACTTTTCTTTCATGTTCAATTAAAGGAGATTAAAGCCTTGGAGAAGTAGGCAGCCTATCTTTGTAGCTGGTTAATTCTTGTTTCAACCTGTCATTTTCCTCTATCATCCACTGGTTATATCTTACTAGCTTTTGGATCTGAGCTTTGGTGAATTTGGCTACATTCACATTCAAGTTAGCAATCTCCAAGGGATTTGTCTCCCCTACTCTTTGCACTAGGAGATGTCCAAAAATTTGATCATGGTCAATGAGAGAAGGCTTTTTGCTTGGGTGGTAAAGAGCCCAAATTTGCAAAGTGGTATTATTAGGATTGTACCCTGACCCTGTATAGACCCTATCACCTGCTTCATCCATTATTTGCAAAGTTTTATTCTTCTCTTCAAAAAGTTGTCAAACACAATGGTTGAACTAATATCCCACCCAGGAAGGAGCATAACTCCACCTTCTTGCAATAATGCTCTTCCTCTCTCGGTAGTCATGTTTCTAATTTCCCTATCAAATTCATCTTGCAACTCTTTCAAGGTATAAGCCTCTTTCTCAGGGTCAATGTCCTTTAACCTTTCTCTTATTAGTCTTCCTTTATACTCATATCTAAAGGACTTAAATTCAAGGGTCTGCACAAAAGTATCATCTGCAACAAATTCCTAACTTGCATGTTGCCTCACATCATCTGATAGCTCATCAGAGGCTCCAAATGTGATCACACTTCTTTGTAATGGCATCTCATATTGGGGTATAATAGGAGCATTAAACTGTGAGGATACTTCTTCCTCCTTAGTGTTATCTTTTTCCATGGATGGGGAACCAACTGAATAGCTCACTTCAGAAGTAGGTTGAGGTGATAAGTGATTCAGTGGTGTGATATTTTCTACTTGCCTCCTACAAATTTTGCCCCTTCCTCTTTCAAATGCCACAAGTGGAACATCTCTTATCATTTATTCTTCATGGAGGATTAACTATTCAATTATTTTTGTGGGATCATGTACCTCAGGTAAAGCCCCTACGTAGCCTGGGTTATTATTCACCTTCCAAGCCTCAGCCATCATAACCCTACTGTAGGAATTCATTCTCATCATTTTTTTTTTCTTCATAATTTTTGATGACATCTTCTAAATGGAAACTATGCTCATACCCTTTCAATTTCTGAAAAAATTTGGCATCACAAATGAAGTGTTCAGGATCAAACTTTTCCCTTTTGTTGCCAACTGGCAAGCCATAATAATCCAATTTACCACTAACCAAGTCATAGCCTAAATCAGAGATAATAGTGAAATCACTAAAGCATAAAGTGGAAGGCATGAAATTTTGCCTCACATAGCTCTTTAAATGCATGAAATCTGAAAATGGAAATTGCCTTATGATCTCTAAATAAGCAACTCTATCTGGCACAGTCTTAGGCAAAAAATAAGGTGCAGCTTCAAATCCATAAACCTTGATAATAGTAGAATCCCCAAACATGTACCAGTCCCCCCAATTGTGATTTATCCCTACTTCATGACCCATATCTTTTGATCAAAAAAATATTAAGATCTCTGGGGAGAGGTTACAGTCGCATTTGTGGCCTAGCAACTTGTATAGTGGTTTGACAAAATATTCCTCAAAATATAGGTAGTGGGACCTCCCACACCTGTTGTCCCACATAGATTTCCACATTTGTACAAGCCTTGAATTTCCATCATTATCTAAGTCTTGTATTCTTAATTCCTCACCCCATATCCCCATCACCTGCCCTTCGTATAATATCATGTGCATGAAAAGAGAATAGTGCTTGAAATTAATGGCTTCACTATCATTATTGATGATATTGAGGGAATTATTGATGGCCTCTAATAAATACTCTGCATAATCATAGGTTCGGGCATTATGGCTCTAGATGTATGTGGCTAAAACCATGGGATCAATTGTCATGTTCTCAGGAACATCAATTCCCAGTACTTCACCAGCTGAGTAATAAGTGTATTGAAAGTATTCTTAAAATAAAGCCACACAAAATGGGGGCTTATCTTCACTAGAGAACCTCATAGTTTGGTTACCCGCACCTTTAACCCTATGTAGAGGCAATTTCCACCTCTTGTAACTTGTGTCCATGGTGCGGTATTCCTCAGACAAGTCTCTGATTCATAATTTTGTTTTTAGGGAAGTGTCTAGTTGAAAAATCATGGAAATATAATTTGGCTTTATGACCATGAACTATGACCCATTAGGCAAATGAATTTCTCTTGTCTTCGGATTGTAGTTCTTTGCCAACAACTTGATTAACTCTACATTCACAAAGACGTTGGGTACTAATAGTTTACCCAAATTCAAATTCCACGGGTTTGACACTGGGCTATGCCAGAATTTCTCCCTATAATGATAAATAAAAAGGTCGTAACCCCTACACAGAGTCCATACATCTCCCATATTTTTATGTTTATCTTGTAATGTCACACATGATGGGTTAAGCTATGCTATTCTTCTGTATTTTGGCCCAAACCCGGGACACTGATTGATTAAGTCTTCATTCAATTGCCTAGCTTCAATTTTCTATCTTTTTGCTTTCTGTTTGCCTGGGGTTTTTCCATCTCAACCCTACTCATGCAATGCTTTCATCTACTTACTAAGAAAATACTTTGAGTTGAGTCTAGACCACTTACTTTGATAAATGTTGTAAATTTCAAGCTTTCTACCACTGTCCAACTCGGTTCTCCAAATCCTTCAATTAGAATTCACAGTGATTTCAACTTCTTTGAGGCCATATTTATCAAATTTCAGGACACTCCATCCAGCCCTAGTTCATAAATGGCACACGCGCCACCTTTATTATCAAGTTCTTCATTAATAGTGGTAGTCTCATCGATATTTTCATTAGTCACATCAATAAGGCTAATCATCATTTCATAACTGTCAAAGAGACTTTTGATTAAAATGCTCGTTGTTTCTTCGATATTTCAGTATGGCGGTGTTTTTCCCTTCCCTTCTGCTATTTACTACACTATCGCGTTGCTCAAGGCTTCTTGCTATGGGGTTGTGGTGTATACTGCTCTACTGTATATGTTGCTAACCTTCTCGACAGTATAGCGGTGTATGCTTTTGATCATTACTTGAAGAGTGTCGATGAGACAATCTTATTTGTCTTACTGATATCTCAATGTCTCTTCGACATTAGATCTTATGTTGGACTCCGATGTTGGTTGTCGATGTCGATGAGACAAGTTAATGTCTCTTGCCGATATGCCAATGTCTCATCGACAATTACTTCGTTATATCCAAGAGTTGTGTTTCACCGAGCACTTGTAGATATACCTTCTCGATGTGACATAAGTGATTCTCTCCTCGATATGCCTATATCTTGTTGACATTTCACCGTTTTACATCATCGATGAGACATATAAATAAGTCTCTTCAACATAGGGGTGTCTCATCTACATTTCTATTTTTTGCTTTGTGCTAATGTCTGGGAGACTTTGGAGGGACTCTCATCGACATGGTGTTGTCTTGGCGATATGCTATGATCAATCATAGGAGTATTTCAAAGGAGGAATACACTTTGATGTTGTGATCAAGGGTTTTATTTGGAAGCTCACGTGAGGAATTTTATTAAATTTAAGTTATTATGACAGGAATTCTATGCATATGGTGGATGTAAGAGATGAGTGAACATGGAAGTATGCAAAAATAATTAGGATGGAATTTTGGCTACAACACAATCCATGTTTTAAAAAGGATGATTCTTATGGCCTAAACTTTGAAATGCTTCAGTAATATTATTTGTGTCAATACAAATTACCTATTGCAATATCCTTAAATTGTTCAATCTTTGGTATGAATTGTTGGCAGGAAAAATTAGGATTACTTGGATTCTTATTTGATTCATTTGTATCAACATATGTTCGTAAAGACACAAAATTTAATAGCTCAATCAAGTAGAGCTTTTATGATTTTCAAATGAAGAGTAAGGTACATTTTTATTTCTGCTACATTACATTCATGTGCATAAACAAAATCAGAATATTACATTACTAGATTGCACTTGTGCAGATGCATATAATATAGAAAATATTGCACAATCCTTTCAAAAATGTAGTCTTTATTGATAATGTAAATATATGTTGTTCCACACAAGCGGTGGAATTGACTATTTGAATGCATATAATCGAAAAACTATACTTTTATAGATACAAAAGAGAAAAATGCACATAAAGAGAAAGGGGACCCGTCATTGCCTCAATGACGAATCCCGGTTGCTTTGTTCTACATCATCTTCAGTCTTCCCACTTGTCTAAGCATCCAAATTGATGTCTTCCTTGCTGCTCCTAGGTTCCCTGCATTTGAGTGAGAAGAGTGTTGTTAGAGCAATGAAGGATCACTAGTCAAAATATGTGCATACATCTATAATCATATAATTTGATCATCATGTGCATTCAAATAAGTTGCATACCATAGATGTCCAGGAAAACAAGAAAGTTATCAAACATATCTATCATATGCCTAGTTTTATCTAACATGTTTTCTCATTGTGCAGGTATAGATAAAATTAGGTTGTTGTTTTGTTTATCTAGTTACAACATGTGGGGTGAAATGTGGCTCCCACAAGGGCTGAGCCTAGCCTGCTTCCCTATTGTTTGATTTGAGAAGGATAATCACAAGTAAACCATCCATGAAGCACTAAGGATCAATCTTTGCAAGGATAGTGGAGTATGTTAGTAAGAGGTAATCTCCTTATTCATAAAGATTTATCCTTATTAATAAGAGCATTCCACTATCAACATAACCATGATTCTGACAAAACTGATCATCAAGGATTCCAAGATAGTTTTCATTAACAATCCAGTTAAAAGTAAGCATCCCCAAGCATCATAACAGTCACAAGAATTGAACATGAGGGGCAGACATGTAGATTAAAATCTTACACAATAGTCATCACTTGCAAAGATAGAGATAGCATGTTTCCACATAACAAATTAAATTGAATGCATGAAAGGTACAATGATGAAGTCCATAATAGTGAATGTTGCTTAAGAGGGATTGAAGGACAACATTTTGTATCAAGGAGAACAAGGTAACCTCAAACTCTATTGTACCTGAGTATGATAGTACCTGAGCTTCTAGTGTTTCTAGATGGAACCTATAGCGGAAAAGTGTAGTCTCCATCTGAAGGAACCATCTTTGAAGCTCTTCCCTAAAATGAGGTTTGAAATCATTAGAAGCAAAGAAATACCATAATTCTAAAGTAACAATTTGTATCAAGACAAATGTTAGAAAGTATAGTTAAAAAGACAAATCCTTACAATTGGACCTCAAATTGGACCAAACAGATTTATGATTTTATCTTTAGAATGTAGAAACTTTCTCTTTCGGAGCTTCACGACCTAAAATTGGATCTCAAATTCGACCAATAAAATTTATGATTTTATCTTTAGAATATAGGAACTTTCTCTGTTCGATATTCACGACCTCAAATTAGATCAAAAGTTGGATAAGAAGATTTATGATTTTATCTTTAGAATGTACAAACTTTCTCAATCGGATATTAAAGATGTTAGGTTGGATCAGAAACTGGAGAAGCAAATTTATGATTTTATCTTTAGAATGTAGGAGCTTCCTCTATCGGATATTTGTAAATTCCTACACACAATTTCTGCTTCGGAGCGAAAACACCTGGAAGTGTTTCACACCGACTCAAGGTACAATCCAACCTGGTTATGACACTGATAGCAGTCCATTTTTTCTTGAACCGTCCATACTCGAATGTTGCATCACAGTCTATTCTTCCTGCGCATAAAAATGTCACATATTAACCCCTTCTAAATAAAACTCAAAATACAATGAAACAATGAGTCCCCTATATTAGTAAGTAAGTAGGCAGTCTATAGGGAATAGTTTGATTTTATACAAGGATGCTCATGAAAGGAATCTTCAAGTGACAGTGAGTGAGTTGTTTGAGATTGTAGCTGATGGTGCAATATCCAGTCTTAAAGGTAGTTAGCAAAGCAATAAATGTGCAAGAAAATCAAATTGTACACAACAAACAATTCACAATGTTATCATGCATAATGCCTTAAGTTTGAAGACAAAAATCTCATTGTATCTTGATGAAAGTAGTGACCTTAATGGTCAATCACTAGCAACCATGATTTTAAAACATGTTATTGTGCTTATGGAGGCAACATTTTAAGCAAGGTGGTGAGTGGTGGTTTGGAACAATGACAGGTATGAAGGACTTACTTTATATGCATACTATGCAGTCTAGCTTAAGATAATATTCTTAGAAGAGATTGAAGGTGGATTATCAAACTCAAGGGTTACCATGATAAAGATTAAAGCAAAAACTGAGATCTATTTAAAAGCCACTATAATGAAGATATTAAAGATGTCACATGCAAAACCCTATTAGCTGGAGTAATGAACATAGTGTGAAAGAGGACAGTGTGCTAGGGAAGATTTAGGAGCTCTCCATGTTATCTAATCATAGGAGAATATATCATTTATTTATTTTTTAAAATTAAAATAAATTATTCTAAACCCTATATAGGACACATTGATACTTCAAAAGCATCTGATTTATTTTTTTTAATTAAAAGAAGTCATTCTAAATCCTGTATAGGATACATTGATACTTCAAAAGCATTTGAAGGAATTTGAGATTATGCAAACATATGTCAATTAAATACCTTGATTACAAACATTAGCGTGAACATTGTAACCCTTGTTGATCAGAGCAGGAATGAGATAAACAGCAATGAATCCTGTGCCTCCTATCGTGCACATCTCCTTACCATTCTCTATCATTCTTTACTGAAACACTTCTCCATATTGGAAGGCTACGCTTGAAAATAAGGTGTCAACAAAGGTTTTATTGTATGTTTATTAAAATGAAAAGTCCATTCTGGTGGGTTATGCCTAAAAATAAGATTTTGAAAAAAAAATTAGAGTATGTTTATTAGAGTTTTAGAGTATTTTTGCGGGCGATTCCTTAAATGTTTTTTTTTTTTTTATTAGACTGCAAGAATCGGGTAGCACAACCCCCTATAAACTGTAGTGCACTTGGTAAAATTTTTAATGTGACCGGCGGCACTGGCGCGACACGCCCTCCGAGACCACGGGAGTGGGGGAGACTAGACTTCGTGACCAACCTCCTGCAATTAAATGTTTTATTCAAATGGATTGTGACTGAGGTGATTTTCTGCATTTAGCATTGTAAATAGTAATGATGCCACAATTACCATACTACTTCCATCTGTTATTATACCCACTACGTTATGGCGGTGTTTTTCCCTTCCCTTTTGTTGTTTACCACACTACCGCCTTGCTCAAGGCTTCTTGTTGTGGGGTTGCGGTGTATACCACTTTACCGCATATGTTGCTCACCTTCCCGGCGATATAGTGGTGCATGCTTTTCATCATTACTTCAAGAGTGTCGATGAGACAATCTTATTTGTCTTACTGATATCTCAATGTCTCATCGACATTGCTTCGTTATATCCAAGAGTCGTGTTTCATCGAGAACTTGTAGATATACCTCATCGATGTGATGTAAGTGATTCTCTCCTCGATATGCCTGTATCTTGTTGAAATTTCACTATTTTACATCGTCGATGAGACATACAAATAATTCTCTTCGACATAGGGGTGTCTAATCTGGCATTAAACCCAAAGCTAAACTCGAAGCTAAAGTCAGAGCTACACACGGTGCTAAACTTGGAGCTAATTTAGGAGCTAAATACAACATTAATTTTGGCTCTAATTAGGGCCAAAATTAACGCCGACTTGTATTGATCGGCGCAATGAACGCCAAAAATTGTGCCATCCCGATAAATAGGGCCGAAGTTTTCAAAAAATTACTAAAAAATACATTAAAACAGTGGGTGGAAGCAAAAAATGGAGCAAATCACATGGATTTTTTGTAGTGTCATACGAGTAGGCCACTACTCCATATCCATCACAAAAGTGCGTGAGATATTTTTTATCATGTTGTGGGACACCTATCTCGACCTTGAGCTTCATTCCATTTTCGACAGCTCGGAGGTCTGCATAATCACTTTTGTTTGCTACAAACCTCCTCTTGTCATTCCTGGCATCGTCACAGTCACATAGGTTTTTGAGAGTGACAAGTCCCTTTGGAAGCTTGCTAGACCTGAGCTTGATATTTTCCCTTTCATAGGCCTCTACAGTCTTCGGTTGGAGTTGGTCAGCGAATTTTCTTGGTGTTAGAAAATGTGCCTCAACTTGCTAGCTTGAACCTCTATTAAGGACTTGATGAATTTACCCTCCATACCGTGAAGTCCTTCCTTCTCTTTGGCGGTAGCATGATGAACCTTGGCTTCATCGGAATAATGGTCGCATATCGGTGAGTGACAATGTGTTGTCTCGTCGATATGTCGATATGCGATAAAAGCTCTATCGGTGTGACTTAGGGTCATTCATGGAACTCTTCACCGGGCTATACGGATGGACCGACGGCAGATGGAAGTATTTTGGACTCTGATGGAAATGGGGACCACAACATAGCGTACGAGGGGATCTTGATCTATGGTTATGATTTGACTAATCCAACGGTGCTCATTTTATTCCGCACTCAGTTGAGGTGAGTACCGATGAATTCTTGTGAACCGAGTGAAATTGTCTGAGTGTTTGACACATGGCGGCATGCGAGGTGTGTAGGCTTCGAACACATGTCATTGTTTCGAAGAAACT
Organism: Sequoiadendron giganteum; assembly: GCA_007115665.2. NCBI lineage: Eukaryota > Viridiplantae > Streptophyta > Pinopsida > Cupressales > Cupressaceae > Sequoiadendron > Sequoiadendron giganteum. Next base: position 191,959,227 of record CM021105.1, read on the forward strand.
TATTGGGAATATTGTAGATGCTTTTTTGATTCCTTGAAATTGCACAAGATGTGTACGTGTGTCTTGGTGGACTCTGGTGGTCTGGTGATCAGACGGTTATCACCATACCGCGGTGAGCATTAGGCCATGCCACGGTAGCACGATAGGAGAAGCTCAGGGCATAGTTGACCATTTCAATAGTCAAAGTGATGGACGAATGGTGTGACAACACGTGGCACGATCTCATTCGTTAATTTTACATCATTGTTGTAAATCAACAGTTATTGGTTGAATGTTTAAATCTATGAAAGTGATATGTGCATTAACTGTAAGATCTGATTCGGTGATTGATAGAATCCAAATCTAGGTAATTCTCTGTAACATAATTAAATGCTTGAGTGGCCTGATGTGTGATTGCAGGGCGATCTGATCAGAGATCTAGTTGCTTGTCGGTGAATTATGGAATAAAATTGGCTCCCCCTTTGGTTGTTGGAGCGTGACAGGCATAGAGACTAAGGTGATAGTGAGAGTCGAGATTCATTATATTTAGTAATAGCATTGGAACAGTGAGGGTATTTGAACTGAAGTCTGATGTTGTGAGCTAACTGTCAGAGAGTGAAGTATGTAACTTTGTATGTAGTATGTTTGTTGTAGTGCAAAGATACTTTGCTTGGTGTGGTGGGTTTTTTCTCCCATATGGGTTTTCCCACGTATATCTGGTGTTATCTCTGTGTCTGTTTTATTTATGTTGCTCTTGTCTTACTATGTATGTGCATCTCAAACATAAGAAAGTTTTAATTAAAGGTTTTTTGCACTTCTCCTCTGTGGTTTTAGCATTAGGAAAGCGCATTCCACACCTCTACTTTTCCTTTCAAGTGGTATCAGAGCTTGGCCAGTTGTGTTATCCTTGTTAGTAGAGCTGGTTTTTTGTGCTAACCCTGTTTCAGTGGGAATCTTACAAAGGGAGAACCAATTAATGAGTCTATTGTTTAAGATGGCGAGTAATTCAGGTAGAGCAGAAATTGAAAAATTCAATGGCAGCAATTTTGAGCTGTGGAAACTCAAAATGGAAGACCTGTTGGTGGATAGAGACCTCTAGATTGTTGTGTCTAGAACTATGCCACAAAGTATGAAAGAAGAAGATAGGTATCTTGGAGATAGAAAATCTAGAGGCTTGATAAGACTTTGTCTGGCTGATTTGTACTCTTGAATGTTCATGAGGAGAAGACTGCAACTTCATTATGAAAAAAACTTGGTGATATTTATCAGGGAAAGTCTCTGGTGAATAAGTTATTCCTAAGGAAAAATTTGTACTCCTTGAATATGGAAGAAGGTGCATCTGTTGCAGACCATCTAAACTCATTTAATATGAGTGTTGCTCAATTGGCATCTGTGGGTGTGAAGATAGAGGAGGAGGATCATTGCATGGTTATGTTATGTTCCTTACTTGACACTTGGGATCACCTGGTAATGGTTGTTGGAAGTACAACAACTAATTCCAAGATGGAAGACATGGTTGCCTCGCTGCTATCAGAATAAATGCGAAGGAAGTCTTCGGAGATGGCTAAAGAGGCTCTTGTTGTTTGGGGTACATCGAAGGAGAAAGGTAAGAAGAAGGACAAGAAGTCTAAATACAAATCTGAAGGGAGATCAAAGTCTCCTGGTAAAATTTCCAAGGTGAAATGTTGGAACTGTGGGCAGCCTATTCATATTCGAAAGGATTGCAAGGAGAAGAAGAATAATAATAATAACTCTTCTTAGAGTGATGCAGATGCCTTCATTGCAGTCTTGGCAACTCAGGCATCAGATGATGTATGGTTGATTGACTCAGGTGCATCTTTCCATATGACATCTCATAGAGAGTGGTTCACTAAATACGAAAAAGTATGATGGTGGAAAGGTGTACCTGGTGAGTGACTCAACTCTAGATATTGTTGGTCGTGGAAGAGTCAAAATACAATTCCCTAACGGAAGAACCAAAGGGATTTGTTATGTACTACACATACCAGGTTTGGCTCGTAACTTATTTTCTGTTAGTAAGCTAAATGATGCTGGTGTGGAAGTTTCTTTCTTGAGTAAAGGATGTAAGATTACTAGAGGCGCAATGGTGTTGGTTGAGGGTGTATGAACTGGCACTATGTACAAGTTGGATGCACGTGTTGTTCAATGTAACGTCTCGGAAAAGTCAGGCAAATATGTTCATGCAGAGGAGAATATTGTTGCTCCTGTAAGTGTGAATTCCTTGGAGGTGAAACTACCAGTGGAGAAGACCATGATGTGGCATCAGAGACTCAGTCACATAGGTGAGAAAGGTTTAAAAACCTTGAAAAGTAAAAATCTTTTTGAAGGGATTTTTTATTGTAATCTTGAGTTCGATTTTTGTGAACATTGCATTTATGGAAAGCAACATCATGTTTCATTTTATTCAAGTCCTCATAAATCTTCTGGTGTACTAGATTATGTTCATTCTGATGTATTTGGTCCAGTGAATGTTCCTTTGTTATCGAAATCTAGATATTATGTTTCTTTTATTGATGATTATTCGAGAAGGGCATTTATATACTTTCTTAACAATAAATCAAAAGTGTTCGATCGATTTAAAGAATTTAAAACTTTGGTAGAAAATCAGACTAGAAGGAAAATCAAATGCTTGAGGATGGATAATGGTGGTGAGTTTTGTTCTATAGATTTTGAAAGGTACTGCAAAGACCATGGGATTAAAAGGCATAAAACTACACCTTATACTCCACAACAGAATAGAGTTGTTGAAAGGTTGAAATGGACGCTAATGGAAAAGGCAAGAAGTATGTTGAGTAGTTTTGGTCTGGAGCAGAAGTTATGGGCTGAGGTTGTGGCTACAGCATGTTACCTGGTAAATCCTTCACCTTGCTCTACTCTTGTTGATAAACACTTTTGGAAGCGTGGTCTGGTAAGAAGCCCTCTCTGAGACATATTCGTGTCTTTGGCTGTAAGGCATATGCATATGTGTCGAATGAGAAAAGATCTAAGTTGGAAAACAAGGTTGTTAAATGCATCTTCATCGGCTATGGCATTGGTGTGAAATGATACAAGCTCTGGAATCCTAATACTGAGAAGGTTTTGTATAACAGAAGTGTAATATTTAATTAGTTGAAGCCTTCAACTGCTGATCCACAGCTAGAGATAGATCAAAGGGAAAAGAGGAATGATGTAGTTGACATTCCTCAAACTCCAGAAAAAGAGGAACTACATGGTGTACCTGAAACTGAGGAGAGCTCTAGCAGCTCTGAGAATTCTAAAGAAGAAGAACCACAACCTCAGCTAGTGAGAAGGTCTACACATGAAAGACATCAACCTGATAGGTATGGATTCTCTATGTTAGATTTGAACTGTGCCTATGCTTTAATTACTAGCACTGATGAGCCTAGGACTATGAAAGGGGTGATTAATATGTCTAATTCAAATTCCTAGTTGGAAGCCATGAATGAAGAAATGGAATCATTGAAGAAGAATGAAACCTGGGATTTGGTTCCTTTGCCTGAAGGGTGAAAGCCTATTGGCTGTAAATGGGTATTTAAGAAGAAGACCAATCTAGATGGCAGTGTTGAAAAGTATAAAGCAAGGTTGGTTGCGAAGGGATATTCCCAAGTAGAGGGAATTGATTATGGAGAAATCTTTTCCCTTGTAGCTAAGCTGACATCTATCAAATTTTTGTTGTCACTTGCAGCCTTGTATGACTTAGAGATTGAGCAGATGGATGTGAAAATAGTGTTTCTTCATGGAGAGATGGAAGAAGAAATTTATATGTCCCAACCTAAGTACTTCATTGAAAAAGGTAAAGAAAGCCTCATTTGCAAGTTAAAGAAATCTCTATATGGTTTGAAGCAATCGCCTAGAATGTGGTACCAAAAGTTTGACATCTTTGTGTTGTCAATGGGATTTATGAGATCAAAATCTGATCATTGTGTGTATTACAAATCTGAAAATGATCGTGTGCTTATTATTACACTGTACGTGGATGATATGTTGTTCATAGGAAATAGTAAGACTATGATTTCTGATCTTAAGTCTCAATTATCTACAAATTTTTAAATGAAAGATCTAGGTGCACTAAGGTATATTCTGGGGATGGAAATAACTAGGGACATGATGAACAGAAAGCTTTGGGTCAGCCAGAGTAAGTATATTAACATTGTTCTGGAGAGGTTGGGTATGAATGATTGCAAGCAGTTAGTTGTTCCAGTTTTGTAGGGAATGAAGTTTTTTGTTGAAGACTGTCCAAACTCTACTACTGAGATGGATGACATGACTAGGATTCCTTATGCAAGTGTTGTTGGCAGTTTAATGTATGCGATGGTTTATACAAGTCCAGACATATCCCAAGCAATGGGAGTACTTAGCCGATTTATGGAAAATCCAAGAAGGACACATTGGGATGCTATGAAAAGAGTGTCTAGATATATAATGGGTACTTCAAAATATGCTCTGTGTTACCATGGAAATTTGGTTGGTTCACAGAGGACTCTCAAAATTCATTAATATGTGGATTATGATTGGGCAGGGGACATTGACAGCAAAAGGTCCACCAGTGGATATACTTTCATGTTAAATGGTGGTGCAATCAATTGGATGAGCAAGTGATAGGTTGTAGTCGCTTTGTCTACTACGGAGGCAAAATACATGGTAGCAATGCATGCCTATAAAGAAGTTGTTTGGCTTGGTCATTTGTGTTATGATATTGGTTTTGATGCAAAGTAGATTACTATTTCCTATGACTGTCAGAGTGCCATTTTTTTGGTGAAAAATCCAACTTGCCATGCCAGGATGAAACATATCGATGTGTAGTATCACTTTGTTCGAGATATGGTGGAGGATGGAAAGGCATATTTAGAAAAGGTGGATACTCTAAAGAATGTTGCTGATGCTCTAAAAAATTCAATGAGCACAAACAAGTTCATATGATGTGCAAGTTCGATGGGCCTTGGGGCCATGATCGTTAGTAAATTTGATGTCTGGAGGAAGTCAGTAAGCCTTCATCAAGTGGGAGCTTGTTGGAAAATGTGCCTCAACTTGCTGGCTTGAACCTCTATTAAGGACTTGATGAATTTACCCTTCATACCGTGAAGTCCATCCTTCTCTTTGGCAGTAGCACGATGAACCTTGGCTTCATCGGCAGAATGGTCGCATCGGTGAGTGACAATGTGTTGTCTCACCGATATGCCAATATGTGATAAAAGCTCTGTCGGTGTGACTTGGGGTCATCGATGGAACTCTTCACTGGGCTATGCTGATGGACCGATGGTAGATGGAAGTGTTTTGGACTCTGATGGCAGTGGAGACCACAGCATAGCATACCGAGGGGATCTTGATCTACAGCTGCGATTTGACTAATCTAACGGTGCTCATTTTATTTCGCGCTCAGTTGAGGTGAGTACTGACGAACTCTTGTGAACCGAGTGGAATTGCCTGAGTGTTTGAAACTTGGTGGCATGCGAGGTGTGCAGGCTTCGAGCATGTTTCATTGTTTCGGAGAAACTTATTGGGAATATTGTAGATACTTTTTTTATTCCACAAAATTGCACACGATGTGTATGCGTGTCTTGGTGGACTCTGGCAGTTTGGCGATCGAACAGTTATCACCATACCACGGTGGCCGTTAGGCCATGTCGCGGTAGCATGGTAGGATAATTTTGAGGCACAGTTGACCATTTTGATAGTCAAAGCAATGGATGAATGGCATGATGACACGTGGTGCGATCTCATTCGTTGATTTTACATCATTGTTGTAAATCAACTGTTATTGGTTGAATGTTTAAATCTGTGAAAGTGATATATGCATTAACTATAAGATCTAATTCGGTGGTTGACAGAATCCAAATCTAGGTAATTCTCTGTAATAGAATTAAATGCTTGGGCAGCGCAATGCGTGATTGTAGGGCAATCTGAGAAGAGATCTAGTTGCTTGTCGGTGAAGTATGGAATTAAATTGGCTCCCCCTTTGGTTGTTGGAGCATGACAGGCATAGAGACTAAGGTGATAGTGAGAGCCGATATTCATTGTATATGGTAATAACATTGGAATAGTGAGGGTGTTCAAACTGAAGTCTATTGCTGTGAGCTAACTGTCAGAGAGTGAAGTCTGTAACTTTGTATGTAATCTATTTACTGCAATACAAAGATACTTTGCTTGGTGTGGTGGGTTTTTTCTACTGTAAGGGTTTTCCCACATATATCTGGTGTTATCTCTGTGTGTTTTATTTATGTTTCTCTTGTCTTACTGTGTATGTGCATCTCAAACGTAAGAGTTTTAAATAAAGGTTTTTTGCACTTCTCCTCTGTGGTTTTAGCGTTAGGAAAGTGTATTACGCACCTCTACTTCTCCTTTCACCTAAATGTTGGATGAATGAGGCAGTGTGTTCATCATTTTTTAACATTCTCCAGCTTTGGTGATTATCTACGATTGCAGGTCGAATGATTACTTGCATAGAGAACATGTTCTCACTCAACTTGGAAGCAAGGTCGAATTGGGGTCTGATTGTTGCCATGTGATCCGTAGTTGCATTTTGTTCTCTGGACACCACCTAAATATTGAAATCTTCAAAAATTTCAATCTAGTTCCAGACCCTATGTCTATAAGATCTCATGTGGACATTCTTTGTTGTGGAGACTCCCTGGACTTGATTTACTATTAACTCAGAGTCTCTGAACACCATAATTTTTTTAACACCCATCCACTCTGCAAGGTTTAAGCCTTGCACTAGGACCTCATATTTAGCTTCATTTTTCGAATAGGAAAATTGAAAGTGAAAAGACCTGAGTGTCTTTTCATTGGATGGGGATGTCAAACATATCCTGGCTCCTGCATCGACTTTACATCTCGCTCCATCAAAATGCAACATCCATAACCCTGAGGCTAGACCACCCTCGGGTTTCTTCATGACCTTTGGAATCACTTAACATTCATCATAGTTGATGTAAGTTCCCAAACCAGTGACATGATAATTGCCGAAAGGATTAGTGTATAAATTCGCTCAAGAGGACCTCCTCTTGATCAGTTTTGTCTCTGGTGACCTCCTCATCTCCTAGTAACTCGGTACAATACATCTCATCTTTGGTGATACAAATATGAGTAGCCTCAAATTTGATCATGGCTTCATCTGCTACATGTTCTGAATGCAAGGATTCGGATAATATCTTCATTTTAGCTCCATGCTTGGTCTTGAGGATCAAGTGTAACTAATCCAAAGAAAGATATCCGCCAATCTTGGTAGTGAACTCCCAGTATAAGTAGAGACCGAACATGGGAGGGACATCGATGATCACAGTATCTTGTGGGACAATGATGCTAGGGTAAGATAACAAAGTCAAAGGGAGGTTCTTGATGATACCTACAGTATCAACCCTATTTCCATCAAGCTACATAAATCCTTTATTTAAAGGTTCATAGCTAAGTCTTAAGGCTCCAGCTATTTGCTTGGGCATGACTATGGTGTTAGCATTAGAGTCAATTATAGAATTTTGCAACAACTTCTTACCCAAAATGAGGGTCAAGAAAAAGGGCTTCGATTTAGGCTTACCTTTACTTTCAACAAAGACTTCCTTTCCATCATTCATGAGGACTTTGGCCTAAGATGACGCATCATTGGACTTTCCTTTGGAGGGTTGCTCTACCAGCTTTATGCTTGTATCTTCTAGTAGGGACTTCTGCAACAATGATTTCTGCTCTGAAATAGATAAGGTATCCCAAAGAGTTACATTAGCAGAGGCTTTCTTCAATTGTTCCACCACATTGAATAGTGGTGGGTTTATATAATTTTGCTCTTTAGATCTTGTTATAACAATCTCCTAACGGGGAGGATACTTCTGTGTAATTGCAAGGATACCAGAAGCTTGGTCGGGAACATTTTTGGGTTGTGGAGTGACTAGTTCGCCCGTGAATCTCCTCTCTAAGTGAGTGTTGTAGTCTTTTTCTAATTGTGAGGACTCTGATATGGATGCCTCGTTTGCAAATACTGTCTCCTCTTCTTCCATCCATGAGAAGAGCATGTATTCAGGAGCTATCTTTGTTTCTTTCTCCAGGGACATCCCTTGCATCTGAGCAGTGAGTACCACATTTTCCATTTGTGGAGAGGTACATGCCTAACCTCTTGAACTTGACGCAACACCTTAGATTTGTTGTTACGCCACTTTCTAATGTAAGTTACCACACAGACAATTATGGGCCATATGTGCTTCATTGCAGCGGAAGCACCAAGAGTTGACATCATCAACGAGATTATTTTTCCCTACTATCGATTCTCTATTTGAACTCGGTGGTACATTAGGTAGTGGAGTAGGTACCAAAACCATTTGATTACTCAATTGAGTTTGTAAGTTTGGATGTGATCCTCCTTGGAACTGGCTCTACTAGTAGGAGGGTCTTCCACCTTGGTAATTTTCGTAAGTTGGCTTCTGGGGCATGGACTGATTCCACTTGCTGGTAATTATTTCATTTGAAATACCTCGTAGCAATTCCTTGGCATCATTCATATCATCCCTTGAAGCATATGATGTAGAAGCAGCATTTTTCTATGTGTTCAGGTACGAATACATAGATTGAGGAGTAGGCACATTGATTGAAGCTATCTTCAGGGCGAGAGCTAATAATTCTACAAATATAGGAATTTCACGCTAAGGTGGTAGCTTTCAAGCACCAATCATATTGTTCTCCATTGTAACAGCTATGTTATATGCATCTAGCAAGGTGTTCCCACCAAAATACTAAATCATCATTGAGATGTCGATGTTGATAGATTTTAGGTAGAACATGAACACCAAATTAGGAGGTGGGTGGATCACTGTCTGGATCCTCTGCCAAGTTGTATGGAACCTCACATTGAATTTGGTCATGGCCTCTTGAGGAGCTTGCTTGATAGTCACCAATTGCTAGAATAGCGAAGACCGATCTCCAATTGTTTGAAAACCGCTCATAGAAAGGGTCTTTGAGTTGGTCTCAGGTACCGATGGTATTCGCTCCCAGAGTGCAGTACTAATCAAGGGCCTTGCCTTTGAAAGAGGTTGCAAGTAGCCTCAATGCTATGTTTTGATCATTTACACCATGCACTAGACATACATCTGCTACATCTTGTAGATGTTCAGATGGTGTCTTCGAGCCTTCTCTGATGAATTTTGGTACAACTTTCAAAGCAGAAGCTGGGATAGGAGCCCAAACGGCTAGTGTTGCTGATGCTATGAGAGGGATTTCAGCATCCCACATCACATAATTTCTGTTATCTATCGGCAACATGGCTGGTGGAGGGGTCGGGACATTTATCGAATGGGTTCTTGTTCGGATTGTTACTAGCGGTGGCACTAACAGGACAAGGTTATTCATAGTTTGGGATCTAGTAACAGGTCTATGGCTCATACACCTTCTTCAAATTTGGATATATTTAATTCGTGTCCCACCGAGCGTGCCAACAAAAGAAACTGTTGATGCCTAAAATTTCTAGGCAAACAGCCTTATGGGAAACTCAGTTAATGGGGAGACCAATTGTGCTAAATTGAGTAACCTCCAGGATTTTTAAAGAAGCTAGATCTTCTTGTAATGAGGGTTTTGGAAAGGGAAAAGGAAGAAAATATAAAATAAAAACTAATCTAAGTTGATGCACCAAGATTTAAATGTTTAGGCATGGGAAACCTTCCTTTTGGATACGGTTTAAGGGTCGTTCAGCAATCTGTTATGTCCAAGAATAATAGAAACAGAGATGAAAACCTTAAGTTATTAATCAAATGACATAGTATAACTTTATCATACATCTACTGATCAAGAAGATTCTAAGACATGATCCAAATAGTAAATCTCTATTGAAGTCATAAAAGTTGCATATAAACTACTTAATACAACAAACAACATAGTATCATGTCTTATATTGACTAAGAAACAAAGATGTCAAACAATGGGCATAGTCCATAAATCTCAATACAATAATCAGAAAACACTACAAAGGCTTTAGAGCTTTTTGTCTCTTTTCTATAAATTTTGAACCCTTTCTTAGAGAGCAAGAGTAGTGTATATAGATCGCCCATCGCCATTGAGCCAGTAACTGAAAAGATTCCTAGATACAAGTAATGATACCTGTCACCATGATTCCCCAAAGTCATTGCAATTGAGAGATTTGGTTCATCACACATAGTCGCCCTCGGACAAGATTCGCCTCTCAACAAATGGTGGTTGTGGTCCCAAGGAAGAAGTAGCAAGCCTCTCCGGGTGACACATGTCACTAACCCATATAGTTGATTAGGACACCTAGTGAAGAGACAAATATTTTTACCTAGTCGTTCCAAACCTTCAATTAAAATCCTCGTGAAGCTAACATGTGGAGATGTCTGCATTCAGACACTAGCTGTGGGGACCACCAAAAAGTTGACCACAAAATGAGGCGATGTGGCACACAGGCGATGCTCGAAGGATAAACAAAGGAGAGAGGGTCCTCATAGTGCACACTTCTGACACATGGCAAAGAGACGAAGCTTCAAAGTGAAGCAAGGGAATAATTCCCTTCAATGAGTGTGTGGTGGACACATGGAGAAAAATGCGCAAAGGCGATGGAAAAGGGGTCAATGATACTCAAACATACAAGGTGTGGGTTGGGGGTTATGTAGAATAGTCAATATTAACTCGAAGGGAGCTCTAAGTATTTTTCAATCCACAGGTCCTCAACCCTACACCCTCAATTCTCAACCCTCCACCCTATACATTGGATCCTAAACCCTCATATATCTTTGTCCCTCCCTCCTCTTCTCTCCTCTCTATCTCACTTATCCCTCCATTCATCCACCCCTCTCTACCCTAATCCCTCAATCGTATACCCTCAACCCTTAAACCCTTAAACACTCAACCCTAAACCCTCAACCCTCAACCCTCAACCCTCAACCCTCAACCCTCAACCCTTAAACCCTCTACCCTCTACCCTCTACCCAATACCATCTACCCTCAACCCTAATCCCTCAACCCTTAAACCCAAGTAAATTCTCTACCCTAATCCCTCAACCCTCTTGACCCTTAATGCCTCAACCCTCAATCCTCAACCCTTAAACCCTAATCCCTCAACCCCTATACCCTCTATCCTATACATTGGACCCTCAACCCTAATCCCCCAACCCTATACCCTCAATCCTCTATCCTCAACCTCAAACCCTCAACCCTCAAACCTTAAACCCTAAACCCTTAAACTTCTACCCTCTACCCTATACATTAAACCCTCAACCCTCAATTCTCAACCCTCAACACTTAATCCCTCAACCCTCAAGCCTCAAACCTTAAACCCTCAACCCCGATACCCTCTACCCTATACATTGGACCCTCAACCCTAATCATTTGACCATATGTACCTTCAACCCTAATCCCTCAAACCTATACCCTCAACCCAATACCCTAAACCATCAACCCTATAGGTCCTCAACCCTATACCCTCAATTCTCAATCCTCTACCCTATACATTGGATCCTCAACCCTCATATATCTCTATCCCTCCCTCCTCTTCTCTCCTTCTCTCTATCTCACTTATCCATCCATCCATCCCTCCCTCTCTACCCTAATCCCTCAACCGTATACCCTCAACCCTTAAACCCTTAAACACTCAACCCTAAACCCTCAACCCTCAACCCTTAAACCCTCTACCCTCTACCCTCTACCCAATACCCTCTACCCTCAACCCTTAAACCCAAGTAAACTCTCTACCCTAATCCCTTAACCCTCTTAACCCTTAATTCCTCAACCCTCAATCCTCAACCCTTAAACCCTAATCCCTCAACCCCTATGCCCTCTACCCTATACATTGGACCTTCAACCCTAATCCCCCAACCCTATACCCTCAATTCTCTACCCTCAACCTTAAACCTTCAACGGTCAACCCTTAAACCCTAAACCCTTAAACCATTTACCCTCTACCCTCAACCCTCAACCCTTAATCCTTCAATCTTCAACCCTCAAACCCTAAACCCTCAACCCCGATACCCTCTACCATATACATTAGACCCTCAGCCCTAATCCTTCAACCATATGTACCCTCAACCCTAATCCCTCAACCCTATACCCTCAACCCAATACCCCAATCCCTCAACCCTATAGGTCCTCAAGCCTATACCCTCAATTCTCAACCCTCTACCCTATACATTGGATCCTCAACCCTCATATATCTCTATCCCTCCCTCATCTTCTCTCCTTCTCTCTATCTCACTCCTCCCTCCATCTCTACATCCATCCATCCCTCCCCCTCAACCCTAAACCCTCAACCCTTAAACCCTTAAACATTCAACCCTAAACCCTCAACCCTCAGCCCTTAAACCCTAAACCCTTAAACCCTCTACCATCTACCCTCTACCCAATACCCTCTTCCCTCAACCATTAAACCCTTAAACCCATAAACCCAAGAAAACTCTCTACCCTAATCCCTAAACCATCAACCCTTAATCCCTCAACCCTTAAACCCTCTACCTTCAACCCTTAAACCCTAATCCCTCAACCCCTATACCATCTACCCTATACATTGGACCCTCAACCCTAATCCCTCAATCCTCTACCCTCAACTGTAAACCCTCAACCATCAACCCTCAACCCTCAACCCTTACACCCTTTACCCTATGCATTAAACCCTTGACCCTCAATTCTCAACCCTTAATCCCTCAACCCTCAACCCTTAAACCCTAAACCCTAAACCCCTATATCCTTTACCCTTTACATTGGACCCTCAACCTAATCCTTCAACCATATACCCTCAAACCTATATCCTAAACCCTCTACCCTCAACCTAAAACTCTCAACCCTTAACCCTTTAACCCTTAAACCTTCTACCCTCTACCCTCTACCCAATACCCTCTACCCTCAACCCTAATCCCTCAACCCTCAATCCTTAAACCCTGATACCTTAAACCATCAACCCTATAGGTCCTCCACCCTAATCCCTCAACCCCTATCCCTTTCTCTCTATCCATACATCTCACCTCTCTCTCCCTCTCTCTCTCCTACCCTCTCTAATTGTCTCTATCTACCCTCCCTCTTTCTACGTACCTCTCACTCAATCAATACCTACCACCCTCTCTCGCTCCCTCTATCTATCTCTCTCTATATCCCTCCCACTACCTCTCCATCGCTCCCTCTCTCTTTCCATCTCTCTCTCCCTCTCTCTCCCTCTCTCTCGGGTCTCTCCCTCCCACCCCCTCTCTCTCAAGTCTCTCCCTCTGGCACCCTCTCTCTCTCTCTCTACCTAGATAAGTCCCTCTCTCCACCCCCCTCTATCTCACCCTCTCTCGGGTCACTCCCTCCCACACCCTCTCCCTCTCTCAGGTCTCCCACTCTCACACTCCCTCTCTCTCCCACTCCCTCTCTCTTGCACTCCCTCTCACTACCTATCTCTCAATTCTCTCCCTCTCATCCCCCTCACACTCTCAAGTCGCTCCATTTGGCACCCTACCTACATAACTCTCTCTTTCTCTCCTCTCTCTCCCCTCTCTCTCCCACCCTCTCTCTCTCTCCCACCCTACCTAGCTATGTCCCTCTCACTCCAAGCCCTTCTCTCCCACTCCCTCTCTCTTAGACTCTCCCTTCCACCCCCTCTCCCTCTCTCAAGACTCTTTCTCACTACCTCTCTCTCTCTTCGGTCTATCCCTCCCTCTCTCCCTCTAACCCTACCTAGACAACTCTCTCTCTCTCTCTCTCTCTCTCTCTTAAAATTATCCCTCCCTCTAAAGACATACATAAATACATACATACAAGCATAATACATATTTACATATGATCCTACATACATACAAGCATACATGTACATATGTAGATACAATCTTACATACATACATGCATTGATATATACATACATACAGGCATACATACATACATACAACCATGCATCCATACATACATACATGACATACAAGCATATATGTGCATACAAACATACAAATATACAAATATATAAACATGCATTCAATAGAGTATCATTTAACATAAAGCAAGATATAACGTGAATGCGTTAATCTGTGCTCGCGTTATGTCTTGCTAGACATGTCCCACACAAACGCAAAATCCATGTCAAAACTAAGATATAACACAAGCGTGTTATAACGTGCTCACGTTATATCTTTCTCTGGGAATCCCCAAGCCTTAGGCTTGGTATTTTCCTTGGAATACGAACCCAAAGGTTTGGAGGGCCTTCCCAATGACCAGAGACGTGTTTTTGCAAATTCTACAATATTCCACAGAATTGAGTTTGTGCTCACTGTTGGGATTGCACATGTTTCAATGTCGAACAAATCAAACACTTGGGTAATGTTAGGTTCTCTCTTAGCTATCCAATGATGTAATTCTTTTCAATTTTTGACAATGTTAAGCCTTTCATCTATAATTTCTTTTGTTTGTCTCTTTTTTGGTAGAAAGTAGTGTTTGGTTTTTTTTCATTATAAATTAACTGTTCATCGAAATTTCAAATAAATTATATTTTTAGAAACTAGACTCCATTCTATAAATGTAAAAAATAAAAATTAAAAAAAAAATCAATTAGTTTCCAAATTTTGTAGGGGTAGCACGACCAAAATTTTGTTCTTCAGGAAGTGTCCACTTAGAAAATTAGTAAAATATCAAATATTCATTAAAATATTATCAAAAAAATTGTGCATCAACTATATACTATTAGTCCATTTCTCACAGAAGCGATTTTAAAAATACTAAAAAATAGTTCACCGTGCTAGGGACATACAAAAGTTGCTATGTTATGTTTTTCTACCAAAAACAAAACCAAATTTTTTTTGTACCTCTTTTGAACCCCTTAATCTCAACCATTTTCAAAATAAATTAGTAGTTTAGAAAGTGGACTCAAAGTACTACGATCCTTTTTTTTTGCATCTCAAAATTTTGAGTGTAACTATCCTCAATTTCATATCCAAGGTCAGCATTTCTTGATTTCAAAAAAAAAAAGTGGCCACTTAAGCCCCCTTTTTGCCCCCCCATCTTTTTGCAATTACCCCGTGGTTTTTCCCATTTTAGGTTTTCTATGTAAAAATTATGGTGTTCATGTATATTGTCATCTTGTCTTGATTCCATGCTTTCACTTATTATTACAATTAGAATTGTTCTATTACTTGGATGGATATTAAATAAATGATTACAATTAGAATTATCTTTAGTTTTTGATAAGATAAGCAGCATTTATAGGGTGTTGTACCCTTCACACAGAAAGCCCAAAGGGCCAAAGGAAAGCATAGTTCAAACAAAATTTGAACTAGAAGAACAAACAGAAATAGCTGACTAGCAACTGTAGAACAAAATTAAACAACCCTCGAAATAGAGGGGTTAAAACTGACTCCTCAAACCCAAAGTCATGAAGAGGCAACGGATTTGGGGAGTCCCTTCTTCTTCCGTAGCACAACAGACCAAGAAGGCTTGGAATCAGGGACCAACGAGTGAGGCAAGGGGGGTGGATCCACAACAACCACCTTGGGAGAGTAGCCACCACACAGCGAGGGAGTCGGCAGTGGAGATCGAAGCAAACAAAGGACCAGCAAAGGATTCGTTCAATGAAGGACGGGTAGGTTCTGGCAGAATAGCAATAGCAAAAGGTTCTGACAAAATAGAGACAACAGAATGGGGCAAAGGTTTCGCGGCAAGGATAATTGGAAGAGGATCTTTGGTAGGCTCAGGAGGGTCACCCTCCTTAGAGGAACTATCTGAAGGGGGAGAACCAACAGTGAGATGGTCCGTGAGAGCATCCTGCCACTAAGTAGCAGCACTTTTGCGGCGAGAAAGAGGGCAACCGGAAGCCAAGTGACCAATAGAGAAACATCTCTTGCAACGAAAAGGGAGCCCCTCATAGTCCAGAAGCTACTTCCAAGGTTGGTCTACCACCATCAATTCCACATTCACCATGGAGCAATTAACTAAGAAATTAACTTTGGTTAGGAAAGGACTCAACTTTAGTTAAATAAGAAATTAACTTTGGTTAAATAAGATATTGACTTTAGTTAAATAAGAAATTAACTTTAGTTAGATAAGAAATCAACTTCAATTAAATAAGGAATTGAGCAATCAATTATCTCCCTAAATTCTTCGAGAGTATTTGTTAGTTAGCTAGCATTGAGCATGGGATTAATTCCCATATTTTGTGGATCATTTGAGTTGAAATTATATAGGTAGTGTTGGGAAGAGGAAAGGCATCATTAATTATTAAAAACACAAAAACTTCATTATGTTTATAGAAATCAAGCATTGTTGTAGTAGCTTGTTGCTTGACACAAAACCCTCTAGCTTTTTCAAATGACTCTTGAATGAGGACCAAAACACTTGGAAATACTAAATAGTATAAGGTGACATTAAGATTATTATGGGATATCTAGCAATGCAAAGCAACAACAAGGTCATTCTAAGGTTTTAGCAAGGATTATACAAAAAGATTAAAGTAAAATAAATTATTTTATTATTTCTAGTGTGTGTATATATATATTAAAAAAATTAAATTTACCTTCTATATATTTCAACTAATTATTACAATATTTTCTAAATTTACTTTTTATATTTTTAATTAGAAAATGAGATTGACAAATATATGATCATAAATTCATTCTCCTTTACCTCTACATTTTTTTTAAAGATTAAGTATAATTGATAGACAAGTCCATACCATATACATGTAACATGAATGCTACCATTCCCACTCATATTGGTTAATTCCACACTTCTCCATTAGACGAGAGAGCCCCTATCCACCCCAAAAAGTCCTCACAATATCCTTCATAGCAAGGAGTGAATGGAAATCAATTGGTTCTATTCATTAAATGAATAGCAATAAATTTGAAGAAAGAAATTATCAAATCTTTGTGTATCTTTATCTTTACCTGGTCTCTAGTACACATTGAATCTTTTAAAAAAGCTGGAGGGCATATAAATCCAAAAATATCTAAATTCAACATATAAATTGTTGTAACTCCATACTCACCAAGCTTCAAACCCCCTTGCATTGGGATTATTGAGAGACTGGACATGGAGAAACTGAAACACAGACACTAAAACAATCACTGAGATTTACTCAACATTTGTTGCAGCAATTTTCTATTGATTACTTACAATTGAATTACATTGATCCTCTTTTTATAGAGGAGTTAAGAATTTTCCAGATTATAGTTTAGAGTTCACGATAGGTTTCATGAAGTTTCTAGAAAATGGATGCACATACAGCATTTAATGTTTTCACCTGCTTCTTATCGGTAGGTGCTTGAAGTCTCCAAAACATGTTTAACTAGTAGAAGACACTAGAAGATAGGGGAGAAATTAATATTCCAATACTCCCCCTTAATTTTGACCACACATATTTTAATCATTTTCAATTTTGTTTTTCAAGTCTGTAGACTCACTGAATCATTTTCTTGCATAATCTATAAAGATGGGTCCCGGCCTAAAGCCTTGTTAGGTACCCATTTACATTTAGTTAGTCACTATATGATGATCATCAAATATTGAAGTTCGATCCTTGAAAATTCTTCTTGTGCAAATTCCTTGCATGCTCACTGATCCAATTTCTTCCTTTTTGGAAGTACTCTCTATTATGGTACTACACTTTGTAACTGAGAATGGAGTTTAGAGTTCACAGGAAAGTTCTGGAATAGTTTGACTGATAGAAGTCACTCGAAGGTTCGTTAGGTGGGAGAAATTAATTTTCCAACACTCTCCCTTAACTTCGACCACTCATAATTTTCAAGTTTGTTTTTCAAGTCTACAGACTCACTAAAACATTTTCATGCATAATCTAAAAAGATGGGTCCTAGCCTAAAGCCTTGTTAGGTACCCATTTACAATTAGTTAGTCACTATATGATGATCATCAAGTATTGAGATTCGATCCTTGAAAATTCTTCTTGTGCAAATTCCTTGCATGCTCACTGATCCAATTTTCTTCCTTTTTGGAAGTAATATCCCTCATGGTACTGCACTTTGCTATCCTTTTGTCAATCAAACTTGGTGTTTTCATGCACATTCACCTTCACTTGAATCTTAGATGCACCCTTTTTGAAAACTCATTAACTATAATATTCCAAATTCCATGATGTCTTTCAAGACAATGATTTCCTTCAAATTATCTCACTTTTCTCAAATGTTCAAACTTTTTTCAAGATCTTCATATCTTTTCTCAAACATTTTCTTCAAACGATTGATCTTTCAATAAAAAAAAATCAATCCATAAGTACACTCACTGTTTGCATAATGTGCAACAACACAATAGTCAAGCTTTTCTTGTTTTCTATTTTTGATGACATATGAATTCTTATACTTGAACAATATTTTGATCATACCTGTGATCTTCTTCCAACTTGATCCATAGGCCCATCCACAATCCATTTTCATGTAACCTATCACTGATTTATTCAAGTCCAATCTTTGTTCAAACACATTTTCTCACAATGATTCTTTAATCCACATATATTGCAAGGATGTAAATTCCAACATTTTTCCTTTGTATGACCTATTCTATTACAATAGGAACATTGCCTAAACTTCATTTATTGAATGAATTTGCTTGAGCTTGGAACCCTTGTATCATTATTTCTTCTATCTATGACATACCCCAAGCCTTCATACTTGGGCCTCATAATTGGCTCAATAGGCTCTTTAATCCCTTGCTCATGTTTTCCTAATTCTTGCCCTTTGTATCCCATTCTTTTCATTACAACTGTTAAGATTTGTAGATTCAAACACACTTTTATCTTCATCTTTGCATTCTTCATTATAAACTTTAGCTATATTACACATATCATTTGATTCATCAGCTGAACTATTGAAATCTTCTGTATTACATGAAGCATCACAAACTGGTGGTTTTTCTTTTAAACATTCATTTTCTTTTTTTAATTTTGATATTACTTCCTTTTGCAAACTATTTTGCTCTTCTCATCTTTTAATCTTTTCTTCTAAATTTTCATTTTTCTTCTTAACCTCATCAAACACCTTTAGTTTTTCTTCTAACTCTTTATTCTTCTTCTCAACTTTCCATGAGTCTTGTAAAAGTTCATTAAACAACAGTATCTGTTCTTCTAACACCTCATTCTTTCTTTTAACTTTATCTAATTCAATATTAAGGTCATAATATTTTATCAGTTGTTCACTATTTTAAAATGAAATTTTATCTAAATCTTTTAACAATTCAGAATTTTGTTTCTTAACATTATCAATTCTTCCTCCAAAATGTCTCTCTCTCTTTTTACCCTTTTTTCAATTTTACCCATTGTTTAAAAAATTTTGACTCACCTTGATGTCACTTTCACCTTGATTACACAATTTCACGTGTCTCCACTCTTCTTCAATTTCTCCTCCTTAACAACAGCTCTTTTCAAAAATTATGATTTACCTTTACTTCCACCTGCAGTCGTCTTTGCGTTACTAACCTTTGACTGCCATCCTTCAGCAAACATATACAAGTCACTGCAACTTCCTTCACTTATGAAGCAATGTTTTCAAACAATAGTTCTGGTGCCAAATCACAATCTTTTTTTGCTACAATCTTATTTTTTACTTTGACTAACAGTGTTATCTTTGCATGAATGACAATAAAAAATAGGGGTTACGATTTCACCTCATATATTCTTGCAAACTGGTCCTCTTATGGGCAGCAATTCCAAGGAATGTAGCTGATTTCAAAGGTAGTGGCCAACAATCTCAGATTTATGTGTTGTCCCTTCTTAAATATCCAACGATCTCTTTCAAACTTATGCGCCTTGTCTGATCTCTCATCCTTCAAGTAGCGGCAACTCTTTTTACTCAACTGTGAGTTCCTTTCAACACAGCTACAACATTTTCACTTCTCATGACTGGGAATGCCCTTTTGCAAACTTTCTACTTTCAATGGCTGTGATCTTCTAATCACTTACAGTCAGCAATATTAAGCTTAAATCTGTGAATAAAAATAACAATAATGCTTGGATATTACCTTCATCTCCTAGGCTTCTTTCTTCAAATTTGCACCTATTTTCACTTCATTCAAACACCTGACTTACAAGTTCAGATCAGTTTCTCAATATTGTCCAGATCTCCTCTAAATCGGGCTTTTGGGGACGACTCCGCACACAACTCATTTATTTTATAAACTGTGATTTGTTTCCAAGCTCCTCTCCAATGAACTGCTACCCACGAATTTTCTTTCCTTTCAGCGGCATCACACTTTAATAAAACTTGCAACTCTCTCTTTTGTTCTTAAACAGGAACTTTTGGTGCATTCATGCGACCTCCATTCATCTGCAATAGTGACTCCATGATTTACAAAGCACACAATCTATTTTGTAGCATTAACTCTGCCCTGATCTTCTGGATCTAACTCCCTATGAAGAACAGAACACATTTTCTCCCATGCAACTCACTTGTAATAGCTCCCAGATCTTTCTGCTCTCCAGGGTCTCCAGGATCTACCATATGGCTCTGATACCATGTTGAAAAACAAAGAAACTTGACAGAAAAAACAGAGCAGAAAAGAAATGATTTTTTGGATAACAGAGCAACACTGATAAGCAACACTGAATATATTATTTTTCATTTATACAACAATACATTGTTATTTCATACACGCACTAACTGGATTGTAGAATTATGTATTTATAGATCTCTTAGAGATCTCTAGAAAATATGAGAGTTGTCGGTGCAGAAAATCACTAGAAGTTAGAAGGTTCGAGAGGATCCTGGAGGATATGATGATGGAGAATTCTGGAGGATTCTTTTATAAATGAGTTGCACCTACTTCAGTACCGAAGTCAAATAAACATTACTCCAACACCCCCCCATAATGTTTATTTGGAGAGAGTAGCAACTTCCCTGAGATGTAACAAGTTTCTTAGTTCGACAAATTTTAATGTTTTCACATGTTTCTTATCGGTAGGCACTGGAAGTCTCCAGAACATGCTTGAACTGCGATTTGTTACAAAGGTGTTTATAGTTATCAAAGGTAAATCAGATTGTTGATATTAAAGTTGTAGTTGTTAAAGTGTGTTCAATCTTGAAGAAGAAATTAAAGAAGAGTGAAGGTAAACGGAGAAATTGGTGTAGCAGTATCAAGATAAAAGTAAGGTGAGTCAAAATTATTTAAACAATGGGTAAAATTGGAAAAAGGGTGAAAAAAAAAGAGAGACATTTTGGAGGAAGAATTGATAAATGTTAAGAAACAAAATTCTGAATTGTTAAAAGATTTAGATAAAATTTCATTCGAAAACAGTGAACAACTGATAAAATATTATAATCTTAATATTGAATTAGATAAAGTTAAAAGAAAGAATGAGGTGTTAGAAGAATAGATACTGTTGCTTAATGAACTTTTACAAGACTCATGGAAAGTTGAGAAGAAGAATAAAGAGCTAGAATAAAAACTAAAGGTGTTTGATGAAGTTAAGAAGAAAAATGAAAATTTAGAAGAAAAGATTAAAAGATTAGAAGAGCAAAATAGTTTGCAAAAGGAAGAAATATCAAAATTGAAAAAGGAGAATGAATGGTTAAAAGAAAAACAACCAGTTTGTGATGCTTCATGTAATACAGAAGACTTCAATAATTCAGCTGATGAATCAAATGGTTTGTGTAATATAGCTAAAGTTTATAATGAAAAATGCAAAGATGAAGATAAAAGTGTGTTTGAATCTACAAATCTTAACCGTTGTAATTGAAAGAATGTTGCTTTGAAAATAATGAAAAGAATGGGATACAAAGGGCAAGGATTAGGAAAACATGAGCAAGGGATTAAAGAGCCTATTGAGTCAGTTGTGAGGCCCAAATATGAAGGCCTAGGGTATGTCACGGGTAGAGGAAATAATGATACAAGCGTTCCAAGCTCACACAAATTCATTCAAGAAATGAAGTGTATGCAATGTTCACATTGTCATAGAATAGGTCATACAAAGGAAAAATGTTGGAATTTACATCCTTGCAATATATGTGGATTAAAGAATTGTGAGAAAATGTGTTTGAACAAAGATTGGAAGAATGAATCAATGACAAGTTACATGAAAATGGATTGTGGATGGGCCTATGGACCAAGTTGGAAGAAGATCACAAGTACGATCAAAAGATTGTTCAAGTACAAGAATTCATATGTCATCAAAAATAGAAAACAAGAAAATTTTGATCATTGTGTTGTAACACATTATGCAAACAGTGAGTGTACTTTTGGATTGAATTTTTTAAGATTTAAAAATCAACTGTAAATCAGAGTTCACGGGAAAGTTGAGTTTTAGATGCACCCTTTTTCAAAACTTATTAACTATAATCTTTCAAATACCATGATGGCTTGCAAGACAATGATTTCCAAATTATCTCACTTTCTCAAATGTTCAAACTATCTTCAAGATCTTCATATCTTTTGTCAAACATTTTCTTCAAATGATTGATCTTTAAATCTTTAAAAATTCAATCTATAAGTACACTCATTGTTTGCATATCGTGTTACAA
This sequence comes from Sequoiadendron giganteum, assembly GCA_007115665.2. NCBI lineage: Eukaryota > Viridiplantae > Streptophyta > Pinopsida > Cupressales > Cupressaceae > Sequoiadendron > Sequoiadendron giganteum. The sequence continues at coordinate 191,981,624 of CM021105.1, forward strand.
CACAATGATCAAACTTTTCTTGTTTCTATTTTTGATGACATATGAATTCTTATACTTGAACAATCTTTTGATCATACCTGTGATCTTCTTCCAACTTGGTCCATAGGCCCATCCACAATCCATTTTCATGTAACCTATCATTGATTCATTCTTCCAATATTTGTTCAAACATATTTTCTCACAATGATTCTTTAATCCACATATACTGCAAGGATGTAAATTCCAACATTTTTCCTTTGTATGACCTATTCTATTACAATATGAACAATGCATACACTTCATTTCTTGAATGAATTTGCTTGAGCTTGGAACGCTTGTATCATTATTTCCTCTACCTGTGACATACTCTAGGCCTTCATATTTGGGCCTCATAACTGGCACAATAGGCTCTTTAATCCCTTGCTCGTGTTTTCCTAATCCTTGCCCTTTGTATCCCATTCTTTTCATTATTTTCAAAGCAACATTCTTTTCATTACAACTATTAAGATTTGTAGATTCAAACACACTTTTATCTTCATCTTTGCATTCTTCATTGTAAGCTTTAGCTATATTACACAAATCATTTGATTCATCAGCCGAACTACTGAAATCTTTTGTATTACACGAACTACTGAAATCTTTTTGTATTACATAAAGCATCACAAACTGGTGGTTTTTCTTTTAAACATTCATTCTCCTTTTTCAATTTTGATATTTATTCCTTTTGCAAACTATTTTGCTGTTCTAATCTTTTAATCTTTTCTTTTAGATTTTCATTTTTCTTCTTAACCTCATCAAACACCTTTAGTTTTTCTTCTAACTCTTTATTTTTCTTCTCAACTTTCCATGAGTCTTGTAAAAGTTCATTAAGCAACAATATTTGTTCTTCTAACACCTCATTCTTTCTTTTAAATTTATCTAATTCAATATTAAAATCATAATATTTTATCAGTTGTTCACTGTTTTCGAATGAAATTTTATCTAAATCTTTTAACAATTCAAAATTTTGTTTCTTAACATTTAGCAGTTCTTCCTCCAAGACATCTCTCTCTTTTTTTAACCTTTTTCCTAATTTTTCCCATTGAAACAAATTATTAAAACTCACCTTATACTTTCACCTTGATTACACTGTTTTTGTTTGACAACTTTGTGTGCTTACTCTTTTCTTCAATTTCTCCTCCTCAACAACATCAAGATAAAACATTGGTGCTCCATGAGACAGCTACGGCTTTCTTTGGAGTGGAGCAGCGATCCATTATAGCTTCAACTATGTTGCTGCTGCTTTGACCACTTTAGCAGCTCATTTCTTTAACAGAGACACTCTCCCAGCTTGTGATCTCTTTGACGGCCTCCCTTTACAACAGCAGCTTCATATATCCAGATCAGCAGCTTTAACATTCTCTGGCAACTCCAATCTTCAAGAGCTTGCAAAACGATCTGAACTTCTCGAGGAAACTTCTACCAATCGGTCGGCAATCTCCTTGTAACAATCTTTTGACAGCAAGCTCTTCACGATGGCGGCATAAAACCTCCTTACTTGGACGAACTGCTTTCTCCGCGGACCTGCTTTACTTTCAGCGGCATCACACTTTCTTCTCTGCGATTACCTCTCTGACATATTCTTTGCCAAAAAACTGCGATCAACTTTTGTTGAATGGCTGCGATCTACAGGGCAGCTAAGCGACTTCTACTCCAAATCTGCGGTTTGGCTTCTTTACTGGCTCCTCACAAAACTTGTTTGGTGCCTCCTCTAGCTATCTCCTACAATCTTCTCTTCAAATCTGCCATCAACCTTTCTCACCACAAACTTCCCTTCAACGATTCCTCCAATCTTCAATTGTCTCTTCTCTGTGACAGCAACAGAGATCCTTTCCGTCTCTTTTACTTGGCAGAGATTGGCTTTTGTCTTACTGGCAGCACTTTTATATCTTTTTATCAGCTGCGATTTCTTTTGCACCTCAGCTGCAGCGACTGTTTCAGCTATCTCATGCAACCCACGATCAATCTACTGTCACCATCGGCTCTGATACCATATTGAGAGACTGGACACAGAGAAATGAAACACAGACACTAAAACAGTCACTGAGATTTACTCAACATTTGCTGCAGCAATTTTCTATTGATTACTTACAATTGAATTACATTGATCCTCTTTTTATAAAGGAGTTAAGAAGTTTCCAGATTATAGTTTAGAGTTCACGATAGGTATCATGAAGTTTCTAGAAAATGGATGCACATACAGCATTTAATGTTTTCACCTGCTTCTTATTGGTAGATGCTTGAAGTCTCCAGAACATGTTTGACTAGTAGAAGACACTAGAAGATAGGGGAGAAATTAATATTCCAATAGGGATCTTGGGCTTGATGTTCCACAGTATTATCGATTTTGTTAACTTATTCTATGCATGCATTATATATACAATGCATATACCACTAGAAATGTACAATGCATAGGCCCGGAGTGGAGAGAATCTGTTTGCATCAAGAATCAGTCACCTTAAATTAGCGTAACCGCTGGCATAAGTGGTGGGGCAGGGCGGCTGTCACCAAGCGACAAAAGATTTTGCAACTGAAGCAATTAACCTACTACAAATGGAAGAAACCACCTCTAGCATGGAACTGGCATGTATTATAATTGCCATCAAGAAATTAACAGCCAGGTTATCACTGTTGTTGGCAGTTCGAAATAAATGCTGCATTCATTGTAACTGTTAGTATTCTATTGAAACCATTGTGAAATGCTGCTGATTATTCAGATGTTCATAGAATAGTTTTTGATTTGAAGTGGTTGAACAAAATCACTATTTTTAGCAAAACAAATTTTAAAAATTATTGAGCAATGAATCAAATTGACAGAGAAAGTAAATGATCTTTATCATTCTTTCATTTTTTTCAAAATTTTGAGCCTCCGATTCAAAGTTAATTTATTTGGAAACAATTTCAAAAAAGGTTTACATTTAGGTAAGAGATGGTGGAATCATTTGTTTGCCTTAAAAAGAATCAAGCCACGATGTTCCCGTCCATCAAAGAATATTTTTTTCTTCTTTCTCTTCCAACCTCTTGTTGGAATATAAATTCTCTTTCTCTCCTCCCAGCTCCTAGTCCTCCTCTACTAAAAAACCGTTATGAATCTTTTCATCACTCATACCACTTTCTATTGCACCTACATATAAACCATTAAAAACAAAAACCCCCATATGAGTTTCCTTGTTCTCTACATAATGTCATTTTGGCATACTTTTCAGTTTATTTTTGCAAGCATTTGTTCATTTCCTAGCTTTGAGTGTCCACAAGACAACCCCTTTTTTGTATTTTTATCCTTTGCTACACAACAAATGTATGTGATTTTGCTTTTGTGTCTTCCTTTAGTCACTCTCATTCTTTCTCCAAGGTAATGGTGATCTTCTACTCTCTTTTCATCAATAATGGGATCCTTTAGCTGCTTTTGGTTGATTGTGACCTCTATAACCAATAGGACTTCATCACAAACAAGGCTTTTAAAGATTTTCATTTTTGTTACAACTTCTTCTCTAATGTGGAATGCTACAACATTTAGGCCATCCTGTGTGATAGGCTACATCCCTCTTTATTATAGTATTCCAACTTTTCTCCTTCTGCATTGTAATCTTCAATACCTTCCCCTTTTTCGAGGTAAAACAACTCACCAACTCCATCTCATTCATCCTTTTTACAAGGAAACCCGGGGACGCATTCCCTATCTGAAATGAGTCATCCCTGTCCCCGAGACGTCCCGAGGACAGGGGGATGATCCCTTGACATCCTCTTTTTTTGCAAATTACTAGGAAACATATTAGAAACAGGTGGGTGGAAAAAAGGGTTAGTTGACCATCCCGAGGACAGCCAGGGAACGCCTAGACGTCCCCTGACCGTCCCGGGGTCTCTAGTCGTCCCTGCATTTCAACATGTTTTTAAAGTTACTACTGAGATTGTAACTGATTTCATCTAAAGTCGTTAATTAAAAATTATTAGAATTCAGTTCTTACAATGATGTGGCAGCTTGATGTAATATCACAAACTATTTATTGTTTGTATCTCGCAAAAACTTTCTACATAAAGCAGAAAATAGTATTTAAAGCTTATGCTGATCTAATCATTATGATGTATTGATTGTCCCAACCAGATGAACTATAATCTACCATAGTCATTGATTGTTGTTGAAATAGGGCATTAAGCTATTTATACATGGGGGAAAGGGTATGTTTTCAGTATGCAATTAGTTAGGCTAGAGATTATGCATGTACAAACAGATCTTGTACTTCTGATTATAAGTTGCAAAGGACATTAATGTAAACCTAATTCTTATGAGTTAGCTGAAATTATTAGGACACCTCAGATTTGTGGATGTTAAATCTAGACAATGAAGTTCACCATGAATATTATGAGGTTCTATAATGTATATTATGCATGCTTTATCCATGTATATTTATATTTTCCCTATATATTTTAAATTTCCCCTATATTTTATATAGATGTCCCCCCACATCCCCAAATTTGGCCTCAAAAATCGAAAACTTGGGGACTTGTCCCGCCGTCCCTGTCTCGGAATGTCTTTTTATCCTCATCCCACTCATCTATCTTTGTTCTCTAAAACTCTTGGAAAATCACATCTAAAGGTCTTCTATCCACTAATAATTTTGCCAAATCTTCAAGGGATTTAATCTTTCTGTGTTCTACAATTCAATCCCTTAACTAATCCTTGACTTTATGGCTTTCCTTTTTAAATATAAATTTTGTTCACAAGGTGAGTAATTATTCACCACTCTTTTTTACCTTCTCACAACTATTCAATGCCTTTATCGTAGATATTTTCCTTTGCCTTCTTATTAATGCATGCCTCATACTCCTCCAACATCCACCACTACTCCAACTCATACTCTAATTTTTGCAGCTCTTTTTACTGATCTTTTGTTTTCTTTTATTTTTATTTTCGTCAAATTTTTTCTTCAATCTTAATTAACTTTTATTTCATATAATGATATAATTCCATATTTGCATGCACAACCATAACCACAACTGCACATTAAACTATCAAAACTCTTTCTCACAATTCCTGCACCAAAACTCGAGCTACTTCATGCATGAGACACACTAGACCTGCCTAAAAATATGATGCTCTCTCCATAATGTAGAAGGTTTACTTAATTGAATAGACGGTAACTCAATAGTCAGCAATATTTACTAATGGTTTCAACAGAATATTGGTGGTTATAATGAATGCAACATCTATTTTCAACTCTCATCCTGACTATTCAATTTCTTGATGGCAATTATAATACGTGGCATTTCTATGTTATAGGTGGATTCTTCCATCAGTAATTTGTTAGAGATAACTTTTATGCAGAGGATGGTGATAGGATATATAAAACTATGCCGTTATATTATAAATCAGATCTTGTTTATTGAGAGTTGTGTAATTTTATTTTATTTTCTGTTGTATTTGTTTTTTTATTTAAATAAGTTTAGTAAATTATAGTTTAGAGATAGAGATGTGTTTGTGTAAACTTTTGGTTATGTAGATAGTCACTCAAGATTTAGAGATCTAATGAATAGTATAAAGAATTCAGAAGATTAATATGAACAGAATAAATTATATTCTTTTCAAAGAATGAAAATAAAATATGAATAATGTATGAAAAAAATTTGGTTATATACGTCAAGGTGAGACATAAGACAACTTAAGATTATGACAAGTGTCTTAATCTTATGCTATGAGACATAAAGTGAAATTTTTGTAAAAGTATCCTAAATAACTTAAGTGATAGGGCGTGAAAAGAACCTTATGGTGGAACTAATTAGAAAAAATAGTATTCACACCAGCAATCTACATTAGTTTGGTGTTAGAGAACCAAATTGTTTGGGTTGTTGAATTGGATTGATGTTTGTATCAAAAGGTTTGAATTTTGCCTCTCCTGATTGAGGCTCTAGGGAAGAGTTTCTTAGATCATGTGAGCATTGACTGGCTCAATTTTCATGTTGTCGATGAGCACTTGCTAGATTTTCTTGCACTTGAATGTGTGTTCCTCTTATTTGATTTTCATGTTGTAGACGAGTGTCATAGGAATTTTTAGCAACTTATTGATTGTGTGCTTCACTTTCTTGAGCCATCCCATAGCTAGGAAGAGGACCTTGTCTTGCGCTACTTGTTAAAATGTCATGTTGAATTTGTGAGGTCATGAAACTTGATGCACTTGCTTGAATTTGTGTTCTTATCCATCACAACACTTTTAGATTTCGGAAAACACTCCTAGAGGAAATTATAGTTGAATTTTGATTTATATACAAGTGTGTAGGTATGGTAGGGAAAACTTGGTGTAACAGCTTGAGTTTGTGCTCCTATTAGTTGAAGGGATTTTGTATAGAACATAGTGATTTGGTGTTTTTAATTAAAATGCTTGCTTAGTTTTTTTCTTTAATTAAATATAAGTTAGTTTCTTTTAAAGTAGTTTGCAAAAGTTGTATGGGAGTGTCATATACCATACAAGTAAAATTTGCAAAAACATTGCAATTAATCGTAGAAATCGCAAATCATTGTCAATTGTGATTTTTTCCTTCCTAAAATCACCAATTATTTTAAAATCGTGGTCAATGACTTTGATTGTTCATTTGCCCTTTAATTGCATTCAAATCGCAAAAAGAAATGACACTATGCATTTTTCTTTTGTTAAGGTTTTTTGTGCAATAAAATTGTGCAAAGTCATAAACAATAGAATGCAAAATGCAAAATTTGTAGGACATTCCTCTAGAGACAAGTTATGAACAACCACCTCAATGTTTGAGTTCTATTTTCTGTCCCTCATGTCTTTGCATGATTTTATGGCACAAAGAATCCAAAAACAAATGATTTTATTGCAATTTAAACACAATTAAAGGACCAAGAAATGAACAAATGTGTATTATTAATTAATATATAAATATTATAGTATTTGATAATTATTACTCGAAGTTATTTAATCCAAAAACATCATGTAAATCCTGATTTTTTAAGAAAATCTTATACTTTTAATTTGCTTTTTTTTCTCCTAAAATGAACATTTATAATATTAACATATTATAACATTTTCTTTAAACATTATAATTTAGTTTTTAGAATATTATTCCCTTAGATAACATGTTTTTGATAGCTGACCACAATTATATAGAGATAAACATGTCACTTACAATAGATTTTAGATCTGTACCAAGATGGCTCAAGGCAACAAGTTAATTTTGTTCAGACTTTTGAAATTTCCAAAATTCCTACTCACTAAAGGCAAAAGTTGAATCAATTTTTTTATTTACAAAATGCAAAATAAACTTGATTTTTTTCTCACGAATAAAAAAATATTTTTTAAATGAAATCTTTTAGTATTTAAAAACAATTTTTTTCATCAAATCTTTTAGTTAAGGATTTTATTTCACAAATATTTGATTATGGATTTCAAGTTTTTTCATCGAATCTTTTAGTTAAGGATTTTATTTCACAAATATTTGATTATGGATTTTATTTTTGTAAGTGAGGTGCCTATTTTATATATATTTTTAAATTACTTTTGAATAGATTTCCAAATCTTTAAAAATGAGATTTTTTAATCAAATCCCTCCATTCTAAAATTTTGCACAAATAATTAATTATAGATTATATTCTTAGAAGTGAGGTGCCTAACCCCACGTCTTACTATTATTTTTTAAATGAAATCTGCAAATCTTAGAAGTGCAGTTCCTTACCAAACCTCAATTTTAAATTTTGGTTAAAAATTCCACTTTATGAATAATTGATCCTAATTCCCTTTTCGAAAAGTTCAGAAGTTGAATTACCCAATGGACTTCCTGCTGGATGTGCACAACCCTTCAAAATTGCTTTTCAGGCGATTCCAAGTGTCAGTTCATATCTGCCATGATTATTATCGTCCCCAGTTGATCATGACACGCATATGGAGTTTACTGACCATAATGGAATTCAACCTATTTCTAAGGCTTCCAAGCATAACTTAGAATCAGAGATGTGTTGATGTTCTGGCAGTAATTACTGAAGAATATGCAAGCAACATAGCTTAAAAAACAACAATCCTTGAAAGGGTACAACTACCAAATGACCTTTTGAGATGACCATATAAGCTCAAAATCTTAAAACTATAGGAACTCACACGCATCCTCGGCATAATGATAAAACTCAAATCAATTAAATTGTAGAAAACAGAGAGTAAATATCTTTTTAAGATATACCAGTTCACAAAAAATAGCAAACACCAAAATCTTGGATCTTGCATTTAACTGTTAATACTAAAAATTGCACAGTGGGAAGCCCTAGTAACTTGCCACAGATGGATTACTGATGGGATTGTGTCCGGTAGCCATAAAATGATGGAAGTTTCAGGGCATCACTGCTGTTGCAGTATTTGGCTGAAAAAGATACAGATCATGCACTGTAGAACAAACCACAGTTTAAACAATTCTAAGCATGACAAATAATAATCCTAGTGTCAGAAGTATTAGCATTAATATTATACAAGTATCTCTATCTAGTTTAAAATAACCAATGGTTAAGTTATCAGGCATAGGCTGGTATCGGCCTTCCAATCCCTCATTGCTTGGATATAAGTTTGCAGCTTCCAGCAATGCAGCACCCAATGTCCAGGTGAGGCCCCCAGATCCAATAATTACTTGTGTATCTCTTAAATGCAAACCATCCCTAAGAAGTGCTACTATGTATGGCGCACGAAAACAGTACTGTTCGATGAATGGCTGTCGAACTGCACTTCTCGAAGCATCTTGCCATGTTTTTAAACAGTAATGTTGACCTTTCTCTAAGATTTCTTCATAGGAAGCAGTAGAAGTCAGATTGAAAAATCTGTAGACAAAAAGGAAACCTGACAGTAAAAAGAATTCCCCACGAGGTTGTGGCTGATGCTTGTCAAGAGCACAAGGATAATGATCACAATTCAGAGCTATAGCTGAATCTGACCATAAAGAGGCATTAACAGTGGATTTAGCAAGTGTTTGGCATTCCACCCAGTTGGGGTCGCCCACCAATTCAATCTTTGGTGCAATTAACTCGTTTCCTGTGCTTCTTCTACCATTCTGGGGACTTCCATCTGGATGTAGAGGATAGCATTTAGAACAATAAAATGGTTGTCTATAGCCAACATGCAAACAGGGATGTCTGAGCTGCAATTGATGGTTAGCAGATGTGCTGTTCTTCTCTAAAAATCTCCTATATAGAAGTATGATTGACTTCTCAAATGCATCATTCAGACCATATCCTGGAATAGAGTATGCATTAAGTTGGCGCTCCGCTAAACCAATTTTAAGCTTCACTGCATATTCGCCTCTGTTCTCCTTCCCAGATTCAAAGGTGACTTCTAAGGAGGAACCCCCCAAGTCAATTGCCCCAAAAGTTGCCTGCCTGGGGACATTCTGCAATTTATTCATCTCATAATTCAGAGCTACCCAGCCATAATAAGCCTCTTCTACCCCACTGATAACCCTTGTCCAGCTCCTCTGACACCTGAAAGGGGATGTCAATAGCATTGTCCATAACTTGTCCAAAATCCATTTTACATCAGAAACTGGAAGCCTGCGGAGCCCTGCTGTAGCCAAAAGGTAAACATGAGTCCTATTGTGTGCATAAGGGGGTACTACTTGGTCTGCCCAGTGTAGAAGAGGCTCTATAGAAGCTCTCAATCCATATTCATTGTGTAGATATTTATCAAGCCCAGGTTCAGCATGCATCATAGGATATGTGTTGCCATTTAGCTGTCCAGAATTCTCACCAGGTTCTTCAGATCTTGAATGTACAAGCATTGGAAGATTTCCTTGAGCCTTCCCCTTATTATGTGACCACTCATACACATGAACTCGAGTGCCAGTGCTTCCACAGTCAAAAATTATTGAGAAGTGTGACAACTCTGGAGTCGAAAAGTTTCTTTTCCATCCAGACCTTGAATAAACAATACATAAAAATAGTAACAGAAGTAAAAACCCCGAACCCAGTTTTATCCATCTTCCAAATAGAGATACAGTTGAAAAGAAAGCCTTTTCTTTGAAAACCTTTTTCCCTTCCAGATACACATACGAAGGTTTTGATTGAAAGAAAACTGATTCAGTTCCTAACGCTAAATCAATTTCTCCGGTTTTGTTTGTAGAAGACGTTGAAAGTCTTCGGGAAATAAACCATGATGCAGGCCACTTGAATTTCCATAGCCTACCCATGCAGAATCAACCAGGAATTCCGAAAATGCTGATAGAGAAGATAAAGTTGAAAATCTTAAAATTGGTGAAGATGCTGATATATGTTGGGAAATTAGAGCATGTGCTGCTACAAATTTCTCAAGCTTGTCCCAGGATTTCTTTTCACTTTTTGACATATCTTTCCAGGACGAAACAATAATTAAACTCTTGAACACGATATAAATTTTATATTTAGTGTATCAAACCCGTGCACCAGATTGTATCACGATCAGCCTTCTACATGAAAAGCATGACCCTCCAACAAACAAGTTGAATCCTAATAGTCCCTGCCATAAGCAAACAAACACAAAGTTACGTATATATCCAGAAATAAGCTTCTTTTTGAGATTATTAAACTTATTCCTTAGCTCACTCAGAGAAAGGAAGAACCTATAGTATTTAAAATTTTATACACGGTCATTGATGATCATTCTCAAGAAAATATTAACATGGTACCAACTATGGATCCATATAAATGCCTTAAACAATAACACTATTCCAGATCCCCACCCAGGGTGCTTCTGAGTCTACAAAACTTGGGCGCTAATTGATGTTGCTCAATAGAAGATGAGAATATATGGAATATAGAACCAAAAGTAATACCTAACGGTGCAAGACAAAATCTTGGCATATGATGGTTATTAAGTAATAGGCTTGGTTTCAGGTTCAGGTGTAGGTATGTTGATACGATATAAAAAATAGAATTGAATAACTTTTTTAGTACATTTGTAATAACATATATGTTACTGGTTCGCTGGGGGTTGGATCTAGTTTGTTCTGGGTTTGAGTTTGGGTTCAGTTTGTTTTGGATATGGGCAGGTTCTGTTCTGATTTTTTGGTTTTTTGTTTTGGTTTTCATAGGTTGGCTGGTCAATTTGAACGCCTTACCTTAAACTTTAAATTGCATTTCAAAATAGTTATATACATATAAATATGTGTTTGTGGGAGGTTATCTAAACTTAAATGTGGGATTATATATATAATCCTAAAAAAGAATTGAATTTAGATAATCCCACACTCAAATTTAAATATCCTCCCACAAACATATGCAAATATAATTATTTTGAGATGCAATTTAAAGTTTAAGATAAGATGTTCAAATTGACCAGCCAACCTATGGAAACCAAAACAAAAAATAAATAACTTAGAACTGAACCCAAACTCAAACCCAGAACAAACTAGACCGAAAGGTTTTCCCCAGCGAAACCAGTAACCTATTATGGTTATTAAGTCCCTCACCCACTTTTCACCTTGGCAACATGATTCTTTTCACTGAAAGTAAATCCCAGCTATCCTAGAGATGGCTCAAGGAGATATCCAATTGGTAAAAAGGCATTGTATACCCTTCAATGAAATAGTTCAAATTTTAATGCATAGTAGAATGAAATTATTCAAAGTATAGTTGAGGATGACTTTTACAAAGAATTAGGCCAAGGAATGCAACAATCTCGACCTCTTTGTACACTGCCAATCTTTATATGTTTATATGGGCCTACAGGCACATCTAATTTCACAATAATGGAAAGAAAAGGGATGGGGAAAGCATTTCCATCTACCAGGAATCTCTTTGTTTACCCTAAATTTTAAAAATAGAAAAATAAAAATAAAATAAATAGTCTAGAAAAAGTGAGCGATCATTTCACTCCCTGCTCTCTCCCTACTCTCATCCATCCCAAATAAATCTATGTTCCCCAAGTTTTGGGAATGGGGATGGCAGGGTATGGTGGGACATGTTTTCAATACGGGGTATTTTTGGATCATATTTTAGAAGACTGTAGGGGATGGTTATTAAAAATAAGATAAAAATTTAAAATATAGAGAAATTTCAAATATTCATATCATAACATTGATAAAGCATTCATCATAGACATTGTAGAAGATTAATACATAACATTAGATTTGAATTGAGATTTCACATGAGAATTGACAAACAAATTAACAAAATTCAAATGCATTCATTGTCAATGTGCATACATATTAAACAAGAATTATAACAAAATGCCCAAATTCTCTAAGTTTCAATTATAAAACAACAAAAATATAGAAAATATATGACTGTTCTTAATCAGCAGATGCAACTGAAAAGATAGTATCAAATTTGGAGCTCAAATTTGAGTCACCGTCAGATGCAACAGCGGGGGAAATTTCTAAATCGTCCCCAAATCCCTGAAATGTTTCTGGAACGAAGACAGGGATACTAGGACAGGGGACACATCCCCAGAAAACACTGTTTAAAAAATAGAAAAATTTGATCCAGAAAGTGAGGAACACTATAAGAGAGTGCTTCAATTGTACCCACCACAATCGTGAGAAGCTTCAAAATAAAAAATAAAAAAACAATAAGAGAGGGCTTCGCCCCATTTAGATCAAAACTCACAATCGCAACTTCCTTGATAACCTATATGAAACAAAGGAACTTAAGAGCCAAAAGATGAGCCCTAGGGGCACAAGTGCCAAAGGACGATTCTAAAGAACCTAGAGGCTAGAAGGCCGTCCCCATGGGTTGCAAAAGCATTGGGGATATGATGACATTACATGTGGAATGTGTACAGTGTACAATTTGAATGTCATACAAACCGACTGATCATAAAAGTAGCTACTGCCTCTTATCAGGAATCAAAGCTATCCATATTTCTGTCACTAAAACAGACTTCATAGTTATCAGGAGATATCAACAAAAGAAAAAATTAATTATATTAGTCTATTAATGTATTTCTTTAGTTTTTAACTTCTTTTAGCTTTTGTCAATCACATATCAACACTTCAGAAAAAAGCAGCATAATTTATATGATGTATCAAAAAAAACTTTTCTAGACTGTTTCCCAATGTTCAACTGATAGTTCTAGGAGATATAGAAAGTTGCAAAGGAACTTCATCTAAAATCTCTTATTGTCCAGATACATCTCCGTATAAGTCTCCAAGATAGAAACGCATCTCCGAGACAAACACATTTCCAATACAATAGACAAGAATCAAGATACAAGTCTCCTAAAAACTATAATTTATATAGTCTATGCTTTTGAAAAAAAAATCTTTAATTTGAGGGTGATGAATTACAACTTATTGCAGACAGATAACAGCAAAGCAGTATTTGTTAAATATGTCTATCAACATCCTTATGCTACCCTATAAGTTGTGAGTCTCTGTCCTATCTGCATAAAGAAAGATCAGTCATAACCATGAAACACGATTTCCAAATGGGTGGCTTGAAAGGACTCTTCAGAAAACTGCATTTTACGGGCAATGTCCTAGAGTAAACCTCGAGAACATTTTCTTTTATCTTCCAAAAAATGTCCATCTTTGAAACCTTTTTTTCAAACTGTATATTATATGCCCCAGAGTAAACCCCCATGAACCAAATGCATCAGTGGGGTGCGTTTGATCTAGGCAGATTCAATTATGGGGTACCGGGCACTTTAGTGTTATGCATGCATAAACTAAATGAAACTACAGGTTCGATTGCACTAGCCGTATTTCATGGCTAACTGCGCCTTTGTAGTGTGTCGTATGACACCCAAATCAACCTTAAAACTAAATGAAACTGGAGGTATGTCAGTTAAGATCTAGATGTTTGGTTAAAAAAACTTAGCCATGTGTTATGTATCTATAATATGCAAAATCATATGGTGAACCCCCAGGTTGTTAAGCCATCTGTAGGTTTGAAAAAACCCAAGTCTCATTATAAAAATTTCATATTCATTGTCAGAAATCGAATAAATTGGCGCTGCTCTGGATAATTGTGGTATCATCTATACGGTCAAAGGAAAAAAATACTTGTCGGGTTTTTATCATGTTATAGTCCTAATTTGGTTTTGATCCTGTCTTTACTTTTCACAAGAAGGAAATGCTTGTTCGATTTTTGTTATGATATAGCCCTACCATGTTTTAGATCCAAACTGAAAATGTAAATTAGTAATAATGAGAAGATTCAGTGGAAGGGCATACCTGAGCTGCAATTAAGTAGTTGTGGGTGTTGTTAGACGAACACTCGGATGAAACACTGGCTTCTCCCAAAGACCGGATGTACGTGCTATGAGGGGGACGTAGTGGAAATTTGGCGAAACCCTTCCAATAGGGTTTCTTCCTCCACTCTTCTGGGTTTTTTTTCCCCTTGTCCCTTCAACAATGCCCTGTAAGTTGTCATTTCATCGCTGATCTTTCCGTTTGGGTTTTTTAATAAGAAAATTTAAATATTAGCAATCGCACCTTCTTGTGCAATCGGTACGCTGAAGAGGTGTGGAAGGTCAATTAAGGAAAAATTTGGTTGTACATTTGTGTAGTACATGAGGTCAAATTGTAGGCAATTTATTAAATGATGTTGTTTGTGCAATAATGGTTTTAATGGAGAAGTTATAGCTTCAAATCAACTATTCACCCACTTAAAAGGGATTCAAGCATGACTGAAACGAAATCTTTAGATTAGAAAAATAATCAAATTCCATTATCAATAGGATCATGTTATGTTTGCAATAGGGAGAGAGGGAAAGAGAGAGAGAGAGATAGGGATAGAAAGAGGGAGAGATGGGGGAGAAGGAGGGAAGGTGGAAGATAGAGATATAAATGGAGATGGAGGAGGAGAAGGAGAAGGAGAAGCGGATGGATATGGGGGAGAGGAAAATATTAATAGAGAGGAGAGAGGGATAGACAAAGATGGAAAAGATAAATATATAGAGAGGGAGAGATAGAAAGATAGAGATAGAGATAGGAAGTGATTTATAGAGAGGTGGAGAGAGGGAGAGCTATAGGGGTAGAGAGAGAGAGATGGAGAAATAACAAGATAGAGATAGGAGGAGATACGGAAGAAGAAATATGGAGAGATAGAGATAGAGAGGAAAAGAGATATAGATATAAAGGTCTAGGAAGAGGGAGAGAGATGTATAAATAGAGAGAGAGAGAGATGTCTAGAAATAGAGGGGGGAGAGGAAGATGGAGACAAATAGATATAAAGATAGAGATGGACCTAGAGGGAGAGATAAAGATAGAGATATATAAAAGAATCTTGAGAGAGAGAGATAGAGATATATAGAAAGAGGGAGAGGGAGAGATAGAGAGATATAGATGGTGAGATATAGTTATAAAGAGATGAAGATATAGTGATGAAGAGATAGAGATATAAAGAGATATAGAGAGAGGGGGAGGAAGAGAGGGAGAGATAGACAAACAAAAAGAAGTATATATAGAAAAATAGAGATGGGGAGGGGGAGAGAGAAAGAGGAAGATATAGATACATGGGAAGAGAAAGAGAGAGATATGAATATATGGGAAGAGAAAAGGAGAGAGGTAGAGACAAGCAATAGAGGGAGAGGGAGAGGGAGAGAGAGAGAGAGGGAGATAGGAAGGAAGAAACAAGGAGTGTGTGTGTGAGAGAGAGAGAGATATATAGAGATAGAGATAGGGATGGAGAAACATGGATTGTGTGTGTGAATGAGATAGAGATGGAGAGGGAGAGATATATATAAATCAATAGAGATGGAAGGGGAGAGATGGAGAGAAATAGAGATGATAGAAGCAAAGTAGAGAGATTATAAAGAGGGAGTGATAGGGGGAGAGGTAGAGGGAGGGAGGGAGGGAGAGATAGAGAGATACATATAGTGGGAAAGATAGAGGGGGAAGATAGAGAGATATAGGGAGAGTTAAGGAGATAGAGATAGGGGAGAGACATAGAGAGGAAGATAGATATAGAGATGGAGATAGAGATGAAGATGGAGATGGAGCAGATCTTTCACATCTTTAGTATACACATTGCATAGTGAATGTGGCTTTCAAGGGAGACTATAATATGTTCCAACAAAGCTATAAATGGAGAATTGATTCAAATAAACTACACATCCATTCATAGGGATCCAAACACGACTGAAACAAAAAATTTGAATCAAGAAGATAATCAAGATCGATTATAAATAGGATCATGTTATGTTTACAATAGGGAGAGAGAGAGAGAGAGAGAGAGAGAGAGAGAGATGGAGGGGGAGGAAAGAGAGATAAGGGTAAGGAGATAGAGATAGAGAGGAAGATAGCTATAGAAATGGAGATGGACATTGAGAAGAACATGTATTTGTTAAAAAAAATTATCCGCAGATCCCATCGTGCATTAAGTAATAGAAATAGATTGATGAGCATAAGGATTTATTGCATGATGAATTGGCACTCAATGATCTTTGAAAGGCCAATAAAACTCATTTCGATGTAATCATGTTTTTTCTATCTTTCGTCATAAAGAGACCCTTTGAAAAAATATCTCAACTCCACTTTTATATGGTAGGGAGTTGGAGTTATCTTTTCAAGTGGGCTCAATCTATCTTTTAGACCCCTAAATAATTTATATCTATATTTTAGAAAATTAGATGTATTTAAATAGTGAGAAAGAATTTTTTTGTATTATATCATTTATCAAGGTTTAAGTTTTTGGTATGATTGACCTTTATTTGACCTTGAATAATTTTGAAGGGTTGGATAATTTACTTGTCATAGTTTAACCAACTGATAACTTCTAATTTAGATATATGCTCTCTCATACTATTATAATGTAACATATAAAAATAAAATTTAGTATATATAGGATAAATTATATTTGTATACACCATTTTCCCCTTGATTAAGTATATCAATTATTTTAATTTAGTTAAAATAGTGATTTTAAAAAATAAATAACTAAAACCAAACTACAAACTAAAGAGTTTTAAAAAAAAAATAATGAAGGTAAAATTATGATCTATATTATACGTTAGATGTTCATCCTTTGTTTTCTTAAAAATAATTATAATCTAAAAAGGAATGTAAGAGCATATAGATATTTGATCGAGCAAAAAAAAAAAAATCTAAGTACTGATTTTATCTCTTCATCACCCTAGTGAAATCATTTGTATCTTGATCCTCTATATGTTCTTGCATGAGATTCCATGGAATTTTTTCTCTATATTAAGACTTATGCATTAGCAATAAAATAAATAAATTTAACAATATTATCAAGTTGAACCATTTATAGTTAATATAAATAGAAAGTAAATATAATACCTATAATATATTTATTAGTAATTAAAATATACAATTACATTAATTTTAGGGAAAAAATCTTTAAAATTAAACAATGGAAACAATACTACAAAATAAAGAATTTAAAATACTTTGCAATAAAAGTTAAACTAGGGTTTAGATTTGTATCTTTTGTTTCTTTAAAATAATTATAACTTTAAAATGACTATAAGAGCATGTGGAGATTTTATCTCCAAAATTTTAAGCTTTTTAAAGTAGATATTTTATTTCTTGATATTATGCATGTTCTTGCATGGGATACCATGTATTTTCTTTTTTGCCAAATTTATGCATTAGCAATTAAAATTAAAAAAAATTGTTATCAAGTTAAATAATTTGTAATAACTATAATATATTTGCTAATAATTTAAAATATATAATATTATATTAATTTTAGAGAAAAATTCTTAAAAATTGAACAATTAAAATAATATTAATGATTTAAACAATAGAAATAAAAAAAATTGCAATATATAAGAAACAATTTGCAATCAATCTAAATAGAAAGTAGATATAATACATAATATATTTATTAATAATTTAAAAAATATAATTACATTAAATTTAGAGATAGAAATTTCTTAAAAATTGAACAACTAAAACAATATTAAAGATTTGTAATGAAAATAAGCTATGATATGTACAATAAGTTATATGTTTATACTTTGCTTCATTAAAAAAATATAAATTAAAAAAGAATGGAAGAGCCTTAGAGATTTGATTTCTTAAATTAGCCTTTTGAAGTAGTGATATTATCTCTTTGATTTATTGGAATCAAATATAACTTAAAAATGGGAGAGCATATAGAGATTTGATTCTTTTTAAAAATAAGTTTTTTAAAATAGTGATATTGTCTATTAATATTAGTTTTTTTTCTATATTGTTAAAATTGTTGAATGACCAGATCTTTCTCAATGGTCATGCATCACTCTAACACATTTTGAATCGTCGATCATGAAAGTTAGTCATTTAAGTTCATGTAGGGAATGCCTTTGGCATAATAACTAGCTTATCTATCTTATTAATTTTTCATAAATTCATTTATATTAATAATGTAATATTATTAATATAGTAGTGAATCATTGTATATTGATATTAATAATAAATTTATATAATTATTATTATATTAGTAATATTACTAGAAATTGCATCTTGGTGTGCAAGGAGTATGTCAAAGAGGTGTGAAAGCTCAATTAGGGAATATTTTGGTCTATTTTTTGCATACATTTGTGTAGTACATGAGGTCAATTAGTAGGTCATTTAGCAAATGATGTTGTTTGTGTAACAAATGTCTCAATGGAGAAGTGATATCTTTAAATTAACTATGCATCTATCTATAGGGATCCCAATACAAGTGAAATAAAACCTCTAAATTAGAAAGATAATTATGTTTCATTACCAATAGACTTATGTTATGTTTGCAATAGGGATAGAGGGAGAGAAGGATAGAGAGAGATAGAGAGAAAGGGGAAGAGATATATAGAGAGGGAGAGATAGAAAGATAAAAATAGAGAAATGAAGTGATATATAGATAGGTAGAGAGAGGGAAAGATATAGAGGTAGAGAGATGGAGAGAATGATAGAGGGACATATGGAAGAATAAATATGGAGAGATAGAGATAAAGAGGTAAAGAGATATAAGGGGGAGAGGAAGATAGACGTAGAGATGAAGATAGAGCAAGACAGGAAGGAGACAAATAGAAAGATATATATAGAGGTAGAGGGAGAGATCAAAATAGAGAGATAGGGAGATAGAGATGGATATATTTACAGAGAGAGAGATATACATAGATGGTGAGATAGAGTGATAGAGAAGTAGAGATAGACAAATATAGATGGAGAGAGGGAGATAAATAGAGAAGATAGAGAGATTGAGATAAATGGAGAAGATAGAGAGAGTGAGAGATAAATAGGGAGAGATGTCTAGATATATGGGAAGAGAATGAGAGATAGAGATATGTTGGAAGGGGAGAGAGAGAGGTAGAGATAAAGAGATAGATGGGGGGATAGGGAGGGAGAGATGGGGAAAGATAGAGAGGGGGATATAGTGAGAGGGTTGGAGATAAAGGGAGAGAGATAGGTATAGAGGGAGAGAGAGAGAAGAGGGGGAAGAGAGGGAGAGAGATAGGCAGAGCGAGGGAGAGAGAAGAGGGTGGAGAGATAAATAGAGATAGGTAGAGAGAAAGAGAGAGAATAAGAGGGGGGGAGAAGGAAATATATAGTTAGAGAGCGATATAAAGAGATATAGAGGGACAAGGAAAGATATTGAGTGATAGGGAGAGATATAGAGATAAAGAGGTAGAGATAGAGAAAGATATTGATAAAAAGAGATGGAGAGAGGAGTGGGAGGGAGATTGAGAAAGAGAGAGAGATAGAGGGAGAGAGGGAGAGATAGCTCAATAGATGGAGAGGGAGTGATATAGATAGAGGGAGATATTGAGAGATAAAAAAGGATAGGGAGATCGGTGTATGACATTCAAATATTGCAAGTATATGAGTATCCATGTGGAGATGCATGGACCAATCTATAATTGACACATCAACAAAGATGTTGACATAGACCTTGACACCTAGTATTATGGCTATACTTTTGATAAATATTTGTACCAATGGTAATAGTTGAAGTTTTTACAAAATATTGAATTATTTGTAATTAACATGTATCATCATTATTTTTTTGTCACATATGCACTATATTTTAGTGCCCTTATCCCCTTATACTTGACAAAATAGAAGACATCTAAGGGATTTAAATATGAAATATTTGCAACTACGATATGTGACATTTCATTCATAATTGTACTAATTGGTAAGTTGGATTTTGTAGAGGAGAGTGTCAAGGGAGTAAGCTACTTAGAAATAGCATAGTTTGTGTCATTTTTCATTGAATGTATGAAGTTACAAAATATTTGTCAGTCTGACTCCATTGTTATTGATCTATCGTATCATCTTTCTTACTTCTCTTGTTTGTACTTGTTTCTCACCTTTAAGAGTCTTAAATTACACTACACCAGTATTTTCCTTATACTCATACTTGCTTTGCTTTAGTTTCACATACAACCTTATGACTATGAAGGTACTATTTTGATTACATGTTCTTGATATATTGATACATTATGAGGTCAAGTCCTTGTTGGTGTAAATAGGTGTTTTACCTATTTAGGTCCTATTTATATTATTAAGTCCACTTAGGTTATAGGAAGGAATATTTCTACTTAAGCATTAGTTGTCACGTATCTTATCTAGTTGCCCTTTATTTAATGCTTGTGTCCTAGGTTGTTATGAGTTAGTTGTCTCATGTGACTAGTATTAAGACACTTGTCATGATCTTGTCTAATCATATTCCTCATCTTGCCTATATAAGCAAGGCACCATATGTATATTGCCATATTCATTGTGGTTGTCATTTTGGTATTCTTACATCCTTAATAATAGCATGATATTTCTACCAACTCTAGATTGTGGAAGTTATTGTTGTCTTGCAGGTGATCCTGGGGTGTTGAGGAGTTCACCATAAAATCCTACATGGTATTAGAGCTTCAATTCTATAAACTTCTTCCCATATCTGAGGGAGCAATCTTGACATGAAATTTTTGTTGGGTGTGAGTTGGGGTCTTGATAACCTCGCCATTGAATCTAGGGCATCAGAGAAAGTCAGTTTTGGCTTTCGTTTCATCAATTTTTATCATATATTGATAGATCCCCAAGGGTTTGAACAAGGGTTTCAGTTTCTAGATTTGGGGGGTAGCTAATTTTCAAAGTATTTTGGACAAAAACTAACCTCACCATTTCGTCCGAGAGGCCCAAGAACCTAAGGATTAATTGTCAATTCGTCAATTTTTGACACTTTTTATCAGGGCCTCAAGCAAAAAAAAATAGCCAACCATACGGATATGTACTTGGTCGTATAGTATGGATCATGTGATGTGACAGTATAGTCGAGGGTCTACATACTTGACATCTTACGAAGGAATATTCTCTAGCATCGTACATCATCATTGGCATACTTGGTCTATGAATGAATGTTTAATGATGTCCACGAGACTAAACGGTCTATGGGACCGAGACAAACAACTTAATTTGTCTTCAAGGTCTTTTCCAAGTCGGACCTCCTGCTATTGATTTTGACTAGAAGGTTGGTCGTCTGATTGATCTTATCCTCCTCAAATAACTGTTGCATATTGTCCACCCCCAAACTATTTGTGTATTGATTGCGGATATCTTCATAAGTTGTGCATTCCATGACGAAGTGTCATTCTGTCTCCACCGCCCCCTTATTATAGAATATGCACATTCTTTCTTCCCAAGTCTCTTTAGGTATCTTCCACCTACCAGTCTCACATCTAAGATGGTGCGATCATGTTCTCAATTGCGCAACTAACAACCTCACCTTCGCCTTAATAGCTGCACCTAAATAGGTTTTTTCCCCATGATCCTTTGTTGGGTTGAACTCTTTGATGTAGTATGATTTTTTTCATCCAATCTGATTTGACCATATGGCAGTCCTAAATTTTTCCCTCACATAGTTTTTTATTTCACTATTGGTGCCAGGACACTCATGCAATTTGATGTCCCACTTGTTCAACACTTGTTGTTCTGCTTCATCCAAGTTTTCTTTCTTTGGTCTAGTGTCTCCTCCATAACCATTTTGGGCCATCAATGATTATCCATGTTTTTGACCTTCTTTAGATAACCTATCAACCGGGTTATCGTTGATGCCTCCAAAGGAAAATCCCCCGCTTCAGCTAAAAGAATCTCGTAAGGGATTGTGGCTTTAACTTTGAGATTGCTTGTTATTAGGTGTTTCTAGATTCTTTCTATTTGTCTCCAACTGCTCTTTGACGTATTGCTTCCCCACACTTCACACCCATAGAGTACAACCAGTGTGACAAGTAAACTAAAACTGAAATACCATCACTTGTTCTGATTTTAGCACTAACCTTCTCATATAACCTGTGAACTGCAACTCTATACACATTTGGAATGCCTAGTTCTTCCATCCTATTCCATAGTTTGTCCCTAGGCACCGTGTCGAAAGCTTTTTTAAAGTCAACAAAACAGCAAAAATCTTCCTTGCCCTAAGTATCCCAAATTTTCTCAATCAAGTGTTTAAGGGTGATGTAGTGATCAATGGTAGAGTGCCTGGACCTAAAGCTTGTCTGCCCCTTTGCCCTTTTTCCCTCATTTTCTGCCAAATTGTTGATCCTACACTCAATCATGCTCCCAAAGAGTTTTCCAAAGATAGGATTGACCATAATTGTGCGGTAGTTAGATGGGTTATTGATATCACCACTTTTAAATGGAGGGATGACAATACTGGTAGTCCACTCCATAGGAAAACCTTCCCGATTAACATTGTTGAAAATTATTTTTATGGGAGGAGCAAGAGTTTCAATCCCCCATTTTAAAAATTCAGCCTATGGCCCATCTATATCATGTGCTTTACCACTTGCTAAGTTTTTTATTCCTTGTTTAATGTTCATCCACATTGAATAGCTCCATTGAAGTGTTAACAACTGGAGGGTAGTCTTTATCATGGACCCGCTCATAGAGAAGTCTAGCATACTCTAACCATTGGACATCTGTAATATTGTTTTCCAAATTTTTCTTTTGTTGCAGTTCCCTCCAAAAGCCTTTAGGATTATGTTTCCCAAGAGAGATTAGCTCCTTCCTTCTTTCATTTACATACTCTACCTTTTTGGACTGCACTAATTTTTCATATTTTTTCTTATATTCTTTGTCCATTCCACTCTCCTTTAGCGATCTCTTGGTTGCCTTACATTCTTCATCATACCACGAATTTTCCGGAAAGGTGTTTGCTATACCTACCTTGGGATGGGACCTTTTGCATGTATTTAAAGCCTTGTGTATTATCGGGATCAACAAACTGCTGTGAATGTGGACATCTACCTCAATTGCTACTTTAAACTCTTTGTTATTTTCCAAATCCTGGACATGATGCTTAATAGCAGCACTAAATATTTCCCTATTTTCTTGATTTATGAGGATTTTACCCTTGGGAAGGGCATTTTTTTGCATGTGCTAAACCTGTTTATTGTGTTGGTTGATTGGAGAAATGTGTAGCTTAACCCGAAGAGGTAAGTGGTCAAATTTCATCTCAATAGGGCAGTCCTCAATATCAAACTACACCAGCCTTGAGCTAAAACTCTGAGAGAAAACCACATAGTCCACCACACTTTGAACATTATAAGTTTTGCAAGTGATACCCCCTGACTTCGGCCACTCTCTCATACCATTGTAGATAACCATGCCGAATAGACTACAAAGACCGAGTAATTCTGTCCCAAACGAGTTCACAGTGCCATTACCATCTTGAGATGTATGTTCCCAATGAATACTACCCCCTTCCTCTAACCACAAAGAATTGTTCTCCTCTTTAGCTTTGTTGCTCAACTGAAGAGACTGATTATTAGTTTTCCTTGTGTTAAAGTCACCCATTAAAACTACATTTCCAATCATGTTGAAAATAGAGATATCTTTTTTTAGTGATGCATACGGGTCTTCATTGTATAAATTCCACTTCTTATAGAACTTAGAATTTTTTGGAGAAAATTAGCAAGTAGCTAAACTAAAAGTTACCCCATTCTCAGTTATTTGTAGCCAAATGTACTGTTTATTTGCATCTTCTTTTACAAATTCAACAATTCCCTGCCACTTTTCATCTATTAGCACTGTAACCCCTCCATGACCTTTTCCTATTTCATTCCCTTCATTCCAAACTGAGACTTTCTTATACCCCTCTAAATTTGGAACTTTGCAACCATCATGTTCATGTGTTTCAGTAAGAATAATAATATCTTTCCCATTTGCTATGGGCCCCAATCCAGGTCCTCTTCTCCATGGATAACCTCTACAATTCCAACTTACAATATGTAGATATTCTTGTGGGGCCCCTATTTCCTATTTCTTGTTTGAAAAATGATCACTGATTTGAGCTTTCTTGTTCTTCAACCGAGCCCACTTACCTTCATTTCTTGTTGTCTTCACATTCTCCCATTCTTTCCTTTGTTCTTCCTACTGCTCAAAGGTCAAATCCTCATCTAGATAAATATGTGTGCCTCTAAGAAACCCCCTATTTTTTAGAATCCTATTCTTATCTTCTAGGTTTCTCAAGATGACTCTTACATCCTATCTCTTCCTCCATCTAACTTTTTTCCAATTCATTTAGCTTGTTGAATATGCCCTATCCACTTCAACTTATCTTTAAGGAATTCCCTTGCTAGAATGTCAGTTCTCTCTTTCTCTCCAAATTCTCTCAAACCTTTAATAATAATGTTTGCGGCCTTGCTTTGTTTATCTTTTTCTTCCCTTAGTTTCCTTTTAACTTATTTTTCAATGATTCCTTTTTGCTCGTTTGAGGGACCACTCACCACTTGTGACCATGATTTGGCCTCTTCTATCTGATCTCTTAAATGGTTCTCTTTTATCTCCAAGTATGCTAATGTATATTGTATCACCTTTAGCTCTATTATGTTTTCTCCTCCCTCCACTTCTGATTTCTCATTTTTTGTTGTTTTTATTTGGTCTAACTCTTGTTTTAGAGTGACCAATTCATGTTGTCCCCTCTCCAAATTAATTTGCAACTTTCAAATTTGTTCTTGCAACTTTTTATTGTCATTTTCCAGCCTGTAGTTTGCCTCGGTAACTATTTTAAACATGTTGCCTTCATTCAACCCCTTTGTTTCTAGAACATCAAGCCTACTTTTCATTCTCATGAGCTCTTCAACATATAACTTTGATGACCATAATAGTGGTGAGGACGTAGGACTGTAGAGTTCCTGAGATGTCTTTTCATTAACATTTTTGTTAACAAAGAACTCATCTATTTTTCCCACGATCTCATCCAACTTATCCATGCTTGACTTTGGGTTCACTGTGCCTTCTATTTTCTTACCAATACCTTTATGCTCATTTTGGTTTGTTTTCTCTTCTTTATGAGGTACCACCCTAGACACATATGCCTTGCTGTTACAAACCTTTGGAAAAATCAAAGTGAATTTTTTCTTTTGGTTTTGTTTTAGCTTCCGTTTTTTGGCCAACCTATGCCTTAAAATCCCATTGTATTGTTTTTTGTTTACAAAGATCATCCTTTCTTTTGTGTTTACAAGGTTCAAAATACTTGACAAAGGCGATATTGCTAGCAAAGGTGCCAAAAGGTTTGCTAAACCCCATTTTGGAAATCGGTCCACCCATTTGACCATTGAAGCGTGTGGGATCTTGGAAATCTTAGACCTTCATGATCTAGAAGATTCAGGAGCTCATTCAGTTGCATAGTAGGCTTTTTTTTCATTTTTTTGTTACCCAAAATGCAATCTAAAGCCCCCATTTGCATTGAAACTGAGTTTGCATTCAAAGTTTGTGGTCCCCCTGCCGTGACACTCTGACATACCAATCTTGGGTTTTCCCCCATTACTTCTTGTTTAACTCTCATGTGTTGAATAAAATATTTGTTTGTTGTGAGCTTTCAAGGTTATGCAGGTATGCCAGTTTAACCTCGTTATAGAGAAAGGAGACAAAACAATCATATAAAATGTAAAGAAAAATAGGAAAAATAGGAAAAGGGACCAAGAGACCTATTTAAAATGCAACCCACTCAACTACTTTGACTTTTTTGTCCCTGTCTCTACTTTGTCTTGCTAGGTCCACTTTTCCCAACAAAACCACACCTCCCCGTGACTGGAGAACATTGCCTCCTGGGAAACTGCCTCCTTCCCTGCCTCCGTCAGTTCCTTCCCTACTTGCATTGGTTCCTTCCCTGCCTTTCCTACCTACGTCGATTGCCTGCCTGCCTGCGTCGGTTGCGTTGCCTACCTGCCTGCCTGCCTTTCCTGCCTATTCATTTACATTGTCTTTTCACCAAGCATTTCATTGTACATTTGTTAGAGGTTTTATTAATATAAATTTTATTTTAAATATTATAAAACACCCTCGGGACAAAGCTTTATTGTCGTCACTGGTGCTCTAGAAGGTTGGGTCATGATCGCATGACCCACAGGGGATCATTCCTCGAGCACCATGGCTTAGGCTTGCCACCTCTCTCCCCACTCGACCACCACTCACCCACCACTTCATTTGTCTTGGGGTGGTAGGATTGACCATGGTCCTATGAGCGACCAATCACCTAGATTTTTAGCCCCCGAGGGCTACTTTTTGGCACCTATTTAGTCTATAAATGTCCTTTTATAGGTCTTTTTTCGTTTGCTATAACTTGCAATCTAGGAGGCAAAAAAATTCAAGCGAGATATTGTTAGGAAGCTGGTGCTGTGAATTTTGTAGTGGTGGAGGTTATTCTGCATAATTTTGTTGTTTTGTAGCATTTATTACTGGTTGGAGTCAAATCTTGTTTTATGGCTCTCAAGCTCATAAATTTTTGTCATGATCTATGATTTTCACAATTCTTGTGGAGTTGGAAAGGTATTGAGGATCTCTACATTAAAATTCACGCACTTTTTCTTGTATTTGTCTCAGGTTGATTGTTATTTCAATTTTTCCCTAAAGGGTGTTTTGGAGATTACTAGGATGGCTAAAACTTTTGCCTTACCCTTTATGGGCTCATGCTTGAATCAGACACACCTAGAAGGAAATCAATATGGGGCAATTAAATTGATCATGTATTAGGATTGATTAGTTTTGATGTTGATAATACCATTATGTGGGCTATAGTGGACATTGAATGTCCCCACACACTTTGGACCAAGATTTGGGAGATGTGTTGGAGACCATCATGTTTCTCTATTCCTAGATGATCCTGATTCAGACTACCTCATTCTAATTGATGATGCAAATAATATACCCTTTGATGATGTTACTTTCGAGGAGCTTGAGTATTATGTAGGTCTTGAACATTCAGATGACATAGATACTTATCTTCTTATTTCTCATCCTCATTTTGAGATCACATCTCATTCACTTGTTGCAAATTCAAATTCCAAAGATGCTTCTTTGAGGGCCTCCAATGATTCATTGCAACAAGATCAGTTATGTCTTCTGGATTTAGTCCATTGGGACCAATTTCTACTACACATTTCTTCTTTATTTATAGAGTCTCTCATTTTGGATCTAGATGACACTATTGAGGAAATACATATTCTCTTTGAGGACTACTCATTTTTCCTTGCATCTGTTGCTACTTCAAAGTTTAGTGTTGCTTCTTCAAAAACTTCCAATGAATTTTTGCAACAAGATATCTATAGTCTTTCAAATACAACTTTGTGGGATGATCTCTTGACAGGTGTTTCAAACTTGTTTATGGAGATTACTATTTCAGATTTGGAGGACACATTTGAGGGGTTATCTCTCCTCTTTGATGACTCATTGCACAACTGTTATCAAACCATCATTGTCTTTGGCTTGTGTTCTACATTAGTCTCTAGGAGATTTTGATTTGTCATCTTCAATAGTGTGGCCTAGAATGGCTGATTTAATTGTGATAGATTTCAAAATCAACATGGGGATACTTCAGCATACTTCAGAGACTTCATACATCTTGCACCTTCTTTCTACATATTCCTTTCAAGACTTGGGATATAGCTTGCATACACAATTGGTTTTGTTTCTTCCTAAGGGGAGGAACATTGTTTGATGATCGTGGATCGTATCCTCCATTTAATTTTGAGCATCTACCATTGGATCTCTTTAGGGGGATACTTAGCCCTTCTCTTCTTCTTCTCTCTCTATTATAGGGGGTGTTCTCTTTCTATTTGTGGGGGGGATTCTTCTTCTTTGGGGGTAAATTTGATATGTACATGGGTACCTAACATGGACTTATTTATTGAGACCTGTCATATTTTACATCCTCATTTACATGGGGGTGTTAGTGTAGGTTTTTATTTCCTAGTGGGATATTCAATTTTTCCTTAGTTATAGGTTTTTCATATATATTTATGAAGCTTTCTTAGGATAATAAAGTGAGTTATTCATTTAATAACTAGAGATAAAGTGATGAGTTGCCCTCCACCTTTTAAGGTTGGAGAATTTACTTTTTCATCACTTTGATTTTCTTAAAAATTTCCTTGGGTTATTTAATCCATTTCAGATTTCTAACAAAAAGTAGCAGTATGGTGTGAAACTTGATATTAAGAAGGAATATGACAAGGTTGATTGGAGGTTCTCGATGAAGGTAATAGAAAGTTTTAGCTTTTGAAAGCATTGCTTGAACTTTAAATTTAGCTTCATTGCCAACTCAGGATAATCTATCTCGATGAATGGGAGTCCTTAAGGTTTCTTTGGGGATTTTAGGGGATTGTGCTCTAAAGGGAGAACCAATTTTCTCTTTTTTGTTTATAATAATGGAGGATCCACTATGAAGATCAAGTAGCTTGCAATGAATGAGATTCAGAATGAGTCAAAGTAACCAAGGATATTAACCCCCTCTCTCATCAATAGTTTGTAAATGATACTTTGCTATTTGGAATGTCTAGAAGAAAAGATGAAAGAAAAATTAAAGAAACCATAAACAACTACATGAGAGCTTCAAGGAAAGTACTAAATACCACCACATTAGAAATAGTTTTTCTTTTCTACAGACCCACAATTGAAGGAAATTATAAAAAAAAATAGGCTTCAAAAATTAGAAACCTTCTAAGAAAATGTCTTGGAATTCTCCTTTTTAGTGGATATTGCTTGGAAAATCCATGGGATGTCTTGATTGAAGCATGTATGAAGATGATATCAACATGAAAAGGTAGATGATTGTTCTGGGTAGGAAGGATCCTCATGATAAATTCTTTTTTTCTATTCCAATTCCTTTTATGCCTTAACTTAAGATCCCTTCAAATACTTATCATAAGTTTTATAAAAACATCAAAAAATTATTTTGGCAAGGTACTTTGGTAGAGAAGAAGATAACACTGATAACATGGGAATCCATATACAAACCAAAAGAAGCCAAGGGTGCAAGACTAAAAATTAGTCCATTCAAAATAAGTCTTTGGGAGCCAACTTGATTTAGAACATCCACTCAAAGCCCAATTTGAAATGGGTGAATATTGTAAAACAAATATTTGGACTTGCAGTGCCCTTCAATATTTTTGATATTCTCAAATCCTCCTCAAGGCTCGATGAATTTTTGTTGTCATGTAAGAATTATTCATGAATCATATCACATGGGAAATAATGAATGGTAGGAGTACTCATTTTTGGGAACACTCATGAAATTAAATAGAAGAAAATAATGACTTTAGTATCATAAAATTGTCCCCCAAATAAGAGTACTCATTTTTGGGAACACTCGTTCAAAATTAAATAGAAGAAAATCATGACTTTAGTACCATAAAAACTGTCCTTGCAATTATTTTAGAGAAGAAAACAATAAATAAAAATTGCCCTTGCAATTATTTTGAGGGAGAAAATAATATATGACATTTAACTCCAAAGATTATACAAGGGTTAAAAGAACAAGAGTGAAAAGGGTTTGAAGGATTGGAACTACTAGAAACTAAAGTAACAACAATAAAAAGAATGAGTAAAAGGGAAGTTTGGCTTATAGAAGGTGAGAAATCACTTCGGTGGAATCGCTCCAAGATTGGGGAGCATT
This sequence comes from Sequoiadendron giganteum, assembly GCA_007115665.2. NCBI lineage: Eukaryota > Viridiplantae > Streptophyta > Pinopsida > Cupressales > Cupressaceae > Sequoiadendron > Sequoiadendron giganteum. The sequence goes on from CM021105.1 coordinate 192,011,418, forward strand.
CAACTAAAATAGAGTTTATGTTGGAAGAATCGATAAATGTTAATACCAAAATTCTAGTACATCTATGTTGGAACAAAATGTGCCTTCCAAAAAATTTAGAAACTTTTTACTTGGATTTTCGTATAGATGAAAATCTTAAGTATAGGTTATAGGAAGGTTTTAGAAGCTTTGTTTTAATGGTCACTCAAGGTGTGCATTATGTATGCAAAGTGAAGAGTTAGTAGACCAACATCTACTAAATTGTCACTTCTCGCAAAAATGTTGGCGATTGTTATGTGCTAGATTAGGGTAGGTAAGTTCCCCAACCTCTTTTAGTCATGACCCATTCTAGAAAGATAATCAATATTCTTCAACATTTTGATCATTAACTTGGGAGATTTAGAAGAAAAGAAACTAAAGAATCCTCAAATACAAAACATTTCCAGAGGCATCTTTTCTTAAGAAATTGAAGACAATAATGAGTTCAGGTTAATAAAAAAATTATGATACACAATAAACCATTTAGAAGAAAAAATACATCTTAGGACAATGATATGGTCAGAAAATGACAAAGACTTAAAATTATCTCTTGTTAATGGGATGGATGAGATAACACTTCAAAATTGAGAGAAGGATTATAGTGGAATCCCCCTTCCTATAGATAATTAAAAATGAATTTTGATGGAGCCTAATTGTTTTGATGCATCAAAAAGACTCACAGAGAGGACCAATAACAATAATGAAGTTGAAATAATATGGTTGGTAGAACATAAAAAGACTCAAAGAGGGGACCAATAACAAGGTTAAAGTCCAAACCATCACCTTAGGTCTCCAAATATGTAACATGTAACAAATATGGATGCAACAAAATTAAAATTAAGATTGAAAAATACTAGTATGGCCTCTCTTATATTTGTTAGAAAATTACACTATCAAACATACCTATAAATAAAGATGCATGATCAATGAATTTTTAATTCCAAGGCCGATCACTCGCAAAATCAAATGACTAAAGAAAATTAAGAGTGATCAAGCATTTATCGAGGATGAATAAATTTTGAAGTTGGTGGTATTAATAATAAGTAGGAGGTTTCTTCCACAGCGTGTCAAATTATGATATTGCTATCAAGATTCAACCGTGTAGTTTTTGAGTCAAACTCATTGACCCATGATTCATGAGTAGTGGTTCACAAGAACCCATCTCTCATGATAATGAATGGTCCACTTAGCACTCATTGCATCTAGGTGATACTCACAAAGGTGAAGCATTGGTTCGTCCCAGGAGGTCACCCATCTCAGTACTGCTCTAGCTCAAGTGCGCTTGACCATGGAGTTTTCCCCAAGGTTAATCCCACTTAGCTTGATACCCCATTTGCAAAACCTTCAACAAGTGTTGTGCCTTATGAACCTTCAGATGACGACATTCTTCAGAAAGAGATACCAAATAAGAAATTTGTGTGAGAGTGAAGACTACATGATTAAGAGGCTTGATAGAACTAGTCTGAATATATTTTGCATGGTACTCTTCCATGGCCTCCCCTAATCTTTCCTTGATATGGTCCTTCAAAAATTTGGGCCTGAGATATCCTGGTACTTCCTTTACCTTGAGCTGCATCATCTCATTCCACAAGCTCTTCACCGCCTGCATGCTCATTCTGGTTTGCTTCACTTGCCCCTTGCATTTCTATGCCTTTTTCAATCAAATATAAAGTGATGATTTGTAGCCCTATGTGTGAATAAGTGTGACATGTGTACAATCTTTTTACAGGTGTGGATTCTTCTAGACATATGTTATGTTCATATAAGTCCGGTTTGTTTAAGAGGGTTTTATATGATGAAATTTTAGAAGAAAAAATGCGCATATGTATAATGAATTTAGATTGATTAAGAAAGAGCTCAAACTAATAAATCTAATAATTGTAATTAATTTTGAAAAGTAAATGTAATAGAAGGTAATAAATAGTTCAAGCATTAAGAGTGAGGGTTAATGTCGATTTTGATAATAGATATGGATGTGTTGGGGAAATGAGATATATCCATTAGTAAAGTGTATTGGAATCTACTTTAACCTTGTGTTCTATGAGAGGACATATTTGTAGGTTTAGAATAAGTTTGTAGTCATCATGGATTAAAGTCCTTTGATTTCAAATTTCTTAACATAATAAAATTTTACTCTTCTACTGGCAGCATAGATCTCTCTATTTGCACTAACTTTTATTGATTGAAGCATTGACAGTCTTTAAAATTACCTTGAAAGGGATGTCATTTCATCGCAAAGAAATAAGTTCTCTTAGGTCAAACCCTTCAAATGTGTACATATATCAAAAAATAATAGGCAAAGGCTTTAGTATGGATATTTTTTACATCTTTTAGGACATGAAAATTGAAACATGTCACTATTAATTGCTTTTTCAATGCTTTAAAATGAGAGAGAAATATTGACAGATGATGGATGTGAAATAAATGCAATTAAATGTCTATAGTACTAGCACATAACTTCAAATTGCATCAAACATGTGCTTAGTTGGCTTAGAGTGGGAAAATGATGGGCCAATCAGTCACTTTTTAATTTAAATTATGGAAAAGGAGACAAGTTTGCAACCACAAGAATGTTCCATAGTGTACAAACAACTAAATCAAGGTGGTTAACACTTATATGGAGGTAGGTGCATAGGTGAATCTGATAAATAGGTGGATAAAGGGAATGTATAGAAGTGTGTATGTGTGAGGATAAGGTAAGACTAAGTGTATGAGAATATGTGTGTATATGGATGGATAAAAAGATAAGGGAAACAAGCCCAAATTTGCACAAGATTGTACCATATCTTCATATGTACATATATTAAGATATTTCCTCAAAATGGAATCAAAACTAAATGGAAATTGACACGGGTATGAAAATTTTACCTTTACAATATGATTATTAAAGCAAATTTCAAAAAGAAAATATGTATTGTTAAGTTCTTATTCTCTAGAAAGAATTTCAAACTATCCTACATGAAATATATCAAAAATAAATATAATCAATAAAATATATACAATTACAAATTTAATTATTTTTATTCAAATTTCTTGTATATAATAAGATGTTGACTAAATGCACTATACAAAACTTTAAGTGAGTTTTAAATATGCCAAGTAATTTAATATATTTGTAGAGAAAAAAATACTTCCCACTAAAAAATTACATGTTCATATAGAAGGTAAATACAAATTAAACACTTGAATAAGATCCTAGATAAATACATTTGAGCTAAGAAATGTCACAAGTAAATAATAAAGTAAATGAGAAATTAAGGAGTACTTAGCTCTTTAATGATACATTGATTGTTGTGGTTGATTCAAATAGTAGAGGCACTCCATGATCACTCCTTGAATATGAATAGAAAACCTAAAGAATCACTTTTGAATTAGATGAGTCCCTTGATTTTACACTACACAACTAGATTCAATCATACCTATGATTCTATATAGGGCTCCCTTAATCCTATTTGGTATGATATGTGTAGACATCTAAAATTGACACATTGTCATTATCCAACCATTTTTTCTATAATAGATTGAATACAACCCTTATTATTCAATTAGTTATTGTATTTCCATCCCCTTATTAATTAAACAATATTTTATTTTTTAATTAATAAATTCTCTATTTATCCATTATTCATCATTATTCACCTATACCCATTTTCTAGACTAAATAATTTAATCATGTTCCTCCTATACTCCACCTTAGGTAAATAAATTCAATTCTTTATTTACCTAAGTCCCCCATCCTTTTCTCAAAAATTGATTCAGGGGCATCCATGGTTGACAGGCTATCCCACATCAACAAAAAGGAGTTAAATTTGAATTTTCTTTTGCAAATTTTGTTGTGAGTTGAATTTCATGTTTTATCTTGTGAAATTCAAATTTTGCAGTGCATTTGGGGTGTTATGGCATGTTGAATTTGAGTTTGAAATTTGGAGTTAATTTGGAGAAAGTAGGATAGGTGGAGATAATGGAGAATATGTTTTAAAAGTAAAAATCTTGAAAAAAGCAAGTGGGGGCATGGGTTTCTTGGAGACCTCCAATCAGATTTGTAACTCCAATTTTAAATTCCAAGATTCCTAAAAAATAGGGAATCGAGAGGTCGGCACCCGAGTTTGCAAAAGGTGATTTTTGCTTTCAATGAAAAAACAAGAAAACCATTAAAGCATTGTCATCCATTCACAACAGGTCTTGGGGTTTGAAAAGCATATTTTATTTAATGTTATTAATAAAATTTCATTTTATTGGGGGATGACAAGAGTTGGGTGTTTATTTTTGAAGCCCAGGGGGTTGAAATGAAAGGAAATCCAACTAAAATGAATACACATTTTTCATTTCATGTGGATTGGAGTTGTTTAATGAAAAAATAATTTCATTTTGAATGAAGTTTTTTCCAGGAAATAGGAGAAGAGAAGAGAGGGTGTAGCATACATCCAGGAAGATTTTTTGATGGTGTTGTTAAAGATTGGAGTTGGTTTACAGAGGTATAACATCATCAATAGTTGCAGATTGAAGGGTTGTGTTGTTGAGAGTAATTGTTTGTTGCAGCTGTTGGAGAGAAGCTTTGATACAAAGCTTTGATTTGCTGATGGAAAACCATTTTTGTTGTGTTTACTAGTAGTTTTCTAAGGGCTTGTTTCATCCCATAATCCTTTCTGGATTGATTGTAATTTTATTGGAAGTTTAATCAAATTTGAGATAGCTGGTTGCAAGTTGCAAACCAGAGCTTCATTCCTGATGCAAGAAATGTATTTTCTCTATGAAGGGTATTTATTTTTTAGTATTATGTGAGATATTTAAATTTATTTTCATTGAGTAATTTATTTTTAATTATCCATACATTAGTGGTATCAAAGTAGCAAGATCTTGAGTGTGTAATAGACCGTTGAAGAGAGGTAGATGCACCAGGATTGAGCTTGTGGGTATTGGAGAAAATGTATGCAAGAGGAGCCCATCATGGTAGAGGAAGAGGAAGAGGAGATAATTTTGTAAGAGATGATGATTTTAGAGCCTTGAGAAGGCAAGTTGAAACTTTAGAAAATGAGATAAGGAGAGGATTTGCAAGAATGAGAGAACCAGGAAGTGATGATGAAGATGAAAGCACAATGAATGCTAGTTTGGATACTGAGAAAAGAGAGGAAATTGCAGCAGTTGAAAATGACCACGTATCGGCTTGGTGGAAGTTTTCTCAAAAGCACTTTTCACAAATCTGAGATCGTCCGCCCGCTCAACACGTCATCTCTTCACTATAGAGAAGTTTTACTTTGGGGAGCCTTCATTCAGAGTTGGTTTGAGCGTGCCTTGCCATATTTTTCAAAGGAAGGATCTGAGTCGGTGGCACCAAAGCCACTTGACCAGTTGACAAGACTTTCACTAGGTTGTTTTCTAGGATCCGAGCGTTTATGAAGGGAAATCCTATTAAAATATCTAAAGGATATTAATGCAGCAGTTGAAAGTGGATGAGCAAGATTGTCACGACCTAATTAAAGATTGGGGATCAAATTCCAAGCTAACAGGTACAAATGTCTAGCAGTCATTACTTCTAAACGAAGTCGGTGTTTCTCTCTTCTTGGCGGCTTTAAATTGGAAGCGGCAACATACAAAAAGGGTTCCTGAAATTTTCCTTTTGCAAAAAGTTTCTATAGTTTTTTATAGTTATAGGAGTATTTTCATTAAAGTTTATAGAACACTGCTTCAATCTGGCATGTTATATCTTTTTTACTCAACCCATTGTCAAATTGGAATCCAACCTTTGTTTTAAGTTCATTTGATATTTAAAATATGAGTTATTTGGGATAAATACTTGAAACTTGTTGGGTGAAAATTATGTAATCAAATTTTCAATAGATTAAACAACCTAGATTTAAACCACAACTGTGTGAGAATAATCTATCCTCTCAAAAAGGGGAGGCACCCTTCTTACTGCTTACAGAAGCTAAATAAAACTAACTAAATATTCACAAAATGTACACTACAACTACGAGATGTGGTGTGTGTGTTACATTCATTCTTCTCTCTTTTTTTAGAGAAGATGTTTTACAATGCTTCACAATTGATGATTTTGATTCAAAGTAACCCTAAACTAAAAATAAGCTCAATAATGCCAATAACTCTATCTTGTCAAAGAAAAGTGTAGAGGTACTAGGTACAATAATAATAACAATATAAAATGGAAAAGGAAAGCTCACGAAGGCACAAATTCATTCTATAGATTTTTCACCGATGGATCTATAAGAGATGTATCGTTTGTCATATTAGAAGCACAAACTCTTCTAGATACAACAATTCCAAGAACAACATGAATAATTACAAGCAAAAATTCTTGGAGATCATCCAACAATAGTTAACGAAACATAAATGTAAAGCAAAATCACAATGTATTCCGATTCCGCCTCCGCTATTTTAATTTTTAGTCTCGGTCTTTGTGTGTTGTTTTATTAGGTCGGTCTTTTACTTTACTTTTTGTTTTTGATTTTGTTTTGTTTTTAGTTGGCGGACCCAGACCCAGAATGGGAATTGAGTTTGGGAATTTTACAAATTTGAGATTCCATTTCCATTTTAGTTTCACCCCCGCCACTTTTTGTCGTTGAATTTTTGACTGAAGTTGCACTACAGACGAGTGTTCATTCTCTTACAGTTCCGACTCTGCCTTTACTGCGTTTTAATGCATTAATGGTGGTTGCTGGTGTAGGTAGAAATTCACATATTTACCTTTATTAAGGGTTAAGTCGATCATTATTGTTATTGTTAAAGATCTAAGAGCGCGAAGGAGCAGTAGTAGAGTTCGTTTGAGCAAATTGATCGAGATAGAGAAGGGATATTGTGTGCGAATCGATTCAGAAAGTTAGCTCAGGTTTGTTTGCATTTGAGGTAGGTTTCTTATCTTTGTTGTTCGTTGTTTATTTGCAGTCATGATTGTTGTGTTTTGCTTTATATCTGCCAGTATGTTCAATCGTTTTGTTTTAAGGAAAATCTATGATCATCGATATGATTGAATGAGTAGGTTCTTGTTTGGTCTTGTTTATTTTACTTTAATCTTTGTTTTCTCGTACTTTCGTATCATTTCTTTCTATTTTTGGGCATTGTCGCTTTCACATCTTAATTGTGATTGTGTCGTTCTTGTTTTTAGCTTGTAGTAGGTTGGATTAGATTAAGGGTTTTAATGGCATTTGTAAAGTTAGAGTTTTTAGAGTGAGTTAGGGTAGATTTGATTCATTGTTTAATTAGGGTTTCCTCGTGTGTTTGGGTCTGGTAAAATGGCAAGGTTTAAGCCCGTGCCCTAGTTTTTTTGGGTTTGTTAGATTAGGGTTTTGTATCGCTTGATGATCACAGTTAAGTAAGATTTAAATAATGACCCTAAAATGCAATTGTTCCTCACGGTCATATGAGGGTAGAGTTTTAAAGCTCCTTTTCTATTTTAAAGCAACCTAGGTTTTAATCATGAAGTCATGTTGAAAATGAATAAAATATTTGATGATGTCATGATTAACATAGCCAGAGGCGGAAATGGAATCAATTATAAACTTAAGAATTTTGTTTTACGAAAGTTATCGATTCCATTTCTATCCCGTTTCTGACTCCGAATTCTAAAAGGTTTCCTTAAAAATATATGATAACATAAGCGGAGGTGGGATCGGAATCGATTATGGATCTAAGAGTTTTTGTTTACAAAGTTATTGATTCCATTTCTATCCCATTTCTGGCTCTGAAGGTAATGGAAGTATTCTTTGAAAGAGTAATGATAACCTAGTCAGAAGCGGAGGTGGAGTTGAAACCGCATATGAAAATTGGAAAAAATCTAAGGAAAAATCTAATTCCTTTTTCATTCCAATTCTGGTTCCGACCACTATCTCGGTTCCGACCCCGAGCCCGATTATTATTGAGTGAAGTATCTGTATCGAATTTTGCTCTGAGTCCGACAGTTTTGTAAAAGGGATTGTTTTGAGTTTCTTTCTGGTTCCGACTCCAATGTATATGCAACAGGTATGTTTTAAAATCATGTTTTATAATGATATCTAAAGATCTAATTAGAGCTTTGCTTTGCAGGAGAATTTAAAGATGTCAGGAACATCAGGAGAGGCTGCTCGAAGGAATCAACCGACTGGAACATCAAAGGCAGCACCAAAAATAAAGAAGGTGAAGCCATAACAACTGCCTTATACCTTAAGGTATAATCACAGGATTCTGATTATGAAGATGAGCAAGGTGGAATCAGATTGGTCAGATATCACTGATACTAATCTAGGTCAATACAATTTTGAGCAATGGTATTCAGAGGTGTTTGACAAGGATATTACATTAACTATGGAAAGAATTGTCAGCTCTGGGTTAGCTCATATCGCTTTATTTCCTATAGCTGTCAGTTGCCCGGAGTTAATCATGATAGTAGCTAGTGCTTACAATCCTGCTACAAGACTATGTACGGATTCACAAGACAATGTGATTATCAATCTCACTCCTCAAGCATTTCAGACTATATTTAATGTTCCAGATCCAAAGAACTTGGTACAATTAAATGAGGCAGAGGCCTTGGAGCAATATAGTAAGTATAAGGGAATGAATAAATCTCATCTAAACAAGAAATGGTTGAGGACAGAAAAGAAATCTCTAACCAAGTTTGTAGATCAGCCAAAGGGAGCAGATTTCTATGAAGAGATAGCAAGGTTGATTGCAATATTGTCTAGGGTGTTTGGAAAGAGGGATGCATTTTACTTCAAGGAGTGGATGTTTCCTTTTATTCAGACTATCTTGAAAGGAGAACAACAGTTTGATTGGTCAATGATTGTTTCTGATGTCATACATGTTCAGTTAACTAGGATCAGAGAAACCAAGTGTTTCTTTATGACCTCTTACATTGTTTATGCAGCAACAAGAGTGGGTGTTTTCCCAAGATTGAACAGAGTGGGCATAATGGGAGCCTTGGATGGACAAAAGAAGGTGTGGGAGCACTACGATCAATTATCTCTTCAGGTTGTTGAGACTCACTTCAGAAGAGTCAATGATGCATTTTTATATGTGGTTATCAACCAGTTAAGTGGAGATGCAGGATACAGGTTGAGTCCGGAAGCTATGGATTTTATCGCTGAATGGGGAAGTTGGTACATCCAATACCCCAAATTTACATACTTCAGGTTATTTGGTTTTGAAGGTCATCCACATTTACTGCCAAGATGCTGCAGTAATAGGGTGGTGTTAATGGAATTTGTATATCAAGCCATTGGAGTTAATGCTCAGTTCGGGATCAAGCATAAGACTGGATGTCATAAATTTCCCATGAAGTTAGGGGAATATAGTTGTCAACACTTGAAGGGAGCAAAGGTAGTTTGTAATGAGTTGATACAATTAAAATTGGGATTGTATACAGCTTGTAAGTAAATTGATCCAAGGAAGAAAATGTATGCCTTATTACCTTCAGTGTTCACTAGACATTTTAATTTGTTAGAGGAATTTTGGTGTGATCGACAAGATGAGTATGACTTAAGGAAGAAGAACTATGAAAGATTATCGGTGGCACTTATGGCAGAGTTGGGTGTTAAAGAAAATATTCCTGACACGTTGGTGGATGATGGAATTGTATTGGATCCCTCATATGAAGCCTTGAACATTGGCACTAAAAGCTTAGATCCAATAGACTGGAATGAGGAAGAAACAATTGATATTAAGAAAATTGGAAGAATAGTCTTGGATAGAAGTGTGCAATGGCTGATGATGAAAACTCAAGCTCCTCAAGGACCAGTCCTTAAGAAGGGCAAAGGATACAAGAGAATTAAAAGAAAGACACCTTCCAAGGAGCCATTAGAATTCCTTCCTCTAGATGTTGAAGAAATGGAACTTGAAGTGGTAGAGGATGAAGAAGGAGCGCCAGAAGGGGCACAAGAAGGAGATGTTACAGTAGGATCTGCTGTTTCTACGCCCACATTGGGGGAATCATCCACACAAGCCCCACTAACAAGGAAAATGAGCAAAGAAGTTCAAGAAGGAGTACTTTATAGCATGGCTAAAACTGCTAAGGGAAAAGAAGTAGAGGAAAAAGTTCTAGAAATTGAGACAGATTCAGATGAAACTCTGTCAAAGAAGGAGTTGCAAGAAAACATGCCTCTAGAGCATACTATTGAGCAGATTCTGACACAAGAGGAGCAATGGAAGATGTTTGAAGATGCTACAAGAGATTTTGATGCAAGGGTTGTAGCGGAGAAGCAAAAAGAAATGGATGCAAAGTTACAAGCTGATGCTTTACTTCACCAGCAATAATTACAATAAAAAAAAAATTAAAATTGAGGCAGTATCTGATGAAGCAGAGAAGCAAAGGAGGCAACGAGAACAGGAGCTTAAAGTTAAAGCAAAAAATGATAAGTTAGAGTTGATACAAAAGATCCATGATCTTGAGGAGGAGAAAGCAAGAAATCAGAGGGAAAAGGAAATCTTGGTTGCTAGGTTGAAACTTGTAGAGGAAGCTTGACAAAAAGAGGAGGAATCAGAAAAGGTAAGGAAAGGAAAAGAGGTCGAAGAGCTGATTAGGAAACAACGGGAAGAAGAAGAAAAAGCTGAGAGACTTAAGACTTTAGAAGAGGAAAGGTTGGAAAAAGAAAAGTTAGAAGCCTTAGAAAAAGAGAAATTGGAAGAGAGGCTGAGGAAAGAAGAAGAGGATAAGAAAATACAAGAACAACAAGATAGAGAAGAGGCTAAAAGACTAGTGCAAATTCATATACTACAAGAACAACAAGAGAAAGCAGGGGTTGAATCACAATCTCAAGTGAGTATGCAGCCACCTTCTACAGTTATTACTCCTTCTTCCTCTATGATGACTACTGCTCCAACTGCTCCTACATGGTTGAAATTAGACTTGCAGAAAAGGGCCAGAACACCTCCACAACCTCTCAATTGGGAGGATATGATGAAGGGGATAGAGTAGGAAAATCCTAAGAAGAAGGCTAAAATCTTACATTCTACCAGACTCACAGACAAAGGAGAAATTGTTGTTGAATGTGCCATGCAAATGACATAAAAGGAGGTAGGGGACATGCAGTTGACAGACTATCAATTGAGTACGGTCAATTTGGGAAGACCCACTAGAAATCAGCAAATGAGTTTGATTGATGTGGTGGCTTCAACGACCAAGTCAAGAATGATCAAAGACAAACAAAAGAAAGATGAGCTAAAAGCTCAATTAGATCAGCTACATTCATTCTTGAAGAGTGTCTCTTCTCCAAGATCACAACAGATAAAAACCATTGAGACTCCTATTTTGTTAAGCAAAAAGGAGGAAGATGATTTGGTACAGGTGAAAGGCAAGGCGGAGATGGTAGACCGATGGGTAAACAAGGTAAACCGAGAAGTGAGTGAAGTTTTGGTAGAGGGTTTTGAAGCTTACAAGGAGGCAGAAAGGTTAGTAAAAGAAATATATCAATACATTGAGGTAGTGGAGAAACAAGTAGAAGAATATAAAGAGTATAGTCAAAAGTTAAAAAAGGTAAGTGAATTGCCTCTAACTACTCTTCTAGAACAATCTATACTTGAAGAAGATAACAAAGACTTTGTGGAGAAGACTTCTCGTATACTTCGCTTTAGAACTGAATTTTTGTGTAAGCATAGAGATGAAATTCAAGAGATTGTTAATAATTTGACTGAGCAATTGGAAGAGTTAGAAGCAGTCATTGCCATTATAGTAGATATAAATGCATTTACAAAAGAGGGCATGCCTTTTAAGCAAATAAAGGAAAAATGGGATGAAAGATTCAGAGGACTCATGCAAAAAGAGGATGATGGAGAAGAGTCAATGTTGGATTGGTTGATATATGTTAAAGAGGAAGTAAAAGCTGCAGGAAGAGAATTGACAAAGGTGAAAAGTATGAAGGAGTTTGTTGCAGTTGAGTTGGACTGGATCAAATTTGAAGATGATTGGGTTGATGGGCCAGAGATGGATACTTTGCAGCAAGTCTTCACCAGTTATGATGAGTTCATTGTGGATCCGGCTTCACATGCATAAAAATATTGCATGCATGATGTTCTTTTTCCTTGCATGTTGCATGCATACATTACTGACAGTCTTGGGTGCACATGACTTCTTTTCTTTTCTTCTATCTTCTATTTTTAGTTAAACTAAACATCTAATGTAAGAACTCAAGATCAAATCAATCTGAGTTTCCAAGAAAGTTGTTGTTCCTAAAAAGGTGGGAAGCCTAAAATAGAAGTGAAGTTCAAACTTTTTGTATATCTATAAATACCCAAGGGGTATCATATTGTAAAGGTCGGCTGATTGAGAATTGGATTGGCTTACCTAAGGCTAGGAGATAGAATTTTGTAGTGATCATTGTTTTGGAGATACATTGTTATTTGACAGCTTTTACAGTTAATAGAATTTACAATTTTACGCAATATGGAGTTAGAATTGAGTTGTTTTATTTGATAAGGTTAATGAGTTATAATCCATTTGAATGCCAGTGATTGTGCTGAAGCATGATAGTTTCTTATGTGATGAAATTCATTAGAAGAAACCAGATTTAAAGATTATCTTGTTAGATTGTCATTGAATTAAAGTTATTAAAATCTATTGATCTATAATCTTGATGATGAATGAATGTGTGTTGTTTTGAAAGTCCTTGAATTATTTGTGACATGTGATTGTGAAGTTAATTAAGCACCTAAAAGGTATGCAATGGTATATATTACGCTATAGATTGTGTCATTTTATGGTTTCCTTGATCTGATTTGAAGAACATTCATTATTGGAAGATATATGTCCAGATGATAGATAAATTTGATTCATACTTACTGGTTTTACCCTTTAATCTATCTTTTTCTTTTGTTTGAAAACCCATTGATTTACCAAAAACATTTTGATAAGATGAGTCACCGCTTGAATCTTTTACTAGCACAGGCCCCTTGAATATTACAGTTGCATGAACCAATTGAGTGACACCAGATAGTTGAGAACCAACTACTAGGACCTTGGGAGTTAGGCTACTACATGTTGTCTTTCTTTTTCAGGAGAAATAGAGTAGCAATATTCTGTTTTAATGTTGTTTGTGTTATTTTAACCATCAATAGGGTGTAGCAATGTTCATGATGGTTTTTGGAGAACACCGTGAGATCATCGATATACACCATAATAAACTTACCCATCACATCACGAAATGCCAACCATAGCTCGTTGGAACGTAGTGCCGATATTTATTAGGCCAAAAGGCATTCCGCATTACACAAAGGTACCCCATGGATTTGTGAAAATCGTCTTATGCTGATCAATTGAATTAACCTCAATCTAGTTGTAACCGAAGAAACCGTCCAACATGGAGAGCATCTCAAATCCATTCACGTTTTGTAGAACTTGGTCCATCACTGGAAGAGGATAATTATCCTTTAGTGATAGCTGGTTAATAATTTTGAAATCCACACAGTTACGGATCTCACCATTTTTCTTATCAATGGGAATGATATTTGCTAGCCATGTTGAATGATGGATAGGGAATATTATTCATGCATTCAACATTTTTTGAAATTTTACAAGGATTGTCCTAGAAATCTTTGGGTTGTATTGCCTCTTTTTTTGCTTAAAACGCAATCTCCAACCTTAAGGGGAATATCATGTTGCACCTCTTTTGGTCGGAAGGATTTCAGATCTTCATATGAATATGCTAAGACACCCATCTATTCTTTCAATAACTTAGTGAACTGCCTCCTCTCTTCGACAATGCAACATTTCCCAATGTTTACCATCTTAGGATCATTTTCAGTTCCCAAGTTGATATGTTCAACCTCATTAGATGAATTGGAGTCTGCGAGTTGCTTCTTGACATAGCGATCATGCTTGTCAAAAAGTTTCTCTAGAGACACCAACCCTTTGGGAATTTTGTTCCCTTTGAGTTGCAATAATTCTTAACTCGTTACTAGATCCACATTAGACATAGATTCTCAAGGTGGAGAATTGCTTCCTTTGAAGTACAGTTCATTGAATTTTTTTGCTTTTTCTAAGAAGGCAACAATTTGATGATCGTTGTTGAAGATCAGCCAGTTCTTTGAATTATCAGGAACACTCAGGCGTAAAACCAACTCCATGGTCTAGGTAGAACCTTGAAAGTCTTTATGTGGTATCGGGAGCATGGTTAAGACTGCTAAGGAATCATGTTTCCAGTGTATTTGGGGAATTCCTTCTCAGGATGTCCTTTTAGGAATTGTTGTTGTTAGAAACTTGAATTTTCAAAGCTAAGATCTCATTTGCCAGCCTTTGGACCATGTGGTCAGAAAATTTCATACTGGCACTAGGAGTATTATCAATAGATGTTGAGGGTCATGATGCTTGCATCCTTTTGTTGGTGTTGGTGTTGGTCCTTATCTCTCCAGCGAGGATCATATCATCTTCAAGATTGGTGGCCACTTGCTGAGTTGCTTCGACATTGGTGAGATTTTCCATGTGTAAGAAGAAACTTACATTAGGGAGTTGAGTGTTGATGAAGAAGCACTTCAAGTTGTGACTTTTAGGTCTTGCATCATTCAGGATCCGTGTCACCAACTTGTTGAATTTAGCTACGAAATTGAGCATGGGCTCATGAGCCTCTTTCCGCATGGTTGTGAGTTACGCTAGCAAAGCATGTGAATATTTGGTAGGTTTGAATCTTTCTTCAAAATTTGTGCAAAGAGTGGCCCAATTGGTGACTGAAGCAGTTGGGAGAGTATAGAAACATTCAACTGCAACCCCTTGAAGGGATTCAATGAACAATCTTACAGAGACATCTTCATGCTTTATATCGAGGACAGCACAAACAATGTAGAAGGCACAAATGTGTTCATCAGGATATTTTTTGTCATCACCTTGAAACTTTGGGAGATGCTTTCTTGAAACACGCAGAAGCTCATACAGAGGCGCGACCAAATAGAGGGGACCAAAGTAATTTCCCCACGGTCCTGTAGGTGGTGCGGCCATGTCTGGTTGCACAATAGGTACCCAAACTAGACACCTATGGTAGACAAACCAAACACTTGGAAGAGGAGATATTTGTTTTTGCGGAGGGTAGCTCGTAGTATGTTGCAACAATGACCTTACTTGCAAAGGAGTAAATGGAAAATTACGTTGCAACAACTCTTCAAAAAGTGGATTTGTTAATCGTTGAGCCCTCAATCCTCGTGTATAACTTTGGTCCACCAAAATGTAGACCTAAACAGGATGAAGATTTACAAATAGCAATATACAAGATACAATAAGAAACTGGAAATATTATTCACTTCAATCAAAAGTATGAGGCTTAGATTGCATGATTCATTCCCCAATGGAGTCACCAAAAAACTGTTGGGTGAAAATTATGTAATCAGCTTTTCAATAGATTACACAACCTAGATTTCAACCACAGCTATGTGGGATATAATCACTCCTCTCGGAAAGGGGAGGCACCCTTCTTACTGCTTACAAAAGCTAAATAAAACTAACTGAATATTCAGAAAATGTACACTACAACTACGAGATGGGGTGTGTGTGTTACATTCACGCTTCTCTCTTTTCTCAGAGAAGATGTTTTACAATGCCTCACAGTTGATGATTCTAATTCAAAGTAACCTTAAACTAAAAACAAGTAGTAATTCCAATAAATCTATCTTGTCAAAGCAAATCGTAGAGGTACCAAGTATGATAATAATAACAATATAAAATGGAAAAGGAAAGATCACGAAGGCCCAGAGTCATTCCATAGCTTTTTCACCAATGGATCTGTAAGAGATGTATTATTTTTTCGTATTGGAAGCACCAAGTCTTCTAGATAGAACAATTCCATGAACAACATGAATAATTACAAGCACAAAGTCTTGTAGATCATCCAACAAAAGTTAACCAAACATAAATGTAAATCCAAATAAAGAATGTAACACAAATTTTACATAAACTTATTCGAAGCCCTTCAGATCTAATCTACTAATCACTACGAATCTTACTCAAACCACAAGAGAATTTATTCCAACAAAAAGTCTAGTATGCAACTTCCTTCTTTATTGATCAGATTTTGATTCACAAAATTGAACACAAAGTCTCAATGTTATCTACATCGTGTGATACGACCTTAGATGACTTCCCCCTTGATGTTGCTGACCTATTTGAGAATAACTCCCTCTTATGATATCCATTACATACTTTGCTCCAAGCAATCAACCAGCTGAAGTGCGCCTAGTATACCCACAACTCATTTACATGGACCAACAAGGACCATCGATTCTATATTTATTCGAAAACAATGAAGCGATCTCAGAATTCATGGGACTCTGTGACAACCTATCATGGGCAGATAAGAAAGTTTTGACATAGAGCTAGACACAGGGGCATACAACGGGGGGACGATTGAGTCCTTTAGTCACAAAATTAATGAAATACAACTAAAATGTAGATCTTTGAGTGAAAACCACACTATGACACTCTCTGATCCTAAAATAGTAAAAACAAAGGACATATCCGAAGGTGAAAACCTCTCTAAGGCGCCCAGGGATGAGGGATTCAATCTCCCCCTTAGTGCGATGCATCCAGAAAAGTCAACAATGCTAGCAGAAAGGGCCATTCTAGTCAATGTGGGAACAAAAGAAGCACCCAAAATCACTTTCTATGTTGAGTCCATGTTGGACGAAGAACAGAAAAACCTAGCAGCATTCCTGAAAGAGCGAAGAGATATATTTGCATGGTCATACATTGATATGCCAGGGCTTGATCCAAAAGTAGTTGTGCATCACTTAGCAGTCTATCCTAAAGCTAAGCCAGTGAAACATAAATTAAGGAAGATACATCTTTAGATAACACTCTTGGTGAAACTAGAGTTACAAAAGATTCTTGACGTTGGATTCATTTGACCAATAGATTATTAGGTGAGCGGGTTTCAAACCTGGTACCAGTCTCAAAACCCACTGGGGGCATCAGAATCTTCACTAATTTTAGAGACTTAAATAAAGCATGCCCAAAGGATGATTTCCCCCTTCCTAACATCGACCTCATTATGGAATTGACAACTGGGCATCAAATTGTATCACTCATGGATGGTTTTTCAGGCTATAATCAGATCATGATCGCCAAGGATGATCAACATAAAACCGCATTCACTTGTCCATGGGGAAATTATTGCTAGAACGTCATGCCATTTGGGTCAAAGAATACAGGAGCAACCTATCAAAGAGCAATGACCCTCATCTTTCATGACATGATCCACAAAATATTTGAAGATTCTGTGGATGATATTTTGGAAAAATCAAAGAAAAGAAGTGAGCACATAGGAGTCTTAGGACCCATCTTCGACATGCTTGAAGAATACAAGGTACGACTGAATCCAAAAAAGTGTCTTTGGGGTTACATCGGGGAAACTTCTTGGCTTTATCGTCTCACAAAGAGGGATAGAAATTGATCCAGCAAAGGTAAAATCCATCCTCGACATGGAACCACTACAAACACTAAAGTAGATGAGAGGATTACAAGGAACATTACAGTCCAATAGAAGATTCATAGTACAACTATCAGATAAAATCCACCCTTTTTTGCATCTTCTCCATAAAGGCATAACTTACAAGTGGGATGAGAAATGTGATAAATCTTTCTAGTAGATCAAGGACTACTTATTGACACCTCCAGTGTTAATTCCACTGATACCAAACAAACCATTGATCTTATATATCTCAACAACATCAGTAGCACTAGGTGCTCTTCTAGCACAACATGATGAAAACAGAAAGGAATGGGCTATCTATTACATCAACAAGACATTGGTGGGCTATGAAATGAACTATTCACCCATTGAAAAAGAATGCCTAGCATTATTTTTTGCTTCAAAAAAATTCAAAACACTACATGATATCACATCAAATCAAACTTATTGCAAAGATTGACCCATTGAAATACATATTATCCAAAGAAACTCTCACTGTTTGAATGGCCAAATGGGTGATGATCTTAACTGAATTTGACATAGAGTATGTGAAACAAAAGGAAATAAAAGGACAAGTAATCACAGACCAACTAGCAGATGCACCTATCTATGCAGAGAACCCTTTGATATCTGAGTTCCTTAACGAATCAATGTTCTTGGTCAATCTCACAGATCAGTGGAAGATGTACTTTGATGGATCGTTCACCCAACATGGATCAGGAGTGGTTATTCTTTTCATCACCCCTCAAGGTGATTGCATTCCAAAGTCATAAATGCTATCATTTTCATGTACCAACAACATTGTTGAGTACAAAGTCTTAATCATAGGTATAAGGATAGCAGTTCAGTGGAAGATACAAGAGATGAAAGTCTACGGGAACTCATAGTTGGTTATCAACCAAGTCAATGACGATAATCAAATCAAGGATGACAAGCTTACTTCTTTCAAGAAGATGGTAGAGAATCTCAAAGATCTTTTCATAGATATAAATTTTGAGCAGATTCCTTGCATGGATAATCGAGCAATAGACACTATGGCAACAATCAGATCATTGTTAGACATGTCGAACAACGTCCTTCAATGTGAATTCTTGGTAGAACTTCTCGTAGCAACTTTTGAAATCCATGAATCTGAATTTGTGTGTCATTGTTGGTCCTGGATCCCCATGGTATCATGACATATTCATCTACCTAAGAAGAGGAACCCTCCCTTCTTATATCACCTCAAACCTTAAAAATACCTTTATCAAAAAGGCATCTCAATTCATGATACTAGGTGATACCCTTTACCACCGAAGAATCGAAGGAACATTACTATGATGTCTTAACCAAGAGGAAGCCTTAACCACTTTAACAAAAGTACACGATGGCATATGTGGTTCCCATTATAAAGGTATGACTTTAGCTAAGAAACTATTGAGGACAGCATACTACTAGCCAACCATGAAAGAGAATCTCATCAATATGTGCAAAAATGTGTCTAGTGTCAACAACATCGAGATTTGATTCATGCTTCTGCTCAGGAATTACAACCAATAATTACATCCTAGCCTTTCTCACAATGGGGACTTGACCTCATAGGAAAAATCACTCCAACCTCATTCAACAACCACAAGTTTATCATAACAAGCAGTGAATACTTTACCAAGTGGGTCAAAGCCATTCCTATGACCTACACAATGGGGAAGCAAATTGCCAAGTTTATCTTGAATTACCTAATCTGTTGTTACGGTGTTCTGTAAACCCTTATCTGTGATAATAGAACACCCTTCAAGAATCAGGATGTGAAAGAGCTATGTCAAAGATTCAAGATCCAACATCGATTCCCTACCCTATATTATCACCAAGGCAACAGTCAAGTTGAGGCTATAAATAAAACTATTTTGATGATCCTCAAGAAAATAGTCAATGAAGCTGACTGTGACTGGCATCTGCAGTTAAATCCCGCTCTCTGGGAATATTGAACTACTATCTACATGCCAATAGGTGCAACCCCTTTCTCCTTGGTCTATGGATCATAACACATCCTGCCTATTGAGGTTGAGCTCCCATCATTGTGAGTGTCACTATAGAACCTGATCACCGATGAAGAATACATAGTATCTCGGCTAAATGAGCTAGAATTCTTGGATGAGCGTTGTCTTGATGCCCTTAATCACTTGCAATTATATCAAAATAGACTGAAACTGAGCTATAACAAGAAGATCAAATGTCGGTCTTTCTAGGTAGGGGATCTTGTCCTAAAATAGAATCAGAAGAATCTACCAGATCAGGAAAGTAAATGAAAGTTTGAGCCTAACTAGTTGGGTTCCTTTGTCATCATAGCAAGCTATGGATCAGGGGCATATCAATTTTCAATGCCTGAAGGTGAACCCTTGCAGGATCCAACTAACAACTTGCATCTCAAATTTTTTTATGCCTAGTCTTAAAGAGTGTAAAATCTGAAAATACAAAAAAATAAAAAAATGATCAAAATCCACAAAAAATCAAAAAAAGGATTAAAAAAGCAAAGAAAAAAAATGCCCTCTAGTGAAAACCACTTCGATGGTGCTTTGGGCAAGTACCTTGATGATAACCTGGCACAAAAGTGCCTTGCATAAATAAAGTGCCTCCATCTATTCTTTGGCTCTTTATCCTATGATTCTTTGCATCACCCTCCATCCATCTCCTCATTCATTCTATTCATTCCATCACCCATCCACATTCTTATCATAGTTTGATGTTGTGAAGTATTGTATCCCCTTTAGTAATACTTGGCATATTCTAAATGTCAATTTGTCTTGCCTATATCGAGGTAGTCTATCATATCACACTGGGGGCAATTTGTTATGGATCATATTAGGTTCTTGTATATCTTAAGGTTATCAAAAATCTCATCGAAAATCCCAAAAACATTCATAAAACGTTCATTAGCTAAAATACAAAAACATTTACAAAATCCTGTACAACTAAAATCCAAAAACATTCACAAAATTGTAAAGGTAAAAAACCAAAACATCCAAAACACATCAAAATCCCTAAAAAGGTCAAAACATCAAAAATCCAAAAATAGTACCTTGTTGAACTATGGGTCTCTGAGCTTGAACATAGGCAAGGCCATCATTGATGTTCCCCTGAGACACCCTAGGTCAATCCTTTAGGAGTCTGTCATAATAAACTGACATTTCCATCAACTATTCATATTTCATCTTTAAATAAGTCGAGTTGTTCAAACGACATGGTCTCTGTGTGTATAACATAGGCAAGGCTAATCTTTGATCAGCCCCCAATGCCCCTAAGATAGGTCTTTTTAGTTAGGTTCTTAGTCAAAATTCAAAAAATCCCAAAACATCCAAAATATCAAAAAACTCCAAAAACATTCAAAAACTTAGAAAATCCTTAAACATTCAAATACTCAGAAAATCCCAAAACATTCAAAATCTTAGAAAATCTCTTAACATTCAAATATCAAAAAAATCCTAAAAACATTGGAAAACCTTGGAAAACCCTAAACATCCTCAAAATAATTGAAAACATAAACATCCATATAAACTCTCAAAAAGACCAAAAACAACCTCAAAACATTTTCAAAATACCAAAAACATTGAAATATTCCAAAAAACCCAAAGCCATCCATCCCATTTTGCTTTCACTCGCAATAAACCTTCATCCATAACAAGTAAAACACAAGTATAACAAGTCATGAAGAGAGAACCTAGGTGTCAAAATCTAAAGTCTAGATCATAGGTAAATGCATCAATGAAGTTTGTATCAACATCTTATCATAAATCTCATCATCATCCTAACATCAAACAACCCTTTGATCAACATGTCCTAGGATGTATCCTTCCTACAATGGACATCAGTATCAGAAATCACCTCAGCTATATTAACTGGAAAGAGATAGATAACATTGATTTTTTGTCTTTGATCTTTTCTTGTGATTTATCTTATTGACCCATTCTGAGGACCTCTCGATGATGTCTATAAAAATTATTTAGAGAGAAAGGAAGGGGAATCAATCATTATCTTTCATTTGTTGTGCTTGTGGGTATTCTTGTAAAATAATCTTGGCGCATACTTGGTTAGTTGTGTGTAGAAAGTTGTTAGGAGTACATTGTTGACTATTGTGTATGCTTTGGTCCAATGTATGCTAAGCTTCTAACTTACATTCTAACAAGGTTTTTGTATGTCAAGATGTGAACAAGAAATATCTTATCTATTTGTAAAGTCAAAGTCCATTACACTAGATAAAACGTCATCTTGGTTATCAATACCTTGACACATTGTGTCTATGTGTTATATCAAAAATAAGGAATGAAAAAAACTCCCAATCCCAATATTTGAGAAAATCATCATCATGCACTCATTATCATCATGCACTCATTATCATCATGCATTTCTCATCACCATCTCTGATAAAGTCTCAGTCGATCACAGACTTGTTGGATATTTTGAAGCAATCATCAGAATCAATGGTCATTCATCTTATTTCTTCTATCTTCTCTCTGCGCTAACCTAGTATCATGACAATCAACAAAAGCATCATCAATGCATCCATCCCGCATCCACAAATAATGAACATCCATACATCTCATAATCATAGCCTATCATACATCTTGCATCCTCATTATCATTTAAGTTATGGTGAATAATATAGATTTGTTATTCTAAGCATCTTAAATCGTTGCATCATATATCATAAACATACATCGCATTACAATATCATAAGCATAAACATCCACACCATCCATCCATATGCATATATCAACATCTCATCATTAAAAATGCATAGAAAATACACAAAAATAAATGCATCCAGAACATTTGCATACATAATCATAGCATAACACCAGCATATCATATCATCCATCCCATATCATATCATGAAAAGATACTAAAAAAGTATAATATTGCATCCATTCTATTTCATACCATCGCATATATAAGCATGTCACATCATCATATCAAAGTGCATCCATACAATCATAAATAGGAAATAAGATAAACACATCATATCAAATCTGTATCTGCATCACATATATCAAAAATTGACTGTCATGGTATAATATCTAAGTCAGTGTATATATATTGAACATAAATACAATATCCATGAGGCTATAAAAAATGAGCCCATGAATGTATATCTATGTAAAGAATCAGGCAACAAGTCAAAAAAGTGTCTATACAATCGAGCTAGCCCTGATGGTTGCTCCCCTCTTCGACCTGTCTCTCTGGTTGATCCTCAACCCTAGGCCGTGCATCACTCTTCTATGAATAGTCAGGCTCTCTAAGTGCCTATGGAACATATTTGTGATAGTGCATGCTGTAATAGGCTGCCTCAGTCACAGCCTCTTTGTATAGCCTGACAGATACAATCCTGCCCTA
This sequence comes from Sequoiadendron giganteum, assembly GCA_007115665.2. NCBI lineage: Eukaryota > Viridiplantae > Streptophyta > Pinopsida > Cupressales > Cupressaceae > Sequoiadendron > Sequoiadendron giganteum. Next base: position 192,034,175 of record CM021105.1, read on the forward strand.
TGTAGTCGCTATCATCGCCTCCACCTGCTGGCAATGACTGATATCTTGATCTCTCTCGACAATCATAGCCTATACCTGCTACCTCAGACGATCTCTCTCCACTCTAATAGTCAAAACCTCCTACCATGCCTGATCCCTCTCAATAGTAATAGCCAAAATCTATTGACAGTCCTGATCCTGCTCACCTATAATGACCTACACTTGCTGCTGTAGCTACTGAATCTACAAATCCTAAGGATCTGGTGGTGGCTACAGTGGTTGCGACTACATAGGCTACTATTAAATAAGAGGTTGCTATGGAGGTTGCTGATCCACTGGTGGTGCCTCAAAATCTTCCCATCTTGCCCATCCTGTCCCCTGCATCTACCTTTGCCCACTCCCTACCCTCTAGGTCTCCTTCGTGGAGGAGCACCCACTGGATCTGTCAACCTGCAAGGGGGTGAAACCATGCATCATATGCAGGTGTCATCCAAGCATCCTCCTCTCTCTGATCAAAAGCCCATGGCTAGGCAACCAACTAACAGAATCCCTCGACCACCTCAAGAGCTGGAATCATAGGTGCCCACGTGGGTGCCTCTCGAGCTGATCTGACAAAGATGGCCCTGTATGCATCACTTGGCCTATCCTTATGCTCTCTAAACTATCAAGCCACCTTGTCTGACAGGTACCTCTCTATAAATGTGTGCTCCCAACCCTACATATACCGAGTTTGTCTGGAAAATAAAAGATGTTGCACATCATCATACCATGCTAGCATCTATAGCTAGGGTCACCATCTAAATATTGTCATTTCATCAAGTACCTATCACCAATAGGGAAGCCCAAGCTACCCAGTGTGTCATAAGGTAATGGTGCCTATGTATCTCCAAACCACAAGGTCCTTTGGCTCTACATCGACCATCTAAACAATCAGATGAAGCACAACAATGTGCTCCCAAGCCTAAATGTGTAGTAAGGTAACTCCTGTCCCAATCACTCTACCATCGCAATAGACAAATTCATGCATATCATGATACAATGATGCCAACATCACCAGCCCCCATGCAAGCTATGTCCTCCTATAAAGCATCTAATGCCATGCCAAACCCCATCCTGGGTTGAATCCTCTACTCCTTCGATTAGGAGCGACCAAACTAGAAATGATGGCTGCAACTATCAATCTGAAGGTGGGCACTCAACCTCTATACATCTCAAGGTCGATATGTGAAGTGACTAGAACGATGTCCTCAATCTCCATCACCTCATGACAGGCATCGTATCTAGCATCAACATCATATATCATGCGCTCACCATGTATCGACAAACACACTATTTTCCATACATACTCCAATGTCATTGTTGCCTCGCCTGTGGGAAGGTGGAGTGACGAAGTCTCATTGTGCCATCACTCACACAACACAATCATCATAGCCAAATGTGTTCGGATGACGAGCATGTATGCAACGTACCACATGCCAATCTCCCCCAGGTGCTCCTGGTGCAACTCGGATAAATCACCAAGTCTATCCAAAATTGTGGGTCGATGCTCATGAGACATCAAGGGTGGAATGACCTCCTTCACCCATGAATCGCACGACATCAAAATTCGCAAAAAATTGACTCGGTTTGGAATTTTCAGCTCCAAAATGACAATAGTGTCGCTATTTACAATAGCACCGCTATAATTCAAATTCTGAATTGCGATGCTCAAAAGCATTCAAATTGAAAATTAAAAATCGCGTCACCAGAAACATATGCATCATAATTTAAACTTTGGAAACCCTAACCCTAATTTTCAAATAAGAAAATGCATCGATATAAATATGTGTCGCAATTTAAAATTGGAAACCCTAATTTTAAATTGTGAACTACTTTGCAATACACATATGCGTCACTAAAATTCAATTTAGCGTCACCGATTCTCAAATGGGCATTCACCATATAATGACGCCACCAAATTTTAAATTTCAAAGCTTAATAAATGCATCACAAAGTCAAATTTCAAATCAAGTTTTGAATCACATACCGGTGGTCCTGTGCTTAGAAGCCTCCAGTACCCTCGAACTCGATCGAAAATGTGTCACGGAAGAAATCGTTGCGCCATTTTGTTGGAGGGTCAGAGCTCAAAAAAGAAAGAATCTCTAAGGTGTGAATGCACAAATCAATTAAAAGTGACCCTTCTTGGCTTATTTATGCATCAAAATTATGGTTTTTTACCCCAATTTAACCATCAAGCTAGGGTTTATCATCATTTTCACCAATTTTTCCAATCAGAATCTTATTTTACATCATTTTTTGCATTTGTGGCATGATTCTTGCATCCCAGAACCTTTCTGGACCCTTGGGGCAGCTTTTCCCCTTTATCGAGAAATCAACCCAAAATTCAAAATTTTCACTCGATTTCTCGAGGGGGCAGTGAATCAGCTTAATCCTTCAACAGTGGGGTATCTAAAAATTAATTAATTTTTTTTTTTATTTAAGCAGTAGTTTTTAATCCGAAGAGCATCAATCTTTCAACTTAAGCAGTAGGTACCTCAGTTCAAAGAGGGGCAAAATGTAGACACTAAAAAATGTCTTGAATTATATCATGCACTTGAATAAGGTATACTAACATCATTTCCTCTTGAAACCCATCCTCTTTTCGGTTAATCTCTTAAATTTGCTTAGCTATTTAATTAATTGCATCATTTGCATCTATTAACCTAATTCATCAAATTAGGTTAATTCACCCCCTTTCAAGCTAACATTTCATCTCATTAAATTAAATAAATCAATGTATTTAATTAAATTCCCTAAGCCTTCTTATTTAATTAAATAACCCTAAGTTATTTAATTAAATGTCATTTCACCTTTTTTCTCATTCATTAAATCATTTAATTTAATGAATATCACTTTATTCTTCTAATTCCCCTAATTGCATGATTAAACGTTGTTTAATTAGCAATTATCTAATTAATTCAATTCCTCCCACTTGCAAAGGAATATTCCAATGGAATATTCCCTCCCCTTTTGCACAATTAAACTTTGTTTTAATTAGCAAAATATCCTTTTTCCTCACCCATGAATATTTCAAAGAATATTCTTTCTCCTCCAATCATTTAAGAAAGGGAATATTCTCACTTAGTTTCATGTGCAAGTTACCTTGTAACTTCTTGTGCAAGTTAACTTTTGACCTCTTGAATAGGTCAAAAGTGTGTTTGTTTGAAGGAATGAGAACCCTTGATTAAAATATCATCTTGCATTCTCACCCGTTGATGAGAATCCATGATCCATGCCTCTAATTTCCTCCATCCTTGACTATTGATTAGTTTTTTTTATCTCAACCCTCCATTTCTCATTTGTCCTCCTATAAATAGGTCACTATTTGGAGACAAATGGATCCATATCTCAACATCAAACTTATGTTGTTGAAATAAATCATACTCACACTCATAATTTTCATACATTTCACATATTTTAGTTTAAATTAGTTGCATAATAGCTTAGCTTCCATTAATGGCTTCCATAATGCATCCATTTAGCTAATTAGAGAACTAGGGTTTGAATATTTTTAGTTTAAAACTAATTTAGATTAGCTTAATAATTGTATATCTAAATCATTTAGCCTAAAATCATGTTAGATTAGCTTTTGTATCATACTCATCTTAGCATAAATCATATTTTCATTCACATCTCACCACTGTTTTATCGATTCTCTTCAATAGAATCAATTGAAACAAGCTCACTGATCTACGAGATTGGGAATGGGTCATCGTTTCACATCAACATGACACCAATCTCAAAACAAGATAAATTTAAGATGGATTAGAGTAGACATTTAATTCTTGCATAGTTTATAATGTTTTTGAAAATTTAAGCAGCATTTTCAGGGTGTTGTACCCTTCACAAAGAGCCCAAGGGGCCAAAGAAAAAGCATAGTTCAAAACATAATTTGAACTATAGAACCAACCAGAGACAACTGACTGTCAGTTGTGGAAGCCAAAGAAACTAAGCAACCCTAGACACAGAGGGGTCAACATTGGCTCCACGAGCCCGAGAACGAGAAGCCAACACATATTTCTTCTTCTAGAGAACTATTGACCAAGGAGGCTCAAAAGAAAGGAGCGAAGAGAACGGAGAGAGGAGTGAATCCTCCACAGCCACCATAGTACCACCAGATAGAGACGACAGAGAGGCAGCCGAGGAAGAATCAACCATCAGAACAACATAATCTCCCACCAAAGGGCGGGCAGGGTCTGACAGAGCATTGACAATAGGGGTCGGGTCAGGCACAACAATGTCAGCAGAACGGACTAAAGGAGGATCCAAAATAGAGGGGATCGGGAGAGGAGCAGCAACAAGATGGTCAACCTCCACTGAAGAAGTCTCCGAAGAGGAGCCCACCGTAAGGTGATCTAGGAGAGCATCCTTCCACTAGGATGCAACACCCTTGCGATGGGCAAGAGGGAAAATAGAAGCCAGATGACCCACCGAAAAGAACCTCCTACACCAAAAGGGGAGACCCTCATAATCTAAGAGTTGCTTCCAAGGTCGGTCCTCCACCAGTAGAACAACATCCCCATGGAGAGGTTTGGAGATGTCCAGGTCAACTAACACCCGAGCGATAGTGGTGTGCCCAAACTCCCTAGTAGTAGAATCCACCATTAAGAATCGACCAATGGTATTGCCAATGGCCTCAAAGCAAGATTCATCCCAGAACTGGAGAGGAAGGTTAGGCAGACGAACCCACACAGGTCTGGTGTTCAACGGATTCATAAGCGGGTTGAAAGAGCGAGTCCAGGGCCTGATGGACAAAGAATGAATACCCCACATCCATCCTCTATCCAGAACACAGTTTCGCTCACAAGGGGAGCCAAAAGTAGCAATAAAGAAGCCCCTTGCGCTAGGGTAGAGCTCAATATCCCCCGCAACCAAAGGCTTCCAAGAAGCCTCCACCCATCCATGGAGGTTCAGAAGGGAAGGCCACAAACCATTGAATCTGCACACCACACCCGTCTTTAGGTAATAATCCTCATTCTCCACAATCTCCGGGCCACAAATGACCACAGGTGAATCCTGAGCACAGGGCAAAGACCGGCCAGGAGGATGAGAACCCATCATGGCAGCACTAGAGAAAGATTTGGTCATTCCTGATAATCCCCCAGTAACAGGCAACTGAGCGACAGGGACATAATGCCCTACCACAGAAACCCCCAAAGCAGGAACCACTGAGATAGGCAACTTTCTACGCACCTTCCCACCAGCCAGCCCTACCACCGTCGGCATAGTAGACTTCATGCCCGGGACAGGGAGAGAAGGAAGGGCCCCACAGGGAACCACATCGCACCCAACCACCGTAAGCCCACCACCATCTGCAACAACAGATGCCAACACCATAGCATTCATCCTGCGTGCGCAGGACACAGGGGTAGAGACAGGGCTGGAGCCCCCAGCATAGGAGCGACCAGCCAAATCGCCGACAGACCAAGGATCCACCGTAGCAGATGAGGGATCTGTAGGTGTCAAAGTCGAAAGAGCTGCATCCACAAAGAGAGCAGAGCACAAAACAGACGAACCAATCGGCAGTAGGGAGCCATCTACAGTAAGGAGAGTCTGACGACACCCGCCCAGAGATCCATCGCACACAGGAGGCACGCGCGCAACCTCCGCAAGAGGCCAAAGGGAGTGCCCGCTAGAATCAGTTTGAAAAGTCCCGCCCATTGGAAAACACCCGTTGGAAATCGCCAGAGCCATTTTTTGCTTAAGGTCCGAGTTTATAATGTTTAGTTTCAATAAATGTTTAGTTTAACTTTCATCTGAATGATCTTGTTTAAGATTGAGTATTAGTGGCTTCGTTATGCTTTGATTCTTCATGGATCAAGTGTAAAAAACCCATACTAATATCCTCGGTCGACAATTCTAAATGAAACAATATGAAAAATAGGCTTACACTATAATAATGTGCACTACATTAGATATCTAGTAATAATGAAGGGACATCCATCAAAGCATAATAACAGGGATTTTTTTGTCATATGTTGTAGTTACAAGTTCCCTACTAGACATACATGAAAATGTAGAAGCAATATAGACAAGGCAAGCGATCTATTTCAAAAAAATGCCTCAAAGAAATGTCATATTTCGTTTTATAGTTTAATCGTGATACCGCACCGTTTTGACTTGATCCTTGCGGTGATGTGGGTGTTACCGCTACATTGCACCATTATTTCTTAGCCTTTATGGTAATGTGGGATGCCACTTCCATATCGCACATTTATTTCTCATCCTTCATGGTAATGTGGGATGTTACTGCCATATCACACATTTATTGATCATCCTTCGTGGCAATGCAGGATGTTATCGCTGCACCACATCGTGTCTTCTTGGCTCTTGCGGGGGTGCGGGAGAAGTATTTGATTTACCGCCATACTGCACATTTATTGCTCGACCTTCACAGTAATGTAGGATGCTACTACTACATCGCATCGTGTCTTCTTGGCTCTTGTAGTATGGCAGTATTATGAAACTTGTCACAATAGTCTTATGAAACTTGTCACAACCATCTACTACCTTGACACAACAATCTTATGAAACTTGTCAATATTTATGGGCACCTTTTAAATTACATGAAGATCTATAAGGAAACTATCCTATAGGGATGACATTCTCAAGAAACATTGCAATGGTTACACCAATAAATAGTTAACTAGAAACCATGAATTTTCAATGCATAATAGATAATATATAGAGAGTTAAGTCAGTGAGAAAACATCCTTGGAGAATTGTCATCAAAAGTATGACAGTATAAGAGTTCATAGTAGAAAACCATTTATGCTCAAAGACCTACTAGTCATAATAGACCTGGTGATAGCTTTCAGAGTCATTAGAATATATTCATAAGAGAATAGATGCAAGAGCATGAAAAGATAGTGAGATGGAAGGGCAGTTGGTAGAGTTGAAGAATCAAACCTGTAGTGATAATGTAGGGAGATAAAAGTAATTTACAGTCAAGAGCATCATGGTAGTTTCTCAGGTGACTATATTTGGGCAAGTAGAGAACTTAGTGACAAAATTACCATCAAAACAATAAGGATACTCAAAACCCTACCAAACCCTAGGGCCTTTTTCATCACCTTGTAGAGATCTCAAACATGCATGAAAATATTTCATAGGAGGGAATGAGACTAAAATAATCTCTATTTTTGATGACATGTTATTGAACTACTCTTTGCATAAGAGGATAGGCTAGCTTGAGTTGAAAAATCCTTGAAGACGAGTTGAGATTAGAAGGACATTATATGTATAAAACACTAGAATAATGAGACTATAGAAGAGAAATCATGAGTGATCATGAATGTACAATTAGAAGGGGAATACATAATGGTTTTATAGCATGAAAGTAGCCACAAAGTCCATATCAAGAAAAGACATCTTCAAGTTTTGATTGTGTCTTGTGTAGTATGGGTAAGATGGTAGTTGTTTGGTTTGAGAACTAGTTGCCCTTAACAAAACCAAAGAGAAAATTCTAATTGCTTGATTCAACTCCATGAGTGATTACTAAGATCTCTTAGAAAATTACATGTTGAGTGTGATCAAACATCATGCATGCCAATATTAAAAGTTCATCATACAAATGGTCATAATTATAGTGTTAGTGGTAGCATGGAGGTCTTAATGAGCTATTCGTATCACTGTGAAGGCACAAAAACTACCGTGCGATGTTGTGGTGGTTGTGCAAAAGGTTTTGTAAAGGATTTGATGATCCGAAGTGGAACTTGCAACTGCAATATCTGATAAAAATCCTCTTGGTGATCATTGTTAGAGAGTTGCAAACTGTGAATTGTCCTTTGTCCTATAGGACTGGGAAAGGAAAAACACTGTCAAACAGTGATTGAATCATAAAAAACAGTCCAAAAACAATGAAATTTAATGTCAAATGGTGACAAAGATTTTTCCTCTAAGTCATTTGCACATGGTGATTGAGAACACCGTGAGTAAGAAGTAAAAGAGCACTGGATCATAGCACTGCAAAATGGTCATGAGTTATGCAATGAACTTAACTGTTCTTTTCATCACAAGAAAGATCAAGATAATAACCAACATACTAATGTGCACATAGAATGTTCATGGAATGCAAACTTCCTTACAAAGCAATTACCACAATAGAGTTTGAGGTGAATTGCACCTGCTATTTTATGCTGATATGGATATGTTATAACCTGTAGTTAATTGTTGTAGCATAACAGATAGGCTAAATAGTTTTTCATATACCATTTTTTCAAACTCAAAATTTCTATCCCTTATTCTAGGAGCAAATCATAGGGGGAGTCTATACATAAGACACCATTGTTTCAAATTCAAAATTGTTCTCTTTCACAATTGTTTTCTTCATTTATTTGATCTAAGACAACTTGTTGTATAGAAGATGCTCTCAAAATCACAGTAAAATATTTTATTCTAGGATGACTATTCAGAATATTCCCATCATAACAATGAACAAAAGCATCATTCATTAACCAAAACTTTGCAAGAGTTTCATCATATTCTACTTTTCCACTCTCTTTTCCATTTTGAATTTTATTCCCAATTTCATCCATGAAGAAATTCCTCAGCTTGTAGATCATGATGTTAGCCACAAATTTACCAGGTGTCAAGGATAGCTTAGAGTTTTTACCGAAGCAACGATTGAATTTTTTTGGCTTTACCAAATATAATGTGTTGAAAATCTCTTTGAAGTTATTCTAGAAAAGAGTTCCTGAGAGTATAATGCGCATTTTTGAATTAACCTTTTTGTATGAATTCCATATCTTTGATCGGCTATTTAGAGCTTGATGGCCTTCATCAAGAATTAGTAGACCTATGCTCTCTAAAATTAGTTTTCCAATATGCTTAGCCTCTTCATGAAGGCTCACATTTGTCTCACAAGTGAGTGGCATAGAAGAAAAAAGTGTGCCTGTTATTGGCTACAACCTTTTTGTATACCTAACTTGTTATGTCACTATATCAATCCAAGTTTGCCTGAATCGTCCATACCCAAGCATTGCATCACAATCTATTCCTCCTGCACCTGAAAACTGCCACATATTAACCCCTTCTAAATAAAACTCAAAATAATCATAAAACCATAATTAATAGATCATTTTAGTTTCAAAAAGAATCTATGTCATTTACTATCAAACTATATAAATCACAAAAAATCTATGAAGCCTCCTAAATGTAGCTTAAAGCAACTTTATAGGATGGGTTTCAGCATAAGAAGCTTTCTACTACAACTCTCAATGAATGTATTATAAGCAGAAAACAAAATTCTTCACACTCGAAGTAATGCAATCAAACATTTATTCCAAAATTATGTTAGCAGGAGTTAACTAAACACAAAATGTTTTTTTCCTTGGTTTCTTTTAATAATATGGCATGTGGAAATCGAATAATCACTAAGAAACCCTAACAATAAAAAAACAAAGTAAAGGTTCAAGAAAGGAAATTCCAATGTACTATTGTGTAATGGTGACAAAGGCAATTATATGAAGATGACCTGCATACAAATCCCTGCCATTGAATTGCCATCCATCCAAAGAGAAAATAAGCAATGTAAGGATTTGAGCAATATAATTCCAAAGGGTTATGCTGTAATGGTAGTAGAATCACCATAAGAGCACAACGAAGGAACAAATTCTTGTGACTGTAATTATATGATCCATAACTCTATTGGTCATGTGGCATAGTTGTGCTATAACAAATACATGATGCAATCATGTGTGACCCAAGTTTAATGTGGCTATGTTGTGATAGAAATGGAGGCACTCATATGAGCACAATTAATGTACAAATCATTGTCATCACAATTAGGTGTCAATTTTCATTGGGTACATTTAGGTTGACTCAAGTTTAACAGTTTACGATGTAATAATAACATGATCCAAGAGCAATTACCTCTTGTTGTAATAAAGAGCCTATAACTCTAGTTGATATGCAGAGTGGTTGTGTTAAATCAATTATGTAGTGCATTCAAGCACAACCATGTTTAATGGGCTATTTTAGAGAGTGATCAAGATTTTCTAAACCTTATGAATGTTACTTAAAAGTGTACAACTTAAACTACAGACTGAGTTTGTTACACATTTGAATGCAATCTTGGGTTACCACAAACTATAATAATGTGATTTGCTAATAACCATTATGGGAAGTAATAAACCAAGACCCATGCTATATAGGATACATTTCCCTGATCAGGTTTACATACCTTAATGATAAAACACAAGCTTCCCACACACTCTAGGATACAATCCAAGATCATACCACACCCTAACAAGACATCTAATTTTCAGACCCAAGATTTAAGGTTGTTTTTTAATACCAATAGAAGCATTGGTAAGAGCATGACTAGGGTACAAATCCTAGGCCTCCATAGAAACATAAACCATAACTCTAGCAAATTAGCGAGGTTGTAATACCAAAAATATTGGGACATTGTAGCCAATAACAAAATCCTGCAATCTAAAGATTGTAGCTGATAACAAGCACACAATGTAGCTCAATGACATTTGTAAATGCAATCTATGGTAAGAAGAATGATAGTCACTTGAGGTGTGACAATCAAAAAGAGGTTGAGCAATGACAAGATAATAAAGCTCAAACCTTGCATAGTAAAGTGGAGATTTTAATAGTGTTTCCTTACCCCTTGCTGACCTTAAGGGTTTTTCAAATGCTATTGACAATGTTAGACAAGGCAAATGCAATTAGGGAATGACTGTCCAAATGAAGTAACATTGGTAATCATAGGTTCAATGTTTCTTCTTAGCCATTGTATAATGGAGGCAGTGGATTGCATGTTTGAGCAGTGTTTTGAGAATCATCAAAGATGGGAGAATAGTGAATAATACCTTGTGGACTGCGAAGTAGTGACAATAAGGTTGAAGGATCTTAAGACCCACAATACCATGAAACAATGAGTCCCTTGTAGTAAGTAAGTAGGCAGTATATAAGGCATAGTTTGATTTTATAGAAGGATGCTCATGAAAGGAATCTTCAATTGAAAGTAAGTGAGTTGTTTGAGATTGCAGCTGTGGGTGCAATATCCAATCTTAAAGGCACTTAGCAAAGCAGTAAATGTGCAAGAAAATCAAACCCTACACGAAAAATAGTTCACAATGTTATCTTGCATAATGCCTTGAGTTTGAAGACAAAAAATCTCATTGTATCTTGATGAAAGTAGTGACCTTAATGGTCAATCATTGGCAACCATGATTTTAAAACATTGTATTGTGCTTATGGAGGCAACATTTTAAGCAAGGTAGTGAGTGGTGGTTTGGAACAATGGCAGGTATGAAGGACTTGCTTTATATGCATACTATACAGTCTAGCTTAAGACAACGTTCTTAGAAGAGATTGAAGGTGGATTATGGAACTCAAGGGTTACCATGATAAAGATTAAAGCAAAGATTGAGATCTATTTAAAAGCCACTATCATGAAGATATTAAAGATGTCACATGCAAAACCCTAGCAGCTGGAGTAATGAATACAGTGCCAAAGAGGACAGTGAGCTGAGGTAGATTTAGGAGATCTCCACATTATCATGAAAATACATCATTTATTTATTTTTTAAAATTAAAAGAAATCATTCTAAACCCTATATAGGATACACTAATACTTCAAAAGCATATGAAGGAATTTGAGATTATGCAAATATATGTCAATTATATACCTAGATTACAAATAGTAGCACGAACAATGTAACCCTTGTTGAGTAGAGCAGGAATGAGATAAGCAACAATGAATCCTATGCCTCTTGTCACACACATATCCTTACCATTCTTTGTCATTCTTTACTGAAATACTTCTCCGTTTTGGCAGGCTATACCTGAAAATAAGGTCTTGACAAAGGTTTTAGAGTATGTTTATTAAAATGAAAAATCCATTTTGACAGGCTACGCCTAAAAAATAAGATTTCGACGAAAGTTTTAGATTAGTCTGTTTATTAAAGTTTTAGAGTATTTTGGTGGGCTATTGATTCTTGATTGTGACTAAATAAATGACTAACTATTTAATCATTTTTGTTTGTGTGACTAAATAATTTTTTAGTCAACGACCAAATGAGTCATTTATTTACTCATTTATAGTTGAGTTGCAAAAAAATAGTAGAATTTAGTCATTTTTAGTTGTGACTAAATTTTTTAGTCACGTAGTCATTTATTTTCCAAATTCTACTAGTGTAAAGTGAGGAGTTGTCCTCCATGTTTTAAGGGTGGAGTATTTACTTTTTCATCACTTTATTTAATGTTGGTGATTTTGGTGGTCAATTATCATTGGTTGATTTTCCACCTCCATCCTCTCCCAAGTTCTATATAAACTCACTATCTAGCTTGTATTTTTCATCTTGGAAGCTCTTAATGCATTTTGTCATATCGACATTGCATAATCTCTCAAAATTATGGTTTTCATTCTTTATGCTTTTCTAGTTTATGTGACTTTGATTTTGTCTTAAAAAGTTCCCTTAGTTATTCAATCTATTTCATATTTCTAACAAAAAGAAGCAATATGGTGTGAAACTTGATATTAAGAAGGCATATGACAAGGTTGATTAGAGGTTCTTGATGAAGGGAATAGAAAGTTTTAGCTTTTGAAAGCATTGGTTGAAATTTAAATTTAGCTTCATTGCCAACTCAAGATAATTTGTCTCGATGAATGAGAGTCCTTAAGGTTTCTTTGGGGATTCTAGGGATTGTGCTAGGGAGAACTAATTTCCTCTTTCTTGTTTATAATAATGGAGGATGCACTAGGAAGATCAAATAATTTGCAATGAATGAGATTGGGAATGAGTCAAAGTCACCAAGGACGTTAACCCCCTCTCTTATCAATAGTTTGCAAATGATACTTTGTTATTTGGAATGTCTAAAAGAAAAGATGGTAGAACAATTAAAGAAACCATAAACAACTACATGAGAGCTTCAAGGAAAGTACTAAATACCACCACATTAGAAATAGTTTTTCTTTTCTATAGACCCACAATTGAAGGAAATTATAAAAAAAATAGGCTTCAAAATTTAGAAACCTTCTAAGAAAATATCTTGGAATTCCCCTCTTTAGTGGGTATTGCTTGGAAAATCCATGGGATGTCCTGATTGAAGCATGTATGAAGATGATATCAATACGAAAAGGTAGATGATTGTTCTGGGTAGGAAGGATCCTCATGCTAAGTCTTTTTTTCTATTCGAATTCTTTTTATACCTTGCCTTAAGTTCCCTTCAAATACTTATCATAAGTTTGATAAAAACATCAAAAATTTCTTTTGGAAAGGTACTAGTAGAGAAGAAGATAACACTGATAACATGGGAGTTCATAAACAAACCAAAATAAGCCAAGGGTGTAAGACTGAAAAATTAGTCCATTCAAAATAAGTCTTTGGAAGCGGAACATCCATTCAAAGCCCAATTTGAAATGGGTGAGAATATTGTAAAATAATGAATGGTAGGAGTACTCATTTTTGGGAACACTCATTCAAAATTAAATAGAAGAAAATCACGACTTTAGTACCATAAAAAATTTCCTCGTGATTATTTTGGGGGAGAAAATAATAAATAAAAATTGTTCTTGCAATTATTTTGGAGGAGAAAATAATAGATGACATTTAACTCCAAAGATTATGCAAAGGCTTAAAAGAACGAGAGTGAAAAGGGTTTGAAGGATTGGAACTACTAGAAACTAAAGTAACAACATTAAAAAAATGAGCAAAAGGGAAGTTTGGCTTATAGAAGGCGAGGAATCACTTTGATGGAATTGCTCCAAGATTAGGGAGTATTCAACTAAAATAGAGCTTATGTTGGAAGAATCGATAAATGTTAATACCAACATTCCGATACATCTATGTTGGAACAAAATATGCCTTCCAAAAATTTTAGAAATTTTTACTTGGATTGTAGTATAGATGGAAATCTTAATTATAGACTACAGACAAGTTTTAGAATCTTTGCTTTGTTTTAATGAAGCTTTGTTTTAATGATCTCTCAAGGTGTGTATTATGTATGTAAAGCAAAGAGTCAATAGACCAACATCTACTAAATTGTCACTTCTCAAAAAATGTTGACAATTGTTATGTGATGTTGACAATTGTTGTGTGATGTTGACAATTGTTATGTGCTAGATTACTAAATTGTCACTTCTCAAAAAATGTTGACAATTGTTATGTGACGTTGACAATTGTTATGTGCTAGATTACTAAATTATCACTTCTCAAAAAATGTTGACAATTGTTATGTGCTAGATTAGGATAAGGTAAGTTTCCTTCCTCTTTTTAGTCATGACCATTTTAGAAAGAGATAATCAATATTCTTCAGCATTTGAATCATTAACCTATCAATAATGATTTGGGGGATTTGGAAGAAAGAAACTAAAAAATCCTCAAATACAAAACATTAACATTACCAGAGGCATCTTTTCTTAACAAATTGAAGACAATAATGGGTTGAGGTTGTAGGTTGTTAATCAAAAAATTATGATGCACAATCAACCATTTAGAAGAAAAAATACAATCTTGGGACAATGATATGGTCAGAAAATGACAAGGACTCAAAATTTTGTGTGTAAATGGGATGGATGAGCTAACACTCCAAAATCGAGAGAAGGATTATAATGGAGTCCCCCTTCCTGACTAAAGATGAATTTTGATGGAGCCTAAATCTTTTTTGGGTGTATCAAGATTGAGATATGTCATAAGAGGCAAGAATGGTAAAAAAGAGACTCAAAGAGGGGACCAATAAAGAGGTTGAAGTAATATGGTTGGTGGTGCATAAAAAACCTCAAAGAGGGGAGAAAATTACACTATCAAACATTCCTATAGAGATGAATAAAGTTACTGACATTCTTGCTAACTTTACAATAAACATGAATGATCAATGAATTTCACTGGCCAAATCAAAGCACTCGTTGAGATTAGGGAAATCAATACTACAGAAAATCAAGGGTGATCAAGCATTTATGGATTATAATCATTACCATGGCGAATAAATTTTGAAGCTGGTGATATTAACATTTCAAAAATTGCAAGATTTAACCCATGCTAAGTCAGTGAATATCTTTGCTTTTGGCCAAAGCCATAAGACGACGAGAATTATTACTGGATGTGGTGAGCTAATCCTTAAATCAAAGGCCTATGTGTTGAAGAACCCAAACCCTTGGAAATCTCAAAGTAGCACCATGGATACACCTGTAAGGCTTGTCTACAGCCAGCGATAGATAACTTTATATAATGCATACTATATAAAAAAGGAACACTAAAAATAATAATATAAAAGAAGATGAGCTTCTTTACTTGCATTATAAATATGCCTGCACAAAATTAATGTTGCATTATAAATATGCCTGCACAAAATTAATGTTGTATTTTTACGAGTAAAACTGCTTATCTTTAAAATGGACTTTGTATCAAAATATCTACAATGGATTTTAAAGGCATATTATATATATGCTTGAAAATGGTCTTTATATAAAAAATATGAAAATGTTCACAATTAAGTTTAAGAAAAAAACCTCCCCACATTGTTTGCTGGATAAGCTACTTAATAATAAAAACTGTAAAACATAAGTATATTTACAAAATATCAAAATACCCATGATAAATCTTATATATATATTTGAAAATGGTTGTGTAAAAGACTACAAACAATTCACCGTATTTTTTTTTGGTTTATGAATAATATGGCCATATAACCAAACTACAGAGAACGGTACAATAGCAGGAAGCAATGAAGGCGCTGTACATATGACTGTGATATAAACATATTAGTGGGCATGCTGCTGATTTTCTTGTGCATGCTTCAGATGGCGACGTTCTTCAGGAAGAGATACCAAATAAGAAATTAGTGTGAGAGTGAAGACTACATGATTAAGAGGCTTGATAGAACTGGTCTGAATATATTTTGCATGGTACTCTTCCATGGCCTCCTCTAATGTTTTCTTCATACGGTCCTTGGACAATTTGGGCTTGAGATATCCTGGTACTTCCTTTACCTTGAGCTGCCTCATCTCATTCCACAAGCTCTTCACCGCCTGCATGCTCATTTTGGTCTGCTTCACTTGCCCCTTGCATTTCTATGCCTTTTTCAATCAAATATAAAGTGATGATTTGTAGCCCTATGTGTGAATAAGTGTGACATGTGTACAATCTTTTTACAGGTGTGGATTCTTCTAGACATATGTTATGTTCATATAAGTCCGGATTGTTTAAGAGGGTTTTATATGATGAAATTTCAGAAGAAAAAATATGTATATGTATAATGAATTTAGATTGATTAAGCAAGGGTTCAAACTAATAAATCTAATAATTGTAATTCATTTTGAAAAGTAAATGAAATAGAAGGTAATATAGTTCAAGCATTAAGAATGAGGGTTAATGTCGATTTTGATAATAGATATGGTTGTGTTGGAGAAATGAGATATATCCATTAGTAAAGTGTATTGGAATCTACTTTAGCCTTGTGTTCTATGAGGATATTTGTAGGTTTAGAATAAGTTTGTAGTCATCATGGATTAAAGTCCTTTGATTTCAAATTTCTTAACATAATAAAATTTTACTCTTCTACTCGCAGCATAGATCTCTCTATTTGCACTAACTTTTACTAATTGAAGCGTTGACAGTCTTTAAAGAGATGTCATTTCATCGCAAAGAAATAAGTTCTCTTAGGTCAAACCCTTGAAATGTGTACATATATTGAAAAATAATAGGCAAAGGCCTTAGTATGGATATTTTTTACATCTTTTAGGACATGAAAATTGAAACATGTCACTATTAATTACTTTTTCAATGCTTTAAAATGAGAGAGAAATATTGACAGATGATGGATGTGAAATAAATGCAATTAAATGTTTGCAATACTAGCACATAACATCAAATTGCATAAAACATGTGCTTAGTTGGCTTAGAGTGGGAAAATGATGGACCAATCAGTCATTTTTAATTTAAATTTTGGAAAAGGAGACAAGTTTGTAACCACAAGAATGTTCCAAAGTGTACAAACAACTAAATCAAGGTGGTTAACACTTATATGGAGGTGGGTGCATAGGTGAATGTCATAAATATGTGGATAAAGGGAGTGCATAGAAGTGTGTATGTGTGAGGATAAGGTAAGACTAAGTGTATGAGAATATGTGTGTATATGGATGGATAAAAAGATAAGGGTAACAAGCCCAAATTTGCACAAGATTGTACCATATCTTCATATGTACATATATTAAGATATTTCCTCAAAATAGAAGAAAAACTAAATGGAAATTGACAGGGATATGAAAATTTAACCATTACAACATGATTATTAAGGCAATTTTCAAAAATAAAATATAATCAAGAAAATATATACAATTACGGATATAATTATTTTCATTCAAAATTCTTGTATCTAATAAGATGTTGACTAAATGTAGTATACAAAACTTTAAGCAAGTTTTAAATGTGCCTAGTAATTTAATATATTTGTAGAGAAAAAATACTTCCCACTAAAAAATTACATGAATATAGAAGGTAAATAAAAATTTTAAATGCTTGAATAAGATCCTAGATAAATACATTTGAGCTAAGAAACATCACAAGTAAATAATAAAGTAAATGAGAAATTAAGGAGTACTTAGCTCTTTAATGATACATTGATTGTTGTGGTTGATTCAAATAGTAGAGGCACTCCATGATCACTCCTTGAATATGAATAGAAAACCTAGAGAATCACTTTTGAATTAGATGAGTCCCTTGATTTTACAATGCACAACTAGATTTAATCATACTTATGATTCTATATAGGGCTCCCTTAATTCTATTTGGTATGATATGTGTAGACATCTAAAATTGACACATTGTCATTATCCAACCATTTTTTTCTATAATAGATTGAATACAACCCTTATTATTCAGTTAGTTATCCTATTTCCATCCCCTTATTAATTAAACAATATTTTATTATTTAATTAATAAATTCTCTATTTATCCATTATTCATCACTATTCACCTATACCCATTTTCTAGCCTAAATAATTTAATCATGTTCCTCCTATAGTCCATCGTAGGTAAATAAATTCAATTATTTATTTACCTAAGTCCCCCATCCTTTTCCCCAAAATTAATTAAATAAAATATTTATATAATTCTTTATTTTCTATGCATTCCATTAAGTGAGCTAAAATTAATTAGCCCCTTAATCCCCTACTTGCACATCCCTAATCGTAGTCAACCCCCATCAAATCATGTATATCCCCACATGTGTACAAAGGAATGACCTTTTATACACAAGGCATGGGTCTTTGTACATGTGACATGGCCTCGGTACCATATCACATGGGTCAAAGTAATTGTCCATCCCTCTTGGATACTCCAATGTACTCTTTCCATCTCATCCCTCCAACCTTCCCAAGGAGAATTTCCACCATTGACCATCCCCTTAATCCCTCTCCCTCCATCTCCTCCAACCACTAAGGATGATTTTCCTCCTCTCATATCTCAATGGATCGCAACCCATATGAGCCATTCATTCCATCTTTTTATCCTAGCCATCTATTGGTTCTTCCTAATTTCTATAAATTAGAGCTCATCCTATCCATTTTAATACATCAACCTCATATGAAACCCTATGTTATTGGTAGAAGCACTCACATCCAACCATCCATGAGCACAACCACCTCACCATAGTGCAACAAGAGTTGGTTTTGGTAAAATAACCTGTTTTTATCAATGTTTGTTAACCCTTTATGCTTAATTTGAGTGTTTTTTGTGTTTTGATGAGAGTAAGTTAATATCACTTTAGTTTACTCCATTAGACTCAAAATTTCATGGACACATCTCTAGCGCACCCGATGGGACCCACATCCCTTTTATCACTAGCCAAAAATAGCTTTCCTTAAGTTTTATCATGTGCAGGTCACAATCATGCAACTTTGTTCTCATTAGGTGGACCTATGTTGTGTTTATATTATATTTGGGTGACCCTATCATCAAGGTGTTAGGAGCTTAGTTCCACTTGCTAAAAAAAAATTATTTGCACTTTTTGTAACAAATCTTCTTTGTTTATTGATAAAAATGGTTTTGCAGGCCTATATGCTGTCCAAACTACCTCTTGGAACCAAAAAATATTTTTATTAATCAACCTTCATTTTTTGTGCAAGGAAACATAGTTGGGCATACCTGTTCACAATGGGGCAGTTTCATCACTTTTTAGGTGGCCTTATGACCTATTTGGGAAGTCTTATAATATAAGTAAAATTTTCAACCTTTGAGTTTGGTAATTTTGTCT
Source organism: Sequoiadendron giganteum (assembly GCA_007115665.2). Taxonomy (NCBI): domain Eukaryota; kingdom Viridiplantae; phylum Streptophyta; class Pinopsida; order Cupressales; family Cupressaceae; genus Sequoiadendron; species Sequoiadendron giganteum. Next base: position 192,053,402 of record CM021105.1, read on the forward strand.
AATTGGGCAGTTTCACTTTGTGTTTAGATAGTTATGTTCCTTGCAAATTTTCAGCAAGATCAATTTCATTTTTGAGGGGCTAACCTACTAACATTTAGCTTGGGTGTGATCTTATTATAAAATTTTACCTTGCGACTTTCACATAAGACAAATATCAAATCTTCAAACTACTAATAGTTTCCTTGCAACATCAATTGTCAAAGTGGGTAATTCTCACTAATCTTAGACACATTGATTAAATTAGGGGAAATAACTTGTGTGTTTTGTCTTGAGAGCCTATAAGATATATACTCTGCACTCACACCCTTGGGTGATCTTAGGGATCAAAAGTCATATATCCTCTCCTTTTTTTAGTTAGAACCCAAGAGCACTAGCCACATGTATGCTCTCTCCTCACACCTTGAGCGATCTTGGAGATCAAAAAAATCTAGTGATTCTTACCCTTTAGGAGGTTTGCTTGGGATTTCATCACCCCGAGAGATGACCTCAACCATGTGAGCTGGATGGGTATAAAAAGGAGGGAGAACAAAAGTTGTACCCTAATCTAGTCACATTGTATCTATCAAAGTCTTGATGTTTGGGTGATTCCATGACTAGAGGTGTAGGGTTGGTTTGATATTTCTAGTTAAAATTCCTAATCTATCCTTGTGATGGGCTAGTGTTTACGGAAATACCTCACATACCCTTATGGTATTTTATGGACACACTTCTTAGCCCTTATTGAGAAAATGTGTCGCAACCTTGCAATTATATAAGGTATTGTTGATACATAAGGAATTGTTCAGCCGACAATGATCAGGGGGGCATGGAGGGAAAATTTTATTTATATTTTATTATTGTAAATTTGGACTGTTCATCATTATGTCTCATATCCAATGGTCAATATTTTATTAGCTTGACTTTCCCTAGAAGGAAACCTTATTTTATGAGGGCATTGTATTACGACTATGTATTATGATGTATTTTGAGATTCTGATAGTGACTATGTTGCCTCTGGATCTCTGAGTGGTGATACTCCTATGAGAAGCTTTCTCTGCAAGTATATTGTAATCTTTGTGATTCCTGAATAATAATTGGGAAGCTTTGGAGTGTGGGGTTTTAATCTTGAAAGGGTTTTTCCCACGTAAATCATTGTGTTGTGGTATGCATGGTATTTTTGTTTATTTCTGATTAAGTTTATGTAATTGTTAAAGATTTTTAAATTTTTTGCATTATTCTCCTCTCAAGATTAGTGTAGGAAGTTGTTATGCTACCTTAGCTTCCTTACAACCTTATGTAGCTTAGACTAATAACTTTTCGTCATTACTTAGTGTGGTGCAAGGCTTGTTATCGAGCTTGAAGTTATTCACCATGTACCTCCTTGAGTAGAGATAGAAACTCTTTGGTCATGGTGTTACGATCCTCCAAAGAAAAGGAGAAGGTGAGTTGATCAGGTGCCACTAGATACCTACCTATCAACTCTTGAAAGATAACTACCCTACACTATATTGAGTTATTTTATCATGAGGGCCTACAATACGTTAACACTCCTACTTGAACAATCATAGGCATGTGAGTGTTTTCAACATGTACTCATTGTTGAAACTTGTGCAACTTGCTTTATCTGAAATCCTTAGAATCCAAAACCATTTACATGTTGATTGATTATTTTCAATTGTTGCCAAGGTCAAGCCTCCCAATCCACCTAATCCCAATGTATCCAACCCATAACCTTAATCATCCATACCCATCCAAGTCTATATCAAACTAAATAACACTAATCTCCCTCCCTTCTAATCATCACTTCCCATCTCTTTCATCCATGCCCATCCAATATAACATAACTTAATCATTATCCTCCACGAAAAAGACCAAAACTAGTAATCAAGAGAAATCCTAATTATGTATTGATGATGATAGAAGTCTTGTTGATAAAAAAATATGAAATTTATCTCTTCAATTTCATCATTTCTAGTAAGTTCTCCCCAAGAATCTACCACTCATCTATGTATTTTGACCAAGCAATTCCTCCTTCAATATATTTGATTGGACCTCCACACATATCCACTAGTCATCCTTATCCTACCTTTAATAAGGGAGCTCCATTTTATCCTCCATCCATATCTCCCTATTATCTCTCACTCACATATCCCCATCATCTAACATATATACTTCCATCTTCTCCTATAGTGATATCCCAACCTCTATCTTTATACAATAGCATCTACTTAATCCCTAATAAAAATTCACTACCCCACTAGTCCCAAACTCACCTTCCAATCCATAATCGTCATCCTTCAATCCATAATCCTAATCCTCCATCTAATCCTAATCCTCTAATCCATAATCCCCATCCTTCAATCCATAATCCTAATCCTCCATCTAATCCTAATCCTCTAATCCATAATCCCAATCCTACCACTTCCAATCCCTACCAAACCACAAAACCATAATCTTCATCTTATTGTGGTTCCTTCCCATTCTTTCCATCTAATTCCAACCCTCCAATTCGTAATCTTAATCCTCTCACTAATCCCAATCCTATATCTACTCCTAATCCCTCATCTAATGCCAACCCTCCAATCCATAATCATAATCCTCCCACTAATCCCAATCCTCCATCTACTCCTAATACCCCATCTAGTCCCAATCCTCAAATCCATAATCCTAATCCTCCATCTCCTTCCAATCCCCCATCTAGTCCCAATCCTCCAATCAATAATTCCAACCCTCCACATACTCATAATCCTTCATCTACTTCTAATCCCCCATATAATCCCAATCCTCCAATCCATTATCCCAATACTTCATCTAATCCTAATCGCCCATCTACTCCTAATCCTCCATCTAATACTAAAACATCTACATATTTCTCTTCATAATTCCTCCAAGGACTCCTAGTAAAGAAACCATCACAAAATCCACATCCCAAAACTGTGAAGCCATATCACCTCAGTCAATTATCTAAGTGCATTATTAATGAGACACCTCTCTATCCCACACCTATCATGTTCCTCTTCCAACTCCTAACACCACCCAACCCATTGAAACCATACAACTCTAAATCTAATATCATACTCCTAACATTATCCAACCCCACTCTCATGAACCTCATGAATCCCCAATCCCTTAATCCACCCCCTTTTGAGGAGTCTAACCAATATTTCTCACCCATTATATCTCCCACTCAAATCCAAATATTCCAAGAGCTTGTTCCAAAACATACCAAGACATCACCCCATCCAAATAAAGATCCTACCACATCATCTAATCCCTCTCATGATAATTTATCATACCCTATCAAAATCAAGATCCTACCACCCCTCCTAATCCCTTTCATGATCCCTTACCATCTCCTCATTCAAAACAAGATCCTACCATGTCACCTAATCCCTTTCAATATCCATTATCATCACCTCATCAAAATAAATATCCCAACATCCCATCTAATCCATATCATGATCCCTTACCTCCTCCTACCCAACACCATTACCTTATCCTCTTGGCTCTCTTAATTTCACCCATGGTATTTCTCTTGTAGAAGAAGAACAAATTATCTCCATCACCCATCCTACTCCACCTAATAATGGACTTGCATCTTTCTCCCAAAAAATAGATATCCTACTTTAAACCAAATTCTCAAGAACATGAACTATCAAGGAAAATTATTAGGCTTTCATGAGAAAGTTATCTTGGATCCCACCCATGTCAAAGAGAATCCATAATCACAAGGCCTTAGCTACATTTCTCAAGGATCACAATATTTCCAAAAATATTTGTACAACCTTTGTGAAATCTAAGAGGGCTTCTTCCAAAACCACAATAGGTGCCTCACAACCTTCCTCCAAAAAATGTATCACCATCTACCCTCCATCATACCAACCTTTAATCATTATCACTATCTCTCCATCCTCCAAATCAATTTTGGGTCCTTATGTCCCATGATCCACCATCACATAACCTCTAGGTACTAAATCCATTTTGGGCCCTTATATCTCAAAAACGTATCCTCCATCTCATCCTATTCATCACCTCATTCACCAATCCCCTATCCCTATCACCCATCATAAAAATCCCACTCCCATTATCCTCAATCAGGATCAATAAAGTTACACCTCCATGAACGTCATCCAACATCCTCCCTCCATGTACCCTCTCCAAAATCCTACCTCTATCACTCCATCCATATTCCCTCCACATCATCCATATCCTTGCAACCATATCATTGCTACTGGAAGCAATTTGGATGCCAATGTAAAAATGAATAAAGTCAAACATCCACCAAAATATGAATATCACCATTTCCCCTAAAAATAGATGATAAAAACAAAGAAAAATGTGATCCAAAAATTTAATAAATCTGCCGAAAAGGCCCGCTAAAGAAAAAACCAAAACCATGTGAATCCCAAAGGAAAAAAAACAATACATCCAAAATAAAAACCCAAGATAGAAACTAAATTTGCTAATACACAAGCTAAACATCCCCATACTCTATCCTTTAAATCCATTTTGGGTACCTACGTCCCAAAATACACTATTATATATAGTCCATCTTCTCCAAATCCTACGTCAACTTCTCATTGAATTCTTCAACATCCATCACAATGTGTGCTAGTGTTGGTCCTAAAAAAATTCCCCCCTAACACTACCTTCCCATGTTATACATAAAATTTCCAAAACCCCATCCATTATCCCACATTTATCCTCCATCAAACCCCTTTAATCCACGCCTTTGCGTAATCCCCTCATCCTAACAAGATTGTATCGACATTCATCAATCACTCTAAATGGCCTTGTCTCACCTTAGTATGGAACTAGATGCTTGAGTCCTTCCTCCATCTCTCACTCACCTATCCATTATCTTCCAAATCCACTTATCCATATCCTTATCCTCAAACTTCTCCATCCATACTATTCCAAAAAAAAATAGTAAAGAGAAAAAATTAGTCCAATAGAGAAAACCTAGAAAATAGGCACCTTGGGAAAGTACCATGATGAAAAGTTGGGAAATGGTCATCATGCACAAATCCCCTACCCATTTTATCTCTACACTTGGGGGCAAGTTTCCTCTCGCTACTTATCCATCATCTCCTCCTTCTCACTTACCTATCCTACCCACCATCCTATCCATTCCAATCCCTCCATCCTCATGATCTTGATAAATATTGGGGCAACTATACATACATGCTTTGGAAACCACTTGATATTGTAGACACATAAAAATGACCTAGGCCCACAGGCTCTATTTTACCACCTTCATCCTAGCATAATTATAACATTTAATTATGTCCTTGGTCCACATTCGACTATTAATTAAGTAATTCATTATTATTTAATAAATTCATGTCTATTGTATTCTTCATGATTATTATATAAATAAATTTTATTTATTTATTCAATACGTCATTAATTGTCTATTATCTTCTCATAATTAAATAAATTTATTAATTTATTTAATTTTATTTATTCATTTATTCTTCCTCATTATTAAATAAATGAATTTTATTTGTTTATTTAATATGTCACTAATTCTCATAATTAAATGAATTTATTTATTAATTTAATTATTAGTCATAATCCTCTAAATTAAATAATTATCTTTAATTATTTAATTACCTAATTTAACATCTTTCATTTTAAATAAATAAAATAATTTAAAGTGATTTCGTTTTATTAACTGTCACTTCATTTTAGTAAATAATCTGAAAAAAGATTATTTATTGTCACACAAAATCATTATTTTGAATTAATTTAATTCAAAATGGTAATCTTCTTCCAAAAATCAAGTAATTGAGCAAATTCTTGATTTATTAAATTTTCTTTTCAGTTCAACTCTTTATCTTCTTGATTTTCTAAAATCTTTATCTTTTTGACTAATTATCACATGTATTCTCAACCGCCGATTTGATTTTATCAAATGACATCTTGACCACTCATTTAACAATCTTTCCCTAACCCTAATTAGGGATTGTCTCATGAGATCTCGTCCACTGATTTTAGGCTTTTGTCAGCTTTTACTCTTTCCATCTTCATAATCGTGCAACGTATCATGATGGTGGAATTAGTTGATGATTCTACCATCAACTGACTAGATTTCCCTTGTGGATGGATTATAATGCTTGACACAAGCAATTATGAACTCTAGACTCTGTACTGAGAAAGGTATGGACGCTGCTGCGAGAAGACCTGAATGGCCAAGATGCCTGATGGTGGTGTTATTTTATGCTTTCTTTGTTCTTCATAATCTCTTTGGGTTTTATTTAATATAAACATGCCAATCCATAAACGGAAATATGAACCACTCATTTAACAATCTTGCCCTAACCCTAATAATACTTTTTTTGCTCATTTTTTGATTTTTTTTTGGTGTCACCAAGATGCCTTTTTGCCAAGTTTTCATCAAGGTGACGATTTTTTCCTATTTTTTCAATTTTTTTGTATTTTTAGGTTCTTAGCCAAGCTCTCTGATGCTATGTGTATAAATTTCGCAAATGTAGGCTCTTGATGGGTGTTTTCAACTGTTCTCCATCAGGTGTGGCCAACTAATACGCTCCAGAACCGAATGTTACAGTAATAATATAAGGACCGAGCCAATTAGGCTCAAACTTGCCAGGCTTTTCACGGTCAGCCTGATTTCTTGGGTTCTGCATGAGGACCAAGTCACCAATTTAAAATTTTCTCACCATCACTCTTTTGTTATAGCTCTGGCAAAGACGATTTTAATATGCCTGTAAGTGATTCAAGCCATTTTGTCGTCTTTGTTGTAACATTTCTAACTCACGTAGGCGAGACTCTCTGTACTCTTTATCATCGATCATTCCTTTCAAGGAGACTCTGAGAGAAGGCATTTTGACCTCGATGGGCAATATGGCCTCAGATCCGTAGACAAGGGAAAATGGATTGGCTCCAGTGGGTGTACGAATGCTGGTACGGTAGGCCCATAGGGCAAGATTGAGTTGTAAATGCCAATCTTGACCAACGCCATTAATGGTCTTCTTAAGAATGCGAAGAATTGTTTTATTTAATGCCTTAGCTTGACCGTTACCTTGTGGATAAATGGGGTGGAGAAGTGATGTTGGATGTGGAATCGCTCACAAAGTTCATGAACGTCCTGATTTTTGAATGGACTCCCGTTATCTGTGATGATGGACTGCGGAACACCATACCGACATATGACGTAATTAAGGATAAACTTTGATATTTGTTTTTCGGTGATGTAAGTGAGGGGGACGACTTCAATCCACTTAGTAAAGTACTCAGTGCCGGTGATTATGAACTTATGGCCATTAGAGGAGGATGGATGAATCTTCCCCACGAGGTCGAGTCCCCATTGTGCGAAGGGCCATGGAGAAGTGATCGGTCTCAGCTCCTACATAGGTGCATGGATTAGGTCACTGTGCACTTGGCATTCCCAACATGTTCTAACAAACTAAAGAGCATCCTTTTCTAGTGTCAGCCAATAGTATCCCAGTCTGGTGACTTTCCTAGCTAAAGTTGGACCACTCAAATGAGATCCGCATATACCCTCATGTACTTCTTGTAAAGTTGTTTGGGCTTCATCAGTGTCGAGACAGCGAAGAAGCATGTTATCAAAGCCATGACAGTATAGGGTGTCACTGACGATGGTGTGTCGGGCGGCTTTTCAGATAAAGGACTTTCTTTGGTTATTGGAAAGGTTGGATGGTAGGGTTTGGGACTTAAGATAATCATAGATGTCCTGGTACCAAGGAAAACTGGGACCAACAATCTCACAAACCATTTTTGACTCTGGGATGTCATATGCTGGCATCAATAGCTGTTCCACTAAGAACTCAAATTGTGACACATATTTGGGGATATCTAAGAGAGATCCAATAGTAGCCATTGCATCAACTGCCTTATTTTGTGTCCTTGGGATTTGTTCAAAATCAATCATTTTGAAATATGTCATGAAGCTATCCACTATTCGCTTGTAAGGGAGAAAATTTTCATCCTTCGTGCCATAATCATGATTCACTTGGTTGATAACCAACTGAGAATCCTCGAATACTAGAAATGTTTGAATTTTCTATTTAATTGAAATTTTGAGTCTTGTGACCAATGCTTCGTATTCTGCAATGTTATTAGTACAAGGGAAGGCAATCATGAATGCTTTAGGAATGGAATCCCCTTGTGGTGTGATGAAAAAAATGCCGACTCCTAAGCCGTGACCTATATGAGACCCATCAAAATATAGCTTCCAAGGTAATATAGGTTCTGCATGCAAGATGGGTTCATTGGGAAAATCAGTTATCAATGGATGAGTATCCTGGATAGGTACATCTGCAAGTTGATCTGCTATTACCTGCCCTTTTATCTCCTTGCGCTCAACATATTGTATGTCATATTCACTTAAAATCATGACCCACTTTGCTAAACGACTTGTCAATGCTGCCCGACTTAGAAGATACTTTAATGGATCAATCTTAGCTACCAGGTGTGTTTGGTGATTCAACATGTAATGTCTGAGCTTATGTGCTGCAAAGACAACTGCCAGACATGCGCATTCAATGGTTGTATATTTCAATTCATATCCTATCAGTGTGCGACTAATATAGTATATGGATCTTTCGTTTTCCTCATGGTGATTTTGTGCTAATAATTCCCCCAGTGCATTTGTAGTTGTGGAGACATACATGATCAATGGCTTGCCTTCAATGGGTGACATCAGGATTGGTGGTGTTAATAGATATTATTTAATTTTTTTAAAGGATGTGTGGCATTTTTCTGTCCAAAAAAATGGAATGCTTTTGCATAACAGATATTGAAATGGTTGACACTTGTCTGCCAACTGTGCGATGAAACATCAGATGGACTGCAGTCTACCCTGAAGTGTTTTCAACTCGCTGATTCCTTTTGGTGGTGGCATGTCTAGGATTGCTTTCACTTTATTAGGATCAACTTCTATGCCTCTTCATGAAACTATGTAGCCCAATAGTTTTCCCGAAGTGACCCCAAAGAAACATTTTTTTGGGTTCAAACAAACCTTATAATCTTCTAGCCATCAAAAAAATTTGTCCAGGACCCTGAGATGGTCTTTCCGTGTCAAAGATTTTGCAAAAAGGTCATCCACATAATCCTCCATTAGGATATGCATCATGTTATGAAATATTGTTGTCATAGCTCTCTGGTATTTGGGCTTGAGATATCTTGGTACGTCCTTTACCTTGAGTTGCCTCATCTCATTCCACAAGCTCTTCATCGCCTGCATGCTCATTTTTCTCTGCTTCACTTGCCCCTTGCATTTTGATGCCTTTTTCAATCAAATATAATGATTTTTAGCCCTATGTGTGAATATGTGTGACATCTATACTATCTTTTTACAGGTGTGGATTCTTCTAGACATATGTTATGTTCATATAAGTCCGGTTTGTTTAAGAGGGTTTTATATGATGAAATTTCAGAAAAAAAAAAATGTATATGTATAATGAATTTAGATTGATTAAGAAAGATTTCAAACTAATAAATCTAATAATTGTAATTCATTTTGAAAATTAAATGTAATAGAAGGTAATATATAGTTCAAGCATTAAGAGTGAGGGTTAATGTCGATTTTGATAATAGATATGGATGCATTGGGGAAATGAGATATATCCATTAGTAAAGTGTATTGGAATCTACTTTAACCTTGAGTTCTATGAGAGGACATATTTTTAGGTTTAGAATAAGTTTGTAGTCATCATGGATTAAAGTCCTTTGATTTCAAATTTCTTAACATAATAAAATTTTACTCTTCTACTGGCAGAATAGATCTCTCTATTTGCAATAACTTTTACTAATTGAAGCATTGCCAGTCTTTAAAATTACCTTGAAAGGGATGTCATTTCATTGCAAAGAAATAAGTTCTCTTAGGTCAAACCCTTGAAATGTGTACATATATCAAAAAATAATAGGCAAAGGCCTTAGTATGGATATTTTTTACATATTTTAGGACATGAAAATTGAAACATGTCACTATTAATTGCTTTTTCAATGCTTTAAAATGAGAGAAATATTGACAGATGATGGATGTGAAATAAATGCAATTAAATGTCTATAATACTAACACATAACTTCAAATTGCATCAAACATGTGCTTAGTTGGCTTAGAGTGGGAAAATGATGGGCCAATCAGTCACTTTTTAATTTAAATTATGGAAAAGGAGACAAGTTTGCAACCACAAGAATGTTCCAAAGTGTACAAACAACTAAATCAAGATGGTTAACACTTATATGGAGGTAGGTGCATAGGTGAATTTGATAAATAGGTGGATAAAGGGAATGCATAGAAGTGTGTATGTGTGAGGATAAGGTAAGACTAAGTGTATGAGAATACGTGTGTATATGGATGGATAAAAAGATAAGGGAAACAAACCCAAATTTGCACAAGATTGTACCATATCTTCATATGTACATATATTAAGATATTTCCTCAAAATGGAAACAAAACTAAATGGAAATTGACACGGGTATGAAAATTTTACCTTTACAACATGATTATTAAGGCAAATTTCAAAAAGAAAATATGTATTGTTAAGTTCTTATTCTCTAGAAAGTATGTCAAACTGTCCTACATGAAATATATCAAAAATAAATATAATCAATAAAATATATACAATTACGGATTTAATTATTTTTATTCAAATTTCTTGTATATAATAAGATGTTGACTAAATGCACTATACAAAACTTTAAGTGAGTTTTAAATATGCCAAGTAATTTCATATATTTGTAGAGAAAAAAATACTTCCCACTAAAAAATTACATGTTCTTATAGAAGGTAAATACAAATTAAACACTTGAATAAGATCCTAGATAAATACATTTGAGCTAAGAAACGTCACAAGTAAATAATAAAGTAAATGAGAAATTAAGGAGCACTTAGCTCTTTAATGATACATTGATTGTTTTGGTTGATTCAAATAGTAGAGGCACTCCATGATCACTCCTTGAATATGAATAGAAAACCTAAAGAATCACTTTTGAATTAGATGAGTCCCTTGATTTTACACTACACAACTAGATTCAATCATACCTATGATTCTATATAGGGCTCCCTTAATCCTATTTGGTATGATATATGTAGACATCTAAAATTGACACATCGTCATTATCCAACCATTTTTTCTATAATAGATTGAATATAAGCCTTATTATTCAATTAGTTATCATATTTCCATCCCCTTATTAATTAAACAATATTTTATTATTTAATTAATAATTTCTCTATTTATCCATTATTCATCACTATTCACCTATACCCATTTTCTAGCCTAAATAATTTAATCATGTTCCTCCTATACTCCACCTTAGGTAAATAAATTCAATTATTTATTTACCTAAGTCCCTCTTCCTTTTCTCAAAAATTGATGAAGGGGCATCCATGGTTGACAGGCTATCCCACATCAACAAAAAGGAGTTAAATTTGAATTTTCTTTTGCAAATTTTGTTGTGAGTTGAATTTCATGTTTTATCTTGTGAAATTCAAATTTTGGAGTGCATTTGGGATGTTATGGCATGTTGAATTTGAGTTTGAAATTTGGAGTTAATTTGGAGAAAGCAGGATAGGTGGAGATAATGGAGAATATGTTTTAAAAGTAAAAATATTGAAAAAAGAAAGTGGAGGCATGGGTTTCTTGGAGACCTCCAATCAGATTTGTAACTCCAATTTTAAATTCCAAGATTCCTAAAAAATAGGGAATCGAGAGGTGGGCGCCCAAGTTTGGAAAAGGTGATTTTTGCTTTCAATGAAAAAACAAGAAAACCATTAAAGCATTGTCATCCATTCACAATAGGTCTTGGGGTTTGAAAAGCATATTTTATTAAACGTTATTAATGAAATTTCATTTTATTGGGGGGTTACAAGAGTTGGGTGTTGATTTTTGAAGCCCGGGGGGTTGAAATGAAAGGAAATCCAGCTAAAATGAATACACATTTTTCATTTCATGTGGATTGGAGTTTTTTAATGAAAAAATAATTTCATTTTGAATGAATTTTTTTCCAGAAAATAGGAGAAGAGAAGAGAGGGTGTATCATACCTCCAGGAAGATTTTTTGATGGTGTTGTTGCAGATTGGAGTTGGTTTACAAAGGTATAACATCATCAGTAGTTGCAGATTGAAGGGTTGTGTTTTGAGAGTAATTGTTTGTTGCAGGTGTTGGAGACAAGCTTTGATACAAAGCTTTGATTTGCTGATGGAAAACCATTTTTGTTGTGTTTACCAGTAGTTTTGTAAGGGCTTGTTTCATCCAATAATCCTTTGTAGATTGATTGTAATTTTATTGGAAGTTTAATCAAATTTGAGATAGATGGTTGCAAGTTGCAAACCAGAGCTTCATTCCTGTTGCAAGAAATCTATTTTCTCTATGAAGGGTGTTTAGTTTTTAGTATTATGTGAGCTATTTAAATTGATTTTCATTGAGTAATTTATTTTTAATTATCCATACATTAGTGGTATCAAAGCAGCAAGATCTTGAGTGTGTAATAGACCATCAAATAGAGGTAGAGGCACCAGGATTGAGCTTGTGGGTATTGGAGAAAATGTATGCAAGAGGAGCCCATTATGGTAGAGGAAAAGGAAGAGGATATAATTTTGTAAGAGATGATGATTTTAGAGCCTTGAGAAGGCAGGTTGAAACTTTGGAAAATGAGATAAGGAGAGGATTTGCAAGAATGAGAGAACCAGGAAGTGATGATCAAGATGAAAGCACAACGAATGCTAGTTTGGATACTGAGCAAAGAGAGGAAATTGCAGCAGTTGAAAATGACCCATTGCTGAAAGCTTTAACAAATATGGGAAAGAGACCAAAAATGGAGGTGCCTACATTTAATGGAAGTCAAAATCTAGAGGAATTGATAGACTGGCTTAATGAAATGGAAGAGTATTTTGAATTTGAAGAGATAGAGGATCATGATAAAGTGAGATTTTCCAAGACAAGGTTGAAAGGGCATGCCTCAATATGGTGGAGAGAGGTCCAATTACAAAGAGGAAGAAGAGGAAAGGAGAAAAATACAAGATGGGGTTAAATGGTTGAGAAAATGAAAAGGCAATTCATTTCAGTAGACTATGAGTTGGAATTGCTTAAAAAGATGCAAAGCTTGAAGCAAGGAAGCAAGACAGTAAATGAGTACATAGATTAGTTTCACAGAATACTCACTAGAACTAGAAATTGTGAGGCAACCAAGTAGAAGGTTTCAAGATACCTTAATGGTTTGAGGTCAAGTATACAAAAGGAGATGGCACTTGTCAGAGTTGTGGCAATGGAAGATACTTATCAAATAGCATTGAAGATAGAAGAAAGGATGAATAAGAGGTTTGAGAATTAAAAAAAGGGAAAGGATAGAGCTTATGTGTAAAAAAAAGAGGATGAAAAAAATATTAGAGACATTAAGGACAATAAGGATGAAAGATGTGAAAGCTCAAGCAAGTCTTGTGATCAAATTTTAGAGGAAGAGGAAGATTGGGTAGAGGATTTGAAAGAGGAAATTACAAAATAACTTGTTTTAAGTGTGGGGAAGAGGGTCATAGAGCATATGAATGTCCTCATGAAGATGAAATTCCAAGAAGAAGTACTGAAAATCATAATAGAGCAGCAAATATGAATAGAGAAGATGCACACTCAACACATTTTCAAGAAGCGAAAGATGGTGAAAGTTTGATGGCGAGGAGAACCCTCTTGAATGAAGATGACTAATCAATTCAAAGGAGATGTTTGTTTAGGACAAGATTCAAGTGTGAAGGAAAGGAATGTGATAACATTATTGATAGTGGAAGCACAAAAAATCTTGTGTCTAATGAAATGGTAAGAAAATTGCAGCTAGAAAGGGAGAAGCACCCAAATCCATATCAGATAGCATGGGCACAAGATGACAAGAAGCTTTTGATCAGTGAAAAATGTGAGGTAAAATTTAATATAGGATGCTATTATGATGAAGTTTTATGTGATATTCTCCCAATGAATGCTTTTCATATTCTTCTAGGAAGACCTTGACAATTTGACATGAAGGCAGTGCACGATGGTTATGCCAACACATACACATTGACGAAGGACGAGGTGAAACACAAATTGAAGCCATTGAGAGAAGAAATGGGTAAGGTTTGTAGCAATGCAAGGTCTTTTTTGGTTGATGAAATCAGAATTTTAGATGATATGAAGCATGAGTATGTTGGCTTTAACACTGACCATGATGAAGATGAGAAAAGTGGTTTGCTAATGCAATTGGAAGCAATCAAAAGAGAGTGGAGTGAGACAATTTCAGCTAACACAAAGGTTGCAGCCAAAGGTAATGAGGTAATTTATGATTTTTATGCTTTTTATGATGAGAACAAGGATGTAGTTGCAAAAGTAGATGTGTTGGAGATAGGTGAGAGTGATGAGCAAGATTAGAATGTGAAGTTGGAGTTTACTGATGATCCCTTGTTTGAGAATGATGAAGGTGAAGATTACCTAATAGAAGAACTTGATTACTTGTTGTAGAAGGTGGATGATGACTCACAAGATTATTATTCTAAAAAAAAATTGGGTGTAGAAAATTAGTGTGCAATAGTAGAGTGTCTTTCTAAAGGCACCAACAGAGTGACAAGTTACACTGAATACAAGGCAAAAGAAGAAGAAGGTATAGGAGCAAGAAAGGTAATGCAAGACACATGTTGTGTTGAAGAAGAAGGTATGAATTCCATTGATTCGTTTCATTTTGATAAAGCACATTGGTGAGAGGTAGAGTTTGATAATTTTTATTTCATGGGGCTGAGAAAAGGAGGACAAATGAAAGGGAATACCAATGTGAAGGTGTAGGATGAGAGGCACAAAAAAATTCCAGTGAACAAGGAGCAAAGGTGGGTCTAAGATAGACACAAAGTATACAAATGTTTATGTTTCACTCATGAAATATTTTTTTTCTAACGTGGGTGTCTGATGCAGGAGCATCCATGGTTGACAGGCTATCCCACATCAACAAAAAGGATTTAAATTTGAATTTTATTTTGCAAATTTTGTTGTGAGTTGAATTTCATGTTTTGTCTTGTGAAATTCAAGTTTTGGAGTGCACTTGGGATGTTATGTCATGTTGAAATTCGAGTTTGAAATTTGGAGTTAATTTGGAGAAAGCAGGATAGGTGGAGCTAATGGAGAATATGTTTTATAAGAATAAATCTTAAAAAAAGCAAGTGGTGGTGTGGGTTTCTTGGAGACCTCAAATCAGATTTGTAAGTCGAATTGTAAATTAAAAGACGCCTAAAAAATAGAGAATTAGAAGGTAGGCGCCCAAGTTTGGAAAAGCTGATTTTTTCTTTCATTGAAAAAACAAGAAAACCATCAAAGCACTATCATCCATTCACAAAAGGTCTTGGGGTTTGAAAAACATATTTTATTTAATGTCATTAACGCAATTTCATTTTTTTGGGGGGTTACAAGAGTTGGGCATTGATTTTTGAAGGGGGAGTTGAAATGAAAGGAAATTCAACTGAAATGAATACACATTTTTCATTTCATGTGGATTGGAGTTGTTTAATGGAAATTAATTTCATTTTGAAAGAAGTTTTTTCTAGTAAACAGGAGAAGAGAAGAGAGGGTGTAGCATACCTCCAATAAGAGTTTTTGATGGTATTGTTGCAGATTGGAGTTGGTTTACAAAAGTATAAAATCATCATCAGTTGCAGATTGAAGGGTTGTGTTATTGAGAGTAATTGTTTGTTGTACGTGCTAGAGAGAAGCTTTGATACAAAGCATTGATTTTGTGAAGCAAAATTTTTCCTTAGTCTTTTTTTTAATTTTCGGCTTTTACTTTTGGCTTCGAGAAGATCCGTGTGCGAAAAGAGGTTAGCTCTCGAAAGGCATGCAACACACCACATGTTGGTTGCTCACATTTTGTTGATCGCTTTCCTTTCAAATAGAAATTAGACCATGTGTCGGCTTGGCGAAAGTTTTCTCAAAAGCACTTTTCAAAAATCTGAGATCGTCCGCCCGCTCAACATGCCATCTCTTCACTATAGATAAGTTTTACTTTGGGGAGCCTTCATTTAGAGTTGGTTGGAGCGTGCCTTGCCATATTTTTCAAAGGAAGGATCTGAGTCAGTGCCACCAAACCCACTTGGCCGGTTGACAAGACTTTCACTAGGTTGTTTTCAAGGATCTGAGCGTTTACGAAGGGAAATCCTATTAAAATATCTAAAGGATATTAATGTAGCAATTGAAAGTGGATGAGCAGGATTGCCAAGACCTAATTAAAGATTGGGGATCAGATTCCAAGCTATCAGGTACAGACGTCTAGCAGTCATTACTTCTGAATGAAGTCATCGTTTCTCTCTCCTTGGCGGCTTTAAATTAGAAGCGGCAACATACAAAAAGGGTTCCTGAAATTTTCCTTTTGGAAAAAGTTTCTTTAGTTTTTTATAGTTATAGGAGTATTTTCATAAAAATTTACAGAACACTACTTCACTTTGGCATGTTATATCTTTTTTACTCAAACCATTGTCAGATTGGAATCCGACCTCTATTTTAAGTTCATTTGATATTTGAAGTATGATTTATTTGGGAGAAATACTTGAAACTTGTTGAGTCAAAAATATGTAATCAACTTTTCAATAGATTAAACAACCTAGATTTAAACCACAACTATGTGAGAATAATCTATCCTCTCAAAAAGGGGAGGCACCTTTCTTACTACTTTCAGAAGCTAAATAAAACTAACTAAATATTCACAAAATGTACACTACAACTATGAGATGTGGTGTGTGTGTTACATTCATGCTTCTCTCCTTTTTTAGAGAAGATGTTTTACAATGCTTCACAAATTGATGATTCTGATTCAAAGTAACCTTAAACTAAAAATAAGCTCAGTAATGCCAATAAATCTATCTTGTCAAAGCAAAGTGTAGAGGTACTAGGTATGATAATAATAACAATATAAAATGGAAAAGGAAAGCTCACGAAGGCACAAAGTCATTCCATAGATTTTTCACCGATGGATCTATAAGAGATGTATCGTTTGTCATATTAGAAGCATAAAATCTTCTAGATACAACAATTCCAAGAAAAACATGAATAATTACAAGCACAAATTCTTGGAGATCATCCAACAATAGTTAACCAAACATAAATGTAAATCAAAATAAAGAATGTAACACAAATTTTACATAAATTTATTCGAAGCCCTTCTGATCTCATCTACTAATCACTACCAATCTTACCTTTCCAAAGAAGGAATGGACAACCTTGTTGCTTCACGACAGGGTAAGTGATTTAGTACCCTTGAATCTTTCTAATTCAATCTTGATTCCCTCTGTAGACACTACGTGACCAAGAAGTTTCATTTTTGTGACTCCAAAAATTGACTTTTTGGGGTTCAAGGAAATACCATGTTGTCAGCATCTCTCCAAGATTTGTCTTAGGTGGTAGTAGTGTTCATGACGCTTTTTGGAGAACACCGTGAGATTGTCAATATACACCACAATAAACCTACCCATCACATCACGAAATGCCAAGTCCATAGCTCATTGGAATGTAGTGCCGATATTTATTAGGCCAAAAGGCATTCCGCAATACACAAAGGTACCCCATGGCGTTGTGAAAATCGTCTTATGTTGATCAACTAAATTAACCTCAATCTGGTTGTAACCAAAGAAACCGTCCAACATGGAGAGCATCTCAGATCCGGTCACATTTTGTAGAACTTGTTCCATCACTGGAAGAGGATAATTATCCTTTAGTGATAGCTGGTTAATATTTTTGAAATCCACACAGATACGGATCTCATCGTTTTTCTTATGAACGGGAATGATATTTGCTATCCATGTTGAATGATGGATAGGGAATATTATTCACGCATTCAACATTTTTTGAACTTCTACAATGATTGTCCTAGAAATCTTTGGGCTGTATTGCCTCTTTTTTTGCTTAAAAGGCAATGCTCCAACCTTAAGGGGAATATCGTGTTACACCTCTTTTGGTCGGAAGGATTTCAGATCTTCATATGAATATGATAAGACACTCATATATTCTTTCAATAACTTAGTGAACTGCCTCCTCTCTTTGACAATGCAACATTTCCCAATGTTTACCATCTTAGGATCATTTTCAGTTCCCAAGTTGATATGTTCAACCTCATTAGATGAATCAGAGTATGAGAGTTGCTTCTTGACGTAGCGATCATGCTTGTCAAAAAGTTTCTCTAGAGACACCGACCCTTTGGTAATTTTTTTCCCTTTGAGTTGTAATAATTCTTAACTCGTGACTAGATCCACATTAGACACAGATTCTTGAGGTGGAGAATCGCTTCCTTTGAAGTACAGTTCATTGAATTTTTTTTCTTTTTCAAAGAAGGCAACAATTTGATGATTGTTGTTGAAGATTGGCCAGTTCTATGAATTATCAGGAACACTCAGGCGTAAAACCAACTCGATGGTGTAGGTAGAACCTTGAAAGTCTTTATGTGGTATCGAGAGCTTGGTTAATACTGCTAAGGAATCAACCCTGTCATTATATTCCCTTGGAACTACAGATATATCAGAGGCCTCAAATTCTTCAATGTAATCCTAAACGAGATTGTGATAATGCCTAAGCCTATCATTTTTAGTCTAACATAGGTTCCTTACCTGACATACTATTAGATCAATGTCACCTTCTACATGAAGATTTTTGATACTGTTCTTGCATGCAACTTGCATTGATAACAACAAGGCTTCATACTCAATAATGTTATTAGTGTTGTCAAACTGTAACTTGAAAGAGAAAAAGAAAAAAATTCCACTGGGGAAAATTAAAACCATTCCCACTCTAGAACCATTTGAAGAACAACTTTCATCAAATTCTAGTAACCAAACGTTGTTCAAATCACCAAGATTGACAGTGTCAAAATCTATAGCCTCATCGTCTGATGAAGCTTTAGGATCTGATGTTAATGAATCATCTGGTGATGACTCATTTGTTATTGAATGAGATTCAACACTCTCTAACTCACGTCTCATCAAATATTCACCAACCTCTTATGTCTGCAGATAGTAAGTTCCCATGCCTGAAGACTCAAACAGGATCTGAGCTCTTGGGTCGTCTGATTGGGTTACTAAAAAAATTGCCTCCTTTTTAGGAATCAATTTTTGCATCACGCCTTTCATTGGTATTCTAGCTTCAGACATGTCTATTCTTAGTTCTCCCCCAACATCCTTGCAGAAATTGCATCTGAGGAGGATTCCGTAAGATGTTGGTATGTCGGTTACTAGAATCGTCATCTTTATCTTTTTCTCTGGGTACGCAGAAAATGCATACTACACATCCTTGATCTAGTCGATCAAGGGCACTTGTTTATTTTCCATGGAGAAACAATGGCTGAAATTTTTGGTCATATCTAAACCTAAGGCAATAGCTACCTTGGCAGGCATCACATTATCAGATGCACTAGAATCTATAACATAGTTACTTATTTTAAAACCGTTGACAAGTAGGGAGATGAAAAATGGATAAATGCATTTGGAGGCTATTGGAGGATTGGACACAAGATTAATCTATGGTGTTTTAGGCTTAGGAGCAATAGGAACCTTAGGGGGTGAATCCTGACTTGGGGTAATTCCTTAGTCTTTGATGAACTTGACAAGCTGGTCAAATTGGTTGGGATCGGCCTTGAGGTATTTAGCCTCAGACATCTCGACCTTGGTTTTCCTCACATGGTTGATGATGTCAAAAGCATGGAAAGAATTTTGCAAACTGGAAGTAGTAACTTCACTGATTGGTTTGATAAAAGGCACATTGGTCTTTGGAACTGGAAGATTGGCTTTAGGAACAACAAGAGTTGATGAAGGGGGACGAGGTGCACTTGTGGGTTTGTTGCTTTCTTGGGTTGCCAAGGGAGAGGAGACCCTCTTTTGGCAATTTTAACTAGTAGTTTCTCCTTTGCTAGTGGAGCAACAACTTGAGCTTTATCAAGTTGATTCTGTTGGTGCCGCGTAAAGACAACATACATTTCTAGCACTAAGTCATCTTCATCATCTTCATCTGGTATCTGCAAGTATCCAATCTTGGAGTCGCCAGTCGATTCTGTTTCTTTGTCTTAAAATAGATCAATATTTTCTTCTTTAGGATAATCTAGTTGTTCTTCTTGTTCAGCCTCATAGTATCCTACGATAGTGTTGTTAGGTGGAGCTTCAAGTGCAAGTCTCCCTTGTGGTGCTGGAAGGCAGTTTTGAATCATGTTTCCAATGTAGTTGGGGAAATTCCTTCTTGGGATGTCCTTTTAGGTATTGTTATTGTTAGAAACTTGAATTTTCAAAGCTAAGATCTCATTTGCCAGCCTTTGGACCATGGGGTCAGCAAATTTGGTAATGGCATTAGGAGTATTAGCAATAGATGTTGAGGGTCATGATGCTTGCATCATTTTGTTCGTGTTGGTGTTGGTATTGGTGTTGGTCCTTATCTCTCCAGCGAGATCATATCATCTTCAAGATTGGTGGCCAATTGTTGAGTTGCTTCAACATTGGTGAGATTTTCCTTGTGTAAGAAGAAACTTACTTTAGGGAGTTGAGTGTTGATGAAGAAGCACTTCAAGTTGTGACCTGTAGGTCTTGCATCATTCAGGATCCGTGTCACCAACTTGTTGAGTTTAGCTACGAAATCGAGCATGGGGTCGTGAGGCTCTTTCCACATGGTTGTGAGTTATGCTAGCAAAGCATGTGAATCTTTGGTAGGTTTGAATATTTCTTCAAAATTTGTGCAAAGAGTGGCCCAGTTGGTGACTGAAGTAGTTGGGAGAGTATAGAACCATTCAACTACAACCCCTTGAAGGGATTCGATGAACAATCTTACTGAGACATCTTCATGCTTTATATCAAGGACACCACAAATGATGTAGAAGGCACATATGTGTTCATCAGGATATTTTTTGTCATCACCTTGAAACTTTGGGAAATGCTTTCTTGAAACACGTAGAAGCTCATGTAGAGGTGCAACCAAACAGAGGGGACCAAAGGAATTTCCCCACGGTCCTGCAGGTGGTGCGACCATGACTGGTTGCACAATAGGTACCTGAACTAGACACCTATGGTAGACAAACCAAACACTTGGAAGAGGAGATATTTGTTTTTGCGGAGGGTAGCTCGTAGTATGTTACAGAAATGACCTTACTCGCAAAGGAGTAAATGGAAAACTATATTGCAACAACTCTTCAAAAAGTGGATTTGTTACTCCTTGAGCCCTTAATCCTCATGTATAACTCTGGTTCACCAAAATGTAGACCTAAGCAGGATGAAGATTTACAAATAGATATATACGAGATACGATAAGAAATTGGAAATCTTATTCACTTCAATCAAAAGTGTGAGGCTTAGATTGCATGATTCATTCCCTAGTGGAGTCGCCAAAAAATTGTTGGGTGAAAATTATGTAATCAACTTTTCAATAGATTACACAACCTAGATTTCAACCACAGCTGTGTAGGATATAATCACTCCTCTTGGAAAGGGGAGGCGCCCTTCTTACTGCTTACAAAAGCTAAATAAAACTAACTGAATATTCAGAAAATGTACACTACAACTACGAGATGGGGGGTGTGTGTTACATTCATGCTTCTCTCTTTTTTCAGAGAAGATGTTTTACAATGCTTCATAGTTGATGATTCTAATTCAAAGTAACCTTAAACTAAAAACAAGTAGTAATTCCAATAACTCTATCTTGTCAAAGCAAATCGTAGAGGTACCAAGTATGATAATAAGAACAATATAAAATGGAAAAGGAAACATCACGAAGGCCCAAAGTCATTCCATAGCTTTTTCACCAATGGATCTATAAGAGATGTATTATTTTTCGTATTAGAAGCACCGAGTCTTCTAGATAGAAAAATTCCATGAACAACATGAATAATTTCAAGCACAAAGTCTTGTAGATCATCCAACAAAAGTTAACCAAACATAAATGTAAATCCAAATAAAGAATGTAACACAAATTTTACATAAATATATTCCAAGCCCTTCAGATCTCATCTACTAATCACTACCAATCTTACTCAAAACACAAGAGAATTTATTCCAACACAAAGTCTAGTATGCAACTTCCCTCTTTATTGATCAGATTTTGATTCACAAAATTGAACACAAAGTCTCAATGTTATCTACATCGTGTGATACGACCTTAGATGACTTCCCCCTTGATGTTGCTGACCTATTTGAGAATAACTCCCTCTTCATGATATCCATTACATCCTTTGCTCCAAGCAATCAACTAGCTGAAGTACGCCTAGTATACCCACAACTCATTGGCATGGACCAAAAAGGACCATCGATTCTATATTTATTCGAAAACAATGAAGTGATCTCAGAATTCACGGGACTCTATGACAACCTATCATGGGAAGATAAGAAATTTTTGACATAGAGCTAGACACAGGGCCATACTATGGGGGGACAATTGAGTCCTTTAGTCACAAAATTAATGAAATACAACTAACATGTAGATCTTTGAGTGAAAACCACACTATGACACTCTCTGATCCTAAAATAGTAAAAACAAAGGACATATGTGAAGGTGAAAATCTCTCTGAGCTGCCCAAGGATGAGGGATTCAATCTCCCCCTCAGTGCGATGCATCCAGAAAAGTAAACAATGCTAGCAGAAAAGGCCACTCCAGTCAACATGGGAACAAAAGAAGCACCCAAAATCACTTTCTATGCTGAATCCTTGTTGGACGAAGAACAAAAAAACCTCACAACTTTCCTGAAAGAGTGAAGAGATAAATTTGCATGGTCATACATTGATATGCCAGGGCTCGATCCAAAAGTAGTTATGCATCAATTAGCAGTCTATCTTGAAGCCAAGCCAGTGAAACATAAATTAAGGAAGATACATCTTCAGATAGCACTCTTGGTGAAACTAGAGTTACAAAAGATTCTTGACGTTGGATTCATTCGACCGATAGATTACTAGGTGAGTGGGTTTCAAACCTGGTACCAGTCTCAAAACCCAATGGGGGCATCAGAATCTTCACTAATTTTAGAGGCTTAAATAAAGCATGCCCAAAGGATGATTTACCTCTTCCTAACATCAAACTCATTATGGAATTAACAATTGGGCATGGAATGCTATCACTCATGGATGGTTTTTCAGGCTATAATCAGATCATGATCCCCAAGGATGATCAACATAAAACCGCATTCACTTGTCCATGGGGAACTTATTGCTAGAACATGATACCATTCAGGTTAAAGAATGCAAGAGCAACCTATCAAAGAGTAATGACCCTCATCTTTCATGACATGATCCATAAAATATTTGAAGATTATGTGGATGATATTTTGGAAAAATCAAAGAAAAGAAGTGAGCACATAGGAGTCTTAGGACCCATCTTTGACATGCTTGAAGAATACAAGGTACGGCTGAATCCAAAAAAGTGTATGTGGGTTTACATCAGGGAAACTTCTTGGCTTTATCGTCTCACAAAGAGGGATAGAAATTGATCCAGCAAAGGTAAAATCCATCCTCGACATGGAACCACTAAAAACACTAAAGTAGATAAGAGGATTACAAGGAACATTACAGTCCATTAAAAGATTCATAGTACAACTATTAGATAAAATCCACCCTTTTTTGCATCTTCTCCATAAAGGAATAACTTACAAGTGGGATGAGAAATGTGATAAATCTTTCCAGTAGATCAAGGACTAATTATTGACACCTCCAGTGTTAATGCCACTGATACCAAACAAACCATTGATCTTATATATCTCAACAACATCAGTAGCACTAGGTGCTCTTCTAGCACAACATGATGAAAACAGAAAGGAATGGGCTATCTGTTACATCAACAAGACATTGGTGGGCTATGAAATGAACTATTCACCCATTGAAAAAGAATGCCTAGTAGTATTTTTTGCTTCAAAAAAATTCAAACACTACATGATGTCACATCAAATCAAACTTATTGCAAAGATTGACCCATTGAAATACATGTTATCCAAAGAAACTCTCACTGTTTGAATGGCCAAATGGGTGATGATCTTAACTGAATTTGACATAGAGTATGTGAAGAACAAGGAAATCAAAGGATAAGTAATCATAGACCAATTAGCAGATGCACCTATCTGTGCAGAGAATCCTTTGATATCTGAGTTCCTTAATGAATCAATGTTCCTGGTCAATCTCACAGATCAGTGGAAGATGTACTTTGATGGATCGTTCACCCAACATGGATCAGAACTGGGTATTCTTTTCATAACCCCTCAAGGTGATTGCATTCCAAATTCATACATGCTATCATTTTCGTGTACCAACATCATTGCTGAGTACAAAGCCTTAATCATAGGTCTAAGGATAGCAGTTCAATGGCAGATGCAAGAGATGAAAGTCTACGGGGACTCATAGTTTGTTATCAACCAATTCAATGACGATTATCAAACCAAGGATGACAAGCTTACTCCTTTCAAGAACATGGTAGAGAATCTTAAAGATCTTTTCATAGACATAACTTTTGAGAAGATTCCTTGCATGGATAATCGAGCAATAGACACTATGGCAACAATCAGATCATTGTTAGACATGTCGAACAATGTCCTTCAATGTGAATTCTTGGTAGAACTTCTCATACCAAATTTTGAAATCCATGAATCTGAATTTGTGTGTGTCATTGTTGGTCCTGGATCCCCATGGTATCATGACATATTCATCTACCTAAGAAGAGAAACCCTCCCATCTTATATCACCTCAAACCTTAAAAATACCTTTATCTAAAAGGCATCTCAATTCATGATCCTAGGTGATACCCTTTACCACCGAAGAATTGAAGGAACATTACTATGATGTCTAAACCAAGAGGAAGCCTTAACAACTTTAACAAAAGTACACGATGGCATATGTGGTTCCCATTATAAGGGTATGACTTGAGCTAAGAAACTGTTGAGGATGGCGTACTACTGGCCAACCATGGAAAGAGAATCTCATCAGTATGTGCAAAAATGTGTCTAGTGTCAACAACATCGAGATCTGATTCATGCTCCTGCTTAGGAATTACAACCAATAATTACACCCTGGCCTTTCTCACAGTGGGGACTTGACCTCATAGGAAATATCATTCAAACCTCATCCAACAACCATAATTTTATCATAACAAGCACTGAATACTTTACCAAGTGGGTCAAAGCCATTCCTATGACCTACATAACGGGGAAACAAATTGCCAAATTTATCTTGAATTACCTAATCTGTTGTTACGATGTTCTGTAAACCCTTATCTCTGATAACGGAACACCCTTCAAGAATCAGGATGTGAAAGAGGTATGTCAAAGATTCAAGATCCAACATCGATACTCTACCATGTATTATACCCAAGGCAACAGTCAAGTTGAGGCTATAAATAAAACTATTTTGAAGATCCTCAAGAAAATAGTCAATGAAGCTGGTTGTGACTGGCATCTGCAGTTAAATCCCGCTCTCTAGGCATATCGAACTACTATCTGCATGCCAATAGGTGCAACCCCTTTCTCCTTGGTCTACGGATCATAAGACATCCTGCCTTTTGAGGTTGAGCTCCCATCATTGTGAGTGTCACTACAGAACCTGATCACCGATGAAGAATACATAGTATCTCGACTAAATGAGCTAGAATTCTTGGATGAGCGTCATCTTGATGCCCTTATTCACTTGGAATTATATCAAAACAGACTGAAACTGAGCTAGAACAAGAAGATCGAATGTCGGTCTTTCTAGGTAGGGGATCTTTTCCTAAAATAGAATCGAAAGAATCTACCAGATCAGGAAAGTAAACAAAAGTTTGAGCCTAACTAGTTGGGTTCCTTTGTCATCACAGCAAGCTATGGATCAGGGGCATATCGATTGTCAATTCCTGAAGGTGAACCCGTGCAGGAGCCAACTAACAACTTGCATCTCAAAAAAATTTATGCCTAGTCTTAAAGAGTGTAAAATCTGAAAATACAAAAAAATAAAAAAATGATCAAAATCCAAAAAAAATCAGAAAAGGGATTAAAAAAGTAAAGAAAAAAAATCGCCCTCTAGTGAAAACCACTTCGATGGTGCTTTGGGCAAGTACCTTGATGAAAACCTAGCAAAAAAGTGCCTTCCGTAAATAAAGTGCCTCCATCTATTCTTTGGCTCTTTATCCTATCATTCTTTGCATCACCCTCCATCCATCGCCTCATTCATCCTATTCATTCCATCACCCATCCACGTTCTTATCATAGTTTGATGTTGTGAAGTATTGTATCCCCTTTAGTAATACTTGGCATATTAAAAAGGTCAGTTTGTCTTGCCTATATCGAGGTAATCTATCATATCACACTAGGGGCAATTTGTTATGGATCATATTAGGTTCTTGTATATCTTAAGGTTATCAAAAATCTCACCGAAAATCCCAAAAACATTCATAAAACGTTCATTAGCTAAAATCCAAAAACATTTACAAAATCCTGTACAACTAAAATCCAAAAAAATTCACAAAATTGTAAAGGTAAAAAACCAAAACATCCAAAACACATCAAAATCCCTAAAATGGTCAAAACATCAAAAATCCAAAAATAGTACCTTGTTGAACTATGGGTCTCTGAGCTTGAACATAGGCAAGGCCATCATTGATGTTCCCCTTAGTCACCCTAGGTCAATCCTTTAGGATTCTGTCATAATAAACTAACATTTCCATCAACTATTCATATTTCATCTTTAAATAAGTTGAGTTCTTCAAACAACGTGGTCTCTGTGTGTATAACATAGGCAAGGCTAATCTTTGATCAACCCTCGATGCCCCTAGGATAGGTTTTCTGGGTTAGGTTCTTAGTCAAAATTCAAAAAATCCCCAAGCATCCAAATATCAAAAAACTGCAAAAACATTCAAAAACTTAGAAAATCCTTAAACATTCAAATACTCAAAAAATCCCAAAACATTCAAAATCTTAGAAAATCTCTAAAAAATTCAAATATCGAAAAAATCCCAAAAACATTGGAAAACCTTGGAAAACCCTAAACATCCTCAAAATAATCGAAAACATAAACATCTATATAAACTCTCAAAAATACCAAAAGCAACCTCAAAACATTTTCAAAATACCAAAAACATTGAAATATTCCAAAAAACCCAAAACCATCCATCCCATTTTTCTTTCACTCGCAATAAACTTTTATCCATAACAAGTAGAAAGCAATTATAGAAAGTCGTAAAGAGAGAACCTAAGTGTAAAAATCTAAATTCTAGATCATAGGTAAATGCATCAATGAAGTTTGTATCAACGTCTTATCATAAATCTCATCATCATCCTTACATCAAACAACCCTCTGATCAACATGTCCTAGGATCTATCCTTCCTGCAATGGACATCAGTATTAGAAATCACCTCAGCTATATTAGCTGGAAAGAGATATAGATAACATTTATTGTTTGTCTTTGATCTTTTCTTGTGATTTATCTTATTGACCCATTCTGAGGACCTCTCGATGATGTCTACCAAAATTATTTAGAGAGAAAGGAAGGGGAATCGATCATTATCTTTCATTTGTTGTGCTTGTGGGTATTCTTGTAAAATAATCTTAGCGCATACTTGGTTAGTTGTGTGTAGGAAGATTTTTTGGAGTACATTGTTGACTATTGTGTATGCTTTGGTCCAATGTATTATAAGCTTCTAACTTACATTCTAACAAGGTTTTTGTATGTCAAGATGTGAACAAGAACTATCTTATCTATTTGCAAAGTCAAAGTCCATTACACTAGATAAAACGTCATCTTGGCTATCAATACCTTGACACATCATGTCTATGTGTTATATCAAAAATAAGGAACGACAAAAAATCCCAATCCCAAGATTTGAGAAAATCATCATCATGCACTCATTATCATCTTGCATTTCTCATCACCATCTCTAATAAAGTATCAGTCGATCACAAACTTGTTGGATCTTTTGAAGCAATCATCAGAATCAATGGTCATTCATCTTATTTCTTCTATCTTCTCTCTGCGCTAACCTGGTATCATGACAGTCAACAAAAACATCATCAATGCATCCATCCCGCATCCACAAATCATCAACATCCATACATCTCATAATCATATCATATCATACATCTTGCATCCTCATTATCATCTTAAATTTTTGCATCATATCATAAACATACATCGCATTACAATATCATAAGCATAAACATCCACACCATCCATCCATATGCATATATCAACATCTCATCATTAAAAATGCATAAAAAATACACAAAAAGAAATGCATCCAGAACATTTGCATACATAATCATAGCATAACATCTACTTATCATATCATCCATCCCATATCATATCATCAAAAGATACTAAAAAAGAATAATATTGCATCCATTCCATTTCATACCATCGCATATCATCTCATATCATATCGCATAGTCATAAATAAAGTGCATTCATACATCATCGCATATATAAGCATGTCACATCATCATATCAAAGTGCATCCATACAATCATAAATAGGAAATAAGATAAACACATCATATCAAATCCATATCTATATCACATATATCAAAAAATGACTCTCATGGTATAATATATGAGTCAGTGTATATATATTGAACATAAATACAATATCCACGAGGCTGTAAAAAATGAGCCCATGAATGTATATTTATGTAAAGAATCGAGCAACAAGTCAAAAAAGTGTCTATACAATCGAGCTAGCCCTGATGGTTGCTCCCCTCTCTGGCTTGTCTCTTTGGTTGATCCTCAACACTGGGTCGTGAATCAATCTTCTATAAATAGTCAGGCTCTCTGAGTGCATATGGAACATCTTTGTGATAGTGCATCCTGTAATAGGCTGCCTCAGTCACAACCTCTCTGTATAGCCTGACAGATACAATCCTACCCTATGTAGCCGCTATCATCACCTCCACCTGCTGGTGACGACTGATCTCTTGATCTCTCTCGACAATCATAGCCTATACCTGCTACCTCAGATGATCTCTCTCCACAATAATAGTCAAAACCTACTACCATGCCTGATCCCTCTCAATAGTAATAGCTAAAATCTATTGACGGGCTTGATCGCGCTCACCTATAATGACCTACACTTTCTGCTATAGCTATTGAATCTACAAATCCCAAGGATTTGGTGGTGGTGGCTACACTGGTTGCTATTGTATAGGCTACTATTAAATAAGAGGTTGCTATAAAGGCTACTGATCCACTGGTGGTGCCTCAAAATTTGCCCATTTTGGCCATACTGGCCATCTTGTCCCCTGCATCTACCTCTGCCCACTCCCTTCCCTGTAGGTCTCCCTCATGGAGGAGCACCCGCTGGATCTATCATCCTGCAAGGGGGTGAAACCATGCATCATATGCAGGTATCATTCGAGCATCCGCCTATCTCTGATCAAAATCCCATGACTGGGCAACCAACTGACAAAATCCCTCGACCACCTCAGGAGCTAGAATCATAGGTGCCCACGTGGGTGCCTCTCGAGCTGATCTGACAAAGATGGCCCTGTATGCATCATCTGGCCTATCCTGCTACTCTCCAAACTGTCGAGCCACCCTTTCTGACAGGTACCTCTCTATATACGTGTGCTCTCGACCCTGCATATACCAATTTTTTCTAGAAAAGAAAAGTTGTTGCACATCATCATACCATGCTAGCATCTATAGCCAGGGTCGCCATCTAAATATTGTCATATCATCAAGTACCTGTCACCAATATGGAAGCCCAAGCTGCCCAGTGTGTCGTAAGGTAATGGTGCCCATGTATCTCCAAACCACAAAGTCCTCTGGCTCTACATCAACCATCTGAACAATTGGACAAAGCACAACAATGTGCTCCGAAGCCCAAATGTGTAGTAAGGTAACTCCTGTCCCAATCACTCTGCCATCGCAATAGACAAATTTTTGTATATCATGAAACAATGATGCCAACATCACCAGTCCCCATGCAAGATGTGTCCTCTTGTAGAGCATCTGATTCCATGCCAAACCCCATCCTGGGCTGAATCCTCTGCTCCTTCGGTCGGGAGCGACCAAACTAGAAATGATGGGTGCAACTATCAATCTGAAGGTGGGCACTCGACCTCTATACATCTCAAGGCTGATCTGTGAAGTGACTAGAATGATGTCCTCAATCTCTATCACCTCATGATAGGCATCGTATCTGGCATCAAAATCATATATCATGAGCTAACCATGTATCGACAAACACACTATCTGTCATACATCCTCCAATGTCATTGTTGCCTCGCCTATGGGAAGGTGGAGTGATGAAGTCTCACTATGCCATCACTCACACAACACAGTCATCATAGCCAGATGTGTCTGGATGATGAGCATGTATGCAACGTACCATAGGCCAATCTCCCCCATGTGCTCCTGGTGCAACTCACATAAATCACCAAGTCTATACAAAATTATGGGTCGATGCTCATGAGACATCAAGGGTGGAATAACCTCCTTCACCCATGAATTGCACGACATCAAAATTCACAAAAAATTGACTCAATTTGGAATTTTCAGCACCAAAATGACAATAGTGTTGCTATATTTCAAATTCCAAATTGCGACGCTCAAAAGCATTCAAATTGCAAATCAAAAAATCACGTTACCAGATACATATGCGTCATAATTTAAACTTTGGAAACCCTAACCCTAATTTTCAAATCAGAAAATGCATCGATATAAACATGTCACAATTTAAAATTGGAAACCCTAATTTTAAATTGTGAACTACTTTGCAATACACATATGTGTCACTAAAATTCAATTTAGTGTCACCGATTCTCAAATGGGCATCGCCATATAATGACACCACCAAAGTTTAAATTTCAAAGCATAATAAATGCATCACAAAGTCAAATTTCAAATCAAGTTTTGAATCACATACCGGTGGTCCTGTGCTTAGAAGCCTTTGGTACCCTCGAACTCGGTCGAAAATGTGTCACGGAAGCACTCATTGCGCCATTTTTTTGGAGGGTCAGAGCTCAAAAAAGAAAGAATCTCTAAGGTGTGAATGCACAAATCAATTGAAAGTGACCCTTCTTGGCTTATTTATACATCAAAATTATGGTTTTTTACCCCAATTTCACCATCAAGCTAGGGTTTATCATCATTTTCACCAATTTTTCCAATCAGAATCTTATTTTAAATCATTTTTTGCATTTGTGGCATGATTCTTGCATCCCAGAACCTTTATGGACCCTTGGGGTAGCTTTTCCCCTTTATCGAGAAATCAACCCAAAATTCAAAATTTTCGCTCGATTTCTCGATGGGGCAGTGAATCAGCTTAATCCTTCAACAGTGGGTCATCTAAAAATAATAAAAAATATATTTTTTGATTTAAGTAGTAGTTTTTAATCCAAAGAGCATCAGTCTTTCAACTTAAGTAGTAGGTACCTCACTTCAAAGAGGGGCAAAATGTAGACACTAAAAAATGCATTGACAGGTCGTTTAGCAAAGTGGGTCATAATTTTAAGTGAATATGACATACAATATGTTGAGCGCAAGGAAATAAAAGGGAAAGTAATAGCAGATCAGCTTGCAGATGCACCCATCCAGGATACTCATCCACTGATAACTGATTTTCCCAATGAGTCTATCTTTCATGCATAACCTATATTACCTTGGAAGCTGTATTTTGACGGGTCTCATACAGGTCACGTCTTAGAAGTTGGCATTTTGTTCATCACACCACAAGGGGATTCCATTCCTAAAGCATTCATGATCACCTTGCCTTGTACTAATAACATTGTAGAATATGAAGCATTGGTCATAGGACTCAAAATTGCAATTAAATAGAAAATTCAGGCATTGCTAGTATTTGGGGATTCTCGGTTGCTTATCAACCAAGTGAATGATGATTATGACACAAAGGATTAAAAGTTGCTCCCTTACAAGTGAATGGTGGATAGCTTCATGACATATTTCAAAATGATTACTTTTGAACAAATCCCAAGGACACAAAATAAGGCAGTCGATGCAATGGCTACTATTGGATCTCTCTTAGACATCCCAAAAATGTGTCACAATTTGAGTTCTTAGTGGAACAACTGTTGATGCTGGCATATGACATCCTAGAGTCAGAAATGGTTTATGATATTGTTGGTCCCAGTTCACCTTGGTACCAGGAAATCTATGATTATCTTAAGTCTCAAACCCTACCACCCAACCTTTCCAATAACCAAAGAAAGTCCTTTATCCGAAAAGCCGCTTGACACACCATCGTCAATGACACCCTATACTGTCGTGGCTTTGATAACACCCTTCTTCGCTGTCTCAAAACTGATGAAGCCCAAACAACTTTATGAGAATTACATGAGGGTATATGCAGATCTCATTTGAGTGGTCCAACTTTAGTTAGGAAAGTCACCAGACTGGGATACTATTGGCCGACACTAGAAAAGGATGCTCTTCAGTTTG
Source organism: Sequoiadendron giganteum (assembly GCA_007115665.2). Taxonomy (NCBI): domain Eukaryota; kingdom Viridiplantae; phylum Streptophyta; class Pinopsida; order Cupressales; family Cupressaceae; genus Sequoiadendron; species Sequoiadendron giganteum. The sequence goes on from CM021105.1 coordinate 192,085,728, forward strand.
TCAGAACATGTCAGAAATGCCAAGTGCATAGTGACCTAATCCACGCACTTGCGTAGGAGTTGAGACCAATCAATTCTCCATGGCCCTTCGCACAATGGGGACTCGACCTCGTGGGCAAGATTCATCCATCCTCCTCTAATGGCCATAAGTTCATAATCACCGCCACTAAGTACTTTACTAAGTGGATTGAAGTCGTCCCCCTCACTTACATCACCAGAAAACAAATATCAAAGTTTATCCTTAATTACGTCATTTGTCGGTATGGTGTTCCATAGTCCATCATCACAGATAACGGGAGTCCATTCAAAAATCAGGACATTCGTGAACTTTGTGAGCGATTCCACATCCAACATCACTTCTCCACCCCATATTATCCACAAGGTAACGATCAAGCTGAGGCGTCAAATAAAACAATTCTTCGCATTCTTAAGAAGACCGTCAATGACGTTGGCCGAGATTGGCATTTACAACTCAATCCTGCCTTATGGGCCTACCATACCAGCATTCGTACACCCACTGGAGCCAATCTATTTTCCCTTGTCTACGGATTTGAGGCCATATTGCCCATCGAGGTCAAAATTCCTTCTCTCAAAGTCTCCTTGAAAGGAATGATTGATGATGAAGAGTACAGACAGTCTCACCTACATGAGTTAGAAATGTTACAACAAAGACGACAAAATGGCTTGAATCACTTACAGGCATATCAAAATTGTCTCTGTCGAGGCTATAAAAAAAGAGTGATGGTGAGAAAATTTTAAATTGGTGACTTGGTCCTCATGCTGAACCCAAGAAATCAGGTTGACCGTAAAAAGCCTAGCAAGTTTGATCCTAATTGGCTCGGTCCTTATATTATTACTGCAACATTCAGTTTTGGAGTGTATCAGTTGGCCACACCTGATGAAGAACAGTTGACAACACCCATCAATATCCTACATCTGTGAAAGTTTTACACATAACATCAGAGAGCTTGGCTAAGAACCTAAAAATACAAAAAAATTGAAAAAATAAGAAAAAATCATCACCTTGATGAAAACTTGGCAAACAAGCGTCTTTGTGACACCAAAAAAAAATCAAGAAATGGGCAAAAATAGTATTATTAGGGTTAGGGCAAGATTGTTAAATGAGTGGTTCAAATTTTCATTTATGGATTAGCATGTTTATATTAAATAAAACCCAAAGAGATTATGAAGAACAAAGAAAGCATAAAATAACACCACCATCAGGCATCTTGGCCATTCAGGTCTTCTTGCAGCAGCGTCCATACCTTTCTCAGTACAGAGTCTAGAGTTCATAATTGCTTATGTCAAGCATTATAATCCAGCCACAAGGGAAATCTAGTCAGTTGATGGTAGAATCATCAACTAATTCCACCATCATGATACGTTGCATGATTATGAAGATGGAAAGAGTAAAAGCTGACAAAAGCCTAAAATCAGTGGACGAGATCTCATGAGACAATCCCTAATTAGGGTTAGGGCAAGATTGTTAAATGAGTGGTCAAGATGTCATTTGATAAAATCAAATCGATGATTGAGAATACATGTGATAATTAGTCAAAAAGATAAAGATTTTAGAAAATCAAGAAGATAAAGAGTTGAACTAAAAAGCAAATTTGAAAAATCAAGAATTTGCTCAATTACTTGATTTTTGGAAGAAGATTACCATTTTGAATGAAATTAATTCAAAATAATGATTTTGTGTGACAATAAATAATCTTTTTCAGATTATTTACTAAAATGAAGTGACAGTTAATAAAATGAAATCACTTTAAATTATTTTATTTATTTAAAATGAAAGATGTTAAATTAGGTAATTAAATAATTAAAGATAATTATTTAATTTAGAGGATTATGACTAATAATTAAATAAAAAAATAAATTCATTTAATTATGAGAATTAGTGACATATTAAATAAACAAATAAAATTCATTTATTTAATAATGAGGAAGAATAAATGAATAAAGGTAATTAAATAAATTAATAAATTTATTTCATTTTGAGAAGATAATAAACAATTAATGACGTATTTAATAAATAAATATAATTTATTTATTTAATAATCATGAAGAATACAATAGACATGAATTAATTAAATAATAATGAATTACTTAATTAATAGTAGAATGTGGACCAAGGACATAATTAAATGTTATAATTATGCTAGGAAGAAGGTGGTAAAATGGAGCTTGCGGACCTAGGTCATTTTTATGTGTCTACATTTGCCCCTCTTTGTCATAATGCAATCTATCACGTTATGACAAAGAAACAAGTCAAGAATATGCCCCAGTGCAAAATAAGATGAGGAAGAATGACGAGGAGGGTTGCGGTATGCCCCCTCAAGAGGACAGACGGGTTCCAAGAACATGGGTGTGCTCTCAAAATTGATGAGAAGACTAGAATATGAAGAGACAAAGAAATGTTAGTGTAAAAGATATGGATGATGATATAGATGCAATGCCTATATGAGAAGATGACAAGACAAAAGGAGATGCATGATAGTTCCTAGACCAAATCCTTCAAAAACTCATAAGAGGGTGATCCCATAATATTGGTTTACAATTTTTGGGCAAACTGGACACCGAACTAATTTTTTTTAACTAAATTTTCACTTTCGGGCTCCTATAGCGACTAAATCGTGACGAATTTGAAGATGATTCAAACTAGTGATTTGTGACGTTTTGTCTATAGATTATATATATTATTTTTTTGGAATCAGATTGCACTTATTTTTCCATCTCCTTTGAAAACTAGTTTTTTTCAAAAAACAACATTTTTATGGAGTGACACTCACCGTATACAACATAACTTTTTTTGTATGAAGGATAAAATTCTTATTTTTTCGAATTTAGATTTGTAACTACGATATCTAGCACTTTCATTTGGTTTTATAGTGTTTTATTGAATAATTTTTTCTTAATCAAGTTTCGAAGTCAAACCAATTACAATTTTGACATAGGCAGACCCTATACAACATAAGTTTTTCTATATGTACCGAAATTCAATTTTTATTTTTTTAATGGATCAAAAACATTAATACCTAGCCTGAACATATTTTCAAAATTTTATTTTGATAATATGCTATTTTTCCACATGTGCAGAACAAAGAGCTTGATTTTCGGTTGAAAACCTATGTTTAATAAAACTAAAAAAATACATACAGAATAAAACTAAAACATATTAAAATTATATTCATTGAATAGATCATTTTGAGGACTACCATGATCATTTGAAATAAATTTTAAATGAATTCATTTGATCCCCCAAAAGGTAAATCAAAAGTGAATTTTTATCAGCATTCTGATAGGTGTAAAGGAGACTTTGTTGCAGGTATGGTTTAAAACTAGTGGGGTTCTATCCAAAGGGGTTTAATCTAAGGTGGTTTGATCAAACCCTCTTCAATTGGAATCCTTAAAATGGAAATTTTTAAGGCTTAAATCATTATATTTTCTAAAAATTTGTGATTTCAGCAAAAATCAGAATCTCCCAAAAAAATTTATTTAACCGTGCTTGTGATAACAAAATCGTTGAGCTTATGCCTTCATGTTTGTTATCATTTAGTGTCAGTTCACTTTGTGTAAAGAGCAAGTTTGCATGCCTCCTTAGCTGCAAATCCTTGTTTAGTGCATGTGTTATGTGTCAATTATAATCAGGTTGATCACATGTTGCAAGTATTTTGCTACAACTTGCTGTCCCGAAATTGTAATATTTGTTCCAGAAGTTTGAGTAAATAAAATCTTGAAGCTTGCTTTGTTTCCCTTGATATAAATATCTCAAATTTTCATTTTTTTTTTGTGCTAGAAGTGAAACTTTATCAAATGACATCTTGACCACTCATTTAACAATCTTGCCCTAACCCTAATTAGACTATTTAATATAAACATGCTAATTCATAAACCACCACTTGATTATTATAGACTTCATTATTAGAGATCACTTCATTATGTTTTTCTTTGCATTTTAGGCATAATCATTTATCATAGTCTTTTGGTCATTCAAATCCTTCAAAACTTGCATAGGACAATGGCATAGTCAATTTTCTCACACGTATCTAAGGGCAACAATCATACACTGCAAGCTAAAAAGTGTTATGGAGGTGAATCATGGAAGCTTCAATAGATATCAGGTATAACTGTTCTTATTTTATTCTTTCTTTGTTCTTCATAATCTCTTTGGGTTTTATTTAATATAAACATGCTAATCCATAAACCTGAAAATAACCCACTGATATAGATATATATCCCCCCCTTTCACCTTGCATCTCTACATCATCATACCCTCCCATTCTTCCTCCCCTCCAATCCACTCATCTTATCCACCCATAACATTGAATCTCTTTATCATCTTGTTACCCCAACCATACAACCCTATCATATCCCTTATCCTTCCACCATCCTTTCATCCATCCTATCATGATCATCCCACTACCTCATCATACATGACAAGTCTATGGTGGGGCATATTATTCATTTGAAACATAGTCCTTTTAGATCACATCCACACCCCTATCCATCCAATAATTCCTCTCATCCCCTATCCAAAAATTTTATCCCCTCATCCCATAATCCTTCCATCTCCAAAATACTTATCTCCCTATCCTCTATCCATTAATCCCTCCTACCACCTCATTCCATCATCCCATAATCCTTCAATCTCTCAATAATTATCTCCCTATCCTCATCCATCAATCCCTCCTACCACATCATCCTCTAATCCCATAATCCCTTGTCATTGGTATCTAGAAATAGGCTACCCCCATGTAATCCATTTTCATCCATTCCATCACTTTCATCACTCCCATATAATCCAAATGCTCTTAACAATCCAAAACCACAAGAAAATCCCAATCCATGCAACCTAGTTATGTCATTTAGTTCAAATAATCCAATTGCATCCTTGGTATTGTTCCTAGCCTTGGTACAATCCTTGATCCAAATCCAATAATCATCATTAGGATGTATCCTTCCTAACACTGTGTTTTTTTGGGATATATTTTTCCCACATCAATAGCACTACATCCATCATCTATCTATCTTGGATTTTCAACTTGATTGAGGAAACATCATATTTCTCTCTGAAACATGTTGTGCATGCTTTCTTGGTTATTTCTGTGCATAATCATTTGTCTTAAATTTATATAGGTTCTTGTAACCTACCTTCCACAATAGTATCATGGTCTTACATATCATGGTTCTATACAACATATGGTTGCTTGTGAATTATATTTTTCTATCCATGGGACACAATGCCACCTTGGTTCCTCATACCTTGGTGCATAATGTCTAATACTATATTAAATAAAGAGTGCTTATTCCAATGTAGCATAATGACACATTTTATCCATTGCTCTTCTTCTTTATGTTATCTCTTCATCCTCCTATCACCTCTCCCTTACCCCCTTCTATCCATCATCTTGCATCCTCTCATCTATTTCAAGAGCACACCCTTTTTCTCCTAACCTGTATGTTCTCTCAAGGGGGCATCATCATACTCATCCTCACTTGCATAATATTTTCACCTATTCACTCCTCCTTTAATGACTTGATCATCTTCCCTAATATAATCATCTTCTTCCAAGTACTATGTTTTAATATTATTTGAAATGATGCTACTTTGTAACATCATCTCAAAGAGGGAAAAAATGTAGGCATATAAAATTGACACATAGTCATTACCCAACTATTTCTTCTATAGTTGATTAAATACAACCCTTATTATTCAATTATATTATTTCCATCCCTTTATTAATTAAGTAATTTTTTATTATTTAATTAATAAACTCTCTATTCATCCACTATTCATCACTATTCATCCACACCCATTTTCTAGCCTATATAATTTAATCATCTTTCTCCTATATTCCATCTTAGGTAAATAAATCCAATTATTCATTTAACTAATTCCCCCATCTTTTCCAAAAAAATAAATAAATAAAATATTTATTTAATTCTCTATTTTTTGCAGATTCCATTAAGTGAACTAAAATCAATTAGCCCCTTAATCCCTTTCTTGAAAGTCCCTAATCCTAGTCAACCCCCCATCAAATCATGCACATCCCCACATGTATACAAAGGCATGCGACCTTTTTCACACAAGGTATGGGCCTTTTAACATGTGATATGGCCTTGGTACCATATCACATGGGTCAAAGTACTTGCACATCCCTTTTGGGTAATCCAAAGTACTCTTTCCATCTTATACCTCCAACCTTCCTAAGTAGAATCTCCACCATTGATTCTCTCCCTAATCCCTCTCCCTCCATCTCCTCCAACCACGTGAGGAAAATTTTCCTCCTCTCATCTCTTGATGGCTCTCAACCCATATGAGCCATTGATTTCATATTTTAATCCTAGCCATCTATTGGTTCTTCCCAATTTCTATAAAGTGGATCTCATCCTATCCATTTTCATACATCAACCTCATAAGAAACCTTATTATGTTGGTACAAGCATTCACATCCAACCATCCATGAGTACAACCACCTCACCATGGTGCAATAACGCTTGGTTTTGGTAAAATAATTCTTGTTTTTATCAAGTTTTTCCAACCCTTATACTTAATTTGAGTGTTTTTTGTGTTTTGATTACAGTATATCACTTTAGCTTACTGTATCAGGCTCAAAATTTCATGCACACAATATGATTATGTATTTATTGGTATTAAAAATCTATATATTTCTCCTCTATTAAGAGAACGAAATTGTGGTCAAGGCAAGACAATCTTAAAACACACATTTAGGATCTTACTTTACTAGGATTGAAGTTTGATACTTCATTGAACCTAAGTCAAGCATATTATTGTTGTTGCATAATTTGTATGTAGATATTTTAAAGATACAAGGAGTGAAATATGATTGATGAATAAATCATTATTCTTGACCCAAAGATCATTATTGTTGAGGCATAGTGTTTTAATTTAAATGATTTGAGATGAGGTGTGATGGTTATTTTTCTTGCAACCTTCAATCCTAAGGAGAAACATAGTGCCTAAACCAGGGGATTACAGATTTAAGACATGGAATCAACACTATCAAGGGAGTGAAGACAAGAAAAGCCAACGAACAAAGCTATGGAAGCCTTCTGCACTTTGAGCTCCACAGGACTCAGGAGGGTGTTCCTAATTATAGACCTGAATGTATGATAAACTTCTGCTAAACAACAAATAACAGACCTATGAAAGTGGATAGTTCACAGATATATGAGTAATGGGTATTTTATATTCTACCAGGTTCAAGCATAATCCCATTTGCATTGAACATTGTTGAGAACAAATAACTTAAATATCTTCGTCTCAAATACATAGAGGGTTACTAGGTAAACTTTTGTCAAATTCAGCCTCTATACTCTTTCAAACACCATGAAGATATAAGAAACTATAATAACTTAAACAACAAAAGGACCAAAGTAACAGAGATTTAATATGATTAGATTGTTTCTGAAAATGATCTAGGTACTATAAGAAATCAGTGTCTAAGCCTAAGGCATGGAGTCAAATCTAAGCTCATGAATGCAAACTTAAACAACTTATATCAAATTAGTGGCCTTTTAACAATTAATATCTTACATTAATTGCAACCTCTCATATTACTATATAATCATACTTTAAAAATCCATTTCATTTCCTCAAACCCATAGTAATTTGCATACAAAATTTAATTGTTTGCTTGAAGAAACCCATACACAAATTACACAACTGCAAAAAGATTGCAATGAAAAATCAACATATCCTTGATATATTTAATCTATATGCAATTTGAAAATACAAAATGGAGACAACTTCTACAATATTTTTCATCAATATGTTCAAACTAATTGACACTGTTGTAGAAATATGTACATTCATTCACTATAAAATAAAATTCCAGCCCAGTTAAATATTCTCTATTTATTTTCCCTAAACCAAAAGTTCATAACCTGTACAAATGAGAAAAAGAAAGAAGATATAGAAGGAGGAACTCTAAAACTACATCTTCAATTGACATCTGGCATCTTCAGCTCCCGTTGATTTGTAACTACCTTTGCTTGTTGAAGAAGTTTCAATCTGCTTCCAGATTCATGCATCTTGCATTTGTTGTCCCTCTAATAGAAAAATATTTCTCTCATGATGACCTTCTCTATTATGCCCTGAAAATATCTTTGCAGCTGAAAAATATCTCCATGAAAGACTTCATTCTATTTTAATCTACTCTTGTTTTGCTGCATTTTACATTTTACCTGGCAATGAAAATATCTACTCCTTTTGTAAAACTTTTATTTTGCTCTGTTTTTTCACAGCTGAAGAAAATAATTTTCCCATGAAGAAGCTTTTCTTTTTTATTTGGCTGCACTTTATAATTGTCTTTACCGAGTAAATAAAAATTATTTTGCTAGTGAGAGCTCTTTATTCTTTTATTTATTTTGCCCAACATTTTAAAGTTTTACTTTATTTCCCAGCCAAAAAGTTTTAAACTCTTATTTCACCCACCTTGGCCACTCCTCACATCTCACTGCTTGCTTGTCACAACACCATGGAGACCCACGGGCTAGCGGGCAAACCTTCTCCTCCCTACTTCCTCATGCCTCTGTGCTACGTCAGCATTGTCTCTTGCGGGCTAGCAGGAAAAGGTGAAGATGTGTCCATGTAGCCTTCTTCATTTGCCTGCCATTGATTTGGCTTCTCTTTGCCCTATTGATCAAGCTTCTTTGCTTTGCATTTTCAACTCTTTTGATTACTGCAATAAGATCATAAATACTTGCAGGTCGTTTTTGAGATGCAAAGGCATTTTAATGGCTGCAGGCATGTGGAAAATGATCAAAACAGTAATGAAAATATTTCCAACACATGTGGATAAGTCCATGCATTATTTGGATGGGGAAAAACATTATTTGCAGCACATATACAGCTTCAAAAAGCTGCCCCAAAACTTAAAACATCATTGCAGTATTCAATTTCATTTTTGGAGGCTCAAATTAGCAAATTTCATCAATTTTAATGCTCCAAAACTTTCCCCAAGTGTTCAACTAAGGATGGGAGATATAATTAGCCCTTAAACAATCTCTTGATAGCCTTAAAAATGCCATAAAATGGCCTCCCCGCCAGCCCATGTCTCTCTCAAGACCTCTCCAAAATTCTGGTGGGCTAGCGGGCAAGGGCAATTGGTAAAAAAATTCAACTTAAATTTCACCTTAGAACCTTTATAAATGTATTCCAAGTCCTGCCCCGACATTTAAAACATTGAAAATGCCTTAAATTTTGCAAAATTTGGAAATTGCAAAGAGGAAAAACCAATTTTCTTACTAGCAAAATGATGAAAAAATGCTACTCACAAACGTGACCACTTGGAGCCATGATTATTTGTGTAAGGACATAATCAATTGTTTAAAGAAAACCCATTTCCTCAAATCTTGCCCAACGTTTAAAATTTAAGTACCTCCTTTATAAACTAGCCCTCGAGATGCCTTTGCCACAACTACAATGCATTAAAATAATGAATCATACAACCTTTTTATTTGATGAAAATGGATCTGGAAATTTTTCTAGCCAAATCAAGAAATGGGTTGTCCTTGGATTTGCAAAATTTGACACTTTTTGGAACACCATTTTTAACTTTGTCACGATCAAAAAATGATTAAATAATCCATCAGAACTTATTCTGAGACTTTGAAACTAAGTAGGCATGTATATATTTGACCCAAGAATGAAGTGTAATAATCGACACAAAAAATTCATCCTGAGGTGCAAAATATTAACCGATAAAGTAGCTCACCTAGACTTTTCTGCAACTGTTCCTATTTAAAACCAATTAAAGCTCACCAAGTTGCCATTTAAAAAAATATCAAATAATCTTCTAGGGAACTACCACCAGAAACATTAAGTCATTTGGATACATTGAGTATGTGCACAAGAGTTATTTCCTTGAATCATCATTCATCACAAGATATTGAGGGTCAAACTTGACCACCTTGAAAAGTTTTGAAAATGCAGGTGTGAAAATAGAGCAAACTGCATTTTCTTTTGGCCTGGTAAAAATAGTAAATCTGATCATGAGGCTTTGAAATTGGACCAGTGAGTACATGAATATGGAGAGAATGGAGAGAAACAATTTGTTTGACATGACAATCAACTGGCTCCGAATGGTGACCCCCCAAAGTAGGTCACTTAGGTAGATTTTTCAGGTGCACTTTTGAGTGTGCAAAGACAAATTTTCAACACGGGCACTTCAAATTTGAAAATTTGAAGGTTCCAACAATGGCTCTGACTAGGGATGTATACTCCTTGTGGGCATAGCAAGAATTCAGATATCTGGAGAAGCAGACTAGGTGCCTAAAACATTGGGTGACAGAGTCAAAAGATCATCTCTGCCCCCTACTGCTCTGGTTTGACAAGTCAAACCATATCTAATGGCTCAAGACCATAAAAAACTGTAGGCCTCTTCTTACCTCTGTCATAGACAAAGTTCTCATCAGACTTCAGTAAAACCAATCTAAAAATACCATTGCAATCTGCCTGATTAAACATGTTGGCATCTCGCAACAACCCATTATATACAACATTATCAACAAATTTATAAATACCAAGCATTTGAAAATTAGGCATACCCTTAAAATACTGATTTTCAGGTGGCAACAACTTGTAATATTTATCATTTAAAACATTTCCAAGCTGAAAACAACTTTCTTCAATGTTTTGCACATTGCCACACTTTATTAAAACTTCATCCAACTAAAAATAGCAGCACTCATATTCTACCACATGGTTGGTACCATCAGGTTCAATCTGATTGTTAGTTTGCATGCCAAAGGTGAAACAATCATAGGAACTAATCAAAAGATCATGCAAACTATCTATGAGTGTATGTAGAGAGATACACTCATACACTGGCACACACTGTTTTTGTGCCCCAACATGCTGGTATAGAGAATCATCAAGAATCTCTAACCTATCCTCAACCTTGCTCACTTTGATATCCTCTGAACATAACATATCAACATCCTTAGCATCCAAAACTTGTTCAAAAGTAAGCAATTCTGGTTCACAAAGATAATCTATTTATTCTTTGAAAACAACCTCCTCATCCACATGAAATGACTCATAAATAGGCTCATCTGAGTCCATAAACGAGCACTTGTCCAAATATGCATTAAAGTTCTCAAAACTTGGCTTATTGGATATGCAAACCTCATGGTTATCTATTGTTTCTAAATCATCAAAACAGATTTCTAAACTTGTATTAGTAGTCATACTTTCATACTCATCACACAATGCATCATTACAATCAAATTTTTGCTTGTCCTCATCCACAACATCATCATGCTGGTCAACTGGTTGATAACTAGGAGGAAAATAAAAAAACACATGCATCATACCTTGTACAATGAAGATCATCAGCATTGTCAATATCAACATGGGTAGTACACAACAACTGAGAGTTATCAAAACATGTATATTCCTGATATTCAGTGGTCAACATATATGAAATTTGTTCACTGTTCAATAGATCATTGTTTTGATCCATTCTTTCAACCACTTCCTCTTCTTGATTTCCACTAGAACTACATGCATTGCCAAGTTGTAAATCGGGATATACTATGATGTCACCATCATCTAAATCTAAAAACTCAATGGATTGGGTGTCATCATTCAGTTGGTAATTTAGATACTCTTGAGGATAGAGACAGAAATTTTCACTATCATGAACATCAATGGTAGACATTGCATCACTTCGAACTTGTTCCTTCTCAAGTATGCACTTGTCTGTATTTAAAACTAAAGACATTTGATCATTTTCATTCACACAATTGCTAACTTCATCATTATGTTTACCCACGATTGAAGACAACAAACTTTGCACATATTCATTCCTCATTTTCTCCATATGTGTAAGCCATTTTCATACTCAATATTCTAAAATCCTTCAACAATGCACTAGATCCCTCCTCAAAACCTTCGAAATACATATGAATGCAATTTGAAGTACTAGGTCTGAAATTTTCAAGGATTAGTGAAAGAGCAACAACAAATCTGTGATTGAAAGCAATGCTTGACTCTTCATCTTGTTTCTTAAGTTGCTTTAACCTTATGAGAAGGTCAGAAGGTTCTTTTGTAAATTATTTTCTATAAGCATCCACTAGTTCATCCCAGCAAGGAAAGGACTTCTCAGGAAAATTTAAGTACCAGTCCCTAGCTCTAGCTTCAAGAGATCTGACAAAAAATCTCATCCACATATCCTAATCTCCAAATGAATGTTTCACCATGAAGCTATAAAAACTTTGGACATGTGCATCTCCTTCACATACATTCTATCCATCAAATCTAGGCATTTGCTTATAGACTCGACTTGGCATACTTTAACCTTGTAATCAATCCATGACAAGTCTAGTTGGTCGTATAATGGATCAAAAGAATTGACAAAAGGTGCAACAATTTGGCTACTAGACCTAGTATGATTATCTCTTAACTGAGCTTGTTTAGACATCCGATGCCTTTTCTTCATCTCTCTAATTTATCTTTTGAATACAACTCTCCATTCTGGCCTTATCCTAGGCTTGTGCACTCTTGGTTTCATATACTTTGCAGTATCAGACATTTGGATATTATCAGACTTTTGAAACTTCTTGACAAGTTGTATTAAGGTATCTAATGGCATGGTTATTTCCCTTTGGTAATCCATGGATACATACAAATCTGGGTTTAACTTAATTGTGCATAATTATAACCATGACAATATGAAAGATCACTAGGATAATTCCTAGTATGGTGGTAACCTAGGTTTGAAACATATGATAATGGAAACTAGCCATACTAGAAAATTTGTGAATACTTAGACAAATTCTTTAAATGGAACAACGATTGTATTCAATATGATAGGTTCAACAAATGAAAATATGTAGAGAACCATGTACCTTCACATCTCTAGTTGTTGCAACTTTGAATAGAGAAATTTTAGGTCATAATAACAAACAACCCTTCCTGTGCATACAATTGTAGAGCAGAGTCGCCACCTCTTCAACAAGAGGAAAAACTTTGAAGCAAGGACATCTTTCTCTGAGTTCTTTCTAGCAGAGTCACTTCACAATATTTTGAATTTGGGGCCGCTACAAATCAATTTGCAGATTTGGAACTTCTTCAACTTTTGAACCAGACATTCATTCCTTTTTTACTCTTAAGGCAAGGTGATCTTGTATCAGAATTTTATCAAGTTACTCCCCAACAGATTCGCCAATCCGTTGGTTATTTTTCTTGTAACCTTCAATCCTAAGGAGAAACACAGTGCCTAAACCAGGGGATTACAGATTTAAGACAAGGAATCAACACTATCAACGGATTGAAGACAATAAAAACCAATGAAAAAAGATATGAAATCCTTTTGCACTTTGAGCTCCAAAGGACTCAGGAGGGTGCTCCTAATTATAGGCCTGAATGTATGATAAACTTCTGCCAAACAACAAATAACAGACCTATGAAAGTGGATAGTTCTCAGATATATGAGTAATGGGTATTTTATATTCTACCAGGTTCAAGCATAATCCCATTTGCATTGAACATTGCTGAGAACAAATAACTTAAATATCTTCATCACAAGATATTGAGGGTCAAACTTGACCACCTTGAAAAGTTTTGAAAATGTAGGTGTGAAAACAGAGCAAATTGCATTTGCTTTTGGCCTGGTAAAAATAGTAAATTTGATCATGAGGCTTTGAAATCGGACCAGGGAGTACATGAATGTGGAGAGAAACAATCCTTTGACATGACAATCAACTAGCTTCGAATGGTGACCCCCCAAAGTAGGTCACTTGGGCAGATTTTTCAGGTGCACTTCTGAGTGTGCAAAGACAAATTTTCAACATGGGCACTTCAAATTTGAAAATTTGAAGGTGTCAACAAGGTTGATAAAAAAAATGAAGGTGGTATTGGAGGAAGCACTCAAGCATAATTTTTTATATAAGAAAAATAGATATTCAAACAACTTAGAGATAAAATATCTAAACAAGCTTGAACACTTAAGCCTTACCAAATATCTAATCTTGACAAAATAGATATCCAGTTTTATTAGACTAGTGACTAGTCCATTTTTTTATTTTTAATATTTTTAAATTGGATTTTCCTCCTTGATTTCTTTTATTTTACATCTTGGATTGTAACTACAAGTACTAGATATTTGATAAAATTATACATCCAATCTTGCTAGACTAATATCTAGTCCAAAAACATTTTTCAAATTTGGATTTCCCCCTTGTTTGTTTTCATTTTACACCTTAGCTTGTGACTACAAGTTCATGATGGAAACCATTGCCAAACTCCAATTTTGCAATATGGTTGACAACTCACTTTTGTGATACTATTAACTTTATATCATAATTTTTTGACAAAAAATAGGTCTACTTTTCAAATATCTATTTTTAATAACTTTAAACCTAAGTTTTAAACTATTTATCATTTGATATTTGTGTTTTTGGATTCAATTTTGTATATTTTTTTGTATCTTTTAGAGAAAGTGTGAACTTATTATTCATACACATTTATTAGAGAGGGAGGTAGTAGGGAGAGAGATATAGATTTATTCATATATATACTAGAATATAAATGTCATTAATTTCACATATAAGATAAAGCATTTTATATAAACATTTATTATATCATAAATTTCTATATTTCATATACATGCATATTTTTTATGTTATTTTTTTCCCTTAATATAGGTTGTACAAATGGATCCATTTTAGAAAATTATAAATTTTACATGAGAGAAGATTAAAGCTTAGATTCCATTTCTACAAGTAGAGACTAGTGAGGTCCATCATCAAAGAGCCTTGTACAAATGAATCCATTTTATAAAATTATAAATTTTGCATGAGAAAAGATTAAAGCTTAGACACCATTTCTACAAGCAGAGGCTAGTGAGCTTCATAATCAAAGAGCCATGATTAATGATGCTATCTCTATTGGAATCTTAAGAGAAAATTATAATTATAAAAACCTTCAATAGAAAATTTAAATTGTAAATTTTTTAGTAGGTCAACCAAAATCCAAAGAATTTTTTGATAACTTTGATGTATGCTCAAGCTATAGTTTGCACTTGCCAATTCCTTCATGATGAATGGGAATAATGATGTTTACTCTTTCTGATTCTTCACAATCCCCTACTAGGGAATCTCTCATTGGATGAAATTTCACACAACTTATCTAATTGGGATCCATCCTCTTTTCTATCCTTTAATTTCTAGATTTTGACATTGTTTGTTACACTAGTGGAAATATTAAGTGAATTTTATATAAGAATATGGCCTTTTGATCTACCTTTGGTCACACTTTTTTTTCTTATTATACTTTAATTTTATATATTTATTTACTATATGCATGCCTCATTTCATCTCCTTGTATTCATTTTTGTTTCTTTCTTTTTCTTCATTTTTGTGCTATGGATTTTGTTCCTTTTATCATTCACCTACCCCTATGTCCTTATTAAGTGTTATGTCTACAATCCAAATCATAATTCTCTCTTAATCTTGATGATGGATAATTAAGTGTGATTTGAAATATTATTTTTATACAAAAATACACATAGTTGAATCCAAAAGAACTTATATCAACTCCTTAGACTATGGAAAAATGATGTCTTATCATTTTTCAAACACAATGCCTCACAAATTTGAAAAAGTATACTTCCTTATTTTTTAATAAATTTTTATTGTTAAATGTATTTTAAAAAACTATATGAGCCCAAGCTAAATATCATGCTCCACATTTCAAAAAATTAAGTAATGTTTTTTCCTACATAATGGTACATATTCCAACTCAAATCCCTAAAAGGAAATTGAATTGCACCTCACTAAATTTTAGTCCTCAGTCAAACTTTATGTAAATACCACATGTTTATACCAAAAAAAACCATATGTTTATGATTTCAAAATTAAGTGGCACGTGTCAACCATCCTATTGAGGTGAACATTGTCAGCTAACTATATATAAATTTTATTTTATTTTGTAAAGGGGACCATCCTAACAAAATTTTGTAAGCATTAATGCAAATAATCTAATGAGAAACTCTTCAAGAGAATGAATAGAGTAGAAATTTAACTATGTTCTTGTAAACTAATTTGTAATTCTATTTTGTGAGAAATCAATATAAGACTTAATCTTGTTCTATACCTCAATTTGTCTTGATTTTCTATGGGGATTTTTAGCAAACTTGATCAAAGGAAGATTTGAAGCTGAACAGTGAAATTTATTTTTTATAATACTTGGCATGTTTCTAGTTGTACATTTGTTATGCTTGTGCTAATGTTTAGTTAGTAGGTGATTAAAGTAGTACCTATAATGATTTTTGTCTTGATATGTGGTGCATAATGATCTATTTATAAATTTGGATTGACTTTGTTTGCTAAACTTGATCTGTTTGTTTAACATGTTTTAAATGGATCAAGGAATCTATCTTACAACTGTTTCCAGTCTAACACTTCAAATTCAAAAATGAAAAATATCTTTACAAAGTTTGTAAACTTTGTCCTAAATGGATTAAGACATTCATCTCACAACTATTTCCAATCTAACACTTTAAAATCAAAAATGAAAATTATGTTTACAAGTTATAACTTAATTTAGTATTTTAGTTTGTAGAGCACTTAAGAGTACAAAGAGTCATAAATATTTTCTAATTCTTCAAATATTTACGCATCTAAACTATGAATCTATCTAGATTATGCAATTATCAAATCTTTGACCGTATATTTATTAGAGTTAACAAAAAATAAGTAGTGATGATAAATTGGGCCTAAAATTGTCATAATATTCACCTCCTTTTACAATAAATATTCCTCAAAGATTTACACCATTTTTAAGAACAACCACCCTCTTGAATCTTGTTTAGCTTAAAGTGTAGAGGAGTTGAACTCACTTCTATCAATTTGTTTGCATAGTCAATATTTTGACCATCAAATTTCATTTGATTTCTAAGATTTTATACCTTAGGATCATGGAAATCATTCATTAAGCTTCATAGAAATGTTGTAAAGTAATTAGAGAACCAACATTAATTTGGTTTGAAATTGAAACTCATTTAGTTTAAGTACATATAGGAATTTCTATTTCTAGAGAAAAGAGTATTGAACATCACAAATATACCCCCCCCAACTTTTAAGAGACCCCAAACTAATACTTCAATTGAAGGCTAGATACAATGATAGTAAAAAATATTGGAAGATAGGTCCTTGAAAAGAAGGGGATTTTATTCTCTTAAATTTTTATTTTATTTTCTCAACCTTTTGAAGAAAATCCTTTGGAACTGAATAGATATTTTAAAAAATCTTAATATATTAGCATTCACATTATGCGTGATACATTTAAGATTATATTTTTTAATTTAGAAAATGTGTTAGTAATCTAAAAGAGAGGGAAGCATCCTAGAAACATTAAAGTTTGAAATATGGAGTAACATTCTTAAACAACTTGTGAAATCCAAATATTAGATTAAAATAAACAATAAGAATCAATTAAGAGGGAAGAAAACCAATTTTATCAACATTTTTGAAGTCTAAGTTTCACATAAATTGAGTTTACCATAAGATGAAACACCTTTATAATAAATGATTATAAATAATATATTACTTAGCTAGGAAATACTTGAAATTGTAATTTAATAGTTCCAAATATTTTTTTTTGAGGGAAGGTCCATTTGAACACAAGGATCTAAAATTTTCCACCTCTAATATTGACTATATAGCTTGGTGATAGTCTACATCCTTCATATCTTTTAGGTAATGGTATATTCAAATTTTCAATCAGTATTACCTCAAATAAGGTATTGACCTTTTATTCTTCATCAAACTAATAATGTAATTTGTATGCAATAGATTATAATGTACATAGACAATCCCCCCTCTAGTCTAAACAATATTGTTGTAGCCATCTAGAAAAATAAGTAGTAGATTTTGCATATCCAAATATGTCATAGTTAGGAATTTATTTTTTGTCAATAAGTTTTTTTACAATAATTATTTTGTTCCCAAATCTATTCCCTAATCTAAAGTTCAATTCTATGTTGTTTGGTAGCCCAATAAGGATAATTTTTTTAGGAAAAAGCAAAGATGATTGGATGGATAGGGATTCAACACCCTAGATAACATATGCATTAACAAAAATGTTTAAGTTGTGTATTGACTCTTGTCCCTTAGGTATATCATTGCCTAGTTTGCATCCATAGTTTATGTTATTGTAACAAAGTCATTCTAGATTTATTGTAAGATTAGTTTTTATCTCATCAAATATAATATAACAAAAAAAATTGTCATATACTTTGATGTTGTTTTGCTTGGTAGTCTCATGAGAATCAACAGTCTAACAAAAATGAAAAAGACCAGATGGGTAGGGCTTCAACACCCTATATGTAATTTCACCAAGCAACCTTTAAAGGAAGTTGCAATTAACA